>JAOVVA010000037.1:32117872-32141020 GCA_028565275.1 Leiocassis micropogon
ATTTAAGTGTGACAAACATGCAAAAGAATAAGAAATCAGGAAGGGGGCAAATAGTTTTTCACACCACTGTATGTGTGTTCTGACAAGAGCTGCAGTTTTGGAGTTGCTCTGACCCAGTCATCTAGCCATTACAATCTGGCCCTTCTCAAAGTAGCTACATGTTCAATATCTCCTTATAGTGGTGGCTGAAAAAAATGTGTGGGATATATTAGGCAGTACCTGAACCTTTTTTCCTAAAGTTGATGTGTTCGAAGCAGGAAAAAATGGGCAAGCATAAGGATTTAAGCCACTTTGACAAGGGCCAAATTGTGATGGCTTGAGGACTGTGTCAGAGCAACAGCAGGGATATTCATGGTCTGCAGTGGTTAGCACCTACCAAAAGTAATCCAAGGAAGAAAAACCAACGAACTAGAGACAGGGTCATGGTTGGCCATGGCTTACTTGGGGAATGAAGTTTGGCCCATTTAGTTCGATCCAATAGAAGTGCTAGGGTAGATCAAATTGATGAAAAGGTTAATGCTGGTTGTGATAGAAAGGTGTCAGAACACAGTGTGCATCACTGTTATTGAGGCAAAGGGGGGACTTACTCAATATTAGGCAGGTTGTCATAATGTTATGGCTAGTCAGTGTAGTTACAGTACATTAAGTGTTTACTTATGGCTTAAAAAGATATATTAATCACTTATGTTGGTCTTCTTTTCAAACTATACTATCAATTATACCATGTGTAAATAGTACACATAGTTAAACTCCATTGTATAGACATAATAATGGTAGGTAAAAGTGTTTTTTTTTTTAATGGAACATCTTATTAAAAGATTTTTCTTTTTAATTTCAGTAATTATTGAGATTTGTTGGCAATGTAAGACCACAAAGGGTAAAAGATATTAATAAGTCATGAAGGTTTTTATCTGGTCATCCTGGTGTAATCATGCCTTGTAATGTACCTCCATTCTCACCAACTTCACCTCATATTTCTGGATTCCTCATTCTCTGTTTCTCCATGCAGGGTTACTATCTCATCATCCTCATCAATAAATGACACCTCATTCTTACTATCTTCTACTGGCACTGCTACAGTACCTGCGCTTACTTCTTTGAACGGCTGTAGAACATCGACCGTTTCATCTTCTACATAAAATAATAATACATACAATAATAAAATAATAATATACAAAATTTCTATTTTTATATATACATTAAACAGATTAATTTATGACGGTAGTGCAAAAAACATTTCGATTATTTTGGACTGGCAGCTGATCCTGGGTACATTCCCATCTTATAGCAAGTAGTCCTGGTGTTAAGCTCAAAGATCCAATCCACTGATTTAAGGAATAAATGAACAAACAATCAAAAAAATATTTTTTGATCCAAATGGCAATTACAGGGGGAAGGATGGGCACCCTGTCCTGGATGTACTCTTACCAAAGCCTCCTGGGATAGGCTTTAGTCCCACACTACCCTGTATACAGGACAGAGCAATGAGTCAATGATGCTAAATCTTTTCTCATAGCCTTTAGGCTTTCAGTGTGTATTCTGGCCACCTCCAATAGTTGCTTTGTGACTGTCTGGGCTGTGTTTGTTGGGAAAGCTTCCTCCATCTTAGGACAGAAATGTACTTGCTGCAAAGACAGCAACGGCGTAAGCATGTTTGTTTACATACTTGCCTATATACTACATATGTTACCAGAAGATTCCAGTAGGGGGCACAGTGGGGAATTTAATCCGTCATGAAGTAAACAAACATTGCAACCCTCGTGGAGCTTAGTCTCCATGGCAACATTTCGAATGGTATTTATTTCCAGTTAACTGTTCTGACAGGCATATTTGTCAATTTGATTCAATTTTATTTATATAGCACTTTTAATAATGGTCATTGTCACAAAGGAGCTTTACAGTATCGAAGGACAATTAGAAAAAAATAGTATGAAATGTGTGAGAAAATATGTATGGGAATGGGGATAATTGTGGACCTCGTCTCACAACTTACATGCATATTTCATTCATTAGGCACCTATGGGCACGTTGTGTTAATTTCTGTGCATCTGAACAAGCTACACAGCAAACACACAGGTTATGTGAGGCAGCCATCATGCACATGCGTGTAGTTAAAAGTATATTTCCTCCAACTGCAAATTATGACATCTAAGCAATTAAAATATTCTTGAATCTTGAAAGGTGCAACAAAAGAAATAGATTTTTTTAAAAAGGTTTCACATAAATGGCGGTGAATACTTATGCTTTTTTACATTTACATTTTTTAAACATTGAGTTTCAAAAAACATCCATTCTACTCGCATCATATCTAAAATAGTCATCAAGTGGATGTGCTATTATGTGATTCACCACATAAACCCCAGTTAAAGTTAAATTGTTTACAAGTAAAAATACATTCTCATGACAAAGTAAAAAAAAGCTTAAATGTTTTAGCAAAAATTTATTAGAAATAAACTTAATAATCTTATATTTGGTTTGCTGTAATCTTAGTTTAAAAAAGTTTAGATGAATTGAACTATATTTAACTGTTTACATTTGCTATCATTTTTTCCCCTTAAAAGTTTTACATAAATGTGCATGAATAATTATGCTTTTTTAATTAGAATTTTTTAAACATTGGAACTTATATTATGCTTACTTCACCTCTAAAATGGTCGTCAAATGGATGCGCTGTTATGTGGCATGTTCATGACATAAACCTCCAGTTAAGTCAAATGTTAAAAAATTAAGATGTACAGTCACATTTTTTTTTTTAAGAACAAAACACTTTTCCTTGAAGAAAAATGTGTGATTCTGCATAAACCTGAGGCCTTTTCTTTAAAACGAAAAAAAAGAAAGAAAGTGATCATTAAGCAGGAATGCCAATTCACTCTCAACCCACACACCAACCGCTCATTTGTTCCAATTGTCTCAAACTATAAACAGGAACATCCCAGCCTTGGTTCCAGCCTCTTAGAGCAGGCCAGACGTAATGAGAATTTATCGTCCCGATGTGCCTGCCGTATGGACTCCCGCAGCACAGAGGGAACGGGGAATTTATATATGTCCTACAATTGATGGCGGCTCGTGGACAGATGAGCCATTGCTTCGAATGGGACAGATGCTGCAGAGGACACTTGAGAGCGAGACATAAGTTAGATTAGTCCAACCATTCAGTGCCATTCAGCTTTAATGGGATAGAGAAATGTGCAAGATGAAACTGTCACTGACTCAAGCAATCAGGTGCTGATGTTTCATTTGTTAAACGCATGCAGGTTTATGGGGTATGCAAAAACGCTCTGGGTTTTTTGTTTCTCTTTGTTATTTTATCTTTATTTTTAAAGTGATGATAAAACTGAAAGCTCTTAAGACTACCAAGACTCTCTCTCTCTCTCTCTCTCTCTCTCTCTCTCCACTGTTAAAGTTAATCTCCCATTGAGTGTGTTCCAGAGAGTGAGTGATTAGTCATTTGATTAAATGGCGAAGCAGAGCTCTGCTCTGTAGACAAATCGCCTCTGCTTGTGTCTCGATATTGTGCTGTGGAGTGGCACTGGCACACAGAGAGATCGTTGTAGGCTCCCAGACTAACAAAACAGTTGCACAGTGGTATTTTGTAAGTATTTCCTGGGGAGGAACTTGTAATACTTGTAAATCTTTACACCCCAATTTAAACTTACGGTATAAAAATGCCATTTTGATAGTAGTTTCCCTTGGTTAAAATTAATGCACTGTTAAAACTGTTTCAATTTACTTAGTACACTGCCTGGCCAAAAGAAAGTGAGCATTTCAGAGAGGGGTAAGAATGGAAACACATGAAGCAATGCCCACTGAACAATACTCTGGAGGCAGTTTTAAGATCTGGGGTTGCTTCAGTTGGTCAGGTCCAGGCTAAGGAACATCATGTGGCAATAAAATGAAGTCAGCTGATGACCTTAATGTACTGTTTGACCAGGCTATCACATCTATGGTTTTTTTCTTCTCTGAAGGTGCCATAATAATCAAGGATTAAGATGGTTGGAAGAAATATTAAGATGTGCAACTTTTTAATTAAATTAAATTAAATTAAATTAAAATTTTTTTACATTTATTTGGCCAGACAGTATATAATGTAATAATGTACAATATCGCAATGTTAAGGTTCTGTGTCTGTGACTGGAATCTTTAAATCCCAAGAATGCCAGAAAACCAACATTAGACCCTTCTCAGAATTGAGGCCCTGGGTGTTTCCTCTTAAACTGAATCATACTTAAATCTGTCTCAGAAGTCTTGGCTGATTTAAATCTGATGTAATGGCAGTGGAATTCACCAAATGGGTGCTGCCTCTTAGCCCTCCGCTTCACAGACCTTCTTTTCTTTTTTTTAAAGTTGAGTATTTGGTGACTGTGATGGACAATTGTCTTATCCAGGTTGCATTTTCTATCTTGCGCCTTATGTTCACAGACAATTTCATAAATTCATAAGTTTCTTTGCTTTAAAAAAAATATACTGCCTTACAATATATCAATTGAAATTCATGGCATTTTTCTCTCAGTTAAAAGTTTGCTTCCATCCTCTTAGTTCTCCAACATAATGTGCTTTTTTGTGTAATCTGTTCTTTTCCACTTAAAATTTACTGCCCTTTAAAATATAATTTCTAGTACTGTATTATTATTGCTATAATTATGTTTATAATTTCAATATTAATAATTCTTATTACAAACACAGCCTCTTTATTTTCTGCCTCACAAAATTTATGAATATATGCAAGACAGTTATGACTTCTGTCGTTTGGCTTGAAAGAGTTTGGAAATTTCAATAAAGTCATGAAAGGCTAGCAAGCTTCAAGATGAAATTGACATTCTTGGCATTACAGTACGCTCTCAATCTCATACTGCAATTGAATTTACTTGCATTACTGTTTTCCCTTTTTTGGAAGCTAAAATTTTCTCCATTCAGGATAGAAAATAGCAATAAGTACCATAGTTACAAGGGGTGTTCAAGTCTAACTGGGACTTCTGATGGAATTTCTCATCAAAGAAGCCATAGAACAGATTGACATATACAGAAGACTTCAAGCACGGTATGTTGACGAGAGTATGAGCCGCAGTACATCATTTGAATAATGCAGATTATTTAAAAAAGTCTGTATGAACGTGAATGATGATCCCAGACATGTTTCAGACACAGGCAGTCAGATTATGGCTTTCTACCTTGATGATATCCAAGCACTGGTGAAAAGCTGGGATAAGTGCATTAGTGTAGTGTTTTATATAGAAAAATAAAGGTAGCCCTTACATAACTGTATTTTTACATCGCTTCAATTATCTCTTTATTTTTTTTTTAATGAACACCATCAAGTTTAATGTATGAGAATAAGAAGTCTAAGTCCTGTGGTTTCCTGAAAAAATTCTCAGTCAAATTTCAAATGAAATATCCAGTAAGGAGAACTGAGGAGGCACATTTGACCCAGGTAATACAGTACTTTTAGGTTTTCATTTTTCTTTTCTTTGTTGTATGTGGACCATTTGTATGTTTATTGTTTCTTTTCTGTTTTGCTGTTTTTGTCCCTATAGTCATGAGTCACAGGTTCTCCCATACCTTGATCTGTTATGTGTGAGATCTGTGTCCACTGGAATGAGGTGTACCTGTTGCTCTAGTGATGCTGGAGAGTTTGTATGATCCATCTGAGTGGTCTCAGGACTAAGGTGCTGTGATGTGTCTGTGCTAACTGTTATGGATTCAGGGTATAGTGTTCTGAGTGGTGTTGCAGCTTTACTGAAAGTGTAGAACATTATTATTATTATTATTATTATTATTATTATTAGTAGTAGTAGTAGTAGGAGTAGTGGTAGTAGTAATTAAATAACTAGTGTAGTGAGTCAGGTTCTTCTCCTTGATTTGCTGATCATGTCTCTAACATCAATTTAATAAGAAATCATGACTAATACATAGTCATTGCAGAACTGAAAATAAACTATTCCAAATGATTCCTTTCAAAATTAAGTCATTATGACCTTACTGCATTAACACAAATAACCAATTCTCAAAAAAATTTCCATCTGACTGGAAGTAATCTAAATAGGCATGTCTCCATGACGTTCTGTCCTTGACCTGCAAATTAAAATGTCTTTCGTATCAAGACATACTATTACATTTTTAATTCAATTCAATTCAATTTTATTTATTTAGCGCATTTAACGACGGCCATTGTCGCAAAGGTTATTCCATAAAGTTATTCCATAACTTTTGGGCTCTGTCCCTGCTGTAAGTTTTAATAATATGTGGTATTGACAAGCAGCCTGCATCCTTTGATGTGGTTTAAAAAACACAGTTCACTCAGTTACTGGGGCATGAAACCATTTAGTACTTTGCAGGTCAATAGTAGTATTTTATACAATAAGGCCTTCTGGTTGCCCAACAACATATCTATAATCCGGATAACTGGCTGGAGCAAAGAATTTGGAAGATGGAGTACAATCTTGGCCAGATGTTTTGAAAAACTTAGATTGCACAAAAAAATCTCAGACCTAAAATCAAGCTGTGACTCTCCTCTAGAACTAATAGTGTCTTTGAAAAATATCACAGATGGACTTTGTAGCCTTGTTGTTAACTTTCAGGCTTCTGAAAAAGATAAGAGTATAAATAAAGGCCCATCATCAAGCCATCAATGCCCCCTTCAAAGAACAGCTGGATGTGGAAAAGGAATGATCCCTTCCTTGGCCTCTGGTATTCAAGGAAGTGAACATGGGAATCCAGATCTCACTGAAGAAACCTCTAGAGATCTAACAATATCATTAGTGGAACTTTGATAAATTCCACCTGGAAACTGTGAAAAGGCCATCACAATCCTCTCAGAGGGTTCGCTGCAGTGATTTTCAAAGGCTTGTTACAGGGACTGTAGTCCTATATATCAAATCTCTATATACAATAACTATCATACAAAGGGCATTCACGTCAAACCAGAACTTTGGACTGTGCAGAATAACAGAACACTTATGAGAGTAAAAACTGCCTTTATTTCTCTATATAATCCCCAGCTACACTAATACACTTATCCTACTGTTTCACTAGTGCGTGGATATCATCAAGGTAGAACATTTTCGAAGTATCCCAAAGCCATGATTGGACTGCTTGCTGCACATCTAAAATGCTGCCCATTCAGGAACTCTGGTAATGGCCCAAAAATTTGCAAGTGGCTTGGAGAGAGGCCACAACTTTATTGGGGATGAGACAATAACTTCTATCCGAGGTACTGTAATGTGCAAGTAATGTTCATGAACAATTTTGTGTATGGTTCCAACAGACAGATGCATCTCTTCCAGAAGCCGGCGACAAAATTTTCAGGAATCAGAAGTTCCACTTGCTGGATGTTCATAACAAGTTCGACTGCAGTGGGGTTCAACCCACCTCGACTATGATCGTCATTCAGAGACATACTGCCTTTTATAAAATATTGGCACCATTCAAATCAGATGTTTTACTGTGGATTCGAGTCTCCTCAAAGTACTGTGCTTGAAGTCTTTGGCAAATGTCAACCGGCTTTATGCATTCATTGATGAAAATGTTTTATCATGAGTTCTGGTTTGACTTCAACGCCTCTTGCACTACTGTATATTAATATATGTAATGTATGTAGACATTAACAATGTAAAGAGTTTTACTAAGCCATTCCAGTTTAAAATAAAATCATTAAAAATATAAAGGGGTTGAATTTGTATTAAGAATGTATTAATACTTAAGAACTGACAACTAAAACCTCAAAACTAACATTACTTTCAAATATTAAGATATTATGATAGATGTGGATGAATCCCCTTGTTTTTTTTTTAATGTTGCATTTTTGTCAAGACCTTTATGATGCTCCAAAACTTAATCAGCCTGAGTGAAATTCAGAAGATGACCCCTGATATTTGGAAGATGAAATCATTGCAAGTGGTTACAATCAAACTGGGTTTTCTGTAATTGATGTACTCAGACATCTGGGTTGTTAGCTCATTTACCCTCAAACCATACAAATAGCCTTTAAAGTTATATTTTGGAAGGGCCTACAACTGGTTCATATCTGGAATTCATTTAAGAACCAAACAACTGGGATCACACCTGGCTGCACTGTTAACCAATATGTTCCTCTGCTTTAATTAAGCAATATCCTGGGGATATAAGAAGTTTATTTACTTTAGTTTCAGGAGCTTCCTTTGCTATGGGGTGACCCATGTGATGCAGTACCTGCCACATATACTATACACCTTTCTACTACTCAATTTCAAAACAAAAGTATTTTAATATAGGAATCTAACAAGCTAATTACTGTATAATTAACCGGATGACATCCTTTCTTAAGGGCTTTCACAGCAACACAGGGCATGGGGTAGGAATCACATTGGACGGGTCACCAGTCCATTGAATGTGTACACACACAGTCTCAAGAACATCTGAAGTAATTTACAGTTGATGATTCACCTACTGGCATGTTTCTGGGAAGTGGGAGGAAACTCAGATGACCTGGAGGAAACCCACATAGACACAAGGACGATGTGTATGGCTACATTGACGTTACAAGTCACATTGTTCAATTCCAATTTTTTGGTCAGATAAGATTTGTAGACATAGTGCCCTCTGAAAGAGCACGTACATATAGGCCTACACGATTTGTCTTTTCTCACGTTATCTGGGTTAAAACATGTCATATTTGTGTGACATATATGCGAGGTCCAGAAGAAGGAAAAAAAAAACAGATGCATAGCTTTAGTGGTGTTAGCAGATATTGCTAGCACTGCTAAAAAATGATGTCAGTGTCCTACTCATGCGCAGAAAGCAAAAGGTTGCATATCAGATCTGCCTTTACACATCTATTAACTGTCAATACATTCATAATTTAGTGTTCTGAACTACTGGTAAATTGAAAAGATTTTATAATGTTAATATTCCTTGTTGCTGCACTTACTAACTAATAATTAACAGAAAAAAGATATTCATAATCATAAATATATTCACAATATACAAAATAATATACTGTATTAATAAATTACAGTATATTGAAAGATATATTAAAATATATATTCAAATGTATATTTGAATGTATGTAATTTTATATTCAACATATATTTCATAATATATTGAATTAAAATGAATATATATGTATATTTTTTTTTCTTTTTTTTTACAATATGCTTATATGTGAATGTAATTCGAACAAAATTGACTTTATAGGCATTAATCAGAGCACATCGACAAAGTAAAATTGTGTGTATAATTCTTAAACATGCATAAAGTTTTAATAATGTTTCAATAAAGTATAAATATAATGGTTTGTGTTTTCATTGCAATAAATATATCCATACTTGTTCCATTCATATTGCAATATATTAATAAATATAAGCACTAGTTTCCTATATATGGAATTTTACAATATATTGCCATATATTTCTTTTCCATAAGCGTGCTTGTTCTAATTAAAGTCGCATGACTGCATATCGGATATACGAGGGTGAGTCAAAAATGATCCGGACTAGGTTAAATTATAATATATGTTGGTCACACTGTCTTGTGAACGTGTTACAACAGTTAACATTTAACTGGGTGTACCTGTTGCTGAAGCAACTCACGGAAGATCATAAAAATAAGTGTTTGGATATCTGCAAACTAAATTTTCACATTTAAGAATGTGAAAGTTTCTTAAAGTGGTGACAGGACATGAATTCTTCTCTATGAGCCTGAGAATAAATTGCAGAGTATGGAACGTAAACATCCTCAATCGCCGACCAAGAAAAAGCTTCAGATGGAAAATTCATGTTTACATTTTTTTGGGATTCTCAAGGACCAGTATTGGGACATTATCAGAAAGAAGGTTCAAGAATCAACAGTGCTCGTTACAGTGAGATACTTATTAAAAAGCTGAAGCCTAAACATTGGATCGGGTATTTTGAAGTGTTAAAGTATCTTCCCTATAGTCCCAATTTTGCTATATTGGACTTTTACTTCTTTGTTCCTCTAAAAGGAGCCATCAGAGGATAAAGGTTCACTTCTGATGAAGTTCTGAAAAGCATGCTGACAGATGGACAAAGTGTATTGAAAAATTAGGAGGACATTGTATTGGAAAATTATGCATTTGTCTTTTCTAAAAGTTAATTAAAATAGATTCCATAGCCAAAATGTGGATAATTTTTGACTCACACTTATATATCCAAACCAGAACCACATATATAAAAGTGACTTTGATCCAATCTGAAAAATATTAGTTTTCTGCATTTAGACAGCCATAAAAAAACAGATCAAGGTAAAAATTAAATCACTTCAGCCTGCAGTGATGTGAAGATAGCCTGAGACTCCAAGTTCAAGACTAAACTGGAGATCCTGGAGCTGTGAGGCTCTCATGCTACCTGCTCAAGGCCAACTGCAGTATGTTTCAAAGCAGCACTGTTGCTTTGAGCAATTGGAACACAGGGATAATTAAGAATAATGCTAGATTGGATCAGGTTTTGGACCACGTGCTTAGATGAATAGGTAATTCTGGATATCTAATTACGTATAAACTGAATGTCAGTAAGAAAACCACAATTGATGGAAAACTGTGTTTCCTTTAAAAATAAACATGTTTCAGTACAGCTCTTATATTATGAGTCCATGACGCTTTACAGATGGGAGTTTTGTTATTATCAAGATATAGTAGAGGAAATGGTGAGCTCTTAGTTACTAAGAGAGCCGGCCATGTGTAATAACTGTGTGTGACTGCTTGCATACAGTAAGCTTCTATACTCGTCCTGCTACACAGAAATAAGATAACTTGCTGATGAAGTACCCGAAAAGGTAGATGGTTAACAAAACTACATAAATCAAAAGAAACATTCTGCAGATATATGCAAGAAAATGACCACATAATATGAAAACTTTAAGGTTTCTGCCAAAGGTAGCTGCTGGAAGAAAAAATTAAGTTTCCCACTACTCCATTCGCTTCTTGGCTTCAAGTGACTACATGTGGAACATGTTAACCTTGAAGTAAATAAAATCACAGTAAAAATATTAACTAAGCACAAAGCTAGAAAACGTTTTAAACTGTTTTCCACACTTTAGAAATTATTGTATTATTCTTTTGTCTTTATTTGAAGATCTGGTATACAGACTAAAAACAAATATTTGAAAGCAAAGAAAACAACCAACAAACTTGAAGAAGGAAATGTGCAAATCTCCACATTGTGTTATAAACTTGGTAAGAAACCAAAGATCCAAAACCAATTAGAACAAATACAGGAATGAAATACGAAAAGTCATTTGTTTATATGATCAATATTATTGTAATGAAAAAAACAAACAAACACATTCCTGGGTTTATTACAATCATGTAATACAACTAGATAGGGAAGTTGTATTACTTTGAATAAAAGGGGCCCAGTTTTAACACATTCAGAAGACATTTAATAATAAGCACAATGCCTACGTTAAAGAAAACCTGTTATATGGGAGGTCGTTCCAAATAAGCATTTATAAATGATTACAAATAGTATACTGAGTTGTGATCTATTTAGTGTGTGTTCTTTCAAGTGTAGCAATAAAGGGAAGTTCTCTCGACTGATAAAATAAAATAACTAACTCTCTTTCAGAGGTAGGTTGAGATGGCACTGAGCTCGTAAGCACTATCAAGCTTTGCGATGTTAGTTTTGCAACAGTAGTATCATCTTAGTTACATTCTGCTGCAGCACAGCTATTAAACAAAAGGTAGGAATCAGATAAAAAAGGTAAAAACCATGGAAGAAGAAATGCCTACAATGTAACAATTACAGCAATTAATGTTCTAACACAGTACTTAAGACTTTCTTTTAAGAAAAAAAAAAATGCAGTTAAAATAATTTCCTATGTTTTCAAGCTGCATTATAGTGGAGTAACAGTCACATGTTAAAATTAGGATAACCTATGGCATTGGACCAGTGTTGGTAGCTTTAAAAATACAATATGCGTTTACAGCCCATAACTGCTCACATGACACAAGATTTTTCTTGAAAGGTAACAGACACAAAAGAACTTTTGATCGATAAGAATCACTGAGCAAAAAAGCTGCCAATTCATCAGATGCATGCAAGCATTTGTCATTCGTTCCAAGAGGTGACTACTAAATTGCGAAATTAGACATTATCTGTACAAGAAATACGATAACAAGAAAGCAGGTTTTTAAAAGGAAATGGTTAATAGGGGACTATAAAGCTTTTAGCCAGCAATTTGAATATAAGGCGTTCATTCAAAATTGTTTAATCCCCTCTGGCATTTTCAGAACGAGAATCTGTTCAAGGCTCCCTCAGTCAAGCTAAAGTGAATTTCCTCAACAAACTGGCTATGATAGTAGATGATTCATACACACAAAATTCTCTTTCTTTCAACCACATTTTATTATTTCACCTTGGTTTCAATCGAGGGGAGGGGGAAAAAGGACTTTTTCAACAGAACGATTGCTTCCAGTTGTATGAGTCTATATATCTTCTTCTCCTGACACTGAAAACGAAGGTTTCAGGGACTTTTCCTGATATGAAGTGGTGATTTACAGTGCCCCATGGGCTCAGTTGTTTGCATTTCAGCACCTGTCTCTATTTGATGTAATGTTTTTAATCTTATCAAATGGTTCATGCTAAAAATAACCATTCTTAAAAATGAATGGTATAAATAAGCCAGTGTTTCCAATGGACTAAAAGCTGTTTATGTCTGAAGCCAGGCAGACATTGCACAAGTCTATCACATGTCGTGTATCACGAAATACTAGGATTTTTGTACATTCTACATTCTTCAATATGGTTTGTCTGTTTGGCAGAGAATTTAATTGGATTTTGAATAACTCAAATCATACAGTGTCTATCTGGCTTAAAAGTTGATGGTGTGCGTTTGCTTTTTTGAAAAGGGTATGTTGGAAAAATGGAATAATAAAAAAAAAAAATCCCCATTTTGGTACCCCACTGTGTGGTGTTATTGGGGTATCAGAACATATCTTGATTATATAAGTAGTACACATTGCCCCCTAGATTCTACATAACTTATGGGACCAGAAAAAGACAAACAACAACATGGCCAAAAAATAATAATAATAAAATAAACACTAAGTATTCCATTCACATTTCAATGGAACAGCTTCACTCCCAGGTCATCATCTTCTGACAGGCAATCAAGACCTACAAAGGACAAAAAAAAAAGAAAAATGCAAACATGAGAGCAGTGCTTGATGTTAATTTTTTTTGACAATCTGCTGCATGTGGTGTGCAGTTGAGATCTGACTATATTTAAAGTTTAAAAAAAATGTGATTGGGGTGTTATTTAGCCATTCCAACTCTTAATAACAATTGACTAAACATGTTTTTTTTTCCAATTATAATTAATTTAGCTTTTCATTTGCTTTCTATTAACACTACATAACATTACTGGGCAATACATTGAATGGCAGAGATATTTTCCAATGTGAAAACATTGAGTCCATCGATGCTGCATGATGTCATCAACACTGTTTATCATCCATTCGGTGATGCATCAAACAACAGGTGAAACATATGTGAAACAGACATCAGATGGAACACATTCTCCACTCTTGATGTTCTGGACTTTGCGGTGACATCATCATGTTCTCATACAGTCATCCAGAATAGACTCTCATAAACAAAAACAGATTGTGAACTGTCTGGAGAACAAGAGAGTACACTAAGTGTATAATAGTTGCATCTTGCTGTATGGGTCAAAATTTTGGATGATGACAACACAAGACCAACACAAGCTGCCCACTTTCCACACAAGGAGTCTGAGAAGGATCCTACAAATATTTTGGCCTCAGGAAATTACTAATTAGGATGTTCTCAACAAATGGCAACAAGAAAACATTGTTATAATTATCATGAGAATATGATGGAAGTGGATAAGTCATGTTTTACGGGAAGCCATCACCAAAACAGACCTCTTTCAGACACCTGAAGGGAAATGCAGGAGAGGACGGCCAAAGACAACATGGAAAATCACAATAGAAGCAGAAGCCAAAGAACATCAGCACACCTGGGGCACTTTACAGAAACTGGGCAATAACAAACTTAGGTGGAAGAACTTCATTGCTGCCTTAGGTGCTAAAGGTGTAAAGGGCAGTAAGAAAGTAAATGTGTACAGTACCAGCCAAAGGTTTGGACACAAGTTTGGATTCATTTTCTACATTCTAGAACAATACTGGATTTGTTTTTCAAAACTATGAAATGACACATACGGCATTGGGTAATTAAGTTACAACAGCAACAGCAACAGTCAGTTGGTTTTTTAAGACATGAAGGTCAGCTGTTCTGGACCAATTCTTATGGTAAGAACCATACTGTTAAGTGTGTTTGCAAAACCCATCAAGCACCATGATGAAACTAGCTCATGAAGAACATTTCAGGAAACAAATACCAAAACTAACCTCTGCTGCAGAGGGGAAGTTCATTGAGAGTTACCAGCCCCCCAAAAAATCACCTATTTAGTCATTATGAAGGCTTTACAGAGCGAAAGCAGCAGACACATCTCAATATCAACTGTTTGAAGGAGATTTTTGCATATTTTGGATGCCTTCAGCATTGTTTCACAATGTAGAAAGAAATAAAAATCAGGAAAAAACAAGGAATTAAAAGGTGTTTCCAAACTTTTTTCTTAAACAATTTTAACTCAAACATTTTCACTTAATGTTGTTGGTCTTTTGGCTTCTCCTGGCAAGGGGTCGCCACAGCAGACCATCCAATCCGCACACAAGCTTGGCACAGGTTTTATGCTGGATGCCCTTCTTGGCGCAACCCTCCCATTTTATCCGGGCTCGGGACTGGCATTACATCCAGTGGCTGGGGTTTGGGCATTGGCTGGGAATTGAACCCGGCCCTTCCACATGGCAGGCAAGAAAACTACCACTGAGCCACCAATGCACTATAACATTTTTACTTAATACATGGTTGAAAGTAACATAATTGTGTTTTATGTTTAATATAGAATTAGCAGTTTTATAAAGTGTGGTTACCATGGTAGCATCCATACTAATGGAACAATGCCATTAAGAGCATTCAGATGACATACTTAAAATGGCATTAATTAATAATTTACAATTAATCTATAATTTAGGCAGCATGGTGAAGTGAATGTTGCAGGAATGAGAATGCACATTTTCATTATCCATAATAAATAAGTAATGGAAAATAGCCTTTCAAGCATAAACTGTTAAAGAACTTCACACATTATTGGAAAAAAAAGATTGCAAAAGTCATTTACTGATGATATTTCAAGGTAATTTGCTGATCGATGATAGAAACATGCAGAAGTTGTAATGAAGTGCAAATATTAAAATGTTTTTACTTTGACTACTTTTATATACAAATAGAAGTCAGCACAAATGATACATCACTCACAGGGATGTGTATCTGTATATGCATTTTTAAAAGTAAAAAAGTGAGACTGTGTTTATATTGCAGTTATCATGAGTTGAAAGATAAAAGGGCAATTTTAACATGTAAAAGAGCACCTATTAAAATAAGTTCAATCAAATTAACAGGGTTGGTTGAAAAATAATAAGATCTACCAGAAAACTTTTAAATAAAATTTGCAATCTTGCTGCAAAATCCAGACAGATGGCTTAGGACAATGAGACACCCATCGCTATGTATTAGAGATGGGGGGATAAAATTGATTCAGTGATATGTCACACTTCTTTTGTGTGGCAATTAATGTATAGCCACACTGACTCCAAAATCCTTTTTTTTTTTTTTTTTTTTTGAATATGTTTGCATTTAAGGTGGTAAAATTTTTCAGTTCATCTACAGTATAATCCTACAAGTGGTGTTCTCTAAACTATTCACTCACTGGCAGGCAGCACATCATCCTGTGTGCCAGGAGCGGATTATTTGCAAAGTTTGTTTAAAACTGATTCCAAATCTAAAAACATAATATACAATCAAGATATTTATAAAATGGTGATACTGACAGAATCACAATGCAGATTGAAATAGCACTAAGGTATCGTGATAATATGGTACTGGGTGGCACCTGGGTGAATCCGATCCCTACTATGCATTATCCTGAACATGTTGCTTAAATTCAGCTAAATAAGTAATCACAATACAGCATAGAAAAGTATATTGACTCACTGGGAGATCTTGCAGTTTGTTGTTCGAACAAGGCGCCCCGTGTAGTGTAGATTACACCTGACAATGTTGTTGGTGAAGTCCGACTCAAGCACCAGGTATTTGGGATTAACCTGAACCTGGAGTTCAGAAAAATAAAAAATAAAAAATAAAAAAATATATATAATATTATAATTTATATTATGAAGTTGTTATAAGAGATTATCTAAGATCATTTATTCATAAGCAAATTAGAAATGGAATAAAGGCTCTGTCAGAAGCATTTCTGATGTAATTGTTTTTCCAGAGACACAAGGGAGGCCTGTATTTGCATGCCTTATATTAGCTCTGACGGAACAATCAGAAATAGGAGCACACCGAACACAATGCAGCAGCATTGCACACATTGCTAGAGGAATCTCTGTCTAGCAGCTGCATTTGATATAAAATGAACTCCTTCAACAATTAAACATGCATCATGTTCAAGCATGTTCTTTCAGTCATACAGTATTGTGAAAAAGCATTGAGGTACACTACATATTAAATGAAGTTAAATTAAATGATGTTGATTGAAATTAAAGCAATTGAAACAAATGTTTTTTTTTCTGTGACATCCTGCTCCAGATTGGCTAAAGATACAATAAAAAAATTGTTGTTTACGAAACAACCTCAGCAGCAACCTTATTTCGCCTCTTGTCTGTTCCAACCTCTCAGCATTCAGCATCACTAGTATTGTAATCACTGACCTGACCATCTGCGCCAGTTTCTCGCTGATTCATACAATAAGTTAGATTTTTTGTAATATTTGAATGATTCATAGGCCACTGTGTAACTTAACAAACACAAACACATTCCTCTGAAACTGGTCAGGTACAGGGACTGGACTGGAAATGAGAGGCAAAAACTTGCCAAAAACAAGAGCCAGAAAAGTCCTTCAGGAAGCCTGGAGAACTATTCCTCAAGACTACATAAAAAATACAAGAAAGCCTGGCCCTTTGGAAGCAAAATATGATGAAATGACGGGTAGCTCAAGACTTTTGCACAATACTGTATATTCTCTCCAAGTAAGAATTTTAATTTAAATCCAATTCATTGTTATGACCATTGGCATAACCATGACAATATTATTATCCCAACATACATCTATGGTCAAACTCTCATTAGACTCCCTGCCAATGTTTATTCAAGCTGTACTTTATATCATATTAGCAAAGTGCTGCTCTTTAAAATAAGTTTGTATATTCTAAAATGAAATTGAATGCAAATATCTGCCTTTGTAGCATTTTGTTTCTTTCTTTGTCAGTTCTCTTTAGGGGTTTTGTTCTAGGGATTTGTAGTCAGATGATGTGATGTGTGGCAGCTCTCTGTGTTATTGGCTTCACACACAAAAAAATCTGCCAGTGGGAATGAGGAACCGGGGAGTGACAAATAAACTGGCCAACATCATTTTATTGTCAGCCAAAACAAGACACATGCACACACAGCCTGAAACCAAGGTGAAAACTGGACAGGTGGCAACTTTAATCCAATCCCATTTATAATTTCTGAGTGAATCCCTAACACTCTCAGCATACACTTACATTAATTTGGGTTTGGATCTGGTTGTGTTTGACACAAGTCTGCCATGTTTGCTTCAGATTTTTCACTTCCTTTTTTCTCCCACAGCTCCTGCTAAAGCTCCTCCCTGACCACCCCGTTGTTAGCATCTGTGTTTAGTTTGGTTTCTCCTAGTAAACAATGTGTGAATAACACTTTCTTTTTTTGTGCCATTTATAAACCTTTAAACCACATTAACATTCTCTCTGTGCTCTCTTTGTTATCCTTGCTCTAATTCTGTAGATTTCCCAGGTATCCCAAGTTGTCTTTTTGTCTTGTGCTAGTTTCTGACTAGCCTATAGAACCAAACCATTACTGTTACCCGACTCCTTTTATGGAAACCCTGGAATAGCCCAAATAAAAAGGCTTTCTCTAAGCATTTAGCTGCTTCTGGATTCCATATGTTATCGTTATTAGCATGCTTCGAATTAGCAGTGTTGAAATGGTCCAACAAATGGAACAAACTGGCAAGAGAAACACAAAATGAAAGAGTTCTGGATTGCATTAAGCTCATATGAATGCTATTACCTTCAGGATGTAGTTTCCTGGCTTGATATCTGTAATATCAATCCACTGGCAGTCAATGTCTGCACTGTATGTGTCATAGCAACCTGGACTGAGACCCTGGAGGAGCATTTGAAAACAAGAATAAAAAAAAGAAAGATTGTTACAACATACACTCCAGCAGTTGGACATTTCAATACAATTCAGTGTTATTTATTTGTTTAGTGCTTTTGAAAATAGATTTTGCCACAAAGCAGCTTTAAAGAATCCAGATGTAGGTTTATAATCCTAATAAGCAAGCCAGAGTTGACAGGAGCAAGAAACCTTGAGAAACAAACCTCTTCTACTAGACTGTGCATCATAATGTAATGTTGTAATCCAATGTCACTATCTGCGTCGGTGTACTCCTCCAAATATCCATATCTAAGTCTATAAACAAGAAGGGTCTTAGATTCTTTTTTGTTCTTACCCTTTCTTTTCTTTTTAAATTATATATGAACCCAAGGACAAACTTTTCAGTTTCTGTTGTGTCCTGGTGAGTTCAGTACATACCTGTTCCCTCTTTTTTGCTTTCTTAGAAAGATAATAGTGCAGTACTAATAATTACTGCATTTGACTGCAACTTCTAACCCAGACCCACACCAAAAACGTGACCTCAAATCAATATAGCTGATCTCACCCATCAACAGCAAACAAAGTAGCATTCATTACTTTACTTACCTTTTAGATTAATCAACATACAGACATAATGGCTCATTAAATCTATAACGTTGACTATACAGCTTGCTTTAAAGGGTATGAAGAAGTTAATATACATCAAGTATCTGAGTTAGCTGGATAGACTAAGACAAGCACAAAGACATTTTTGCTTCTGAAGGAAATAAAATGCAGCATATACAGTACATCACCTGCCACTTCATTAGGTAAACCTGTTCATATATCGAATCAGCCAATCACATGGTAGCAACACTTGCATTAAGACATGTAGACATAGTCAAGCCGATCTGCTGAAGTTCTAACTGAGCACCAGAATGGGGAAAAAAAAGGTGATTTAAGTGACTTTGAACGTGACATGGCAGTTGAATTCAGGCAGGCTGGTCTTAGTTTTTCCCCAACTGCTGACCTACTGGGATTTTCATGCACAACCATCTCTGGGGCCTATAGAGAATGGTCTGAAAAAGAGAAAATATCCAATGAGCAGAAATTCTCTGGGCAAAAATGCCTTGTTGATGCCTGAGGTCAGAAAAGAATGGGCAGACTGGTTCAAGCTGAAAGAAAGGCAACAGTAACTCAAAAAAAAAAAGAAAATCTCGGCACAACCAAGGTATGCCAAAGAGAATGTCCGAATTCACAACACATTGAAATTTACAGCAGATGGTCTATAGCAGCAAAAGACGAAAATGTGTACCAATCCTGTCTGTTATTAACATGAAACTGTGGCTACAATTTGCATGGGCTCACCAGAATTGGACAACATTTACTTGGTCTGATAAGTCTCAATATCTGTTGCAACATTGAGATGGTAGGGTCAGAAAGCATGGATTCATCCTGCCCTATACTAGCAGTTCAGGCTGATGGTGGTGTGATGGCGTTTGGGATATTTTCTTGACACTCATTGTGCCCTTTATGATTAATTGACTATGGTTTAAATGCCATAGCCTACCTAAGTAGACCCTTCATGACCACAGGATGATGCACCATGTCACAAGGCTAAAAATCATCTCAAACTGGTTTATTGAACATGACAATGAGTTCACTGAACTCAAATGGCCTCCGCAGTCACCAGATCGCACTACAATTAAGCACCTTTGGTGTTCCAATGTGGTTTAACTGGAGATTCGCAACGTGGGTATGTAGTTGACAAATCATTTAAGTCATATAAGTATGGACTATAATCTCTGAGGAATGTTTCCAGCACTTTGTTTAATCTATGCCACAAATAATTAAGCCAGTTCTGAAGCAAAACAAGTACAACTCAGTTCTAGCAAGGTGCACATTATGAAGTGGCCAGTGAATGTACAGTATATTGAATATATAACCTTTCAGAATACTGAATAATGCATTCATATTTAGATATGTCTCAGTTTTGAAGTGAAATTCTATGAAGTTTGTTCTAAAGGATGTCCATTGTGAGCAGATTGTGAAAAAGTTCTGGGAAGATTTTTTTTAAATCCAGGAACAGTTCTATGGTACAAATCTACTGTACTGCTGAAACAAGGGTGAGACTTGGCTCCCTTTTTTACTGTACAATCTATGCAAAATGCTGTGAATATTTTCGCTAAAGCATACAGTAAAATGTTGTCTACATTTAACCTGATATATCTGGACAGAAATTCTTTTACATTAAACATCGGGCGTACCTGAGTATGGGAAGTGCAGGCGTAGCGTTTAAGATGACCGAAGTCACACGTGGTGTCCTCCAGACAAAAACTGGCCTTGTGTCCTTCTGCCACTTTTCTACCTGTGCTCACTTCCAGTAGGTCATAGTGACTGAATTCGTCCATACTGTGGTAATGTCTGCAAGGGGGAAGAGTGTGTAAAAGAGAGTGATTCATTCATTCAGTCAACATAATCTAATAAAGGCAACAATGCAAGCAATTCTCTTTCATTTGCATTAGTTCATTTTGTCTGTCAGCTCACGGCACTTTGAGAGCACTGTATTTGTTGGTAATGTTGGGTTCGAGAGCCACGGGGGCAATTCAATCAGTCACAGACTACTGCAAGAGCTGTTCAACAAGCAGTGACTAGTGTTAAGAACCTCAATTCAGACTCTCCTCACACCTTTTGTGGCACGCATTCTAAACCTTGTTTGGCAGTGATGTAGGAATTGGAACTCAAAGGAATATCAATCAGTCTGACAAGGTGCACATTTAAATGTTTGACTTTACAGTATGCTATATACAGCACTATGAAGCATCAATGAGGGCAAAATTTCAACACTACTCCTTTTGTGAAATTAGACACTTTGCTGATGTATGACCTAAGTGTTTAGCTAAGGCATATTTTAGTAGGAGTCTGGCAGGTGATGTAATAAATTCCAAAGCATACTGGATCAGAAAGAAATTAAGTCTCACATTTCGTGTTATAGCATAAGAATGAATTAAGGGTTTCCCGAAAGCAACTTGTAAAGTAAGACACTGACAGGGAGCAAGGCTCAGAGTTTCCACCAGGATAGAATGTTATTCATGATTTAAAAAACATTGTAATCCTGAAAGGGCAGCACGGTGGTGTAGTGGTTAGCACTGTCGCCTTGCACCTCCAGGGTCTGGGTTCGATTCCCGGCCAGGCTCGATTCCTGCCTCTGTGTGCATAGAGTTTGCATGT
Source organism: Leiocassis micropogon (assembly GCA_028565275.1). Classification (NCBI taxonomy): domain Eukaryota; kingdom Metazoa; phylum Chordata; class Actinopteri; order Siluriformes; family Bagridae; genus Leiocassis; species Leiocassis micropogon. Next base: position 32,139,340 of record JAOVVA010000037.1, read on the forward strand.
TCTCCCTGTGCTTGGTGGGTTTCCTCCGGGTACGCCGGTTACCTCCCACAGTCCAAAGACATGCAGGTTAATTGGCATTCTCAAATTGCCCATAGTATGTAAATGGGTGGGTGGGTGTGTGTATATGTGTATGTGTGTGCCCTGCGATGGATTGGCACCATGTCTAGGGTGTACCCTGCCTCGTGCCCTAAGCCTCCTGGGATAGGCTTCAGATCCCCGTGACCCTGAATACAGGATAAAGAGGTATAGAAGATAAGTGAGTGAGAGAGAGTGTAATCCTGAAATGAGGATAAGGTGACAAACACTACAGGTATATATATATATGTATATATATATATATATATATATATAAACATATACAAAAATAAATGTAACTTTTTTCAAATTGGAACTTGCAAATTCTCTTTGGCCATTAAAAAATGTAGAAGGATCAAATTATTGTCATGTGTCAAGCTATTAGAAATAATACTTGTGTTTAATAGTGAAAACAAGAGCATTTCCTCTTACACAATGTGAGGAAACCTATTTGGAACTAAAATTTTGATGAGGAAATTGGGACCAAACATTTATGTGTTAAGAAAACCACTCTGTAGTGAGAATAATCAGAAAAAAGGCTACAATTTACTAGGAAGCATGAAGATTGCCAATATAAAAAGGTCATGTGGTCCAAACTGACCCTGTTCAGAATTATGTATAAGTCGGGGAAAGAAGGGAAGCACCTGAAGCGATTTACCCATCATGCATTACGGCTCTGAAGGCAGTAGTATGATCTGGGGTTGCTTCAGTTGGTCAGGTCTAGGCTCAAAAACGTTATGCGGCGATAAAATAAAGTCAGCTACTGATCTGAAGAGTACTGAACAACTAAGTATCAGTGTATTTAAAAACTAACATAATTGAATAAAGCAACTATTTTGATTCCTGTTAATTACACTAACTGTAAGTTACAAGCTAAATGCTCTGCTCTGCAGAAGGAGATGTGTTGGTTGACCAAAATAACCAGTTCAATAAATGAACAAATTATAACCTGTTGATAATAAATGGTCATTGTAGAACTATTATATAAAAGCAATATCATACTTAAGGTTGTGTTGTTGTACTGAATACCATGACACTTAGCTAATTGTCACACAGATTAACTCTAGGTTTCTTCTGAAACTTTAGCATGGTGCTTACAAAAAGTTATTCACAAATGTGCACAAACCTTACTGACCTCAAACAATAAAGCATACACTCTTAAACAAAGAGACAGGGTTGTAATTTTTCACTAATGATCTCTGTTTGCATGTGACAGGCATTGAGGGATCTGAAAACATCACATACTGCACCTGCACAAACAGAAATGACCTCTGACCTATGTTCTGCTTGACCGGTGCTGACGTAGGATAATAACGGAAAGCAATAAATACGTGAAGGTCATTTACGAACAGAATGGCCTGACTGCCCTGTTAGGGAAGTGGAATTTGACCATCATCTGTTTCCTTTTAAACCATTTTTATTATTATTTATTCCTCTTTCTCCCTGATAAAAATGAGGCAAGTTTTAACATTTTAATTATGAAAATGAGTGTCCACTATGTACATTTTACAGAGATAACTTGTCTTCATGTAATCCATACTGTTCTCCCCAGTGCACCACATCCTCCTGAGAAAGGGGACCAGCAGGGAAGGAACCCAAGGTCGCT
>JAOVVA010000037.1:32141120-32161462 GCA_028565275.1 Leiocassis micropogon
ATATTTTTTTTTTTTTTTTTTTTGCATAGGCATAGGCTGCTGTTTTAAAACCCGCAGGGATAAAACTCTGCTCCATGCAGATAATATTGGCAGACAGAGACAGAATTTAATTTATTTTTGATTAAGCTCAGTTAAGGTTAGATACATAGCTGTCTGAGGAATTTAGACTCAGGATAATGGCCAACAGCTAAACAAGCCTGCAGCATAATCCCCCTATCCAAAGAGAAAATCCTATTAAATGCTGCAACAAATGAGAAAACAATGACGTTAGAAGTGATATTTCAGACCAGGTGGTGCAGAATTATCAGTCTAGCATAAATATCCATAACTTCCTTATTTCGTTTATTAAAAGTCAATTACTGGTATCATCAGTGTCTTGTTGACCCATATAGGTCAGTATAAGACCTAAACCTGTCACTACGGAGCCTCACAGGAAACAGGATAATTGGGTTGGACTCACTGGTGACAGCTGTGCCACTCCCAGGTATGCCGAGGTCGGTTGGGCATGAAATCAGCCGTCCCCTGGTTCTTAACCCGCTGAGGGAAGCGTAGCAGGACCCTGACATCATAGTCTGTGATGTCAGAGGTGTAGGCTGAACTGTGGAAAAGTCAAACATTTCCCAGGCCATTAAGAACAAAAAAGCAATATATTGTAAGCAGTGATATATTACTGCCACAGTTACAGTAATTACGACTGTCATACTTGACCAGCACATTATTCCGCCTCCTTCATAAAACAAGTGTCATGGGCTTTTGCAGAATATATATTAAAAAAAACAACAAAAAAAAACAAGAGTGAACAGGAAACGGATATTTACCTAGAGAGGCACTTTTCTTCAGCAGCACAGCGAAGAGAGTACATATGGGATCGTTGGATGTATGTGGAGGCCTGGATGTAGTGAGGGTCAGGCACTAGGTCAGGCAATCCTAATCAAAAGAGACAACTTCAATCAATTTGTGATCAATGAATAAATTAAATACTGTTAAAACTTGATACATATGAAACTTACAGGACAACAAAATAATTTTTTCACATATCCCAGGTAGGAAGCTGGGGTCAGAGTGCAGGGTCAGCTAGGATACATCACCAGATAGGGGCAGCAACCAAGAGCCTTATTTGTTTGAGAAACCACTGTCCTGACCAAGCTATTTGTTTTGTGTTTTGCAAATTTCAGTTTGCTTTGAAAATTGTACTTATTTGTTATGATTTGTTTCCTATCGCAATTAATTAAACTAATCAAAAACTAAAAATAGTTGCTTTGCTTTGTGCACTGGTGAGCAGTCATGTTGAAACTGGATTGTTTTTCAGGAGATGGGCTCGGCCACTTACTTCCAGTAAAAGGAACCCCACACCAGTTCCAACATGACTGCTCACAAGCGCAAAAAGCAAGGCCCATAAAGACTTTGGTGTGGAAGAACTTGACTGGCCTGCACAGAGTCCTGACCTCAACCTGATAGAACACCTTTGGGATGAATTAGAGCTGAGACTTTGACCCATGCCTTCTCGTCCACCATCATTGTCTCACCCCACAAATGCGTTTCTGGAAGAATGGTTAAAAATTCCCATAAACACACTACTAAACCTTGTTGAAAGCCTTCCCAGAAGAGTTAAGGTTGTTATAGTTGCAAAAGATGGGCCAACATCAAATTAAACTCTGTGGTTTAAGAATTGGAAATTACTCCAGTTCATATGCAAATGTGTATGTGAAGGCAGGTAAGCGAATACTTTTGGCAATATAGTGTGTGTGTATATTATGTGTGTATATATACCTTTTTTCTCTGGTCTCTTCAATAACATGACGTTTCAGCCTTGTCCTTGGTCTCAGTTTGCACATTGCAGCTCATTTTAGCAGATTGTCAGCTTGGCATTTGTGTTTTGATTCCAGCATTTGGCTCAATTGTTTGTTTCTCACTTCAAATAAACTAGCTGTTGTTTGACTAGAACCATCCTAAGTCCAGCTCTCTCGAATGCTCTTCAAATATTTTTTTAGGCCCACGGTCTATTGTGTCTAAATGAACACACCAAAAAAGGAAATGCACCACAGGTTTGATTCAAATCGATTTAATAAAGCAGGGCAACCTTAATACCCTTAACCTTATTATGCTAGTATGGTTTCATCAACCACTCTTAAGAGTTTTATACTGTAGGTCTTGTAACGGTTCTGTTTAAATTCTTACATCAATAGGTTTCCTTACAGAAATGGGTCCCTACAGAACTGATTTAGAATTTTTTTTTAGAAAGGGTCTAGTTTCAAACGTGATGTCATCATGTTAACCATGAAACTGATGATGTTGATAATGCCTTAAAGCATAACGTATTTTATTGAAACATGATCTGCATTGCACGCACCCACCTAGAATAGCACTGAAGTCTAATTGTAAGGAACACAACCAAAATATATAGAAAGTCATTGTGCGATAGGAAGATAAAGTAAGCACGAACAGTAGAACAACAATGATCTCACTTCTCTACTTGGTTCCAAACTGGGCCCAAAATCAAGTCTGTTATAAAAATAAATGGAGAAAAGAAGAAAAAAACATGGTGGCTGTCAGAACTAATATCTTTAACTCTTTCAAACGATATCATAAAGCACCAAGGAACCAGCTTTTTTTTACCTTCTTATACGGTTAAAGAACTAGACAAGACAAGGGCAGCTTTAAACCAGTAAAAATGCTGCAAGGTGAACACCTAAACACTAAACTTTTATGGCTTTAGAGCTTTTAAGACTTGATTGCTGCACATTGCTACAAAGAGTGCTTCAGATATGCGTTTTGGCAGTCTCAGCTCTGAATACACATCCGATTTGTCAGCTGTCTCTGAAGCAGGCTTTGAGGCTTCCTGGGTCAGGTCTAGTAAATAGTGTAACATCGGTGTGAAAAAAGGAGAGGTTGGAGTTTCTTCTAGAGTTCTGGAGTTTCTTACTCACAGTTTGCTGTGCTTACAATATACAGTATGATGTTACTTTATCTTTACTACATGTAGACTGTTCAGTACAACAGTCAAATCCATACTATGTAAGTTTTTTTTTTTAATTGAAGTTTGATTAACTGACTAGGACGCTAAGCAGTTTTCCACTTTGATTGTGATTCATCAGAAATCTTTACTCATACAGGAATTTGGATGCATATAAAACTATGATATGCTCATGATCAGCCATCCCAGGCATATACTGTACATAGCACTAATTATAAAAAAAAAAGGATTTTTCCGAGCCCAGTGGTGCAATCTCACTCACTCACTCATCTTCTATATTGCTTTATCATGTATTCAGGGTCACGGGGACCTGGAGCCTATCCCAGGAGGCTTAAGGCATGAGGCAGGGTACACCCTGGACAGGGTGCCAATCCATCGCAGGGCACACACACATACACCCACTCACACACTGTTCACAGACTACGGGCAATTTGGGAACGCAAAGTAGCCAAACCTACACATCTTTGGACTGTGGGAGGAAACCGGAGTACCCGGAGGAAACCCACCAAGCACGGGGAGAACATGCAAACTCCATGCACACAGAGACGGGAATTGAGCCTGGCCGGTAATCAAACCCGGACCCTGGAGGTGCAAGGCGACAGTGCTAACCACTACACCACCGTGCTGCAATCTATTAAAACAAATAAGGTCGATGGTTGAGGGTGGTAGGTGTGGAATCTGGCATGCTGTTGGGATATGAATGCTCACTAAAATCAAATCCTTGAAGGTTTCTATTCTGATACACTAACTCATGCAATGACCACCTGTCTGATCATCAGTGACCCAGAAGGCTATGTGACAAAGAAGCAATGTGGGAAAAGAAATCCCACGCTTATATTATCGTCCAAACATATTAACTAGATATTTTTTCTCCTTTTCCTTTTGTAACTTTTTGTAAGTAAAGTGGCCACACTTTCTGTCAACCCTATGTCTGTTGCTTTTGAAACTGAGATCACTTGCATGCAAAGAAAGGAGTTCCACATTACAAAATAAGCCTTTTGGCTTCAGCTATAAATGGGCCTCATATGGCCTCCCTGAGTCACCTCCTCTCTTCAGCACGCACACACACCGAACTACACACTTGTAACCAGAAGGCAATATTTTCTGTTTCCTGTGGCAACTCCACTTATTATGAGAACATTGTATACCTATGTTCAAGTAATTTATTGCTCTTATTTTTACCCCCACACCCAAATGCCATAATCCCTATGTACTTCACTCCACCCTTTGTTGCACATACTGGGATCATTCACCCTGTAAATAGCAGGCCCCCCCGACAACCCCCACCACCAAACCTACTCGACCCCACCCCACCCCTCAGCCACCCTTTAGCTTGATGAAGTCACTGCCAACCTTCCAAAAACAATGAGAACATTTAATGCAGAATGCCTGGCCATATACTAAACATACCCTTACAGATTTTGCAACACCTGGTTCCAATAACATGGCGACGTTTGGGGATGAGATAAGCTTGTATTTCGTTTCATTTGTCAATTCATTTGTCAAAATACAGCACAAAATGAATAAGAAATGCATTATGTCAAAAAAGAATGTCAGTGTTCGAAGACAAAAAACATGAAAACTAGTAGAATATAATGTCCCTTCCCAGCTGCACAAGCAAATAACTTTGGAATCAAACAGTGTAGTTTAAGTCCCAGGTGCTTCAAGTTTGTCTGACCCAAAGGAGCTATGCTTGCCAGGAAACACACTGGGATGGCAAGAGAGCTACATTTTTTTAGATCTCAGTGTTTTTTTTCCTCACTTCCATTTCCATCAAAGAGAATGAGAGAAGGATTTTGAAACATACTCCACATGAGCATCCATTTCACATTACCACCAGCTGTGCAACTACATTACAATACAGTTTATCTCTGGTGTCCTAAAACATTGTGTACCTCATACTGAATAAGTACAGTACCAGCTACACTGAATATATATATATTTGTCATGAACTTCAGACTAAATATATCAACTGTGAAATAAGTAACATCAAAAATACTATAACTACAACTATTCTTGCTGATAGTTTTATCTGTACATAAAACTTAAAGCTACAGAAAGGAATCAGGAATATTATAAGCTCTGCAGCACGTACAAAATTGGATTTCTTGAACAAATCGTGCAGTGTGTGAATTGTCACTGTACCTCTTTGCTGAGGTCGGTAGACACTTCCTGCATTGGTGCTGGGGTTTTCTGCAAAGTTAGAGCTGAGAGGGTTACGTGCAGGTTGCTGAACGAATGGAGGCTGAGGTTGTGTCCTTCCAAATGGTGGAAACTGCTCATACTGGGGGCTTTGCAGGCCAGGTTGGCTTACACCAGTTGAAACTGATTCTGCAGCATTACTTGTATCAGAAAGACCTGCCGTTTCCTCATTGTACAAGCTGTGTGTATATCGGCGGTCCAAACCATCTGAAAATGGAGGTTGTGCAGGTTGTGCAGGTTGTGCAGGTTGTGCGGGAGCAGCAGGAAATGGTGGACCATATTGTTGATAGTAGCGGTAAGTATCATCCCTAATGTCTGACCTAGGAGCCACAGGAGCCAATCCTCCTCCTGGAAATACAGCACCACCATAACTTCCAACAGAATAACTAGCACCACCTCCACCAGCACCAACACCATATCTTACTCCTGTGAAGCCTCCACTAGTGTCTGCTGAATACCCTGTTCCTTGGAATGGTGGTTCAAAAGATTCATATGGGGCATAATATTGTGGCTGCTGTTGGAAAGGGTACTGTGGGTATGATTGCACACTGAAGGAAGAAGAGGAAGATGATGAAGAGGAGGCAGAAGAACCAGAGGAAGTTCTGTAACGTGTGCTTGGGGAAGATTGAAACCGACTTGATTCACCTGTTCCAGTACCAACGCTTCCCTGACGCCAATTTTCTGGCACTTGCCCAAATCCAAATGGGTGTCTGGTCTGGCCCCTGATGGTTTCTGAGTTACCTCTGGAAGGTGCCTGTCTGCGCACATTCCCCCCATTTGGTCTGGACCTTCTGTTAGGGCTGTCAGCTAAAAGTACTCGATGACTTGTGTCCTGTTCCTGTCCACGAGCAGGGACATACTCAGCTCCACTGTTGAGCAGGCTAAACACTCTTCCGTTGTTCTCCCATTGGATCACTTGCCTCCAGGGATTTGAAGGGGAATCTTGTCTCTGACTAGGAGATTGAGCCTGTGACTGTACCTCAAAAATGCCCAGCAACATCCACACCCACCAATATATAAAAACAGGCTGCATCTTCACAAGATTTACATGGAAAACAACAATATTTAAAACTTGAATTAATTTCTATAAGTCCAGATCACTGAAAAATTATCCTTGACCCTTGCTCCAAAGTGCACAACACAGCCAAAGGGATGAAGATTGCAGTGTCCATAGGTAGCCCTTAAAGTTAAAATGCAGTGTTAAAATTTAGTCATTTGAATGGTACCTGTGCAGTGGAGAGGACACTTCTATCATCCCAGAGCAGGCAATTGCATAACAATACCTCCTCGTCCTGATGGTTTGGATGTGAAATTGTCAGTGGACTGAGCATTGCTCTCTAAGCTTCTTTCGTGAGAGCTGCTTACTGCTTCCTAACTCCAGCTTTCTATTTGCCTCTCTGATTGCTTGCAACCTCTCCCAAAATGTCCCCCTCTTCTGTGCTCATGCTATAAAGTTCCCTCCCACACGGCCCTAGTGCTAGAGCTGTTCCCCTTTAACTGTAGCAAAGGCAGATTTTTGTAATGGCTTCCAGAGTGAACATCACCATCTGTGGAGACATTTAGATCACCAGCTGACATGTTCTCTTCATAGTACAGATTTTTTCACGGGGACAGGATGGGATGCTTGGTGCAAAACCCTTTTTTGTGCCTTACACAACAGGGAACGGAAAGGGGAACATATTAAAAACAAGCTCTAATGATAATAAAAACCAGGCAAAATTCCTTTAAATGTAGATGGAAAAAAAAGAAAAGAAAAAAAGAAACAGAGGTCCATTTGTGTTTAGATATTGTAACTGCAAGTGCTGTCATCTACAGTAGTATGCAAATCTGTGCAAATCAACAGCTATTCAACAAACAAATATGCAATATTTTCATAGTCAATATCTAATTTTGTCCTTAAATTTCTGTTAAAATTTTAATTATGTTTATATTTAAAGTGTATAAGCTTGCTGGATCACACTGTTGATTATATTGTTGATTACAATATTGTTATCTCAGCTGCTTTAATATCTAAACTGAATAGTACTATATGATCATGTATTTTAATAATTGTACTTTTTAAAAAATATATTCATCCTTTGAACTTTTAATTTTCTTTTTGTGCACCACGAGGATTGACACCTAATTTCATTATACCATGTGCAATTACAATAATAGTACCACCTCTAGTGTTATGCAGTAGGTCTTACCAAAGGTGAAGTGATTTGTAGCCTTTTTGTCATGTTTCCTTTATGAAAAATTTGATAAAATTGATAAACACAACTGACATTGTGAGCAATTTTGACGATATCCTGAAAACCCTGGAATTCCAGCTTTTTCAACTGTTGATTCAATTCCAGCTTTTTGAATCAGTAGTTTCCTTAGCATATAAGTACTTAAGTAGAAAAGGTTTAAACTGAAAGCTACTGGAGCCATTTAAAAGACAATGATACAATACTAAGGAGTTTGGTGTGTTTTCTTAATGTGCTATACTTTCCTCTCACAATCCAGAAACATGCAGATAGGCTAATGGGTGTTTCTAAATTCCCTGTAGTGTGTGAGAAAGTGTGTGCTTGTGCCCTGCGATGGACTGGATCCTCATCCATGGTGTACCCTGCCTCCTGCCTCGAGTCCCCTGGGATAGGCTCCTGATTTCCTTTGACCTTGTAAAGGATAAGCAGTGGCGGCACGTTGGTGTAGTGAAAAATGCATGTATAGTGGGACAGGCAGCAAAAGAGGCATCTCAAAGAGAGGAAAGAGACTTTCCTATATATCAATTGTGTATACTGATTGCAATATATCATTCCGAGGATTTATGGACTTAGCCAATCCACTAATTACATTATAGAGTTTATTTAGTCAGTAGAAATATTCAGCAAATGTCTTCAATTGTCCTGCTTCTTTCTGTTAACCGGTTTAATGGCAATTTGTTTAAAAGGCATTTGCACACAGTTTTGGTTTACAGCTTTCTAAGTGGGTCTTGAACAAACATTGTAGTGCCTATTTTGTTATCAAAGTCAGCATTATACTAGGTGTTTGTGTTGGCCGACCTAATCAGTAATGTTTCGAGTGTGCCAGCGAGTGAGGCATGACTGCATTCCTTTTGAGATTATGTTTTTAAACTGAACAGCTGTGAACAACCATTTTCAGGCAGTTTATTTGAAACGAGACCCTCTATGGATAAAAGTAACTGGTTTTCACAGCACATTCTTGGCAAACGCTGAGCAATGTGCTTCAAAGCAAAGTTTGTGGGCTAGAGAAAATAAAGAGAAGGTGGAGTTGCCTTAGGAATTGGGCTAAGCATCCATTTACATCAATTCAAGCATTGATGTTTATGTTATATATTTTATCATCAGTGCCAGTGATGTTAATATTTCTTGAGGCCTGTAGTTGTTCTGACTGCAATCAGCAATGTTCCTTGTTTTCTCGAATCTTCTCAACCATCTGGATTGCTGGAAAGGACAGTCAGAGTGAAACTAGCATCTCATGATGTTTTTTTTTTTTTTTTTTTTTTTTTTTTTTACACTGTCTGGAAACTTTAAGTGGATGCAAACATCAGGAGGGCCAGGGGGCTGTAGATTATGTAAGATACGAACCATGCTTGAGACTTTTAAAACATCCCATGAACATTCCAATGAAGCCTACAGGAAGAAAAGATAACAGGATGAAGAAAAGGGGAAAGAAAACGAGAAGTCGAAAGAATGTACAGTAAACATCCGTTCATGTCCCCATGTCCTGTATTCTGTTATGTACCCTTTGTTGTAATATCCCTCTGCAATGCATTGTGAAAGGTCAGAAAAACATGTACTGAGCCAAAAACAGAGAAACAAACAAATTGCAAAAAAAAAAAGAAATGTTTTTCCACATTCTTGTATTCCTGAATCTTTTTCTAAAGCCAATATATTTGATTAAGAAACCACAGGAATGCTTTTCCCTCACCAACTCTAGCAGTTCATCTAACACTGCATTCAATATGTAGCTCATTAATTTTTGTAAGTAAAATGTCATCTGCCTTTTACTCACCCAGAGAAGTTACAAAAGGTCACATGCAATTACTCTCATAATTGCATGTTATTTGGAGTCTACTAAAGTGCTCATTTAAAGCAGAGAGGTGAAAGAATTGGACATTCTGCTTGTTCCTGAAATGACAGTACCTACTACTGTATGTGCTTCCTGATTTGCAATGCCAGGCATGAACACGAGGACACACAAAAATGAACAGAGCTTTAATATGAACCCATAAGGCTTTAGTGACTTTGTGTTAGGGACCACACATCCCTGAGGCTGCCCTCGGAACATCAGAGACATTTAAAGGAAGTACTTTAGGTGCATATTAAACCCAATGATGGTTTATCTGTTTTGGCCTTTTGCTTTGCTGTCATGTTTCCCAGACCTTTGCCATGGCTGTGAGGCCTGAGCCATATCTTGAGTCTCACCTTTGGGCAGATGCACATGTTTAAGAAAAAGGGGCAAGGATTCTTAATATAGCAGAAGCATATTTCTGGGTCCAAACCACAGTTTTTAGGACATATGAATGCTAATAATAGTATTACAATTACAAAATGGCCAGAATGTTAAATATCAATTTAATTACCCTATGTTGGTTGGTGTAAGCAGTTATAGTAGTACTTGTAGTGTTAGAAGCATTAAATATTGTGTCTTATGATTTAATTTATGGGATGAAAGCCCATGCACAATGCAAACTCACCAAGGTGCCAATTTAGCTATCCATTCCATGTCTATCATATCATAATAGGGTGCGAGACAACAGGAAACACTGAAGAACACCTACACATTCACGAGATGAACTTAGTAACACTACATAGACAGTAACTCAAGATCACATGCAAACTGGAGACCCTAAAGCTATGAGGCTAATACCTGCAGTACTGTGCCATCATGACACGCTCGTTCCAAATTTGTGAAGTAATGGTCAAGTGCCATGCAAAGCCTGCTCTTTAAAGGGATAGTCCAGATTTTTTCTAATTTGCCTTTAAACAAAATTGAGGTGCATGTAAGTATAATAGGTTTTCGACTGTGAGTACTATGTAAGTAATTGGGGTCAAATTCCACAATCCTCATTTCATGCAAAAAGGAGTCCAAAGTTCAAAACTCATACTGTATGAAGCTTGTGCAGATCAAGTTCTGGTGTACTGTAAATACACAAACACTACGTTTATAATGGCCAACACCTATGACAATGTTCTTATATGTACCTCAATTTTGATTTAAGATAGACTTAAAAAACTGAACTACAGCTTTAAGTTTCTGATCTACAATATTAAAGTTAAAGTAAAAAGAATTTAAAAAGCCTCCTATGTTGGTGGCAGGGCCACTTTGGTTCAATTGCTGTATCATATACCCTTGCTGGTATTTTTTAAATACTGTATGGCAGTTGGCCCTGCTTAAATACTTGACAAATACTGTACTTGAAATTAGAAAAAAAATATCTAAGAGAGGTGATTTAGCCTTTAAGGGCTTCTGACAAACATAGCAATCTTTGGCTTTCCTTGTATAACATATCCTGTGCTGTTTGCCTTTTTTGATTTGACGTGTAGTAGCAGTGGTAGCAGTGCTTAAAGAAAAAATGTTTCTTATGAACCTAATACACAATAAGCTTGTCTATTATTAAAATGTTATTAAAATGTTGTGATTATAAAGTGATTACCATTACAAAATTTCAATTGTTATTCAAATTTTTAACTGTCTTCTTTGGTGTTCTTGTACTTTCTGTAGCTTTAGGTTGCTGTTCCAAGCTGTTCCGAGATTATTGATGTCATTGACATGGCACTGAGAAATAATTGGATGCCATTCTGATCCGAGTTGTCATTGGGATGTCACTGCGTTGTTGCTGCATCAGTGGAGTTCTTCCAATAATACAGTATCTTCAGGCTTGTGCTATGACCATGGTAGGCCCATCCCACCTTGTAGAAGACTGCATTAAGTTCATATTACATTCTTCTGGTGCCTGCATCGCTTATGCAGAAGGTTATCAGCTCGATCCAAGTTCCTCACACCATTGTTGTATTTATACAAACCCACTGTGATAGGAAATTAGTGCCAATATGACAGACACATTGAGGACCTGACAGGGACATGGCTAGGTAGAAGTAGGAACTTGATAAATAAACATTTTCAATCCTGCGTTCAATTTCAGTTATTTAGGATGCACTGGGAACTTTATGGTGTTAATCAGAGTGTGTATGTCCATTCTAAGATTTTATGCCCAGTACAGTTGTAGAGAATGATTATTTGCAGCTCATATCAACTTGGCCATTCTCCTCAGGCCTTTTTCAACAAGGCCAAGCTCAACAAGACATGTCCACTTGCAGAACTACTGTTCAGTGGATGTTTTCTGTTTTACACACCATTCTCTATAAAATATAGACTCCTCAGTAGAGACTACTGTTTGTGAAGATTCCAGCATGTTCTAAAATATTAATAGAATAAATTCTAAAATACAAAACCACCTCTGGCACCAGCTACTTTTTAACATGGTAAAATACGGAAGATTAAAAAAATACATCATACATCTTCCACTACTACCAGGCTCTCAAAGATAGCACATTTACAAGTAACACTTTTTACCGATCTTCTACTAGCTTGGGACATGTAGACCAGCACTTCCATGGTTAATAGTGAGTGCACAAAGTGCAAAGATATTTGTCATAAGAGATATTTCACATTAATTAACACATGACAGAATTAAACCTCTGTGGCAGGGTGGCTTAGTGATTAATAATGTTGTCCAGACCTCCAGGGTGGGGGTTTGATCCCTGCCTCTGATCTATGTGCATGGATTTTGTGTTTTACCTGTGCTTGATGGGATTCATCTGGAATTTCCCCCCATAGTATGTTGTATGTAGTGTGAGAGTGTATGCTTGTGTCTTGCAATGGGTTTGCACCTCCATCCAGAATGTATCTTGCCTTGAGCCAAAAAGGCAAAAGGCTCCAGACCTCCAGGTACCATACACAGGATATGACAATAGATGGATGAATTGATGGATGGATGGATGGATGGATGGGTGCGTGGAAGGAAAATTAAACCACTGCCTGTAGTTCAAAATTACAATATAATAGTATCAAGACTGACCCATGCACTCAGGGACCAAAAGCCAGCCTGTCTGATCCAATCCTACTGAAAAGACAATGCAGCATAAAAACGCTGGCCATGATAGAAATGTGCCAGACAGTCTATTGTGCATGTGGCCCAGCAGGCAAAAAACCCAAGGCTGTCGACCCTGCCTCCAAACTCCCCAGATCCCAATCCAATTGAGCACCCATAGAACGCGCCAGACAAACAGGTCTGATGCATAAAGAGCCCACCCTACAACCCACACCACCCAAAGGATCTGCTGCCAACATCCTGTGCCAGACACCAAAACACAACCACAGAGGTCTTATGGAGTCATGACCCTAGGGGCCAGAGCTGTCCAGGCAGCACAAGGGGACCCTACACAATACTGGGCATAATGTTTCAGCGTTGTAATGTCATGGCTGATCGGTGTATATTTAAATTGCACAATTGCACAATCATATATTCTGAGCACATTGAATTGAATGACGTAAGCATGTTTTTAAAAACAATTGTCTATATTGCCTTAATTCCATGAATTTCAAATGACAATAAATTTCCAGTGCATGTTGAAAATATGTATAAATATTTGAAAATATTTTCTCATTCTTCTTCGCCCCCTCTACTTCCTAGTGTATGTAATGCATTCCAACACACAGTGCAAAACCAACAGAGGCAGAACAGAAATGAATTACTTTCAGCATGATAGAAATGGAGAGAGAGAGAGAGAGAGAGAGATGAGAAAAAAACAGATAGAGACAAAACCCAGTGTTTTGGCATGAACAAGCTTAACTATCTGATTACATGGCCTGGATGTCTGGATTAATCATTGCAAATACTGACATCATTTCCCATGAGGTTCTATTATTCTTGTGGTGCGGCAACAAATTACTAACAGAGCTTCATCAAATGTTTGTCCGCTGCCTGAGAATCCCTTTCCCATTGGTGTTTGTCCTTTGACTTCCCATTATTTCAGGGTTAACCTGCCAAGGAGATTAATGCTGTTGGAATAAACAACCAGCATACTCAAAGGTAAAAGGTTGTCCTGCTTAAAACATCATTGAAGCATCAAGCAGTTGAGATCCAGCAGCTTTACACTGGGGATGTTAGCAAATACAAATTCCATCCAATAAAAGGACAGAACAGATAATGTGTTTTAAACATACAAATACATAAACAGGTAAGAGGCACATTGTTTAGATGCGTGCTTTAAGGCTGATATCCTGCAGGGTGCAATGTAAAATTAGACAATAAGTAAAGGTACAAAGAAAAATACAAGAAAGGTACAAGGAAAAATAATAAACAAGTAAATAGTTTTTAGTGTGCTTGCAGGTCATTTATAGATGGGCTTTAAAACTCAATCCTCCTTAAACACATTCAACGCAACTTCATAAAGAGAACTTTGGGAATCCAGTCCAAACATTTTTAAGAAGTTTAATGGGTGCTGAAGATGTCCTCAAGTATGTTCCCAAGTTCCTAATCCTGCAGTCCTAGCTGTGCCCATAGGTACTTATGAACTTGAGGTATGTACAGTACAGTAGCTGAGGTTGAAAAATTGTCAGAGCCAGGACTCGTATACCACACTTACAATAATTTCATTTTTATGACCAAACCACAGCAACTGGATGCTGTGCCAGTCTCAAGGCTGGAATAAAAGAGGAGTTGCTTCAGCAAGGGCAACTGGTATGAAACATATGCCAAGTTGTCTGCCGATAGGATATTCCGCCGAGGTGACCCCTTGTTGGGAGCAGCGAAAGACCATTAAGAACTGACAATAAATTCATTTTCGAAATTTTATGTGTGGACAAACACACAATTCCTGCCATGATCATCTGTTTATAACCCACATGTAGTGTCGCCATCTAGTGCTGCATTCTCTTGGTTCCTAGCCCCATTCTCAACATTTTTGTCTTCTCTACCCTGTAATAAACGTTACCTGGATCTGGGGTTCTCATGGTTCTGTTTTAAATGTTTAATAAAGGTAACTCTTATTAACATGACAGCATGATGGATGCTGCACCTCTGTGGTCTGGTGTAAAATAAGAAGTGACCTCTAAACTTAAATGAAAGGTAATGTAATGTTGTAATGAAGGCAAGTGAGTAAAATTAACAGTGTTATATCTAGATGAGTTTGCAAGTTCATATTTCGACAATGACACCACAATCCACAATCCTGGGCCGAAGGGCAAAGAAGCCGTGCTGTCCGTGTGGGGAGGATAGCATTGCATACCGTTCCTCCCTTCAATCACAATGACCAAGGCAGTAGTGGGTTTCTGTAAGCTGATATAGTATGTGGAAGAGGGCAGATTTCCCATGTGTGTGTGTGTGTGTGTGTGTGTGTGTGTGTTACGCTGTCTTGTCATGCTACATGAGCAGGTGTTTGACAAGATGGCTGGCCTTTGGCTGGCTTTATGTGTCTTGGCGCATACTTTAGCTTTTGCCATCTTGGTAGCTGTAACATGGAGGAGAGCCCTGGGTGATAATTGACAAGTGACCACACTGAGGAGACGAAAACGTGCTGGGGAATTTATGACAGCTAATCAAATTTTAATAATAATCTGACAGTCTTAATTATTATTAAAGGATCCATGAATTAACACTGTGGTGGATTTAATTACTTGATTAAGATTAAAATGATCAGGGATTGTGTATGTGTAGGAAATGTAATTTAGACAGGCTAATTACCTAAACATGAAATTAATGCTAAAATGTATATAAAACCACTTCACTTTTCATAATACTTAATACTTCTTATCTCATGATTCATTTATTGTTTTTTTTTTGTAAATATGCATACACGTTTATATTTTTATCAGATAAAAAGAAACACATTTGCTAAATTTAATCTCATGCCATTTTATGTAGTGTCCGTAACTTTTTTGAATTAAAATATTTCCATAATCTTAACTGTCCTTCAGGTGAAACTTGGCCAATTTAGATTTGAAATGAAAGGACATAAACCTGAAAAAGTGTATTATCCTAAAATGCATTGTTGTTAAGAAATTGCAACATGAATTTGACATTCTTACAGACACTATAGTTTTTTTTTCCTTTTACCAAAACCAATTCAAGCAACAATTTCTACAGGTCATATGCTCCTAGAAGCTTACATCAATTTTAGTATCAATATTCATAAAAATATTTTTTATTATTATTGTTTGAAGTGAGACAGTATAACACTGAAAATGGCCATTTTTGGCCAAGACAAATAAAATCAGCTCTTCAAATGATGGAAGTTAGTTTGCATTGTTTTAGGGAAGTAAGATTTGTCACTTCCATATTGCTTAAACTTCAGACACTCATACGCTCGTTTCTAAGCTACAGGCAATTTGGGAACGCCAATTAGTCTAATTTGCATGTGTTTAGACTGTGGGAGGAAACCGGAGTACCCAGAGGAAACCCACCAAGCACTGGAAGAACATGCAAACTCCATACGCACAGACCCAAGGTGGTAACTGAACCCAAGCCTGGAGGTTCAAGGCGACAGTGCTAACCACTAAGTCACCGTGCCGCCTGAGTTAAGTTAATAATTGTTTAATAAACCGGATAATAAATCATTTTGACATTGCAGTAGGAATGTTATTTTATTATGAAAGCTTAGCATGAAGCTGGTTTACATTAAAGCACCCCTCTAGCAATAATCCAGCAATCTTGGTGAAAAATAATTACGGAAATGTATTGGAGTCAGATATTTAAAACATAAAGCTAAAAACACACATTTAATCTTCGGCTGCACCTATTTCTTTCCTTGGTCATAGAATTGCAGCAGAAAAAGATAATATTACTTTATATTTCAGTCCTTCAAGCTATTGTTGGTAAAAATCTCTTGCAGTCCATCCAGGACTGTAAATACAAATTATTGTAATTTGTGCAATACCTTCTGCCTAATGACAATACCTGTTTGTACTGCACTGTTTTCATCATCCAAATCCCACTGTGCACGCCTGTGCTGTTGTATATATTTCTTTGGCGTAATTATCTTATTTTTTTTGTCTTATTCTTACATTCTCTTTATTTCTTCACCTCTCTGAGAGCTACCGAAGTAATTTTGTTGTATAACTACAATGACAATAAAAAAAGTCTTTACTGTGCTAAATCTATTCACGAGAGGCTGAATACATTACAGCTACTGTATGTGAATAAGAATAATGTTATCTAACACATTTATTTAACACCACGCTTGTAATGGCTCATCAGAAATTCATTAATGCAGGGGTATGAAGGATTTAACAATGAAAGCACAAATTTACAATCTTTTTAGAACTTATAAATACAGAGTTTTTACACCAATCAGCCATGACTTTAAAAAACATTAACAGTGAAGCCAATCAGGTTTTCGTTTCCCTTGTGCTACAAAGGCATCTCTGGACCCTCAGGTGTCATGAGACCTGCTGTGGTGTCTGACACTAGGACATTAGTAGCAGATCCTTTGGGTGCTGTGGGCCTTCATGGATTTGTTTGTCTGATGTACTGTATCCCATGGGTGCTCAGATTAGAATTTGGGAAGTTTAGAGGCCGAGTCAGCATCCTTGATCTTTTTCTCTCCTGGGCCCTGTGTGTGGTTGACTGTGATGCATTATGTGTTCTGATGGCTTTCTTTCATGGCCAGCGTTGAATTTTTTTGCCATTGACCAGATGGGCTTGGCTCTGGTCCCTACAAACCTTAATGTGTCTTAGGTGCCAATGATTCTGTCACCAGGTTACTTGTATATACTGTTGAAACCTCAGTTCACCTTGTGAAGGGATTAATGTTATATCTGATCTGTATACTTTTCTACTTTACCTTAAGTGAAGAATTTAACGCTGTACTTTGTACAATTTAATTAGACGACAAGTTTTACTTTGAAGTGAAGAAATTGGGTGCTTTTACCACTGTAGTTGTAAGGGTACTTGATTACAATCAAATATAGAAATGATTGGTCTGTCTTGTAAACCAAAGAGTTTACAGTCTCTCCTTATAAACAAACGTCTAGAATGTGCTTCCCTTGCGGCTCATCCGTTCAGGAAATAAAACTACATGGAGAAATGGAGATTACCATGACACTATGGTGCAGTAAAACGGCCAGTCTCTGCATGTTAATTAACTCTTTGATAAGTCTCCTGTGCCCGTGCCTTCTGTCTCACATGAGCCATGTTCATAGACATGCTGTGAATTAGCTGACGAACCAGCAGATTAATTAGGTCCATATGCTCGCCTGTCCTTTTTTTTTTTCTTTTTTTCCCCCTAATGTTGCTTTTCTCCTTAAGCACAGACAGCTTTGGCACAACTCATCCCTGACATGGCGATGTGGCAGGAACACCTAGAACACTCTCTATCACAAAAAAAAACTCCGGAACTCTTCTTCTCTTTTGTGTTATCTGAAAAGTCGAGTCATAAATCATTGCCATATGCCGAGCTGTCTTTTAATCTGGAGCGCAGTTCCAGCAGTGGAACGGTACATTCACAGCTCGATGCATTTACACGTCCCGCATCACTTTGTTTATGAGAGTGTTTGAAAAGTCTGAATGGACTTTATATAAAAAAGGTCTATTTAACTTTTACACTGGTGGGTTTTTTTATTGGACTGTGTTTTAATCAACAAATATGTTCAAATTACCACTTCTGTACCAACGCTGTAGCAGTAACGATTTTCCAATGTGTGTGTGTGTGTGTGTGTGTGTGTGTGCTTAAACATATGCAGCACTCTGCTTGTTTTATTAGAAAGAGCTCTCTTGCACTTAAAATTCCCCTCACTTCTTTAATGTACCCTTTAACTAAGTGTGTGTGTGTATATGTGAGAAAGAGAGAGAGAGAGAGAGAGAGAGAGAAAGAGAGAGAGCACATGGGAGAGCGATAATTTAGCAAAGGACAAGTGCTTTATTCCAATGTCCTTTACATTCATCTCATACACATACTCTACTCATATACACCCCTCTCTCTTGGATGTTGAGGAAGACCCATTCCAAACCTGATAACACACTCACCTCTGCCCTTTACACACCCCGGATTAAGTTCTCATCCTAGTAAAAGAAGAATGAGTCATGACGGAGAAAGAAAAAAAAAGAAAGGTGAGCGATAGATGAAGAAGCTGCAAATGGTAAATGAAAAAGAGGAGAGAGCCGCAGGGAGAGCGGATGGATAGCGACATGACACATTCAGAGACGAGTCCACGTCCTCGTACACAGCCGGCAGCATAGTGAGGGACGAGGAGATAAAAGGAAAGTAAAAGGAAAGTAAATAAATAAAGAAAAACTGAGAAACAAATAAATTAAAGTAGAGTGAAGAAATAGTGAGACACCCTTTTTGAGAGCACCTCAAGGGAATAAGGAAGGAGAGATACTTCAGAAGTGTGAACAACAAAAAAAGTGATAAAGAGAGTAAGGGAAAGTAGAGGGCAAAAAAGGTTAAGCAATAGAGAGATAGAGATAGATAAAGAGCAGATGATGCACTCATGGTGTTTCTCTCTCTCTCTCTCTCTCTCTCTCTCTCTCTCTCCTGCTGCATGGTGCGGCTGAAATGTGACTAAAGCCAGAGTCATAAATCACCAAGCTCTCGGATGTGTTTACTTATTACAGTGAAGTTCATCTCTGTCATCTGCAGCCCTATTTACTCCTCCAGACCCGAGAGGCCCGAGGCCTGGCGTCGCTAAACAACAGATCTTATCCCTGTGCCTCCTTAGCGGAGATAAAACAAACAAACAAAAATTGTGTATCCGCATTACTTTACACAGCACACATCCTTAGATTAGAGAAAACTGACAAAGTCGCATGCGTTGCATGCTTTATTGCTTGTTTATTGCACTGTCTAATTACACAATATTATAATATCTTTTGTGTTAAGGTGGAATAGAGGTGAGCACTGTGGGCTTCGATTCCTGTCTCAGGTGCATGTTGTCGCCATGTTTGGTGGGTTTCCTCCGGGTACTTCAGTTTCCTCCCAGAGTCCAAAGACATGCAGATTAGGCTAATTGTTTTTACCAAATTGCCCATAGTATGTGAACGAGTGTGTGATGTGTGCATGTGTGCCCTGCGATGCATTGACACCCTGCCCAGGATGTACCCCGCCTTGTGACTAAAGTTTCTGGAAGGCTTTCTGCAACCCTGTATAGGATAAACACCATAGTAGATGAATGAATGAATAAATGAATGTGGTGGGGTTAATGTTATATCTGATCAGCGTACTCCTGTATATCATCTGTGTATTATGCACTATTTCAGCTATTATTTTAAATATATATATATATATATATATATATATATAGTTTCTCCTAGGGAGCAATGAGATTAAATGATAATGCAAAAGACAACTGCTTAAGTCTCATGTGTTTTAGCTTTCTCTCCAGAGACAAAATATTCAGTAGTCTTGCATACATCTCCATTTGAGTCTCAACAAAGGTATACAGTACAAGTGTAAGTGTCAAGTTCATTCCAGTATTGATGTTGTTGTTCTTTTGACTGTTCCCATTAGAGAACGTCACATCAGAAATTCCCTCAAGTTTTCCTCCAGGCTTGGGACCATTGGACCTGGATTAGGGCATTGGCTGGGCATCAAATCTGGGCCTTCAGCGTGACAGACGAATAGCCTTCCACTGAGCCACCAGTGTAAGCCCTATAAAGTTCATTCATGCTATAAATTTGATGGAAATGGGTGTAACTATGTTCCTGTATCTCTTTAATATAATTGTAATATAATTATACATGGATAATATTCATATAAAATTAGATTTTTTATATAAATATGAACATTTTCACTGAAAGTGTTTGGAAAAAATGGAAAAAAAGAAGGAAAGAAAAAAACAACAACAACAACCAACCAACCAAAAATGGCAAAAAACAGTTCCTCAACCTCAGCTATATCCCACATTAATAATCAGCAGCTTTTTGTTTAAACCCCATTTATGCATTTAGTATTTTTATTCATACCAGCTAGATTATTTTTTTTACATTTTCCCCAAATATAAATAAACAAGTAGCTTAATGTGAACCTGCCTTAACAAAATGAATCCTTCCGGCAAACAAAATAAGTGAAAATGAAGCAAATAATAATAATAATAATAATAATAATAATAATAATAATAATAATAATAATGTATACACAGTTTTTTAATCTGATCAAGATTTACTTTAGTAATT
>JAOVVA010000037.1:32171886-32184466 GCA_028565275.1 Leiocassis micropogon
ACCCAAAGAAAGATGCCCAGGGTCCCTGCTCATCTGCGTGAACGTGCATTAGGCATGCTGCAGGGAGGCATGAGGAATGCTGATGTGGCACATGTCCGCACTGTGAGACGACTAAGACAGCGCTACAAGGAGACAGGAAGGACAGCTGATCATCCTCGCAGTGGAAGACCACGTGTAACAACACCTGCACAGGATCGGTACACCTCTGGCTTGCTCATTAGAGAGGAATTTTACATTTTAATGCTTTGTGGATAGTTTGGATTGGATGGGATAGACCCAACAGTAATTATCTAGTTTTTACACGTTTTGGAATTGTTACCTCATTTTGCTTGGAACATAAAATGCTTCAAAGGTAAAAGGAGGATTTAAACATTTCTATGTGAATGTAAACAGCAGGACAAAATGGATCATTGTGGGTGGCTACAAGAATTGTGGGTGGCTCCACTGATGATGATGATGATGATGATGAAACATTTGCAAATAAGGATCATGAAGAGGGCATGCGTGTAACATGAAGCTGCAGGGTCACATGTCAGCACAACTTACCACATTTAATAGGTAAATCAACTTCATTAAGATTGCATTTAAGATTGCATATAAAGGGAGTGCTGTTGTACTCAATATCAGCATAGCTGGGATGCAATCGTAGGCGCAAAGGTGCAGCCCACGTGCCAAATATATCACAACTGTAGTATTATTCCATACAACAGCTCTTCCTCTCAACTAACGCTGAGCTGGCGAAGAACAGTAGTGGCCGACAGTAAGTGTTTATCAACAGGGGTGAACGTACTTTTAAATGTGATACTATGAAAACTAATACTATGTAGCCAAAAGGTGAGGAGAATGAACCATCATGAGGTCATGGACAGTCCTAAGAAACTAACTGTATGGCATTTACTGTATTTTTCCACTTTAGAATATTAGCTAAAATCTGGAGTTGCAGGGATGAATCCTAAAAAGTGAAAAATGGAATGCTAGTGTGCAATGTAGTGCACAAAGTAGTGCCCTTGATCAGGGGTTAGAGAGGGAGTTGGGATTCAGCATTGTGTTAGAAGCTAGTTAGCTTGGACATGGATGGTTCAGAGGAAATTCAGAATGACTTAGAAGCAATTACTCAGGAGACAAAATGTTTTTAACATGATGGTTATCAGATGTGTTTTTTTTCTGCGATTGGTTTGAAATATTGGTTATGGCAGGTAAATGTTCTTTCCAGTACTGCGGTACTGGGGGGGCTGGAGCCTATCCCAGAAGGCTTACAGCACGAGCTGTGGTACACCCTGGACAGGATGCCAATCGATCGCAGGTAAACAATTACATTAATTAATAAACACTTGCGATGTGAAAGGATATGTATTGTTACATGTCCCAGTGTTGCCATGCTCTATATTACCACTCATCAAATCAGATTACTCAGTCAAAAATAAATGTTGAGTTATTTCCATTTCCATCAGATTAAAGAACGAGATCTGAGCTCTACTTGAGCGCAGCTTCAGCCAATCTTTTGTTCCCAAACTCCTACAGTTGAGAACAGGTTCACCATCTCAATTCAAGCTCTGAAGCAAGTAAGTTTGGGGGGATTCGTGCCTCTTCCTCACAGATGGGAGCAGTGGGTGTGCAGCTCGATGACTATTGCAGCAGTCAGCACTCTTCTCATACACACCCATTGCTGCGCTCATTTTTATAAACGGCCTTTTTCAAAAGGCATACTCTTCACGTGCTATTCTGAGACCAGTATTTGCACGAAATGCGTTCACAATAGAACCCCCACACATCCACTGACAGACTTTTCCAGAAACACTGTAGCATGTTCCCACGTACACACAAACATACTCCCATAGTCTGGGAATGCTAAATTCCTGATTGATGACCTTCACTTCACTGCAATTAGGCTGTATATAATGTACACCCACGTTATAACATATAAAGGTTTCAACAGACTTGAAATGGTTGCACTGGAATAAGAAAATCCTATACATTTATACAAATAAATGAAATAATAAAAATCTATTTATCAATTTTAATAACACACACACACACACACACACATACATATATATATATATATGTGTGTGTGTGTGTGTGTGTTTTTAAATTAACTACTTCATACAAGCGACACACATAGTGCTGTGAAATAAATAACCTCATCAACTTCACAGTTCAATTACAGCTCATGGGAAGTGCATCTCTATTATGGTCAGTATACCTTATTTATGGCCATTTTAAACTGAAAGGCCGTAATGAAAGTCTGAAACAGTGCCCAGTAGGCCAGTCATATAACTACGAGACAGTTATGGGCTATTATCAGTCTCAAATTAGGCCATATTCAGCTAGGTGGAAAATGCAGTGCTGTCCTCCAGTGGCAGTTTTTGGGATGAAGAGGCTTGCACTTGAATGCACCATGAGACAATGAAACGCGCATGTCACTTAATTAAAAGAAGGCACCAGCTGTTCTGCCAACAATTAAATGTGAGAGGTATTAACGTGTAGTATTTAAAGAGAGTTTGGGCGGCATAGCTTCTTTTACAGATGATTTAACAAACAGCTGTTGTCTTTTTTTTAAAGCTCTGTGAAAGCTAATGCTGGCCTGCCAAAGCATCCTGTTTTGCCTGCCACTTCTCCTGGATTTGGACGCCTCTTGTCTCCCACCTGTCTCGCTGCCCAGTGCCTGCTCACCCACACACAAATCCACACACTGGTCAGGAACCCAACACTGCTGGGGACTTTTTCAAAACAATCCAACTAATTTTATTTATCTCTATATCCCAATATACCTTGAAGTTTTGGTCAGTGATTACATAAGCTTATATGACACCTATGCTAGGTTTATTTCATAAAATAAGTGTAAGGACAAAGTGTGTGTACCAGATGACAATGGTTTCTAAGCTTTAAATCTAAAGAGCCTATACTATTGGACATAGGGCACGAGGCAAGATACACTCTGGACGGGGCATTTTAGAAACGGCAATTATCCTAATCTGCATGCCTTTGAAATGTGGTAGGAAGCTAGAGGAAACCCACCTAAGATGGGAACAACATGCAAACTCCATGCATACAGACCCATGGCAGGATTCGAACCTGGACCCTGGTTGACCATGCTAACCACTTATTTTCATATTTTAACATATTATAGCTATTGTGCAAATTAATATTGAATTTGATTTAATATGTAAAGATAAATATAACAAATAAATATCAAGAGTATGTGCAGTAGCTACTGAGTAGTAATAGTATGTAAGGGATATTGCACTATGGTATACTACAAAAAGTACACCAACATATAAAGTATTAGTCATAAATACACTATATTGCCAAAAGTTTTCACTTACCCATCCAAGTCCATGAATTCAGGTGTCCTAATCACGTCCATGGTTACAGGTGTATAAACTCAAGCATGCAGACAGCTTCTACAAACATTTGTGAAAGAATGGGTTGCTGTGAAATAAGTCCAGTCATGAAATTCCCTACTACTAAATATTCCACAGTCAACTGTTGTAGTATTATAACAAAGTGGAAGCAATTGGGAATGACAACAACTCAACCATGAAGTGGTAGACCACGTAAAATCACAGAGCGGGGTCAGCGGTTGCTGAGACGCATAGTGCACAGAGATCGCCAACTTTCTGCAGAGTCAATAGCTACAGACCTCCAAACTAAATGTGGCCTTCAGATTAGCAAGAGCACTGCATGGAAACTAGACTCTAGAGCAGTGGAGATGTGTTCTCCAAAGTGACAAATCACGCTTCTCTGCCAGGCAATCCGATAGACGAGTCTGGGTTTGGTGGTTGCCAGGAGAGCAGTACTTGTCTGACTGCATTGTGCCAATTGAAATGTTTGGTGGAGAGATTATGATGCGGGGGTGAATTTTTAGGAACTGGGCTCGGCCCCTTAGTTCCAGTTAAAAAAAAACTTTTAATGCTTTAACTTTGTGGGAACAGTTTGGGGATGGCCCCTTCCTGTCTCAACGTGACTGCTATTGCATAAAACTTTAGCATGACACTGTGCACCAGTGCATGAAGCAAGGTCCATAAAGACAAGGATGTATGAGTTTGGTGTGGTTGAACTTGACTGGCCTGCACAAAGTCCTGATCTCAACCCGATAGAACACCTATGGGATGAATTAGAGCGGAGACTGCAAGCGTGGCCTTCTCATCCAACATCAGTGTCTGACCTTACAAATGCGTTTCTGGAGAAATTGTCAAAAATTCTCATAAACAGACTCCTAAACCATGTGGAAAGCCTTCCAAGAAGAGTTGAAGCTGTCATAGCTGCAAAGGATGCGCCAACATCACATTAAACCGTTTGAATTAAGAATCGGATGTTTAAGTTCATATGCATGTGAAGGCAGATGAGCGAATTTTGGCAAGATAGTTCTTCAGTTACATTAATGTTCGTCTGTCCCTCTTACTTAAATGTAAATCTCTAACCCCCATCAGCTTTTTTATTTAAAAAAACGCAATTCTGGTATTTTCTTTCCTCTCACTCCTCTCCTGTCCCTGCTTGCTGCTTGCATATTCCTGTCCACAGGACAACAGGGCCAGTGGGGAGCAAAGTCTCTGCTAGACTTTTCATTAAGTGAAGGGGAAAAAGAAAGGAGTTGAGGGTGCAGAGGAAGAGATGAGGCTGTAGGATTGACAAGAGCAAGACATGATGATTTGCCTCAATGTGTTTCACAGCTTGCCTGAGTGACATTAATGAAAGCGCTCATGGAGCCAAACACAGAGCCACGAACGAACAAGGTCATTTTGACCAGGGTGTCATCTAAAATCCTATCATTTGTTCACAGAAAAGTGTGCCTGGCTTGGTTTCTTTTCCTACTGTCATATACCTTTGTCCGTTTTACAAATCTCCAAAATATGAAGATGGCCATTAGGTATTATCAAAGTTAAAACACTTTGATGATAAGGAAGAGCCCACTTCCTCTCCCTGCATGTCATAATGCTATCTTTATCTTTCCAAAAATCCAAAGATTATTTTTGGGCTTTGCCTCAGGTTAAACCTTTCTTTCCTTAAAGGAACTGAGACATGATGTATCGTCTGGATGCTCTAGGTATCGCATATGTGTTATATATAGTACTGTCTTACACCACAGCAATTAGCAGATAAATAAAACATGCTTTACAATTAGTTTTCTCTCTGAATTCTTTTAAAATTTGCATGGTGCATTATGTGTAATTAAGACAATTAGAAAAAAGAGCATTGAGCTGTCACACTGCATAAGCTGCATGCACACATTTTGGATCAGATCAAGGTGAAGATCCTAAATGAATGTGAAATAACTGCATGTAAGGGTAATCTATGGTGGCATGGTGCTGTAGTGGTTAGCACTGAGTCCTCGCACCTCAAGGGTATGATTGCTGCCTCGGGTCTGTGTGCATGAAGTTTGCGTGTTCTCCTCGTGCTTGGTGGGTTTCTTTTGAGTGCTCCAGTTTCCTTACACATTCCCAAAACATGCAGATTAGACTAACTGGTGCTCCCAAATTGCCCATAGTCTGTGGGTGAGAGAATTGGCACTCTGTCCAGGGTGTACCCTGCCCAAAGTCTCCTGGACTTGGCCTAAACACCCCCGTGATCCTGTACAGGATAAGCAGCATAGAAGGTGAACGAATGAATGTTAACATTAACCTTAACATTAGTAAGCTAAAATAAATATTTATTTATTTATTTGATAATTAGTCTCAATACTGCATGTTCTATTCAGGGTCTTGGGAGGCCTGTAGCCTATCCAAGGGGTTTTGGCGTAGAACACCCAGAAAATGGATAACAATCCATGCACACACGCACACTCTTTGAGCAATTTGGAAATGCCAATCAGCCTACTTTTCATGTCTTTGGACTGTATTTGTTTGTTTGTTTGTTCATTTGAAATTATAACTCAACCATATGCAAAAAAAAAAACGGTCTCAAAACTTTACAATAAAACTGGCAGATAAGTCAGACGACATGAATCAAGAAGGATTGCGTCAGGTGTTTTGAAAATAAATGAATGGATCTACTTAGCAATCACTTGAAGTACATTGGTAACCTTACCCAGTAATTTTTTTTTTTCCCAAAACAAATTTGTGTTGAGTGTAAATGTTAATTTCAGTTTGTACCTTTTATTTTTCTGCCCCGCTATTTCAGTGAGAGTATCTCCGTCTTTCTCTCAGAAGACAGGGCAAGTGCCCACACACTTATACAGCCAGCTTCTAATTATAGTAAGATTTCATTAACGCATAATGATTTGACCTGGCTGAGGTGACACTGTTAAAAAAGCTCTGACCAAGCCTGACTCTTGCCATAGCCTCACAAACCCCAAGGATCCATGGATCAGATGTCTTTCCCTTCTGCTATTAAAGCGAACTGTCCTGTCTTTGCCTTAGAAGTCGGATCGTCAGAACCGAGGTAACGAGTTTCTAATTCTAAATTGGCTTGACCCTAAGAACCCCTGGAAGTTTCAAGTAAATGTCAGTTCTACAGCTGTGCCCTCCTCTGTTTAATGGAAGACTAAAAAAAAGAAAAGAAATGTCAGTAAACAATAAACCATCCGCTGAGAAACATCTAACTCAGGCATACGTGAAATTGTTTTACAACTGACACGTGAAAAAGTAGCGCTACAAAGATCATCCAGACACATCAGCATTAATTTGGTACTATGACTGAAGGCCTGGAATGCTTGCCACAATCCAGAGAACAACTCAGAGAAACGTGACAGACTGCAGGCTGGTCAGATGAATAACCTTGAATATGTGAGTTGTAATTTTTCACAAAATACACTCATCCACGAAAAAAACACAGCAAAGCCAACCATCCTTTATCATAGAAGCTGCATCAGAGTATATTAAAGGTCCATCTGTTTGTGGGTTTAGTAAGATATTAAACAACGTGTTGAAGGAGGAATGCCTGGGGAAGGTCAGCGTGATGGAGTAGGCAGCGAGACCCGCATGACAGCACCCAAAAACGATGCTAGGTCGCAGGTGGTACTGTGTGAGGATGCTAACTCACTATATACAGGGTTGAACGTCTGTCTACCTTTGTCTTTGACCTCCATGAGGTATCAGTTTAGTATTATTATTATTTTTTTTTAAATGTGGCTGATGCTGCACAAACTTTTTCAAAGTGATAAATCACTCGCAGTACTAAAACCCGAAGTGTACACTTCCTTTGTGTGCCAAATTATACAAAAAATATACAGTATGTAAGGCTTAAAACATGCATGCGGTTAGGATGCAGTCTCGTGATGTGGGTGATTATTTTTTTAAAACAGCAGGACCAAAGTGTTTTATTCCTGAAATAAACAAATTATGAATTAGAATTGGTACACTTATATAAACCTTATATAAAAATGATTTGTATTACAGACAGAAATACTGTCAAATCCATCCTGACCTGATCACATTCAAGAATTAAGGAGCATTTTGATATAAAATATATGATATAATGGCATAACTTTATAAGATTTATATATTTATTCAAAGAAAAGCTAAGAGCTTCTGTAGCATGGCCCAGAGTGTTAACACTGTATCCCATTTGTCTGTGTAGGGCAACAGCTACAGGATCTCACTGGACAGAATTAACTCTATTTAGCCTTGAGCTAATTCCACAGCCAAAGCACCATCAAGCAGACTGGCATGGTTATGGCCATCGATGTAATATGATAAACGCCATGCTGATTAAAGAGCTACAATTTCCTCCTTTCTAATAGGGCCTATTGGTGACATCCCTAATCTTTAACACTGCTCTCCATCTTTGTCATTGAGGCTCTTTAAAAGCCCCGTGACTCCAGACTTGCCTTCTTCAACCGCTGACACCCCCATTAGTGCAACCTAGTTGATAAATGCCATGCAGATTAGCAACGAGGTGAGCCTCATCTTGACATCTCTCCCAGTTGACTGCTCTCTTGGACTTGAATCTTTCAATCCATTATGAGCCTTGCAATTTGAAGATCTGATTTAACAATTGGATTATTAGGTTTTTATTCAGAGAGTGGGTGTAGTGAGCACTGTATAGTGGAAAAACAGTAACATGCCCAATATCAGCTCAATCTAGGATAATTATTAAGCTTTTTTGTTATTTACAATATACACGCTTCTATTCAAAATATATCATAGAAACATACTGATTGTAGTCACCACTGAAGGATAAGGTAAGGACATCTGTTCTGAGACAGATAGGGAAGTCAACTCCTTGTATGTGAGAACACGATGTACAGGACATAGATTATGTTGACAGGAATCACCTTTCTCCATGGTGCTGTATGAGACAGGTCCTTCTGCATAAGTTTCAATAAACCCTTGTTACTTTGCTCTTATCTGCTGAATGACTTATTTGTCTTTTATAGATTTCAGTGAAAAACTGAAAACTGAAGAAGTAGCAATCATAGTGAAGGTGAAAGAGCTTTCTAAAGTTCTCAAAAACATTTAAAATAAACGGCACTTAAATAAATCAATAATAATAATAATAATAATAGGCCCCCAAGTGGCGCACTGGTAAAGTGCTCGTCCTATCATCCGGAGATCGCTAGCTTGATTCCTGGGTGATGCTGTAGAGGGCTGATTGGCTGAGCTCTCTCAGCGAGGTGGAACGGGAGGCACTTAGCGCTCTCACATAAATCATGGCTCTGCAGCCAATCTTGTCCATTTGTGAGCTTACACAAGAGCTCACACTTGTCCTCCAAGTGTGTTACGCCACCCCCAATGGTGCATAAGCAAGCAGTTTAAAAAGTGGCATCGTATGGTTCAGACGAAAACACATGATAGTCTTCTGCTTCCCCTATAGTAGCCTTAATGCGGGAGCCCCCTAGTGATGGGTAGCAATTGGATATGATTTATTTAGGGAGACCCCCCCCCCCAACAAAAAAAAAATAAAAATAAATAATAATAATAAAGGCCTCTGGAGGCAGTTTTATGATCTGATGTTGTTTTAGTTGGTTAGGTTTAGGCCAAGCAATCCTATGTGTCACTAAAATGTCAGATAAAAAAACTTATCTGAATGATCAGGTTTTCTCATCAATGATTTATTTTTTTTCCTGGATGGCACAGGTAGAACTCAAATTGTGAAAGTGTGGTTCTAGGATCATGAGAAATAATTATCCACCACAATTCTATCCTACTGTACCTTTAACCCCGTTAAAAGTCATTTGGATCTGCTGGAGAAGAGCTTATGGAATGCTTTGACTTTCTTGTGATCAGTACAAGATCTTCCAACAGTGGAATATTAGAGTGTCCTAGACCATGGACAATGTGGTACTTACAATGTGGTAATGTAAAGTTTCTTTTATGGTACAAAATGAAAATGAAAATTTTCAGATTTCAGGGCAGATTTTTTTATTGTTTATAAATTTCAAGTTGCAAAAATACTTATACCTTATTCCAATATGTTTAAAATAATATATAATTTGGTCTTAAAGCATTGTATAAACCAAAACATATTTTAGTTATTTTTTTTTTTACCTGTTGTGGGCTAAAATCAAATGAAATGCCCTATAATTTGCAAATGTTTAGGCCTGCTATACTGCTTCCTGGTCAGTCTTTTGTATAACTGGCAAATCCTTGTAATAGCATTTACCTTATACGTGCTCCCTTACCACCCTCGCACCATGTAGCACATAAAATTGGATTACACTGTAAAAGACTGTCCTATCTATATCTTGTGGACTAATTCGTACAAAATTATAATACCAAAGATAGATTATTTTATTTGACAAGAGTCTGTCTCAGTCTTGATAGACTATATTATTTGTGGTGTTGGTCATGCCACACACATCCCACTTGGCCATGTGCCTGGCTTATTTGTCTTCACTGAAACTTCAATAAGTTATAGTGGTCTTGGTCTTGACTTTGTCTTGAACCGAACATTTGGAGAAAGAATGCCTGTTCATATGATCCCAAGGTCACTTTACCCACAGTGAAGCTTGGGGGGTTGGACCATTATGCTATTGGTACTGCAAACAGTACTTGGGCATTCAATTTCATGAAAGGAGACATGAATGGAACAATGTACCTGGAAATATTAGAGGAGAATTTAATCCCATCATTTTGGGACAGACGTTTCAAGAGGACAATGACCCCAAACATGCAGCCAAACTAAATCAAGAAGGGCTTGCATGGCCTTGCCAATATTCTGACCTGGATGTCATTGAAAATTTATGGAGTATTTTGAAATTGCATGTCCATTAGAGGGATTCTTGTAACCTTGGGGAATTAAAGGTGGTTTGCCAAGGGGAACAGGCCAAGAATACCGACCAAAACCCAATTGTTGTGTCTTTTTATTTATTTATTTATTTTGATTTTTTTGCACAAAGAACATCTCAACAAGGACACAATGTTTGACTCACAGACATTGCTTATCAAATTGTTTATGGATGAAATTATTTACTGAGTTGTAAACACAGCAGGTGACCTGTAACGGACATATTTTCTTTATAGGGAATATATAAGAAGTTATTATATAATACATAATACATTATTTCTATTTGCTCACTCACTCACTTACTCGCTCACTCACTCACGCCTTTACTTTTGTAATAATTTGTAATATTTTGTCATAAAGTCATCACAAAAAAGCCCACGCACACATTACAAATTCATGAACTTAGTACAGTATCTTCATTCATAGCTTCATTCATTTGTAGAAACAATTAGTGTGCAGCATAAGAACATAAAATGCAATATAATTGGATGCACTGGATCATGTCATTTTATAAGCTGATGAATAATGAAGATGGAATTCCTAAGGTTAAAGTAAACTAAATTTGCAGTGAGTAATTTGATAATTACAACTACTGTAGGACTATCCTGCAATATGCCAGCCTCTTATTAGATATTTTGTTTATTTTATTTAAAAAATGTCTTTTGCTGTTGTTGTACTCCATCCATCCATCCATCTATCTATCCATCCATTATCTATACTACTTACCCTGTGTAGAGTATGAAGCTTATCCCAGAAAACTCAGGGCACAAGGAGTGGTGCCAGCCTTTGCAGGGCACAAGCACACACACTTACACACTGCAGACAATTCTGAAACACCATGGGAGGGGACCTGAGTAAAACTGTGAGAACATGCAAACTCCACAGAGACTGACTGGAAGCAAGATTCCAACCCCCAGTGCTAGAGGTGCGAGTTAACAGTGCTATCCACTGTATATATTTTCTTCTACAGTCTGTACCTTTCATTTGTATGTGTCTACATACCATTTAGGAATATCATAGCATTCTATATACAAGAAATGAATTTTTAAATAACACTCAGATAAAAATTAGGCTATTAAGAACCTGCTTCTGAAAAAAAAAAGTTATTTGCTTGTTATTGCTGGTTTGAGCATTCTGCTTGTATTATCATCTGCCTCTAAGCACAAATTGAAATTGTTGCAATTAAGCATTTATGGTCCCACGGTCCCACCTAAATAACTACAGTATATCAGCTTGCGTGCTCTCGACCCCGAAAGAGAGACACAACAATGATACTTGTTAGTGAGACGAAAGCTGACACTATCATCTGTAAAAAGGGTGGGGACTGGGGACTATCAATCAGCAAAGAGGAATCTGGTAGCTTGGTGGTATTATCCATGCAGTCCGTTATCGCAACGACAAACGGCACTTCAATTATAGCAGTGCCAAAGCTCAGCTCGGAGATAACAGCAGAGCTAAAACGAGGCTGTAACTCAGGACATGGCGTCGCTCCCCACAGCAGCTAATAACACCACGTCTAACTGGCACTCCATCAAAACAACAGGACCTGACCCACCACTGTGAATGGCCGTAATGGATTGATAGGGGAAGCCTAGTGCTTAAGATGAGCCCTGCTGTGGTTTTTGGCTTATCCACATGAAGAAGGTTTTCATCCTTATGACACAATCAATCAAAGGAACCTGAAATCAAAAGCAGCTTCTGATTTTTTTTAAATGTATACATGGAAGATGAAAAATTGAAGGATATACTTTAAAACCTCGGATGTTAAATGATTTGTAATTCATTTTATATTGCATTTGAGTTGACCTTTATCATTTAAACTAAAATATTTTCACATTGGCTTAACTGCCATTACCCACAATGCCATTTCATCTAACTGCTTGCCAGTGGGATTCAGCCCTTGCTTCAATCTACTTAAAGAGAGTGATGCAGCCTTGCTTTAGTGCTTTAGTCTGTCTAGCTCTCTCACCTCTTCATTGGTTGCTACTTTGCTCAAACGTACAAGATAACCAGGATTTAAATTTGGTGGTGTACTGGTTAGCACTGTGGCCTTGCACATCCAGGGTAGAGGGTGTTAATTCCTGCCTCGGGTCTGTGTGTACAGAGTTTGCATGTTCTCCCCATGCTTGGTGGGTTTCCTTCATACTCTGGTTTCCTCCCACAATCCAAAGACATGCAGATTAGCTTAACTGGAATTCCCAAATTGTGTGATTGATTGGCACCCTGTCCGGGGTGTACCCTGCCTCATGCCCAAAGTCACCTAAGATAGGGTCCAGGGGCCTCATGTATCAATGCTGCGTACGCACAAAAACTTTGCTTACGCCAGTTTTCACGCGCACGGTCGGATTTACTAACAGTGAAATTAACGTGAGAATGTGCGTTCTTCCACGCCAACTTCATGTCTGGCGTACGT
>JAOVVA010000037.1:32214693-32224771 GCA_028565275.1 Leiocassis micropogon
CCTTTATTATATATATAATGAAGGAAAATTTATTATATTTGAGTATTATTTCCGTTCATACGGAAGTTTTCGTGAATGGGGACGGAGTTTAAAAAAGGTGGCAGAACAATTCCCTTCCATACCCGTCCCATTCCCCGATCTTACACCTTATGCCTACTTGTGGGGAATATTAAAGGAGTTCAATTTTGAAGATCCTCTAAGAACTGTGCCTGCATTACGCAAGCAAATAGTTTCCTTTGTTTCGGCAATTCCGGTTGAGAATCTACAGTATGTAAAAGATATGAACGTTCTCAGTGCACACACACTTCGAACACTTACATTATGCATTCTGTGGTAAGTCAACAAGCTAATAGTGAGTATGTTAATTACTTTCAGGGAAATAAACTCACAGTTAACAACAAGGTAATATTATTTGTCTTTTCATTAGTACTATATATTTTGGCACAAACTTGATATTTATCAAGTTTGACATAATAGTATGTCAGTTTGTTGGCTGCAGGTCCTTGATGTAAATCTCCTGTTCCACCAAATCCTAGATGTGCTCTATTGGATTGAGATCTGATGACTGTGGAAGCCATTTGAGTTCATCATCATGAGAACTCATCATCATGTTTAAGAAACCAGTCGATAAGATGATTTTAGCTTTGTGGCATGGTGCTTTATTCTGGGTTCATAAAGGGATGGACATGATCAGCAACAATACTCTAGGTAGGCTGTGGCAAAGTGTGCCAAGAAAATATTCTCCACACCATTACACCACCAGCAGCACCCTGAACAAGTGATACAAGGCAGGATGCATTCATGTTGTTTCCAGCAAATTCTGACCCTACCATCTGAATGTTGCAGCAGAAATAAAGACTCATGCAATGTTTTTCCAATTTCTTATTGTACAATTTAGGTGAGCCCATACTATACAACGTGTACTGTAGCCTTTGTTTTCACTTCTTAGCTGACAGGATTGGCTCGTGGTGTGGTCTTCTGCTGCAGTAGTTTATCTGCTTCAAGGTTTGACGTGTTGTGTGTTCAGAGATGCTCTTCAGCATACCTCAGTTGTAATGAGATGTTATATGAGTTACTGTTGTCTTTCTATCACCTCAAAGCCGTTTGGCCGTTCTCCTCTGAACTCTGGCATCAACAATGCATTTTCACCCAGACAACTGCTTCTCTCAGGGTATTTTCTCTTTGTCAGACCATTCTCTCTAAACCCTAGAGATGTGTGTGAAAATCCCAGTAGATAAGCTGTTGCTCAAATAGTCTGAAATACCAGCCTGGCGCTAACAGCCATACCAGGTTAAAAATCATTTAAATCACATTTCTTTCCCATTCTAAAGCTCAGTTTGAACTTCAGCATATCATCTCGACCATGTCTACATTCATAAATGCAGACATGTGATTGACTGACGAGATATCTGCATTAATGAAGAGTTGCACAGGTGTACCTAATTAAGTGGCCAGTGAGTGTATACTATAACTGTTGATAATTAGTAATAATTCATGATTATGTTGATTAT
This sequence comes from Leiocassis micropogon, assembly GCA_028565275.1. Taxonomy (NCBI): domain Eukaryota; kingdom Metazoa; phylum Chordata; class Actinopteri; order Siluriformes; family Bagridae; genus Leiocassis; species Leiocassis micropogon. The sequence continues at coordinate 32,216,205 of JAOVVA010000037.1, forward strand.
GTCAGGTTATTGTTGGTTATTTTAGTCTTGAAGTCCAAATGAAACATTTCTTGAGGTCAAATTTGTGCAATCACCAAGGGAGTTGCAAAAGCAAAGTGGTGGCGTGGTTTTGACGTGTGATCACACTTAAACAGAGGCCATGTGGTTCTGCTCACACCCTGGGTGAGCAGACTTATTCATCAGCAACACATGGTGCTACACCACAGCATGTGTGATCCAAACAAATCTGTGCCACGGCTGAAATGTCATTCGAGCTGATCTTCTACTACTGGGCTCCATCTTTTGATTCCATGATGTTCTTAATTGATTAAAAGGATTAAAAGAAAAGTGCAGGAAAAGTGACAGTAAACAAAATAGATATTGGTGAGTGTGTAGTTTAACATATTTCATTTGAATACAATGGGATAGATGTAATTTGATTACTTGGCTGTATAGATTTTGCCTTAAATCCCATTGAGAACAGACTTTGATGGAGTAAACTCTGTCAGTGGAAGATAATAGATACCACAGTGTGCCCTGCTCACATACTAAATAAATGCATGTTTGGTCGTTATTATGCTTTAAAGCAAACCAGAATGAACAGTCCTTGTGGTGGGTGTGTATAAGTACAGCTTTGTTGAGACACTGAAGTCTACGTAGCTGAATGCCAGACATTCTTTGATGTTACATTAGTTCAGAAACTCAGATGATAATACTGTGCTCATGCTTTCTTTCCTGCTTTTGATGGCATGATGGAATAGGCATCTTTCCTGTCATTCTCTTTGGATTTGTCCTCAGCTGACAGATGTCACGCCACCTCCGTTTTACTACACAGACCCGTACACATTTCCAATTTGATTATGGGAATCCTATGTGATTACATATGAAAAATGTCAAAAATGCAACTGGTATCATGTGAGCAGTGTGTGAAAAACTATACATTATGTGATAAAATCATGTCAAAAATAAAATCATGTGTAAAACCAAAATGTGTGAAAAAAAATCAAACTAAATAAATGGTGAAAATTTTAAACATGCCCAAATATTGCGATGTAAAACATCATAATATTGTTTTGATGTTATGTAAAACATCAAATGATAAAAACATGCTCTACATGCAACATGTGATAACAAATGCCATATGGAAAATTCTTTTTACTCTGAATTTTTTTTTTAACAAAAGAATGAGTTTAACTCAGCTTAAAGAGTTTAACATTAGAATTCAGAAATTATGGTCAAAATTCAAAAGTCAGAATTTGGAGAATTTTGTCTAACAAAAGTCTAATTCTAATGAAAAGATTTATTTTTATTTGTATTTATTTACTTTTCTATGGCAGCCCTAATTTCATTTTATAGTCACAATAATGGCTTCTTGTTCTTCTACTAGTGATAGAAAGTTCGAATCATTTTGACTCGGTTCTTTGAATCTTGTTCATCGAAATGAACAAATCTTTTTTTTAATCATTTAGTTCATTTCGTTCTTTTGATCAGAAATAAATAAAATATTTCATTTTCAATAAAGACACCCAACACGTCTACTGTACATACACAAATTTTGTCACGTTAAAGACTCGTTCAAAAAGAATGAATCGTTCACGAACGACCCATCACTATCTTCTTAAACTGTTCTTCTTCTAATCCTCTTTTATAGAACATCTTAAAATTTTATAAGTAAAAAAAACTAATGCAATATTTAAATGGCCAAAATACAGTATTGGTGCTGATTTTATTTATTTTTTTTTTTATGTTATACATATAATACAGAAAAAGTGTGTGCCAAAGAAAGTACTTCTGAATTTATGCAACATGATGGAAGTGGCCAATCTTACTTCTCTAAAAATTTCAAGTTGATACTTTAGCTGTTTTGGAAAGATGATTTTATATATGCTCCAAAAATGGCCATTTTTAGCATTATACTGTCTCCCTTCAAACGATAACAAACATGTGAAAATGTTAAAAAGTGTGAAAAAAAAAATCATATTTGAAATTAAAACATTTTAAAATCATGTAAAATTCTGAAATATTTTAATGGTGGCTGTAATTTTCTTTCATATAAAATTTTACATTTTCAGATTAAAAAAATAGGTAATATCATTTAAAAAAGTTTAAACAGTTTTACAATCCTGTAAAAAAATTACATACATGGATAAAAACCTTTTGCACTACATGTGAAAGCACATGTGAAGTGTCTAAAAGTCGATTGTATTGTGTGATTTTTCACATGTAAATAAGATTTTATACTGTATATAAAAAAATAATCGGCTGATCTGAAAGCCCTCCCTTTTTTCTAATTTGTTGTTCCAGTAAATCATGGTAATTTATCTGCTTCCACCGCCTACACTTCACCGACATTGGTGCTGGATCATTTTGTAATAAAATTTTTACAGTTGAGTTATTATGTAAATACAGGACAGCTTGCACTTCTCATGAGAGCGACTGAAGATCTTTGTTCATTCTTTGTTCATTTTTTGTATTGTCTTTGACCTGTCTGAAAGCAAGCCAGCTACAGTCTTAGAGCTGTTATAAGAAAATGGAACAGAATTGCTTTGTGGGGGAAAAAAACGCAGCCAATTATGTACTTCAAATCCTAATCTCCACTTTTCTTCAGCTAATGAAGACTGTCTCTTCAGACTAATGTTATGTTCTGTTTTTGAATTTGAGCTGTATAGAGCAGTATACACACTGACCTCTTTATTAGAAACACCTGGTCATGCAATTATCCAATCAACTAATCGTGTTGCAACAGTGGAATGCCATAAATTATCCAGATACACACACAGGGTGTTCAGTTCACATCAAAGAGAATCAGAATGGGGTGAAATTGTGATCCCTGTGACAGATTTGTCTCCAGATCTACTGGGGATGTCAGGACTCATTAAAGCCCTAACATGTTAGATGATTTTAGCATTTCCTAAAGTTTTCATTCTAAAGTTGTCCTGAAGATGACCTAAAGGCCACTTATGGAATTCACTCATCATCAATACTACTTTATCCTGGGCTCCCAGGAGACTTAGGGCAGGAGGCGGGGTACACCCTGGACAGTGTGCCAACACATACACACACATACTCATTCACACATTAAGGGCGATTTAGGAATACCAATTAGCCTAATCTGCATGTCTTTGGACCGTGGGAAGTACCCGGAGGAAACCTACCAAGCACAGGAAGAACATGCAAACTCCATGCACAAAGTCCTGAGGCGTGAATCAAACCCAGACCCTGGAGGTGCAAGGCGTCAGTGCTAACCACTATGCCACCTTGCCGCCCAACTTATGCAGGTTTAGGTTTTAAATATAAGGATAGTTTTTGTCTGGGCTATTGCATTCTCTATACACAAAATGGGGCAAACAAATAAAAGTCCCCAAAAACACCTTCTCTTTTAAAGCACTTTTTACAACCATGGTAAGCAGAAAAGCATCTCAGAACTCTCAAGCATATGAAACATTTAGAATGATGAGCTACAACCATATCAGAAGCAGAAGACTACTCTTGTAAGGCCAATGACAGCAATCTGAAACTACTGTACATTTGATGCACTCTCAATGGAACATAATGCTTTTGATTTGTACCTGTGTTTTGTGTATGCATTGTGTTGTGTTGCTTTACTATGGACAGTACTGATTCTTTAACATGCTGTGTGCTTGATGCTGTAGGTCTCTGGAACCAGACTCTGGGGCAGTACTTATCCCTAGCCATCTGCTCCGAGCCCAAGGCAAAGCTTGCTGTGACAGATCCCGCAGGTCATAAAGGCTGGATAGAGGTCTGGCTCCATCTGTCTGAAGAGGATAAAGCTCTGCGTTCTCTGATTGTGACCTGTCTTTTCCCCCTCTGCACCTCTAAAGATCTGAATTACGCTCATGGCAGAAAATTGAAAGAGTAAAGGAACGTAAACCGTGCCACCCACAGCTGTGTATTTTAATAAGATAAAAAAAAAAAAAAGGAAAAGACAACGGATTGCACCGCATTTCCGTTATGCAGTAATTTTATTTTCCATTTTCTCTAATATGCGATCATGATCTTCTTTTCCTGACTTGTCATAAAAATTTTTAACCCTGGCATGATGGAAGAAGCATGACATCGTGTATTTATCAGCAATGTGAAGTCATGCAGTGTCTACCAGCAATATCAAACCATCCCTTTCATCTTTGATAACGTCTTATATCCTTTACTGTATCAAAGATTTATGGCTTACATACTGTAGGTGCACCGCCTGAGGGGATATCTAGAAGCATACACATTATTTTAAAAACTGAAGGGGATTTAAAAAAAATATAATAAAAAGTGCAGGAAATCATGCGCTGTGAGCGAAATTCCTTTAAAGCAAATAGGAAGAGCATCGCAGCGGTGTCTGACTTTCATGTAATCAGAAGCTTTTAGAGGCAGCGCTGCCGTCTTCCTCTGTCTCTGTGTCTAGAGCTCTGCTGGAGAAGCACTGATCCCTGGAAATGCACAGATTACCATTTTCGAGAGGTTTAACTCACTCACACACACACACAACAAGGCGACCCACAAACCTGGCACATAAGTGGAACTCTCACTTATTCATGTGCTAAATAAACATCCAGGAAAGATGAATGACCTGCTTCCTCATATCTCATGCTGACGTCTTGGAACATCCTAAAGAGTGACAGGTATCTAAATGAAATGGATGTAGGATGTCAGTTCGCGTGAGACGAAAAGATTTTATAAGGATGTGATACGATCGCAATTTTGATACGAAGGTTATTAAGCAAAGCTCAGAAATTGCATTTTTGTGGTTGTCGAACAAATAAACACCATGAAGCCAATTGCCCGAGATGTGTAGTGAAACTGTCAGTTGTAAAGAAACAGTGGCAGATGTGAAATATGGATGGATGGTAATAAATCTGCGGATTTGCAATTCTCTTATGCACATGGCATACGAAATATGTCTGTGAACATTTTGCCATTCGACAGCATAACACTTTTTTCTACACATCACATCTCACGCCTTCTGACTTTGAAAAAAATGTCCGGCATATTTATCTTTCCTCTTTTCTTTCTTTTTTTTCTTTTTTTTTCTTCTTCTTTTTTTTTTTTTTAATAAGGAGCCTTATTTAGGCCATTGTTGGATAGGTCACTGGGCACGGCAGGTCATCTACGCTGACTCAAATGTATCCTGCATGCGCTTGCGTGTGTGTTTGTGTGTATGTTCCTGTGTGTGTCATAGAATAAAAATTAAAAAAAAGACCAGAGTACTGCAAAGTGTATCTTTGCTTTGCTTCTGGTTTTGCACCATATGTCTGCCAAGCCTGTGGCCTCATTAGCAAAATTACACAGAGTGAATGCATAAGATATGAGAGGAGAAGGGGAAAGTGAGAGAAAGTTATTTAATAATTTAAGAATAAATAAATCCTTTTATTAATTAACAAAAAACATTTGTAATGGAGACAAGGTAATAAGGAAGAAAACAAGGAATACATGTTAATTTTAAAACAAAGAAAGCTGCCATTTTAAGGAGTTTCATTTGGTATCTTATCTTATCTTATCTTATTTTTGTGATGAAAAAAATATAATGCTTGGTCAAAAAGTGACCAAGTGACCAAAACCACAATTAGACATGAATATCCAAATTAGACACAAATAGTCAGTTACTATCGGCATTTATTCATGTAAAATACATGTGCGATAATGATGAAATAAAGAATCATCTTTCCACTATGTCCACTGTAATGTATATGCAGATTGGTTATTCAATTAATAGATACTACTGGGATATCAGTAAGCGAATAGAATTAGGTTGTTTTACAGTGACTCTTACAGTAAGTCAGCAAGAAGGTCTCATTTTGTAAATATGATTGCTATCTCCACTTCCTAGCATGGAGGAGTCTAGAAACAAGGAAGGGAAGGAAATAAAAAGATGTTATTTAAGAAATAAGAATTTTGCATTTTTCTTCTTTCGCACACTGTCTTGTATTGTGACTTGCACTGCTTGCCCACATGCACTTTGTTTTTTTAGGTCCTTAGTATGTTTTTTTTTTTTTTCATTAAAGTGTAAAAGGTTCTGTGTTGTTTTATGCAGCACCATGGTCCTGGAGGAATGTTGTTCTACTGTATATGCTTGAAATAACAATACACTTTGACTTTAAAGAAGCACCCTTTTTACTTTGTTTCATAGTTTTTATGCGTCTTGTTTCTACTGGTCCTTTCACTCCTTCTGTCATTTATTTATACCTGTCTTTCTTTATTTGTTCATATTTAGTTTTTCTTCTTTACTTCCTTGCCACTCCATCCTTCCTCCCTTCCTTCCTCACTTGCTTAATTTTTTCTTTTCTTCACTTTCCATCCTCCCATCATGTGTTCCTTCCTTCCTCCCTTCCTCCCTCCCTCCTTCCCTCCCTTCCGTCCATCCTTCCTTCTTTGACCTGTTCTTCTCTTTTGTTCCTTCCTTAATACCCTGTCTCCATTCCTAGTTATTTTCCTTAGCAGTGTTTCTCCATTCCATTATGATTTTCTAATTTCCTTATTTTGCTTTTTCCCATTTCCAAACCTCTCCCACTTTTTGTTTCAGTTCTCCTGTTTTGCTGTTTTATTTCACAGACTTCCTTGGATTTCTAGGTGTTTTGCAAAAATCTAGCAGCCAACCGCACATGCTGGCATATTAAAATGCTCTCTAGTTGACTACAATTATGGATTTGAGTGATGTAGAGTTAGAGAAAATGTCAAAGCAAGAATCCGCAGATGTTAAAAAATTTGCTGGAATTTTGTTTCCTCACATGTTTCCAGGAGCTCAGTCATAGGGTAAAGCAAAGGAAAAAACACAAATAGACTCAGATATCTGATTGATAAGTGACCTCATTGACTCATGCTGAGGATCATAGCTATGGATGTGCCTGAGTCGGTCAACCCCAGCGTGCTGACCCTTGTTTTGGATTTTGAGGATGACTTCGGGAATTGCTTCAACGAACAGACTCAGCACATGTCTGCAACTGCCTCGGGCTCCAATGTGTTACAGTAATTGTTCTTGGGAGAAATAGCAGGGCAGACCGTATGGTTCAGTTTCAAGTCAGGATTATAAAAGGAAACCTCCCTGCTGATTTGCAATTATTGATGTGTGTACTAATGCATTTGAGGTGAGAAACTGCTGAATCAATGGCTCTCCCAAGGTGACAGAGCTACACGGGAACACTAATGGCTTTAAACTTTAATAGAAGCATTTAAATATACCACATTAGCTGCTTTCCTTGGGGATTTTTTTAAGGGTTGCCAAGATTTCTTCCTGTAGATATAGTTGTAGTTGATCCCACACGGTCCAGTGCCATAGCAGCAAAAATGCCACTGAGCGACATTTTCCAGGCTTCAGATTACTACAAGACATGCATTTATCTTGCATTACGCTCATGAATGCAGTTACACGAGCACTGTGCTGTTAGCAAGACCCTGGCGTATGCCTCACAGATTTCCAATGAGCTTAGCTAATGGGGCGAAGTATTCGGGCACCGTCTATTTATTTCCGTGTTTACTTAATCACGAGCTATCAGCACATTATTACAAGTTAATGGTTAAAACAGGCTTTTGTAATCACATAGAATCTCTGGGCCTATTTTACTGCTGCTTTACTCTTTATGTACTAATCAGGTGGATAGGGCCAGAGGTACTTGAAATCCGGGGTGCTTTTAATTCCAACTGCCAGGATGTTATTATTATCAAAGGGTCACGCCGAGGTTACCTCCTGCCTCCGGAAACAATTAAAAACAGTGGTGATTTTCGAAAGCAGGCAGGCTGCCGCCGCTGAAGCCTCGTTGGAAAATAAAAGAAGTGCTCGATAAGGATTCTGCAATGCTCCAGTGAGTTATAAGCCCATGCTCACAACTCAGAGGCTTATTACCGAGGTGCAGATTCACACTTTTCTGGGCCTTATTGACAGAACCGCTGACCATTTCAAAGTATCAGCAATCATAAAAGTATTGAAGGTGTCATATTTTCCCCCCCTTTTCAAAACTTGCATATAGAACCAGTGGTCATGTGCCAGGAGGTTGAGGTGTGAAACTAATGGACATGATTTCAGCTGGCTGAGCAGAGCTAAATAGATCTGAAGGTACATGGCCTCAGTTATACATGACCATGATCAGTAACTTCAAATTCATTAAATTCAATGCTTAAAAGGGTGAAGTCACTCTACTTGAGACAGTAAAACTAATGATAGGATCTTATAAGACAGGATTTTACACAATAGTATTGAAAATTCTAAGTAAAATTCACTTTTAGTCATTTTCAGACAATCAAATGGGTCTCTGGTGTGAAAAAAACAATAGAAAAAAAAGTCCTGCTTTTTGTTTCTCTGAGGGGGTGTGGCTCTGTAGTAGCTCATTTACATGCATACTGAAACTGAGTGTTTAGATTCACAGCGCATCACCTTTTCCACATTTTATTATGTTATAGCCTTATTCCAAAATTGATTAAATTCATTTTTTTCTTCAGAATTCTACACACAACACCTCATAATGACAACATGAAAAAAATTTACTTTAGGTTTTTGCAAATTTATTAAACATAAAAAAAACTGAGAAATCACATGTACATAAGTATTCACAGCCTTTGCTCAATACTTTGTCGATGCACCTTTGGCA
>JAOVVA010000037.1:32225383-32247042 GCA_028565275.1 Leiocassis micropogon
TCACCATTAACTGTTCAAAGGAGATTCATGCATTTTTTGGACGCCTTCAGCATTCCTTTACAATGTAGAAAGAAATACAAAATCAGGAACGATCACAGAGTTAGAAAGTGACCCCAAACTTTTGAACGGTAGTGTATATATAGTACATTTATATGGTATACACACATATAGATATACAGTATACATATGGCATTTTGAGCAACTTTTGAGAGTGGTGGCAGTAAGAAGTCTGGGCAAGCTCCTAATTAAGTGTGCTGTTATTAGCATTAGCACTGTTGTGTTGACTGCCTGCATGCCCCAAGTGAGTTTCTGCACAAGTTACACACTAATTACTGCAAATGTCTCCACTGTCCAGTGCATCGGAGAAAGTAGAAATGACTACAAAAAAACAGGGAAAACTTTCTAATTTGCAGTCTGTGCTAGGGAAAGAACTCTCATTTCATTCTACACATGAACCTTTCCTGAAGTGTTAGACATACACTGAATGGAGAGTCCGGCGGATGATTGATGATTAAGCTTTATTTTAAATCACATTAAATCTACATGATGTTGGAATTTCACCCAATAGTATGGAGGTTTCTTCCGAAAGAACATTTCATACCATGGGATGGACTTCACTCTCTTTTCATCGTGTTCATTAATCTAGCACATCTGAGTGCACATATTTAAAGAACCGTTTAAACTAAATGGCTTCGGCTGCTTTTGTGTATATAGCAGTGCACACACTACGCAAATGATCACAAACGAAGCTTACACTCTACTTCATCTTTCTACTTGGAGAAATCTCAGCTGAAGTGTAATCTTGCTTTCTCTTCAAAATAAACACAAGCTGTCCATCATTTTATTTAGTCAATAAGGAATTTAAGCAACTAACTTTATCGGTTGTTTTATTTACTATTTTGCAATGAAATTAAGAAAACAAACAATAAAAGAACAAACAAAGGAAATAAAAGAAACAAAATGTGAAGAATGGATTGGTTAGATCAATATTTTTTTTGTTCTGCGAAAAAGGAGTGTAACGAACTGGAGGTAAAGGTACATAGCTGTTTTTATGTTGTGCCAAATGTACAGCAAATATACACTGATCATCCATAACACTAACACCACCACTAGGTGAACTGACCAACACTGACCATCACCAGAATCATGGGCACCCAATGCTCACCCATGCCTTGGGGACCAAGGGCTAGCCCACCCAGTCCAATCCCATAGAAAGGTAATGTAGCACAAATCACAGGAAAAGTCAATACTGGCCATGATAAAAATGCACCAGACCACCCAATCCACCCCAGCTCACCACTGCATGTGGGCCCAGTAGGCAAAGATCCCAACGCTGCCAATTTGGCTTCCAAGCTCCCCAGCCCAATCCGATCGAGTACCCATAGGATGCACTGGACAAACAAGTCTGATCCACAGAGTCTTCATCCCGCTACCTGCAGCACCCAAAAGACTTGCTGTCAACTCACTCTCTCATTGTGGCCCCACCAGCCTTTTCCTGATTTCATCTAGTCCCAGCTTTGGACAATTATGTTGTCAAATGTCTGTTAGCCACTGTTTGCTGAGCAAAAAGGTCCAAACAATAGTCGGAAAGGACACAAAGTTTGTGGAAGGAATCTCTGATAATGCTATGTTCTCTGTGAAGACATCTACTGTGGTGCAGGTGTTCAAAGGCTGGTAGTTGGGTGCCAGTGATGTGCTGGGAGATTCCATTCTTTGCAGGGCTTTAATTTGTGGTACCATGTAGCTGCGATACCAGGTGGTGATAGAGTTGGTGAGGATGCTCTCAACTGTAAAATAATAAAAGCTCTCTAGTATCTGGGAAGATCAATTAATTTTCTTCAGTCTACTTTGGAAGTAAAGATGCTGTTGTGCATTTCTAAGTAGAAGCAATAGAGCGATGGTGCCAGGACAGATCCTCGGAGATACGGACACCTAGGAACTTGAAGCATGGGACATGTTTCACTTCAGTTCAATTGATATAGATGGGAGATATAGTGTCTGCAGAATTTTTGTTTTCTGGAAATCCACAATGAGCTTTCGATTTTCTTGGGGTTCAGGTTGAGGTTGTTGGAGGAGCACCATGCTGATAGGTGCTCTTAATCCCTAATAGCTACAGTGGTTTCTCCAACTCAGCAAATTTCAACTGGGTAATGATACAAACTCAGGGATTTATCATGACCCACGCAGTGCACACCGAGGCAGAATTGGGAGTGAATACGACCTAGATGAAGTGTGATTGAATGTTAGATCACAGTGAGATGGAAAGGCAGAGATCTACCCAAAATGAAGATCCTGTTTATGTGATGTAAAAAGAGCGAACTGCTGCTCTGGCTCATCAGTTACAAACGTTTGACGGCAGCATTTCAGCTCGAAGTCACCGCACTTCAGTAATTACACCCTGACGTGCGCGCAGGCACTAAATTGATGAGATAATTGTAAAATAGTCGGGTTGTGTTATCAAATTACTTCTAGGGATAGTTTTCAGGCGTGGAGGCGGCACTAGTGTTCAAAGACACTGGCTATTTGTAAAAAGCTTGGAATCAATTGATGGATAGCTGGAATTAGGCCGCCTTGGGAATGGCCTAAATAAGAGTTATTTATTTATTTAGTTAGTTAGTTAAGTGGTACTTGCAAAAAAAAAGCGCTTAACTCTCACTTCACATGTTACTCTGCCTGACAGCTTTGCGAGACGTGCTATCATGCCAATTCTTGTTTTGACAGAAACCTGTATCTGAATCTGTTTTGAGCGTTGATTATTCAAAATGTCACTCTCATCATTTTCCACCTGGCCTTAATCACTGCCAGGAAAGTGTGAGTTTTGACAGAAAAGCTGAGTGAGCCGGAGCGGCTGTTTATTTTCCATGTAGCCTGTAAATGCTGGCTTTACTTAACCTTCTTGCGGGTCCGAATTCCATTTTGTAAACATCACACACTCTACATACAGCTGGTAGAAGTTGTACACACACCGACATCACACATCTGTGTTATTTAGTGCTTTTTTTTTTTTTTCAATGACAGACGGGTCAACAGACGACATGTCTGCATGCATACAGTACATTTGTATGTGGTGCTTGCAGGAAAGATACACAAGGCCTACACAGCTGCATTCATATTCCTCTTTCTCTCTTTCTCTCTCACACACACACACACACACACACATTGACACATACACGTGTACACACATCGGTCTGCTTGCAGTAGAGGAACATGAGTAAACAAGTCTACAAAGCTGCATATGTATTTATGCACGCCTTCTTACGCACACACACACACACACACATGCATAGTCGGTGGTAGCCCAGCAATGTGGTAGAAGAGCACATTAACATTCAGCACTACATGTCCGTCCGCCTGTCCTCCCTTCAGAGTAAACACCAGCTGTGAGCAGGGACAGAAGTGTTGCTGGGGAGAGAAAGAGAGTGCGAGAGAAAGTGAGAGAGATAGAGAGAGTGAGAAAAAGAGAGAGAGCGAGAGAAGGGAGGGTCAGCACAGTATTATGTTTGTTTTTTTTTCCCTTTTTTGCCTTTATATCCTTACAGATTTTGAGATGGGAATATAATCAATTCGTGAACTTGAATTCACAATGTAGGTCTCCTGGTGTGTTCCTCCAACTCCTCGGCCTGGGGAAAAAAAAAAAAAAAAGAATTATTTAGTAGAAGCTGGAAGATTTTCTTAAAAAAAAAAAAAAAAAAAGTTAGCACTTTGTAAAAAAAATAAAAAAAAAGTTTTGTTTTTTATGAGAATTATCTCCCATTAATATCATATCCACAAATGGATTATGAACTATTTTTATACTCACTAACTGTTCCTCTTTCCTTTTTTTAATTACTTTTATTCTATTCCTGTTTCCCTGTTTGGTCTACTGTTTATTCATCTGCACTTTTACTGTCTGTACTTACAAGGCATGACATCCTGCCATAAACCTGGGCACAGCATTAGAAGCCGGTTTGTACTGTAAATCTTTAACATTTCACAGTCATGACAAAAAAACACATCGTGTCAAAAGAGGAACCTCAGGCATTGATATTCTGGGATGACTTTGATACTTGGCTGCGGGGTGTCAATAAAGAAAAGTTGTGATAAATGGCGATGGAGCAAGATTTGACAGATTTGTAAGGAAGCTTTTTATTTATTCAGTTAGTTTTTTTTTATTTTTTTTACTTTAGTTTTTTTCTGCCATTTATATGATCGACTGGTGCTTCGATTGTGCCTCTAAAAAAATACAAACAAAAGATTTCCAGCTTAGAAAATGATAAAAATTCTCAGTTGCTTCTGTAGTCGTTGCAATGTTCAGTATCATGTTTAGTATCATGGGCAAAAATACAGCAATTTGGGGTTTGATTAACTTTTTATGCACATTTTTTGAAATGCTTTGATCTCAACCCCAACTCAACCCAAACCAAAACCTTGGTGAGATAACTGAATAGGAATGTGCGTGATTTTTAATCATAGGTCTAATTTAGAAATCAGTACAACAAGGGCAACAAGTCAGTCAAATATGTCCTTTTAATGACATTACCTTGTTTATTTAAAAAATTATATCAATTCCTGATTTATTTATATAACTACAACAGAAAATGCATATTATAATTGCTTTATGCATGTATACAGTATACTGTATAAAGGGGTATGGGTCTATTCATGTGCCATTGGTCACATCAGGCATGAAATATTCCCCTCCTCTGAATGGCGCTCGGTGGTTGAGGTGTTGGACTGGTGTTCAGGAGGTCCCTGGTTCAAGCCCCGATGCCGCCGGGTTGCCACTGTTGGACCCACGAGCAAGGTCCTTCACCCTCCCCCAATTGCTCAGATACAATAGCACTTAAACGACCATCTATCCATCCATGCATTCTGGTAGATATATATAATTTCAGTTTCTTTCCTGGATGAAGTAGAGTTCCCAATGATATCTGAACAGTTAAGGGGGAATAACCTTTCTCTATGGCCCAACAATAACAGTACTATAATCAATGGAACTGAAGTGGAACACTGGAGCTCAAACCAGGCACCTTCTGTTTAGCAGTCTATCACCTTATCCACCAAGCTACCCCTGCCCATATACTGTATATCAGCAGCGTTGTTCATCACAAATATAACTCAAAAACAGACTTTTAAATCTATAAAAGTATAATTAGTTTGCTTATCATTTTCTCTGAAACACAGACCAGTCAGGAGCTGGAATTTTCCAATACCAGTAACCACCAAGTAAGGACTTCTTGATGGAGTTGTTTGCTTCGATCCTATTCCTTGTCTATGTACATATAATTTAGAATGATCTCTCTGTGCTCGGTAGGTTTCCTCCAGGTACTCTGGTTTCCGCTGACAGTCAAAATACACTTCAATTGTGTGAAGTCATAAGTCTACACATAGTCACTGTCTGTAAATAAACACTATAACCTACTTCTTATACCATCTGTCCTTCTCAACCAGTCACCCCGGCATCTTAAAATTGTAATTGCTTTTACACTACCCTATACCCTAACTGTGTGGGATTGTACAGTAACAAGTGTGGCCACCACAGGTTTGTTTTTGTCTTTTAAAAATGCAAAAATTATAAAACAGTTTAATGCAAATGACAGATTTTAGGACAAATTATACAACTCATGCTTGCACCACAACACATCAGAATGTTTGTTTTTGACTGTGAAAAAAATTAATCCTTCATGCTTTCCATCAAAAACAAAAGCAGGAATAGGACTCATTAAAGCAGGGCTCCTGCAAGCATAGCAAGTTTCCATCATGTGGCTGGCAGTATGACAGGAGGATTATGATATTGCCGTAATCTGTGCCATTTTCACACACATTGGGACTAGAGTATGTCCTGCCCTCGGATTCACCCCTGACAAATGAAACGCCTACGTTCAGACAAAGAGCATATAGAAGCTTTTTATCGCTGATGGTTTACATCCTGTCTTCTGGTCACTCATTAATTCCATGCCCCATCCTCCATCACCCCCGTCCTCACTTTGGAGTGATATGTGTGTGCGTGTGTGTGTGTCTGGGGGTGTACTCTGGCGCTTGGCTGGACCGAGTGATGTATGCTGTTGATGGCCTCATGAGGTTCATCACAGACAAGTTAATCCGGGTGCTGCAAGACGAGGCCACAGGGACATTTATAACGCACATGAGGAAAGCAGGACTGTGTTGACCCTTTTAAAGTCAACATAAATAGCAGTTAGGAAAAAAACCAACAACATCATGTATTTGAGGAATAATAACATAGTTGCAACAAACTATTTCTGTACATTTAAATATACAGTGGTACCCTAGAATACAAATTTAATCCTTTCCGGAGGCGAGTTCTCAAGGCTAAATTTCATATTTGTGAAAAGCATTTTCCCATAGGAAATAAAGTTAATGCAGATAATCTGTTCCAACCACCCAAAATATTACCAATATAACCAACACTATAATCATATATTTGCATTTAAAAAGCATTTTAAAAAATTTAAAAAACGAAAAAATAAATAAAATAAAATATGAAATAAATTCATATTAATCCTCACTTAACCTCTTGCCAGTAGCTGCTTTAAAAACTAAACTGAAAGTGGCTCCCTTTTCTTCTTGCTACCGTCCTTGCTAACATTCTTAAAACCCATGGTGCATGGTCTTCACTAAATCTTGCACAAAATGCAAAAACCCCACAAAAATATGTAAATTATTTTAAATGGCTCCCGGATATACATGCAACTTAGCCAGTGTTAGGTTTGGTTCAGTTTGTTTGCTCGCATGCTGAAAATGCTTCATATGCCGAGACAAATTTCTTGCAAAATTTCTGGTCTTCTGGACTTAATTCGTACGCTAAGGTACCATTATAATAAGTTGACATTTATTCAGTGGGTAAAAAATATGTTCACAGTTTTATGGCAGTAATAAAGAATTTTTTCCCCCAAAATGCAAGCGGCGTTCATATCAAACTGGGACTTGTGATGAATGAAGGCATAAAACCTATTGGCATTTACAGAAGAGTTCAGTACGGTGATGAGACGCTTAGCCATCCAAGTGGAAATCCTTCTCCTTAAAAATCAACGCATCTGTCTGGTGGAACTGTACGGACAAACGTTCACGATCACCTGCATTTCTGGAAGGTCAGTGCACATTAAGTACCGAGAGAGCTCTCTGCCTTCAATTGGCACATTGAGTTAAAGGAATGTTTTGACTAGGAAGGTCAGAATTTTCTGACATGAAGCAGGCAGTCCGATCCTGTCCTCGGCGTTCTGAGAAAACTTCCTACCTTGATGGCATTCAAGCAGTAGTGAAGCTCTGAGATAGGTGCAGTAGTGTTGAAATGGATTATATAAGGAAATAAAGCTAGTTTTTTCTCTTATAACCGAGTTTTGCTATCCTGTACATTGAAAAGTTCTGGTTTGAGCCAAACACCCCTTGTATATTTGAATTGAAAAAGTTACATTTATTTATTTATTTATTATTATTATTTTTTTTTATTAAATCTGATCTTCTGAAGAATAACACAGCATGACTCCAGCATCTTGAACACATACACAAATTAGAAATGTAAAGCCTTATTTGGATTAGATTAGTTAATTGTTAATAGTAGTTACTTTTTTAAACATTTCCTTAGTGAGAAAACTGATTAGTTAGTGAGAGCAATGAATTCAACACAAGAAAAGTGAAATTCTAGTGGGTTGTTTTTCCTATGAACCCAGGTGTTTGCGTCAATTGCTCACATAATCATGCGCCAATTACAACATGGTGTCCAAGTCATATGAAAATTGATAGAGTTGAGACACTCTACTGACTCATTTCTCTTACTCTCAGTTTGGGGCTAAAAAAGGTTCCAGCAACAATTTGAATGTACAATAAAACAGTAATAACAAACTACACGAGAAGCATCCTTTTTCATTTCGTGACTCAGAAAGTATTTAATATGTTAGGGAGGGTCAGACTAAGCTAAACAGAAGACCACTGAGGTGGGCAAAGAAAGGAAGTAATTTGTCCTGTTATTTTCATAGAGAACAGCAGTGGAAAAACACAGACATTGCCATTCTGGATGGAAATTAAAAACATTATCATAGTGGCAAATAAAACAGGAAATATAAAAGGACCTATAAAATAGGAAATTACTCCAGGACCCCATGTACTGTAGGTTTACTTTAATGCTGTTGATTAAAACGGTGCAGCCTTATATGTGCAGTGTCTAACGTAAAAGTTTCTTTATTAGACCGTTTACATATACACAAAAAAAAATTCCGATGACTTTCAGAATAACGGCCTGCATCAAGCAAATAAAAAAAACAAAAAAAACAATTAAGATGCTGTAATTATTGGAATTGGGTTAATAACTGTTTACTACATTATTTAAGCCTGGAAGAAATGCTTGGTTAAGCTGCATTGTAAAAAATAAAATAAAATAAAAAAAATAAAAGTAAGAGCTTTTCCAGTCACACAATGTGATGAGAACTTACAGGATTGTGAGGTCCAATATTGAGCACCAGGTACATTAGGGTAAGAACTGAAGCAATGTACTGTACCTGTAATGAATGCAGCCTACTGAATGACCAGGTTATCCCAATTAAACTGATTATTTTTTTTGGATGGCACAGGCATATTTTAAGACAGCAGTGAAATACATTAATATGTACTTTATATTGTATATAGTACTGTATGTAGACAAGATGGTCCGAAAGTCATCCATCTGCATTTTGTTTTTTTAACACCCAATGTGGTTTTGAATCTTACAATAGAAGATTGAACAGAAACAGACTTACTGTAACACTATTCACCTTTTTTTTCTTTTGGGTCATGTCCCAGAACAATCATTGCACTAAATGAGGAAACCATCTTTGCATATAACAACATTTTTGTGTTTGGCATTTGTGCACATTAAACAGTAAATAGGAACTAATTCAAGACAGGAGTTAAAGTTGTGCTTGAGAAACTGACAAAGCGGTATAGAATCTACAGACAATGCTCTGCTGTCTCTATCTCGCTTCCTATTGTGAACACATGCTTATTCTTACTTACATACTGTGCATCACTGAATTGCTTAATTCATCTTATTAGGTGTTCTGACAAAATATTAAATAAAAAGGCCCCTTGATGTTTAGGTTTAACAAAACTTAATTAAAACATGTATAAGAAGCTATCTAAAATATAATGTAATGAACTATGTTTGGCAATAGTAGTGGTGAATTTGCATTTAATGTAATATACTGGGGTGTGCAACTCAAAGCATGATTCCTAAGTAAAAAAAATATATAAGGATTTGAAATGTTAACTAATTCAAAAACTCAAAATTTTTCTTTTATCACAGATTGGACTTTGTCTCTAAAATCTGGCTGCCCCGGTATACTAGCCAAGAGTCCTTATGTCTAATTCTTAGATGCTGGCTTTTGGATAAATTTTCATTTTTTTCATGATAGTCAAGCTGAATTTCTAGATAAAATTCTTATGCAAAACATTTCACATTAAACAGAACATGGCAGCAAGTTGCCTTAAAAACAACAGGTTTAATAGCAGGTGAATTGATTAAAAAAAATACAAAGCTGAAAGGATTACGGGTGTGAATCATTAGCAGCCAGTCTGTTCATTTGTAATGATTCAAGCCACATTTGAGCATAAAGAGTGATAGATAAAGCACTGTAGATTTGTTTGGTTTGAGAAGGAAATAACAAGAGTAAAGGGAAGAGAGTAGAATGGGGGTAGTCAATATTTCATGGGTAAGATTATGGGCAAGACGAGACAAACATTTAAGAGATTATGTTTTTGATTGAAATTATGCCTATCTGTCTTTAGAGAACAATTTGATTTTACAGCATCCCCCCACACACACATCTACTCCTCCTCCTTTCTCCATCTTTGTCCCCTCTCACTACCCATCATCAGGGATAGAAGGATTTTGACATGCAATATATGTTCGTTCTTTCCCTGAGAACTAATGGCATTCACTTCTCCACTCGGCAAGGTTGGATTGATCCACAAGGTGACACTGAGTATAAAAGCTGTCAATAAGGGGACAGAGTCATCACGCACTGAGAATACTGAGTGGCTGCTATAATTTCAACGCAGCTGCTCCTCGTGGGACAGATCAGGGACATGTCAGCTCACTCTGCACCTGCCTGAGAAGCAGTTTATACATGGCAGAATGCCTGCTAAAAACACAAATATGTCTGACCTTAGTCTTACAAGGTTCTGTTTGGGTTTGGGTAAAGAGGGTTGGAGATACAGGCAGGCAGTTACTCAGGGCTACAGCGCTTACTTAACTCAAGTCAATTCAAGAAATTTTTTTATTTTTATTTACTAATTTTAGGCAATTATGGTAAATAAAGCCTTTATTTAAATTTTTTCTTTGCATATTCCAGCATAGCTGGGCACAGACATGATACAGCACTCCTGAAAAACATAGTGTTAAAGGCAATGCTCAAGGGCCCAACAATGGCAACCTGGTGGAGCTGGGGCTGGAACCACCAACCAGCCAATCTGTAACTCAGTGTTTAACCATCTGAGACACTTCTCGCCCGCTAGTGGCTCTTTTACCAAGTACAGTAGTTAAGGAACATTTGAAAATATTATCTAAATAACATCATCTTTATTTATAATCTCTTAAATGCTAGCCAGCATGATAATACCTCTAGTTGGATGTTTATAACTAAAAGTCTAGCTTGTCATGGCACGCCAGGTCACGCCCACATCTCAAGCTAGGTCATGATCACCTACTCACACCTGCTCCATGATCCATTCCGCTCCTTGCTTTTCACCGCCTCATTCATCGTTCCAAACACACCTGTTCTCAATCCCACATCGTCACAACTCTTTATTTAACACGCCGTCAGACATCAACTCTCTGCCAGATTATTGTGTGCTATCCATGCCCAGTATTCCAGCATTTCATTCTGATTTGACCTTCTGGATTTCGAACACGCTCTGTTTTCATGACCTGGACTTTGTCTCATGTTACGGATTTCCTGCCCATCAGATTTACTGTTGACAACCATCAGATTTGTTTTTCGACCACGAGTTTTAATCACAGACTTTTCTCGGTTCTCCAGTACTTGACCGCGAGCTACTCGACACTAACTCCAAGCTTCCGCATTCCCGCCGCAAAGCCCTTTCACAGAAACAGCGAGCGCTCCTCACGTCACTTCCACATTCCCGGAGCTGCACTTGCTATATTCACACCCTGGCTCTGCACTATTGCATTCTCACCGCGGAGCTCTTTCAGAAACTATAAACGCTTTCTCTGCACTTGGATCCTTCAACTTCACCGCGAGCCATGACTTTTCCTGTATATGATTATAATGCACAAAGAAATTTATTCAGTTTAACTCATGTAGTTGTTTTTTGCTTTTATTTATTTATCTATTTATTTAATTGTCCTTGGACGGTCATCAGTGACAGTGACAGTGTTTAGGAAAAACTTCCATAGACTACTTGAGGATGAAATCTTCATGGGACGCAAAAGAAAATCCATCATTCTGGCTGACAATGAATAGTGCGATTATAAATCATTACAGTATATTGGTGTAGAAGAGAAAAGATACACTTTACCGAGCGTGTTTGGTCTAAGAGAATATTGAAAAAAGGTGGTAGGAAGGTGAGTCTTTAGGAAATTTGAATGAAATTATTTCCATCTTATTTTATTTTAAATCCTGTGTAGTAATTGATCAAAACTATTTGTATAGAAACATGCATGTCATCGTTTATGCTAAATTTAATCTGTGCAAAAGAACTCAAAAAAGTAACGTGCAAAAAAAGACAAGCTATATTTCATTTATAAATACTTTTTATGTAAAGTTCAGCTGCATGTTTTGTTGATTCCGGCTCCACACCAGTTCGCGGTTTGCAAAGCACATATGCCAGTTTCTCTCCATGAACACTTGATGAGAAAGAACCTGCTTGATGTGTGACTCCTATAATCAGCTAGCCATATTAAAATGTTGCCATTTTCCACTGAGCTCCTCATTAGTAATAATTGAAAGTCAGTACATAGAGCATGGCTTACATCAAAACAACTCCATTACCTCTCACCTTGAACGCCAGTCCCTTATCAGTGAAAAAGTCCCTGATAACGAGAGTACAATCGCATACTATTGTGACGCTCGTTTCAATGGAATTTTAATCGCAACCTTATTATTTGTGCTCGCTCACTGGAATAATCATCACCTTTTGACAGTGCAGTGTCACAGTGAATCATCTGTACAGGCGACACTTGTAGTAGGTTATCAGCTGTCAGTGGTGTACATTGGGGGTGGGGGATTGGGGGATGGTACGTATGAACCTACCTCGAATATTGCACAAGTTTTAATTTATTTTGGGTTCCCTTAAATCAACACAGTGTCAAAAAAAGACAAACATCACACTTAATGTTTTAAGTTGAATGTCCCTTAGCAAGTGTCACCCTTTGTAGATGCTTTTGGTAGCCATCAAAGCTTTTGCCAGAAAGATTTGACTGCACTTCTTGGCAGAATTAGTAGTGTTCAATTAAATTTGTTTGTTTCCTGACACAGACTCGACTTTTAAGCATGGAGCACAAGTTTTTCAATAGGGTTGGATTTAAATGCCTAAAGTTCTCCTGCTTTGATGATATGTTTGGGGTCACTGGTGTGAAGGTCAAGTTTTGATGTCATTCTGAAGAATTCTGAGGTACTCTACCTTTTTCATTTTTTTTTTCACTTAATTCAATTCAAACAGACACCACGCTTGATGCTACGACCATTTTTAGTTGATGCAGTGTTCTTGGGGTTAAATGCTCCTCTAAACATACCTCTGGTTAAATTTTTTTTCTTGTTTTTAGCTGACCGGAGTGACACGCAGAGTGTTTCTCTGCTGCATTATACCATCTGGTTCAAGCTTCAACATGTTGTGCATTCAGAGATGCTCTTCAGCATACCTCAGTTGTAACGAGATGTTATTTAAATTACTGTTGCATGTTTCCAACTAGGAATTATTACTTAGAGAACTGCTGCTCTCTGGATGTTTTTTTTTTTTTTTTTTACAGACCATTCTCTGTAAAGCATAGAGATGGTTGTGCGTGAAAATGACAATGTAGTTCAGCAGTTTACTCAGACCAGCCCGTCTCTAACCAACAACCATGCCATGCTCAAAGTTACTAGTGAAAGAAATGTTCTGGGTATTTGGGGTATATTCTTGAATATCAGCAGATCATTTTGAACCTGTCGACATGCCTGAATTCACTGAGTTTCTGCTATGTGATTGGCTGATTGATGTGGCCGGCGAATGTATGTTGAACCTTCATATTGACTCTCTAAAAGTCAAATGTTGCCATGTCATCCATATTCATGATGAGTCTTTGGAAACATTTTCTTCCCAAACATCAATAAACCCTTTTTTATTTAATCACATTCCATTGGCTTCCAGCTACTACCAGAGAGAAAATAAATAAATAATCATTTATCACAGTTCTTCTGAATCTGCTTGACAGCTATTTCTAACACAGGTGAAGAAAAAGAAGGGTATACGTGGTTTAATATGATAAAATATAGTTTTAGTTATTTCCATCATATTATTTTAAAGCAATAGACCTTAAAAGAGTGTGCATGTGTCTCCTCCTTACCGCTGATGAAATCACTGTAAGTACTGCCCGAAAATCAGCATGATTAAAATTATTATTTGCAATAAACAATTCTTCTGCCATGCATGAAGAACAAACCCTAGTTTCCAAGCAGCATAAGACAAAAAATTAGGCTACTCATTAGACAGAAAAATGTCCTAAGATCTAGTGCATCAATACGTGAATTTTTATTTATTTATTTATTTTTATGCTAGAACAGGCATGTGCACCAAGAGTTTTGCAATTCCTTAACCAAACCTATGCAATCACTCTTAATAGAACTGTCATGAAGAAAATTCGTGGCAGGGTTAAGGATTAAAGATTATCCCTAAAATAAAAATTTATAACAAATGTCTGTAATCATCATTCATACTACCACCCAGAACCCTCCGTTCATCCCTGAAATCACTTCCCTACACCCCAGTCCACTACAGTATGCATAAATAAGTCAAATTCTAAAATGCCATATTAGCCGTTATGGTGAAAAACTTACATTATACCACAAGCCACTTGTTGGAAAGCATTTACCCAAGTCAGGCCACTGAAAGAATTTTACCCCTGTAGCCTTGATTTGACATTGTACAAATTGTCCTAATGTCACCGTGCCCATTGCTATGACAGTTCCTCTCCTCGGCTGGTTGCTGAAATGCTCATTAATTGGTTTAAACTTTGCCCTGAATGACTAGGTGTCGGTAAGCTTAATTTCAGCAAAAGGTCAGTTTTAATAAAGACATTAAAAGAAGAAGTGAGCAAGCGAAAGAAAGAGAGAGTAAGAGAGTAAGAGAGAGAGAGAGGAAATAACTCGAACAGGGGGACATCAAGTCAATGAGGGAGAGGTTGGGATGTGACCTCTTGCTCAGAGTTCTCCAACCAGACAGAAAATTAGAATCTGCAGCTCTGTCGTTCCTCTCCTGTGGCTCCTGTTTATTGGTTTTGACCCCAAGCCAGATGAGGTCACATTTTTGTATTATTGGAAAGACACTCCTTTGGTGGCCATTGCTACCCAAATATTCAATAAGAGTATAATGAAATAAATACTGGAGCTGCCCAAGTGGGAGTTTACAAAGCGAGCAAAAGCAGGAGTCCAAGTCAATATATGTTGACTTAAAGTTAACTCAAGTAACTTAAAGTTAAATAATTTCTGCAGCCATAAATAACTTTAATACATGCACACTTAGGCCAGAGGTATTAATCAAGTCCCATGCTTTAAAGTGTGAACAGTTACCTTTTAATGCCTAACCATTAGTGATTCATTTATGGCTATAAATAAAGCAATTTCATTTCAAGTGGTTATGTTTCACTTCATAGTGGTGCTTCACATTACCACTTTTGAGTAGCACCATCGACCCCAAACAGATGAGGAATGTGTTTTGAATTAGATAAGCAACATAAACTCATCTGAATGCTCATAAACATTCAATTTTTTTCCATATTTTTCTTTTTTAACCCTCTTCTACATAATTTATAGAAATGCATGCGATTGAATCAGCCTCAACAGATACAGTGGTGGTAAATGTTTAAAAAGGTGAACTAGGAGTTATTTTTCACACATTGATTGGCTCTGCTACAATCTTTTTAAGTGTTTGATCTGATCGACTGAAATCCATTACTGGCATACATTGGGAAAATCCAATGATCTTAATCATAATTCACAAAGATGTCAGAGACAAGGAAAGTATCATACAAAGAAATGAATGTAATATAACAAAAAATATAATAAATAAGACGTTACGGTAAGGCAAAGGAAGATATTAAAAAATAATCAAGGGATAAACTCAGAAATAAAAATGTAAAAATTTTCATATATCAATATACGTCAATACCTCCGGTTTCACACCATGCTACAAATTATTCACATTATGAAAGAATGTTGTTATAATGTCTATTTTGTATTTATATCATTCCTTTTACAGTTCCATAATTTTATATATCTAATTTAATGTGCTATATATGCAAAAATCTCTTATAAATTAGTCATTCAGCTTAAACCACAATATTCAATAGTTCCTTCATGACCCTGTGTACATGTGGTCAATACATGCGTCTTGAGTACACGTTTGAAAATGCGAACACGCACCAATCAGTAATGCACGTGCTGCGTGAATTCTGATTTTCAATTCAAAGATAAAAAGAATATTAGTAAGATAAAAAAATATATATATATAGCAGTCCTTTTGGTGGCACAGGGTATACACCAAATAGATCATTTAAACACAAGAGTAGGAAAGACAAATACATTTATGTTTACAAGAAAATTGCAATCATGTACAGTATATGCTTTTTTTGTACTTTTAAGTACTTTTAAGTACTATTTTATTACAAAATAGTTTTGCATATTTGACATATTTTTAAGTAAAAATAATTTTTTTTATTAAGTACTTGGTTGGTACTATTTATAATCATTTTAACTATTTAGAACGATTAAGTATTAACTTATCCTGTTGAATGTATATAGACTTTGAATCACCCTGTATCATATTTCGGTCAGGTTTTTAATATGTAAGCATATCAATTGATACAAATACGTGCTGGAATTAATTACATTGTTATCATTACTTATGATGCATTAATGATGTAGCTCATTAAGGTTCATTGGTGCAGTAAGTATTGTTAATTAAGGAAAGCTTAATGCCTTGTCTAATGAATAGGAACATATTAATCAAAACACTTGTTCATATTGATAATGGCAGCTACTGCTAGTTATTGCAGGTATTGTTGGATGTTTAATGGAACTACAGTAGTTACTTACGATTTATTAATTATTCAAATCCATAAAAATAATGTTAGTCAAAGAAATCTCATGTATCTTTCTTTACTAGTAAACACTTTATTTTCCTTAGGGTCACTGTAGATCTAGGGTCACTGGCAACACTGGGGCGAGGCAGAAATACACCTACAACAAGGCGCGTATCAAACCTCAACTACAGTATGTTGTGACTCATTTGGCTTGTGCTCAATTGGCTTGATTACAAATCGCTTGATGCTGTTTATCCAAACTTCAAAAAGCTAGTAGAAACTTACCCTATGTTAAAAAATGGTGCCCTATTTACAATTCCTTCCAAACTCAAGCCTATTATATTTATTCAAGTCATGTACGTGCTAGCATAAGTCATTTGAAGTCTAATCTGTTTCAGCGAATTGAAGTGTTCTCCACTGTGCGTTTAGAAACAACTACAAAACAGCAAATTTAACTAGTACATAATAAAGTGTACAGGGTGGAATTATTGACTAGGGACTAGATACAAATACAATGTGACCTGACCTAGCCACAATATGTACATTTGACCTTAATGCTCAGTTTATTAAGGCTGTACTGTAGGTTCTCATGCAAACTGCATCCAAATGCATTCTCTATGAGGAAAAAACAATGCTGTTTAAAGTTCCCTGTAAATATTGAGTCACAGAGCTGTCACATTTTGGGACTAATGAGAAAATGCAAGTTGAGTAAGGGAGCTCTAAATGATTTGATAATTATTGTTCGTATTAAATAAAGACAAATAAAGGGTGTAGAGCTGAATACATATTTTGTATGGAAGTGGCTTTTTAGAATGCATTCAGGTTTTTAAGCGGTCAAGAAGCTATTATGAATTTTAACATGCAAATATTAAAAATATATTCTTAAACTGCAAATTAGGTTATGCAATATACCATAGCCTTGAATTTTATGGTTTAGGCTGTGGGGGACATTTTTTTTAGGAAATGCAGGACTTACAGAACCTCTGTTGTTGATTGATTGGAAGACATGCTAGCCATAAAAATCCTGGCACTGTTTATGAGACCTGTGGGTGAGAGGTGAACACACACATACAGCAGGGCAGAGTTTCATTGAGAGGCAAAGCGACAGAGCTGCCAGCTTGATGCCATGAGGACTCAGTGGCTCTGTGACAACAGGAGGTGACAGGCTCAATCAACTGGGTGATCGGCAGCTCCTGGCCTAATGCTCTTTCATGTCGGACTGTGTTAGGTGCCATTGTATTAAGAGAGAAGGAGAGTGAGCAGCAGAAAAAGAGGGGGAGTAACCCTTTAATAGAGATCCTGAATGCTACAAAATAGATACGTTCTCCTGTTCTCTCCTAAATAGCTCAACGATCTCATCTCATTGTCTTCCCCTCTCCAAGCCACAGCGCGACACAGCAGAACTGCAGAGAAATTGAAAGTAATTTTGCTTTTTTTGTGACAAAATAGCTGCAGCATTGACTTCACAGTCTTGCTCCATACTTTACCCAATAGAGCTTGGCGCGTTTCACACTCTATAGTGATGTACTGAAAGGGAAGAAATGCTTCTGCAAATTCCCTATTTAAAATGGCCAAGTATGCCAGTTGGGCATGTAATGCAAATTGAATTACTTTTGCAGAAAAGCTTGTGGGAGTGAAAAAGAGGGATGAGGGAATGCTCAAGCCTCGGTTAACATGGTTCCAAGTGTTGAGAAAAAAAAAAAAAGAAAGAAATCCCCTGAGATGCTAAAAATCTGTCACAGCTCAAAATATAATTAATATTTTTCAGTAATTCTTTCATCTTCAGTGCTTTATCCTGCTTGGGGTCATGCTGGAGCTGGAGTCTACCCAATGTGAGTAGTGACCAAAAGAATAAAAAATAAGGTCATAAGAACAGGTGGTGGGAATTCCTACTGATTCCTTTGCAATGGTTCTGGCCTTAATCTTTACATTCCAGGACAGCCTTGGAGTAGAGCAAGCTCTGAATCAAGAGTTGATGTGGATTGAGCAACTTGCAAGTATGCCCCCTGGCCAGCTCCTATTAGAGCTGTATTACGCACATACTGATGGATGGAGACCCATCTAGTGAACATCTAGTGATTTTCTAGGAAAAGCTGGAATCTTTTCCTAGAAATATCCATATTGGATATAGAAAAATCCATATTGACATTAATCCATATTGACATTAATTGTTTTTAGAGGCAGGTGTAGCTCAGTGGTTAAAGAATTGGACTACTGCTTGGCAGGTCCTAGGTTCAAACCCCAATACCTCCACGTGGTAAAGGTTGAGGGCCTTAAGCAAGACTCTTAGCCATCAACTACTTAGATGTATGATGAGAGAAAAAAAAAAACTTTGTATAAGGCTGTATGCCAAATACAGTACTGTAAATGGTGCTTCCATGATGCCATCAGGAACAGCAGAATAAAAACACAAAAAAGATTTTATGATTACATAGGGACCATGAAGGGATTTTCATTGGGAACCAGTGGAGTCTTTCTGTCTGCTCATTTCCTCTACATGTACCAGTTCACTGATTGTGAATATTGAAAGATATGACCTTGTTACTTGTCGTCCTCTTTTCCACTTTGGTCTTTCTAGACAGCTGAATAACAGGACTGAAGAAGCTTAAAAAGCTTTAGAAACTCACTTCATCACTCTTACTCATTCTACTGTATATACCACTTATTCTATACAGGGTCACGGGAGGCCTGAAGTCTATCCCAGGTGACTCAGGGCACTAGGCCAGGTCCACCTTAAACAGGATGCCAATTATACACACACACTCTCACATTTACTACTTGCAAATTTGAAGACACCAATTAGTCTAATCTGAATGTCTTTGGGTTATGGGAGGAAACTGGATAACCCATAGGAAACCCACTAAGCATGGCAAGAACATGCAAACTCCATGCATACAGACTCAAAAGGTGGGACTCGAACCATCGACCATGATGGTTCAAGGCCACCGTGCAACTGTGCCAATCTTAATCAATTTTTTGGCAGTTTCATAACATTTTTTGAATTATTTAATCATCTGGAACAGAAGGGAGTTAAAACAGGTGCCATAACCATGCAAAGTTTTGCATTAAAAATGGTTTATAAAAATGCTAGCAGGATGTAATTAGGATTTTAAAGAGTTTTTACTAAAGATGGTGAATAAAGCTAGAGTATGGTGTGTAATTTACATGTGCATTTAGGAAATTATGAGTTGTACATGGCATCATGATGATTTAGTGATTAGCACTATTGCCTTGCCTTGCACCTCCATGGTTAGGGTTTGAATCTCATCTCCAGTCTGTGTGTGTGGAGTTCCTCCCCATGCCTTGATGGGTTTCCTCTATGTACTTCTGTTTCTCCCAACAGACTTAAAACATGTAATGTAGGTTAATAGTCATCTCCAAATTGCCCATTGCATAAGACTTGGTGTGTGCTTATGTCTTGGGATGGTTTTACAGTATATTCAAGGTCTGCCATGCCTTGTGCCCTAAATTCTTTGGAATAGGCTTGAGTCTTCCCATAACCCTATACAGGGTATGTAGCTGCTCCGCCCTCAGTCAACGTCCCCAATCACCCGAATTCTAATCACACACACCTGAACCTCATCACCAACACAACACAAATACACCTCACTTCCCTTCACTCAGAGTCTGGTCTCCCTACAAACTTCCTACGCCTTGTCTCCTACCCTGCCCTCTCGTCTTCTCTCGTCTTGTCTGTCCACCTACCTCCATGTTGTGTTCGTCATTCCTCCAGTCTGTGATCATCCGTCCACCAGCTTCAGCACCATAGCAGTTAAGAAATTCCGGTTTAATCTCTGTATCATTCCATTAATCCATATTGTTAATAAATCACCCGATCGGGTTTTCTACATCTTTGCCTGTGGAGTCTGTTATTCCATAACAGTAGTATAGATAAGGAATAGATCACTTAACATCTAATACAGCCTTGCCCAACTCTGAACATGGTATCAATCGATACTGTTTTTTTTTTTTCATTTTCAGTGGAGTAATAATAATCCCTAATTACTAATAATAAGTAGCAATAGTCCCTACTCAAAAAGGAAGCTAAACATAAGTGCTAGCTTTAAGGGAAAAAGGAAAGTTGCACAGCAAAGAAGAAAGATGAAAGAAAGTATAGATGTCAAAGTTTTTTCATTTAGTCTATCCAGGCTATTTCCCCACCTCTTCAATCTCCCCAACCCTCATTCATCACACATTCACAGCACCTCAGAACAGAGCTCACACAGATGTGGCAGCCTCATTTCAATAACAGTGTCCAAGTGGGGTACATTTTCATCCAAACTTAGAGAGTGGCTCTGTCTCCTGCTTGGCTGACTGGAATTAAACATTGACTGTTCTGTCTGGTTTAAGAGGAAAATGTTTTAAATGCTTTATCCTACTTTTGCTTATATGTAACTCAGGAAACGTGAGCAGGAATCGGATCTACATTCACAGCAGTACACTTGGTACCTAATAAATGTCAGATGATAATTAAAAACGCGTTGAAGACAAACGTAAGATAGTTACTGTCATTCATGTAACAGCAGACGGATCAATCTCCTTATAGCGTTTGTTAGATCATAATGGTGGTAATATCCATTCATTTTTCATTCTTCAGAGAGAATGGTTTGCTCTCAAGAGCTTTAAATCCTTGCTTTGTAAACAAACAGCTTTTTCTTCAATACCCTTTTGGTCCTTGTATGTAATTCATTCAGGATATGTCCTCTCCACATGGTATGTAACGACCCCCTGCCTGTGTTAAACAGATAAACCTGTTCTATTGTTCTCCTTAGCTGAGTTGGCTTTTTCATTCTCCTGTTTAAAAATTCATTTGTTTCAGCCTCCCCTTTTGTTTCTTCATTTCACAAATTACTCTAATTGCCAGAAGGTACACGGTCGTCAGGTCATCTATTCTCATCAGCCTGGAGATCCCCATCGCTCTGATCCTGACACTACTGCTGCCTCCTATTTCAGCTGTCAGCGGACAAGCAATTGACTTTCACACATTTTGCTAGACGAGACCGCAGCTCTTAGCATGTAGTAAAACGGTTTAAAACTTTCAAGTAGGACATAATATTAATATATTATATCTTTTCAAACCAGTGGACACAGTGCATCACAGGAAGTGCAATCTTCCCTCTTCCACATGTACATGGCATCACAGTTGACCACTATTGACTAGTGTTACTGTGACTGATAAAGAAAAATATAATGCCATCCCTTCCACCCAGTCAAAACAACC
Source organism: Leiocassis micropogon (assembly GCA_028565275.1). NCBI lineage: Eukaryota > Metazoa > Chordata > Actinopteri > Siluriformes > Bagridae > Leiocassis > Leiocassis micropogon. Next base: position 32,246,872 of record JAOVVA010000037.1, read on the forward strand.
ATCACCTCATCGTCAGGATTCAAAAGGGTGAATTTTTGATGTTTTGATGCCAGAATGACTTTTTTTAGGCCCATGTTGAACTAGTCAAATGGTTAAATATTACAAACCGGATTCCAAAAAAGTTGGGACACTATACAAATCGTGAATAAAAACTGAATGCAATGATGTGGA
>JAOVVA010000037.1:32277190-32288844 GCA_028565275.1 Leiocassis micropogon
ATTAATTTGTTACCTGACCGCATGACAGGATTTGAAACTAGACTGAATGTGAGGCAGGGAACGATGTGCAATGGGGAAAGGGAGGTAGAGCACTGAGGTGTACTAGGTAGGATTTGGCACAGCAATCATTATGTAAGCGCTTTGCTATCAGCTGGATTCCTACTGTATTCTACCAACTGCCATGGAAACAAGATCAAAAGATTCCATTGTGTGTATTTGTATGTGTGGGGGGAAAAAGCTACAAATATGTTGTGTGTCTGTTTCAATGTTATGTTTGAGCTGAAAGAGAGAAAGAGAGAGAGAGAGAGAGAGAGAGAGAGAGAGCATGAGTGTGTATGTTCACGCATGACAGAAAGCGATAAGTAGATGTGAGAGTGTTTGTTTAAAGCTGTGATGGAGGTGTTAGAATAACATTTACGGAATAGGAAGTTCGTAAGCCTTGTGTGAGAAGGCATCATGTGCATATTTAAGTCTTTGTGTTATGCTATATAAGTCACAAAATGAAAGGATACCATTCCTTTTTTTTGTCTTTGATGAAACTTACTCAAGATGAAAAAATAAACTGGGTTTTGCGTGTGCATGTAGAAAAACAAAGCATGTCTGACCCTGAATGTCAGAATAAGATCTGCTTGACTAGACTCTGTCCTGTCCTTCGCTGCGAGGTGTTGTAAAGCTTAATAAAAAAGAGAGAGTCTGTGTGTATGTGTTTCTGTCTCTCTCTCTCTCTCTCTCTCTCTCTCATGAAACAGACAAGAAAGAGAAAGAGACAGATAGAGAGTGCATTCTCAGGAGAAGTATCTCAGAATCTCACCTCTATCTGCAATATCTGTATTATTCCGCTGTCCTATCTATCCTCCCCGCTCGCTTCATCACCTGCACACAGCACAGCCTCACGTAGGACCCCCTGAGGCAGCCGGACCTCCACGTCCCCACTCTGTCACACTGATCCCCTCTGCATCCCATCATCCCTTTCACCGGAGTGTGTTTCAGTCAAGAGAGGAAAAGGCCACGCTACAGCGCATTGTACAACACAGCCGTGACACTCGCACTCTCCCAACGTTAACATGATTGATGATCATCGGAGGCAAGCAGTGGAAATAATGCTAGCTCCAGCTATTTATAAACCCCAGAGCTAGCCACTGTCCTGCAGACGCACCCACTTCACATATGCATAAGCACTATAAATAGACAACATGTCCGAGAAATAGTTGACAAATACCTCCTGCTGTAGTGGTGATGACATCGTAGCATCATCCTGACTGCAGTTACTGCCATGGGTTACTTGTTCAGAATTTGATCGCTTGTACTGATTGCTAATGTTCCATAAAATCTTTAATCTTTTCCCATACGAGATAAGGAGTAAGATGTATCGCATGTGTCAGCTAAATCGTTGATAAATGACTGCATGCATATAAACAGATTGGTATTACACGTATACGCTTAATGCTATACAAGTGATGCATGTGCGTTTAAGTTAGTGTATGCGGCAGGGGAAGGCTACTGAAGCTCACTTGGGCATCTCAGTATGTATTAAAGACTTGTTGCTCTGTTGCTGACCAAATGCCTGCCATAAAGCATGGCTGGATTCTTGTCGACCTAAATGTCCCGTCGGACATGTTCTTCTGCATTTTTATTTTTTAAAGGAAAATAAAGTGTGTGTGCGTATGTAGGAGAGAGCGAAAGTGAGAGAAAAGACTTATGCAACTCAGCCGGTAACTTACATAAAATAACACAAGCAGTTGGGAGTTAGTCATCAAGCCTGCCATTCTGGAAGAGTTGCAATCTCACACATGGCAGAAATCTACTGATGTTTGCTACACTGCTACTGCAACACACACACACACACACACTACGAGAGCTTAATTTGGCCAGTGTCTTACAGCCACTTGCAACACAAATATCTAAAGGTCAATCCTGGAACTTCTATTATTATTTATTGCTTTGCTGAAGGAGTCTGGTATATTTACTCAAGTCTTCTTGAATCTGTGGTTCAACTAAGCACAGTGAATAAGGAGTTTATAGTATAAAAATAACTTTTGAATGATATCATTGGGATAAAATGGAATGCAGAGTGCAGTGCATTGCCAGGCCTTCTCATCTGACACCAATGCCCAAATCCTCCTTCCCAAAATCTACTGGAAAGCCTTCCCAGAAGAGTGGAGGCTGTTCTAGGTTTAAAGAGGGAACTCCTTATTAGAGGTCAGGGTCAGGTGTCAGCATAATGATAAGTGATATCGCATATAGTACTGTGCAAAAGTCTCAGACACATGCAAACAAATGCTACCTTACTCTCAGGTAGGACAGTGGTTAAGGCTTTGGACTACAGTTTGGAAGGTCCTCAGGTTCAAACCTAACAAACACCAAGTTGCCACTGTTGGGGCCTTGAGCAAGGCTCTTGATATTCAGCTGCACAGATGTATAATGAAATAAAAAAAAAAATGTAAATCGCTCTGGATAAGGGCGTTTGCCAAATGCCTAGAAGTAGGTACAATTTGTGCAGTTTTATAAAGAAATTAGCTGCTAAGTTTTACTGAGCATCCTGTAGAAACACCCGCGGTTCTTCTGAGGACTTTGACTGCTTCTTTCCAACAGCTTCCTTTTTTTTTTTTTGTCTAAAAAGTGGTCGCTTATCTAATATGCTACTTTTTTCCTGCCATAAAAGTATTTTTTCTGTAATTTTTAATTTTGTGTGGGAATACGATGACATTGTATCCGAATACATGCACTTCGATATGGAGTTGGTATCACTTTTGCAGATATTACACCTAAGATTTTGGAGTGTTTCTGTTGGAATTTACAGCAAAACTCTATCACCATGCCAAAAATCACACTGATATAACCAAGACAATTTTAACCTTGTATTAACCTTGTATTAACCTAGTATATGTTATGCTTCTTGCTTTGTTTGAAAATGACTTGTTTCTCTGAAAACTGCAAAAATGGAGTTATCTCATTTTGCTGTCAAACTATTCATATATTAACACGGAGACAAAGAGAGAGCTGCCACATTTATCACACATGAAGAGGCATGTCATGTGCTGTGAGATTACCCCCAGAGCATAGATTGAGCAAGCTAACATTAGCTGACTAGTTTGTTCTGTAGGCTGTGTGCTATTTGTGACCTTGCAGAACAAGCATAGGTATCAGCAATGCTCGGGCACTGTTCCTGGATCAGGCAGTCTCTGTGAGAGCTAACCCGCTGACAGTAGCTAAAAAAAAAAAAACAAGCAGCTGCTGAAAGGGTTTGCGCTTTTATCTGAAGTTCACTAACTTTGATGGTCACACTGATGTGCAGAATAAATTCGTTCTCTGGCCACTAGCATAATGCTGAGCAGTTGCAAGTTGGGAATACTTGAGTCATGTTCGATTTGGTTCAAGTATTCTTGGTGGGGATGCAGTTTCGTATGTGAATTACTGGACAATGACTTTTTTTTTATTAGTACATCATGTAGCTTAAATCTATCGGTATAATAAGGTGGTTTCACTTAAACACAGGCATATTCATTACAGTTGCTAACAAGACCAAAGGGACATTAATAATAAACAAAGTTAAGGAACGTCATCCATTTTAGACAGCTCGATTGAAAACTTCCGTGAGAAAACAATCGTTCGTTGATTACACCTTACCTTAAACAAGCCCGGAAGCATTGTTTTATTTGAAATAATGATGTTTAGATGAACTCCGGTACTGCATGATATCTCCAAAGAGAAATAGCCTCCTGTGGTTAAAGGATAAGTAATTGTTGTCATTGTTACAATGAACATGTTCTCAAAAGGGAGGCGGGGGTTGCAGTAGTTAAACCGAAATTGAATAATCAATATATTTCATTAACAAGTACATAATGTGGCTCTTTCCTTAGTACTATACCACTCCTTGTGATGAACTCGCATGGAGAAAGATAAAGGAAAATAATCCTTCAAGCTATTATAAAGATTTCAGGACTTTGCAACAAATTAAGGTTTATAATTATTAACAATAATAATAATGGTAATAATACATATTTTTTTTAAAAATAATAGTCCTTCTCTCAATACTTGAACTCAGTTGATAAACTGTTTAGAAATGAGCGAAAGAGAGAGAATGGTCAAGACAGAAAGTTAAAAACTCAATAATGTATGTAATGTACTAGCAATTATCTCTAAACCATTAGATTCTCAGCCACGCCTAGTACCAAGCATAGTCTCTAATAACACTTTAACGCGTGTACAGAAAACCTTGGACCTTTTCAGTCTCAAGGTAGGAAAAGGTCAAAGTTCTGAGATACAACTTTTTTCTGAAAGGTCAAAAATACTTGACGGGAGCTTCAACTAAGAATACAGTAGTGCTCAGGCACACAACATTTTAAAATGATGCAGACATGAATTATAAACAGGCAGACATCTATAGGCAGTCGTACCTACTGAGCATACAGTAAATTTGTTTGTAAGACGAGGTGTAGACTTTTCAGCTTCCTTGTGTTCAAGCTACATAGTGAGTCATGTTATATGGTCTGCTTATAGTGTTATGTAATTACTATAGTAATTACTAGAAACTGTAATAAATTCTAGTATTTACTAAACTAATTACTTAATACCATAGTAAACTGTAATATTTACTGTTGGAAGTATTGTAAATATAGCTTGCTATAGTAATTTTACTACAGTAAGATTAGAAAACATAGCCCGACTTAATAGCTCATGTAAACATGCTGACTGCAGTAAACTGTAGTATTTATTATAGTAATTGACCCTATGCTGTAGTAAACTGTAGTATTTACTATAGTGATTACATCACTCTATAGTAAAGTAGTATTTCCTATTATAATTACTACACAAAGTACTAAACTTTTATATTTATTATAGTAATTGAAGCAGTAATATTTTCTATAATATTTCTCTGTAATAAACTGTAGTAATTGCTATAGTAATCGCTACATGCTGTACTAACCTGTAGTATTTACCATAGTAATTACTATTTACTGTAATAAATGTTAGTATTTACTATAGCAATTACTACATGCTGTAGTAATCAGTAGTGTTTACTATAGTAATCAATACACTCTGTAGTTACCTTTAGTATTTACTATAGTAATTTTGTACACACTACAATAAACTGTAGTATTTATTGTGGTGTTATTTTATTTTTAATACAGGTTACTATGAAAATTTTACTACAGTAAGGATACAAAACACTGTAGTAGTATTTTCTATAGTTTTCCCTTTAATGGGAGAGGTAAAAAAAAAAAAAAATTAAAGTTACATGTTTTACTCATATAGCACTACAGTAGTTTGAAACTGAAGTGGTATAAATAAAATATTTTCACGCCAAGAGACATTTAACATTACACCACCAACAGGCAATCAGAAATACAATCTAACATATACAGGTAATGCTACACCCGTGATCGAGATGCAGGGAACTGGTTAGCATCTGTCTTTCTCAGTGTAACATTTGTTCAATCAAGGTCTGTCTCTCAAAATTGCCAATAAGCAATGACTCAAATCATTTATTTCTTGGTTTTTTTTTTCATGTTCTGTTTGGGTTCTCATGCAACAAAAGTAATGGACCATTGTAACAAAAGATAATGAAGTGGATGCAAATTTAAACATGTTGAACAACAGAATGACATTATTAGTGATTACAAAATATTGTGCTATATGTCCTACTGATAATATCGATTAGACCTGAGTAAAAAATACATCAAATAACCAGTTTATCAGGCATAAATTTACATTAATATGTTCCATCATAACATAAACGGCCCTATATGGTAATCCTATACCACAATAAACTTTCCCACATTTAAACTACTTATAATAATAATAATAATAATAATAATAATAATAATAATAATAATAATAAAACACTTTTCTTTAAACAGACTTACCAATTAGTTTTGGTTGGTAGTTTTGGCAGATGTTGCACATACTTGGGCAATCGTCACTTGGTGCAGTAGTCCATAAAAAACGAACGCAGTGGCTATTGTCAATCAAACTAGACCACAAGAGAACTTGCATTCGGATGGTGCAACTGGCTACTGGATCTTTAATCGTACCCTTGAAACAGATGGGAAGACTCACATTAAATTGTCTTTTTTTATTGCTTATTGCTATTTCACAATTCTTTGTGTGAAACAGTGGTTATTGCTGTAATTAGCAAAGCCCAGTTTGTCAGTGTGCCCATTTCCTTCCATCATCAAACTACAGTGTAAATTTGCAGAGAAAATTGATAGTTTGTCCTTCTGCTTGGTTCAGTGCTCGCTCTATTGGTTTTGTATATAGAAGATTTTTCATCAGTCACGTCTGTTGGTATTTCATTTTTTTAATGATTTTTTTTGTATTTATTTATTTTTTTACAGCTGTAGACAGGTCAGGATTGAAGGCTGTGTAATAGAAGAAAACAAAAAGTAAATAGCAAATGCTAGTTTAAAGATTTTGGGGCAATGTTTGGTTGTAGATCTATGCATTGTCTGTAAGGTCTAGGCTGTCTGCAATTTCTTGGCAAGTTTCAAGCCCATAAATTGCGTGGTTTGTGTTTAAATTTGCGACTTTGTGTTTGTATATATATATTTGGAGCACTTGACAGACACAGATACAGATGGCGGCACTGTGTCATACTCAAAGTGTAGTGCATATTAAGTACATAGATCAAGGATGGTTTTTAGGTTGTTTTTTCAGCTCTGTAGAACTGCGCCACCAGAACTGATGTGTTCCAGTTCACACTGAGTGCCTTCTGGTTCAATAAACGCTCCGTGATCGGTGACACGCCTCAGATCTTAATCAAGCAAAACACTCCGGCGGAAACTGAACACAATGGCCCCCCTGTAAGACATACTGTATGCACGCAATGTCAAAGCACAATGTTCTTCAGAGCAAGTTACTCGGATGAGAAGAACAAAGAGAAGTCAGTCAAGAAATTGTGGCAGATGGAGCGAACAAGGGGAAAATGTTCCACCTCGAGGAAGTCCATGAGCAGCATGTGGCATGTTCTTGCAAACAAGAGACTGAGGGTGCATGCATCTGGAGTCGGATCACATAGCACTGTGGACCACATTCAGTCTGGGAAAGACAGAAAGCAAGCAGCATCGAGGGGGTGTGAGGATACAGGCAGACAGCGAAAGAATGCCAAGTAGAAAATCTTGCACCCCCTGTGTTTTGCCCAGCAGAAATGTTGCGCCCGGGGGAATCAGCTCAGGGCACACGGAGAGCCACAGGACGCCTTAAACTCTGAATCAAAGGCTGCTGCTTTCTCTGTTATAGAGTTTAGTCTGTTATATCTTGCTTCCTCCTGCACAGGAGGAAGACAACCTGGGCTTGGGAGCTGAGTCTGCATGCTCATCATCAGGGAAGCTAAAAAAGGACCAAGACCCATTACAGTGCATGTATCCTTGATTCCCAGTCTCTTGAGTTCCATAAAATGTCTGCCATGGTGGAATTGAGTGGAAAGCAATCTTGCTCTGCAGCGGTATGCAAAAATCCCAGATTGCGCCGATCTCTAAAATCACATCTCCATGTTAGCAGCAGAAAAATCTGATCTTTAGGCTCTGATGGAGCTCTGAGTTAAAATGTTCTTGCCAGGAGAACATTTTGCTGTCATTTGCCATTGCACTGGGCCTTATTCATTTAGTTTAAATAAAACTACATCAAATATGTCTCCTAGAAATATATATCAAATGGATTCCCAGCCTAGTTGAAAATGAACATTTCTGAACCTAATATTTCATATTTGAGTATTTAATTTGTTTAAACAGCAATATATGTTGGTAATCTTACAGAAATATTCACAACCTCAATATCATCTGTATTTAAAAAAAAAGTTGTGCTGTAGCTGAACAAATAGCATTACCTCTTCATTGCTATATTTTTTCTGAGATCAGGCTACATGTTTTTTTTTTTTATGTTTATCTGTGTTTCCTCAGGGTGTGAAGTGGCAACACATTAAGCCAGTGATGGCTGGTTGTAATTTTAGCTGGTGTGAAATCTAACATCTACACTATCAATATCTTGAGAATGAAATTATTACTGTTAAGTAATGCAATGCATGATGAGTGGCAAACCATTACAAAAACCTTAAGACAGACAGGTAGCTTCAACTGAGGTTTTATTTAAGTTTTTTAAGTCTGTAATGCTTTTACTATGTTTACGCCATGTTTCTTCTGAATGCCTGGAGACACCCACTCTTTGAGTCCAAAAAAAAAAAAAAAGATTTATTTCGGTCATTTGTGGTTTTGTGTATTTAATTTAGTTGTATTTTATTTAATTAATTAATTAATTCATTCATTCATTCATTCATTCCATAATTACCTGACATGACTGTCTGAATTGGCAGAAAGAAATCAGCCCCAACCTCACTTTTTCATAACATTTTGTGCACTTTTTATAGTCACTTGATTACACTTGATTATAATTTTATTATAAAGTCCAAAAAATTCATTTTTGTGCATTCGTCAACCGATGATTCTGATGTGAATGCCAAAGTTGAACCCTTATTTTGGTGCATTTTGTATTTAAAAATACACCAATTAAAAAGATCCCAGATGGATTGGGCCCGTGACCAGGATAAAGCAGCTGAATGAACACATAAAAGTGTGAAAAGGGAACAATGACGTTCATATTTATGCAACAGATTTTGGTTTGTATTGGCAATCTGTTGCTGCGAATGTTTTGAAAAATGGTTAGCATTGTCGCCTTGCACCTTCAGAGTCTGGGGTAAATTCCCAGCCAGGTTCGATTCCCACCTGTGTGCATGGAGTTTGTATGTTCTCCCCATGCTTGGTGGGTTTTCCTTGGTATTCCCATTTCCTCCCACAGTCCTAAGACATGTAGATTAGGCTAAGTGACTGTGTGTATGTGTGTGTGCCCTGCAATGGATTGGCACCCTGTCCAGGGTGTACCCCATCTCGTGCCCTAAGTTTCCTGGGATAGGGTCCAGGCCCACCGCGATCCCGTATACAGGATTAAGCGGTATAGACGATGAGTGAGTGGGTGCCAAAATGTATTTATTTGTCTGTTTTTTTTATTTATGGTTGAAAAATTTAGCCTATTAAACCTGATATTTAAATTACCCTGATGCATTTCAAATATGTAAACATTTGATTTTACATTTGCTTTTAATGTATAAGTGCGTTAAATAAAATGCAGCTAAAACAAATGCAGTGATTAAACCGTTATATGAGCTGAGAGCATATAACGCAAGACTTTTCATTTAATGATCTTTCAGACAGAACAAGCTATTGCACCTCAGATGGTGATTATCAACCACCAAATCACTAACTGCCTTGACAGATGTAAGCTAGGTTCCCCTTTGTCCCATTCCCCATGTGCTACTGCTGTGTCCAAATCTGACTGCCTGCTTTGTTCCAAATCAGCGCTTCATACTGTCTTATCCTCAGCACTATGCTACAAACTCAATTTGTAGGTTTAGGCTACAGAAAAGGCCCCTTCTGATGAAGTAAAAGACAATTTAAAACAAATAAATGAATAAAATAGTTCTCTTGATCTTGTTACCTAACCATAATTTCTGAACTGTATAATATTATAAACTAATTTGAGTCAAAGAAATCATAAATCTGTTTTCTCTCTAGCTAACCTCAACCCAACTCTTTGTCTTTATGTATGTTACTTGTCCAGACCTACTTCTCTTTGTTCTTGTCCCCATTTCTTTGCTGAAATTAAATTCTAAATTTAATAAGTGCCTCCTCAAAATTAGGTGCATCAGCTGCAGCAGAAAAGTCTCCACAGTGAACACTATTTTTATGGACTTTTACTGCCCTTAGGGTGCTTTGGGTCATTTGAACCAAACCCTGGAGCTTTTTTTTCCTCTTGGTGAAACTGGTTTGGGCATGTTTGTCTGGGTGATGTTGGTGTGTCATACATTTTCGTAAATATGAGTGGGTAAACAGATCCATGTGTGAAAACTGATCCAAATGACAAAGCTGTAGCAGCCAAAGACAGATAGTCTCACCACAGTATACCCTGATGTGAGAACTATACAAATGCAAGACGGTTGTACTATTAGAAATAGAGCATGCTTATTAAACATAAATTAGACACTGATGTGCATCATATTAAGAGGTGCAATGCTGATGGGTAACATAATATTGGAAGACAGATAACCCCCTCTCCCCCCCGTGCGTCCTTTAAACTCCTGCTCATCTTTTTTCTCACGGGGACCTTAGGCCATGATGCAAATAGACAGACTAACATCCTCAGCCAAAAAGCCATGTAGAGCAACATCTTGAGCTGAACGTCAAGGTGTGTTCATCGAGTGAACATTAAGTGACATCCTCAGGGGAGTATGGTGTCATAGCAATGGAACCAATAAAATAGGGTGTCAGAACACCATCACTAGCAGGGCAATGTGGGCGAACAATGATGTTTATTCCAGAGAATGGGGTCAAGGGTGGGTTGGACACTAAAGATTTGGACTGCAGTTTGCAAGGCTTCCTCTTCATCCTTTGCCTTGGGTGTTCCTGTTGGGGATTGCCTCTGACTTAATCATACCTTGCAAGGCTGTCGCATCAACCTCTATCTTGGGTTAGGTTGGAGAGGCCACCTCATTAGCTGCTGGCATGAATTGTGCTGAAAAGGCCGCCTTGCAAGGCTCTAGTGTGAGTACAGCTGAAGGACTATTTTGAGTTTTTGGCTTCATAGTCCGACCATTCCCTCAAAACATTCTCTGAGGTGACCAGACTTCACTTGGTCTTAAACCATCCTGATTTGTTCGGGCTAAACAAATGTGCTTATTCTGACCCAACATGCACCCAAACATGTCTTCTGCATCCATATTGGTCTTAAGTTCTATCAGGGATTGCCGCTGAGGGAGGATGCATGGTCAGATACAGTTGAATTGTGTAAGACAAAACACACATGGTACATGAATAAGAATAAAGGCAACCAAGTAACCGCAGGAACACAAGAACCTGACCAGAGCTTCATGAACTCAAGGCAAATAGTGCTAGAAAAGACAGAACTTCATTAGACATAAATGTAACTTGGCTGAAATCATGAAAACATGAACTTAACATACTAAAAGTATAACTTTAACTTTTTCGACTCTTCAAACAAATAAGTATGAACATATTTAAAGGTAACTGCAGTAACCTTGTACATGTATAAGCTTATTCATATACTCTGCAATACACCTACAGATAAGAATCAGAATAAATTACATGGCTATATGATTTGATTTCTTTTCAATTGGGTTAAACAACTTGTTTGTTACTACTGTAATGGAAATTAGAGGATATGAAAATGTTTAATGTGTAAATACCCCTTGCTTTGTTTAATATTTAAAAAAAACTTTTGCAACATTGCTGATGCACATCAGCGGTTTTGATCTTGTACTTCTCTGTTATACCAATTGACAAAAGAAAATGTGTTAATTATGTTTTACAACAATCCAGCCATCAGCAGCAGCTGCTGGTCGATATTGACATTGACAGTAACATAACTCCATTAAAGAAACAACTACACTGCATTTACAATCTGCTTTTATCCAAGTGAGGAAATGTTGACAGTTAAGCACGTTATATATATATATATATATATATATATATATATACATACAGTATATACTGTATATATATAATACTATATATATTTTTATATACAGTGGGGCAAAAAAGTATTTAGTCAGCCACCAATTGTGCAAGTTCTCCCACTTAAAAAGATGA
>JAOVVA010000037.1:32288944-32316674 GCA_028565275.1 Leiocassis micropogon
TTGAGGTATACCTATGATGAAAATGACAGGCCTCTCTCATCTTTTTAAGTGGGAGAACTTGCACAATTGGTGGCTGATTAAATACTTTTTTGCCCCACTGTATATAATATAAACCTATATAAATATATAGATTAGAGAGAATAGATTATTTCTCCCACTCATACCATTACTATTTTGATTTGCACTTGTATGCAATGCTATTTAAAATTCATTTAATAAAATTGTATTTATCCACTATGACCCCAACTGTCTAGTTTCTTAGCATGAATGAATAAATACTTTAAAATCATTAAAAAAAAAAAAACATAATTTGTTCCCCAAGCTCCATATTTGCCATCATACTCTCGCACACCTAAATGTTAAACCTTTCTGATAGTCTGAAGGATGTTTTGTGTCCCAGTTTCAACCAGATGTTCTATAAAGAGTATATACAGTAAACACAGTTTTAAAAGATAGTGTGATAAACATTTCATAACATACCTTACTACAATATATCATGACTGTACTGTTACTACAAAATGCAAACTTTAAAGATTGGGATAAGAAATTTGACAACAGACGTTAACTGTTGATGCAGGATGAAAGAAGTGTACTTGTTTTTATATTGAATGTAAAGAAGATGCACTCACGTACATTACTGTGTAAAAGTCTTGACCCCCAATTCCTTGATATAAAATTTAAATAAATAATGTAGAAAAACAGAAAAAAAATAGTTAGGTCAAAAACTTAGATTAAAAAAATAAGAGCCAAAAAAAAAGTCCTTTAGAAGGCCTGGAGAACTCTTCCTCAAGATTACATTAAATATAAGTCTGGCTCCTTTAAAACAAAGTATAAAAAAATTAGGGCTGGCTCAAGACTTTTGCACAATACTGTATGTTATGCAATTTTTGTCTTTTCATATAAAACATGCTTAATGTTCTCAGCATTACTGTAAAGAATTCATACAATGATTAGATTATAAATGGGTTGAAAAGGTACAGGTACTCTTTAATTCTTGTATATTTATAGTTTACATATAACCTTTGCTAACAACTTGGTTGTTTATGTCAATGCTTTTAAATCTATTACATTTATTGTACGTAAGTAAATGCATGCATAACTAAAATTAAAGACATATTACAGAAGACTGTGGCTGTTTTGTCAGATTAGAAGGTGTGACGTGAAATGTGTGTGTGTTATGACAACCAGCTTTCTATCTTAGTATATGTCAGAGTCATATACTGTAAATGTCATAATGCAACATAATCATAAAAACAAGAATTTAGTTTGGGTTAAGAAAAATAATAAATATAATTCTATCATTACATAATCAGCCTTTATGACAGCTAACACTTGTTAACACTATATCAATGTTTATATGTAGATTGTATATAACCTGATTTTTCTATAATTCATAAATAAAAATCATAACTGGGTGTGTGTGGCGTAACAGATGGCCTCTTTGTACTGACTCCACATTAAACTGCAGAACTGATGATGGCCGGTGTTCAATCGATTTTGATGCCTGACCCAAGTGCTTCAAAAGCATTGCGCTCTCTGCCCAGTGGCAATGTCAGGATGCACAAATGGCACGACTGCTGGACTCGAACCATAGAGCTCCACATCAAGAGAAATGCAAAATGCCAGACTAATCGTACCAGGCTACAAAACAAAGGTGATTGGCTTCAGAGGATTGTATATTCTGATGATGTTGCAGGTATCATTTCATAACCAATGAGGTTTGCAAGTCAGAAAGGTTAATATAAATTAACAAGCATTCAAATGGTTCACAGGGTGTTGTTTGGCAAAGTTTCTAAAGTTTCTATCTGTAACACATATATAGTCTTTAACTTTTCAAATACATGTGAAGGTTCAGTAATTTGGATTATTTTTTAAAAATGTATTTGTTGTGGGTTTTTTTTTGTTGTTCCAATAAGACATTAGTTGTTGATTAAGGTGGAAAAAACATATAAAAAAAAAAAACTCCATAATGATAATTAGATTTGTCTGTAAGATCCTTTTCTTCCCTCATTCACCATTTCCCAGCAACATTTAACATCTTAACATCACATAAATGAGAAACCAGGTGTAGAAGTAGCAGAGACTTTGGCGCATATGTTAGAAATTCCAGAATGCAATGTCTGAGGGGCTTTCAAGTCAAACCAGGATTTGACATCATGAGAGAAGACTTCAAGCACAGTATGGTGTTACGATACTTAGCAGCAGTAAAATATTAGATCCATGAACGAGGTGTCTCGGTGCCCTCTCCAGTGGTTTACATAAACCCTCAGTGAGTGGACCACCTGATCCTTGCAAATTGATGGATAACTTGTCGGCAACTTGCGTAAGCGACGCATCTGTCTGTGGCAACATGTAAGCATTCACGAACACCATTTACAGATTACAAGAACTCAGTTGGGAGTATTTGCCACATCCTCATACAGCCCTTAGCTCACTCCAAGTGATTTCCACATTCTCATAACTGTTCTGTTATTCTGCACAATCAAAAGACTTGGTTTGACTTGAATGCCCCTTGTGCAGTAGCTACAGTATGTGACAAAAAGTCTCAGTTTTTCTAGTTAGCGATCTTAAACATGGAGAGTATGATGGTGTTGACTCTGATCTAAGGATCAAAATTGAAGTTTGGAAGTGTATCTGTTAAAGCATAGTGTACAGAAAAGTACAAAAAAGTTATACAGCTTGATACCACTGCATCACTTTCTTAAAGTAGAGATGAAACAAGAGCTAAATTCTACTGGCACGCCTTCGACTGGCACTGAACTTAGCAGCAGGTGAGGGAATTAAATACCAAGGCCATTTAACCAATTGCATTGTGGAGGTGTGCCCAAGGTCAGTTTTCTCATCATTTTCACAAAGGCGAACAAACATATGAAGGTTAAACACAGAGCAACGTGGTGACAAAACCTGTAGAAATTTGACATACTGTGCTCTGACTGCAAAATCATTCACTAGCAAAAACAGAAAGCTTTTTCTTGTTTGTTTTCATCACCGCATCACAGCGCATCAGTTATGGTTCGATGCACTTTTCCAAGATGGCATAAATAAGTTAAGACCACAATAAAAAAAAAAAGACTTTTAGGGAAAATGCAGATGATTATGAAAATAAGGTCAGAATGTCATTATCATTATCATGTAATAAAGTAAATATCTTTGAGACTAATTTAGGATGAATGTTTGAATATTTGTTTTATGTTCCAGCAGAGATAGTGAAAGTCCCCATAATCTTAAAGTAAACATGTAATTTCTCACCTGAATAAATTATTTCCATATGAACATTCAGTTTATATACACCTTTGAAAACTATGGGTTAACGTATTATACTTATAATAATAATAATAATAATAATAATAATAATAATAATAATAATATCTACATATAGAATATAATAAAAATCTAAATCTACTAATCCCACTCCTCACCTTACCCATACCTGTGTAACTTTACATGCAAGGTGCTTTGTATAAATCCTTAATTTGCATTCCTAATGCCTTGTTAAGAGTGATCATGAATTTCAGAAAATACACGAGTTCCAAATTTTCTGCTTCATGGCAGGCAGGCTGTTATGCCCAGTTTCACACTGGGAAAAATCCACAGGATTAGCCTTCTGCGTCTGCTTATCTCCTTCTCCAAGACCCTGTAGATCCACTACACTGCAGTGTATTTGTCCTAACCCAAATAAATTTTTTTTTTTTTAAAAAGTACAACGTAAATTGACTTTTTTTTTTTTTCACTTCAGATCTCCATGATTTTATTCTGTATATTGGTGAATCTCCTTTTGAAACAGTAATCGCATGCATCAATAGTTAAAATCTGTTGTTAGTAAAATTTATATCCTAATATTTAAAGTTTGTATTTTGTAGTATTTAGTAACTGCGCAGTCATGATATATTGTAGTTAGGTATGTTATGAGATGTTTATCACATGTCACATGTTTATCACATAGCGTTCCTTAGAATCATCTCAATGGTTGAACGATTCATGTTAAAGGAACGAGCAATGCCATCTTATCACGTCACTCGATTCTCGCAATAATTTTCACTTTTGTCTCTATCATTATTATCATTATTATTGTGTGATGCTTCTTAGCATGACCAGCTTCATTGCTGCTACCTTTACGCTTGCTTCCAAACATCCTGCGCTTGTACGGTACTTGCAGAGGATGCATGTTGCACGCATGTGACAATTTATACAGGAAATGTGAAATAACGCCTGCCAGTGAACATGCGCAAGTATTTTCGAAAGTTCGTAACTCGGATATTCATATGTAGGGGACTTAGTAAAGTAGCTTATCAGCCTAGCTAAATATCAAGAAGAGAAGAGAGTTTGATATAGTTTGAAGTCTATATACAGTATACATATGTTGCAATAAATTTAAGGTTAGATTTTATTATGATGTAATGTACACATTTAGGCTGTGACTGGCCTTTAGAGGTGCTTATAGTGATGGCAAGCCACAGATTTATCAACAGGAGGCATTTGACAAAGATGAAATCAGGTTCTTGATCAAGCTGATGTACCGAGCCTCAATATTGTAACATTATTCCATCCAAATGTGCTCGTTACATAACTGTCAACTTGTAAAAGTTTAACTCAACCAAGAAATAGTTGGAAAAGGGAATAAATCAGCTGCCAAAGACACATTGAAGAACCATGTTTGCTGCTAATGAGCAGCTACTGCAGAGCAATACCTGCCCCTAGGGGTGGGATGTATACTGTATAGAGAGCTTTCATTTGGATGAAAAAGAGAACTTGAGTACAGGACAGGTTTACCGAAAAAAATTAACACAACTAAAATAAAAATAAAAATTCTAGGTGTATTTACTGCAGAATTGGTCTGAAATGTCCATTTTGATTTGAAAGCAGCTGACGTTTCCTTTTCCAGCATGGGTTTGTTGTGTGTCCAGCTGCAGTACCAGTTGATTAAATGTCAGGAGGTTTGCAGAATTCCCCACAGCAATGTACTTGGACGCCATGGAAACTTCACAAACATCACATTCCATAGTCTTTTTTTTAATTATTATTACAGCTAAGCTTTTTCATTTATTACTGTGCGACAAACCGAGGGTCATGGAGGCTATAATTAACATGATATATGTGTAGTTACACAGGACATTTACTATGAGCTTATAATTAATGCTGGTACATCCAGGACTTTGGAAGATAACAGCTCACCCTTCTATCCTCCTCCCGTTCTTTGATTCAAACCGAACACTCGATGCTGACACGATGGCCACACCGGCTGTGATCAATTGCAACAGTTGCACTGATGGGCGTGTTCGGGAACAGTTCTGCCTCATTTTTTTTTTGCTCTATGAATTAAACCACTGGACTGGACTTAATGGAGTGAAAAATGGCACTCTGACTTTTACACGAGTTAATTGTTTTTCAAGCATGCTTAACACAGAGTGGGGAAAGGATGCTTTTATCAGCGTCGAGTAGGATTGTGTTAAGGCTTGAATGCATGATGAGTTTTCGTCGAGCAAACATATTTTTTTTTTGCAGAAGTAAAAAAATTCAATAAATAAAAACACGGCTGTACACTGCACAGTGTAGTTGAAACATCCAGATTTAGATCTGAACATTAAATAAGAAAAATAAAAAAAACATGGTCTTTGCAGGAGAACTAGATGCTAATATGAACGAAGCTTTAACAATTGCAGAGTACATTTACAGACTATATAGCATCTACAGCCATAACGTTAAAAAATGCAACGCATGAAGTCCAATACTGTGTAGGTTTCTCTTTATCCGCCAGCTCTGGCCCCTCAGGGCATGACTCCACCAGACATCTGGAGGTGTGCTGTCTGGCACAGAAAGTCGATCCTTTGGGTGTTGTGGGTTGTGGTGTGGGGACTCCGTGTATCAGATGTTCCATGGATGTTCGGTCAGATCAATTTTTGGGGAACTTGGAGACCAGATCAGCACCCTTGAACAGTTTGTCTGCAAAGCCCCATATGTGGCATACTTTACTATTAAAGTAGCATTAACTTTTTCAGCAATTTGAGCTACTGTTTATGTGGAATCTGGAAATCAGTTACAGTAAAGACTGATACTGTAGCTAACATAATGGGATATGGTTCCCTATATGGTTTGCTATTAAATGCATTAATAGACATATTAATTACAGAACACTGTTCTCATTATTATAAGTAATTTCATCTTAGTAGTCCTGATTTGAAAAAAAAAAAAAAGATTATCTCTTTTCAATGTTCACTGATTAATTTTACCAATAAAAACCACTCTACCAACAGCCAGACAACGTGCACCTCTGGAAATGTGGAATGTGTAGTAGAATAAGCTATAGCTACAGCATTGTGGTGTGTTGTATCACTATCACATATACATAATGGTTTAAATGTAACCTGAATATTAGATAAGAGCATGCATTTTGTAAAAAAAAAAAAAAAAAAAAACTAAATCCTGATTGTTAACCCCATTTTCAGTTATGCACAAACATGGGCAACACTTTCTACCTTGATGGTATCCAAGCACTAGTGAAATGCTGGGATACGTGCAGTAGTATAGCACGGGATTCTATAGAGAAATAACTGTGTTCTGTTATTCTGCATAAAAGGTCCCAGTTTGACATGAACAAACTTGAGTTTGGCAAGTTTGGAATTTCTTTTTGGCTGAAATATAAATAAGTTCCATTAAAATAATGCATTTAAATGTAGTTTTGAATACAGGTGCAAATACACTTATTAAAAATCCACCAGAGCTTAATGAGTTACTCAAGACTAATAATATACACGCATTGCAATATGCCAAACCAACATGATAACTAAGACATTTATTCTTTTTCACGAACAGAATAAAAAGTTTATTGTCATGCACTGAGTTTGGATATACTGTATAAGTTACACATAAATCCTTGCACTCATGCACCGATATCTACAATGCTTATGAAAGTGTTAGAAAGATGTGGTATGCATCATCAACTGATTATCAGGCATGGATAAATGGATTTGATGCAAAGGATATGGCATGTGGCTAGGTTTGTATTTTGTTGTTTAGGTGGTGAAATGCTTGCATAATGTGATTTATTTAAAAAAAATGTAGTCTGAAATTTAAAAATCTTTTTTTTAAATTTGTTCTTGGTTTAGTCAGTGGTGTATGTTTTGGCTTTAGTTTACCAAGTGTTGATGTAGTTAACCAAAATGTGATAATTATTTTATTAAACCTACATTAGGAAACACCGGAAACTGTCCAAAGCTGTTAAGAGTTGATTACGCTTTCAAGTTTGATTAAACTTCCCCTAAAAATATGGATTTTTGTATTTTTATTACTTTTATATGACATATTAGTTTTAACATTTTACTTTCAGATCACCTAAAATGTAATGTATGCGTACGAATCAACAGCTGACCAAGATGGTAATAATTTTAGAAAATAAGATTTGGAAATAAACGTCCATTTCTTGATATCAGTTGCCGATGGAGACGCATTTAACATTATAGTATTTTACTAGACAATCTATCAGACTCACTTATCAAACTGAATATGAAAGAATGTTTATGCAAGAAATTTGTTCTTTATTAAAATCCAGTTTGTTCAGAAAAAAACTTTCGTTTCCTGTAAGACCTGCTCAATTTGTGTAAATTTTTAAGAAACCTGGTAATTTTATAACCAAGAATTTTTTTTTTTTTTTCACCCTCCACTTCCCCTATTTGTGCTTTGGGGCCAAGAGCCCAACAAAGACAACCCTGATTTTGGTGGGGCTCCAGCCATCAACCCTCTGATCAGCACTCAACCACCTCAACTGCCTGTGCCGCCACTGCTCCATAACAAATCCATAAATTGTGACAAATAAGACTAGTCTTTCAAGTAAGACAAAAGAAATGTTAGCCTACAAAAGTAAGGAGATTTGTGGGTGTCAATAAAAACTAATCATTTGTGCGATCATTTGTGATTTGGAAGTATGTGAAAGTAAAAATCTGCTTTTTTTTCAGAATCTCTCTTTTTTTTTTTTTTACTTGGTGTCTCACACACACACACACACTCACACACACACGCAAAAACTGTGTTACAGAGTGGTGGATAAATCAGACCCAATGTTACTGTCACCTTGTGAGGCATTTACGTGCCAGCTGGCTGTGTATACACGAATGTCAATCCTGAGGTGGCCAGCCTGCGTCCCTGTCTCTGTCCATGTCGCAGATCTGGCGCTCACATGTCTGCTTTGGGCAGGTTATGATGAAAAAGGTTGCAGAGCCGAGCGTGGATTCATTATTCACGCTGCACCGTGTAAGGCACAGGGACATGATGTGTCTGAGTCTCCTTTCGACTTGATGTATTTGCATCCTCCAGTGCTGAAGGGACCCAGAGGGGACAGCTTGACAAGATACCAGTTTATAAGAAGGTGTCTGAGCTTGATTTTCCTTCTTTTGCTCTGTTACACTATGTTCTACTTATAAGATTAGGAGAAGAACTTCTAAAAGAACTAACCAAGTGCTGTGAGTACACCACTGATGATTATCCTGAGATTAAGCTCTAGAACTTGCATGTGTACTAAAGTGGTATTTCAGAAAAGTGCCCCAGTTTTTGTTGCCCTCTGCTCTCTCTGCTCTACCAGTGCTGAATGTTCATTTCCAGGCGACAGGGCAGACAATGCTGGTTTTCCTCAGGGATCAACTGCCAAGGCTTGGAGCAGTTTATGGGGCGTGCTGTGATTATTTACAGGCCACGCGCATGCTAGATCCATCTGAGTGACAGGAGAAACGCATTTCGTCCTCGGCTCAACTCTGACGCAATTTGTCTGTCACCTTAGATGCTGTCACCTTGCTTTGCCTTTGGTCCCGTGATCATGTTGAGCAACACCTTGCCTCACAGCATAGTCATGCTGATAATTTGTCAAGAAAAGGGGAAGAATGATTCCCAGGTTTGGTTTGCAAATATGTTAAAAAGCAGTAAAATTAAAACTAGGAGTAGATACATAACTACTGCTTTATTATCTTTCATAAACCCTTTTCATCTGACCCGATGTTCAGTCAAGCACTAATTCTGTATGCATGTCACACCCCCAAAAGGCAATTAAATGACTAATGGTTGAAGACATTAATTCCTGTGCTTATTGGACTAACAGTCCAGTCTGACATGGCTGTAAAAAGTGCCATGTGTTAGTGATGGCCATAAAGACAATGGCCTTGAGGAGAAAACTGAAGGTCAGCGGTATTTATAGATGTCAAGGGGAAAAAAGTATGGCTTTGAGGTTTAAGATGTACCCTATACAAACCGACAGAAAAGGATAAAGAATACACGAGCATAGAAATGGTTGAGAGCTCACATATTGGCTTTCAACCACCCTGAGCTTTCCCACTTTTTTATGTGTTACAACCTGGAACAAAAAGGCCATTACAGGGATTTTATACTGATCAACCATAACATTATGACCACTCACTGGTGAAATGATCTATACAACAGCTATACACCAGCAAACTGATGACAGGTTCATGAGCACCCAAGGCTCCCCCATGCCCATGAGGCCCAAAAGCCAGCCTGTCCGGTGCAATCCTACAGCACGAATCACCAAAAACGAAATGCTGGCAACAATAGAAAGGCAGCAGAACAGCGAGTGCACCAACACCTGCTGCACACAGGACTCTAAAGGCAAAGACCACAAGGCATCTAACTCGGCCTCCAAACCCCTAGATCTCAATCTGATCGAGCGCCATTTGGATGCTCCAAACTAACAAGTCAGATCCATGAAGGCTCCACCCCGTAACCCACAAAACCCAAAAGATTTGCTGACAACGTCCTGGTGCCAGATACTACATCATACACCCACGAGGGGAAACCAAAACCTAGGTGTTTTTAATGTCAATGGTTTTATTGTTATGGCTGATTGGTGTACACTATTGAAGATTTTATCATTCCCAAGTACAAAGTATTGACATCCCTTGATTTAAAAACCTTAGTTTAGTTTAAGTGCAATCACAAGCCACCAGGACTCAAAATAATTTAGTCAGTTATTGAGCTGACCTGTCACAACTAATCCAGGATTAACACCGCATTCCACTAAAGGTCATGACTGGTCATTTTCATACTAGGGAACCCCACCAACCACCACACCCACACACACACACACACACACACACACAGCATGCCCTAAACTCAAACACTGACTTTAGGAAGTGACATCAAATCATCATGGCTGCTCAATATAGGCTACAATGTTGAACTAAATAAGTTACACTGTATATATTATATACTATTTGTTTTCAATTAAGTAACATGCAGACAGCTTCTCTTGTAAAATCTGTAACATTTGCTGTACAGTTTGCTGTTTTTGCAGATGTAAATATCATATATATTGTTTACCGATGTATAATTGCTAGCTACTATAGCTCTTAGCCAAATAAGGCAAACACTTTGTAGATCAAATGCACAGAGGATTTTAGCATTATGTGTGCGTGTGTGTGTGTATATGCCACAACTGAAAAGGAAGCATACACCAAGAGCGAGTGACTGGATATCGAGGTCAGTAATCAAGAGTTCAAGTGTAATTAAAGTGTCATTCCCCGTCAGATATACGATGATTCACTCGCCCTGTATTTCTAAGCCGTAACATTACATGTGCTTAGCGAGGATCAGTCGACGCTCCTGTTTGATCACTGTCATAATGATACAAAAGCCTGAACCTTTCCTCTGATAAGTACTCATACTCAAGTCAGCTTGATGACTGCAATCAATCGTGATTTGTTGGCTGTGGTGACATTTCCAGTGACAGCTTCAGCACACGTTCCGGCTTGTTTCAGTTTACGCTACACGTGAGCCTGAACTGACATTTGCACTCTTATGGAAAATTACACATTCTGTTATGCAATTGCATTTGCTAATTAATTAAAGTGTTCTTTAACAAGCCCTGATGTGCACCACAATATTATCTTGTAACCAAGTGCTATGTAAATTAGAGCTCCGTGTTGGTCCTGCTACTTAGTATCACACCACAAAGATCAATACATCTAATGTGGTCCAGGTTGTTAATGAAACAATCCAAGCTGATGAAATTGAGGTTAAGTGTCATCTATCTATCTATCCATCTATCCATCTATCTATCTATCTATCTATCTATCTATCTATCTATCTATCTATCTATCTATCTACTGTATCTATCTATTTTTCTACATATACAGTACTGCACTTCTTGCATACATGAGTTTTGGCTTGCAATAAGGCCAAAGTAGTTTTATTTTATTATATACACAATATATTTAATGTTAATAGATTTAGCTGTAAGATTATAACATATTTCCATAAAATAACTTTACATATTAACTTTATTAGGTGGCATGGTGGCAGTGGTTAGCACTGTAGCCTCGCACCTCCTGGTTCAAGGGTTCGATTTCCACCTTGGGTCCATGTGCACGGAGTTTGCATGTTCTCCAGATATTTGTTGGGTTTCCTTCAGGTACTCTGGGTTCCTCCCGCAGATAAGGCTAATTGGTGTTCTCAAATTGCTCGTAGTGTGTGCCCTCCAATGGATTGGCACCCTGTGCCTGGGATTGGCTCCAGGCCTCCGATATGCGGTATACAAGTTGAATAAATAAAGATGAATTCATTTTATGCACATTATACACAGTCAACAGAGAAAACTGTAAAGACATCTTGCTGTGCTTTTCCCCATTTGTGGGGAACATTTTAACAGAAAATAATACAACTATAAAACTATAAATAAAAACTAAATCTATAATAATTGTATATATACATATATATATATATATATATATATATACATGTATATCTATAATAATCTATAATTTTGTTCAGCTACCTTTATTTTTGATGAATGTGTGCAATATGGTGGGGGATTCATGCATACTACACAATATGAGTCCTGGAATGTACCGATGCCATCAAAATCGGAAGAAAAAAAATGTATTGCTGTGATAACCTGACTATTCAGTACATTCATGTCATCAGCTGACTTCATTTTATTGCCACATACAGTAGCATTGATGTGTCTAGACCTGACCAACTGAGGCAACCCCAAATCATAACACTACCTCCAGAGGTTTATACAGCGGGCACTGTGCATGATGGGTGCATCAACTTGTCCAAACTTTATGCTTCGAAACTCAAAGTTTTTTTTTCTTATTAGTCTTACTAACAAGTGATTTTTTTTTATGGCCATACAGTTGTTTATTCCCAGTCCTTTGAGTTCTCTTTGCATTATCAGTGTTTATGGAAATGCTCTTGCTTTCACTATTAGACATACTGTAGCTGTCTGTGATTTCTACTGTCTATGATTTACAATGCAGCTTTACCAAGCGTTTAAATTTATCGCTTTTAGTCATATTTTTTCAACTACATTTCTTTATTGAAGATGATGGTTCAGCACTATACTGTATTTAACACTTCTTAATCCAATTCAAGTAATTTAAATGTTTTTTTTGCTTGATTAAGGCCAATAATTTAACTATTCTGAAAGGGAAAATAGTTAAACGGATAAAACTTGGCGAAAGCAGCATTTGTCAAAAAGGGTGGTTAATTGTACTTATAGAAGGAATCATAAAAAAAATCCAGTAGAAACTGCCAAAAAAGGTCAGAAATGCATTTTGAAAGTTAAAGTTGGCATTTCATCCAATCGCAAGCCTGTGGCTGTCTTATCCACTCAACAAAGTCTAGAAAAAAGAGCTACACACACTTCCAAAAGTGCTGGAGACATAATCTTCCAGGATCTCACTGGCTTCATGTTCACCCACTGAACTAAAGAGAACTCTCAGAGGACTTTGCTAAGTATATCTAGAGTGTGTTACATGCCATTATACATACACATCCAACCTTCACATTCAATCTAAGGATCCATCCATCCACTAGCAATGGTGCTCAGATAAATCCTCATTGTCGGTAATGGAATATCAGCAAGTTAAGCTTGTGTATAATCATCATTCATCAGTCATACATTCCACTCAACATGCCAAAGGTTGGGAATGGAAGATCCTACTTATACATGTAGGATTAAACATAGGGGGAAAAAAAAAATCAGGATTTTAGCATTCTTTGATATGCTATTTAAATACATTTTATTTGTATTAAACATTAACAGTACCTTGCAAATATTCACACCCTTAAACTTTATTAATTTTTTGGTTTGTAGTATTACCACATGAAAACTGATTTAATTAAGATTGATTTTCTGACTACTTCCTTCTCTATCCAATCAATGTCATATTCATTCAGCATTGTTTCCCTTTAATAATGGATTTAATGGTTCTCTGTGGGATGTTCAATGTTTGAAATGTTTTTTTTTTTCTTATAACAAAACCTTGATTGCTACGTGTAAAAGTTCTTGTTCCTTATTATGCTATTTTGTTATGTTTAGTTATGGTCAGGAATTGAGTATAAGCATAAGTGCTCTGCAAAAGTGTTAAACTATACCGCATTTCTTCATGTTAAATTAAATAAAGGAATGCAAATTAAATTAAAGAAATTGAAATAAATTCATTACTCCAACAGACCGCAAAGTGCCTAAAGATTTTTAAGTTGTTTAAGTAACAACCTCAGCAGCAACGACCTCATTTCCCCTCTCGTCTGTTCCAACCACTCAGCATTCAGCATCACCAGTATACTAATCTCCGGCCTGATCATCTGTTATCGGCTCCTGATCATCTGTTATCGGCTGCACCAGTTTCTCACCGGTTCATGCCTTAAGTTAGATGCTTTTTTATTCTATTCATAGGTCACTGTGTGACTCAACAAACAAAAAACTTTCCAAAAACTTGCTAAAAATGAGAGCCAAGAAAGTCTGTTAAGAACTATTTCTCAAGACTACTTTAAAAATACAGGAAAGTCTGGCTCTTTGGAAGCAAAATATGAAGAAATGAGGGGTGGCTTAAGACTTTTTTTTTTTTTTTACCTTGTGCAACTTAATTCCATGGAAGTGAATTCATTATGAGACTAATTTAAAGGTTTCACACAAATGAATGTTCAACGTTATGGTTTCATCAGTAAATGCTATTGTAAATGGCATTGATCTGCCACCAATCTGCCTATTAGAACATTAAATGATTTTTTTTTTGTGTACATAACATGTACATGGAATATATTCCTAATTAAGTTTAGTTTAATTTAAGGTGGTAGCAATACAAATTGTGGAAAAACTTCAAGGATGTGTATACTTATGCCAGCCATTGTACCAGTGGAGCTCGTCTCAAAGCGTATGTATATAGATGTTCATCTTACATGAGCAGGCTAGAGAAGAGATGAAGTCATCACGACATCATACGATGCTACGATTCTATTGATTAATTATTCCATAATAACATGATAGGACATCTTGATGAGTCACTATATTTGCAGGAGGCCATGATGACCTAGATGGCTAAAGTGGATTTCTAAAAAAAGGATTCTAATTTGTCAAATTGAGTTACTGCAGAATTCAGTGCATGTAAGTTTGAAGTAGCTTCCAGATGGAGCTCTGCCTTTAAATAAAGCAGCTCTCCTCTGCACACACATCCAGGTTAAGAATGCATCTCTACCGGGTTTTTTTTTTTTTTTTGCATCACCGCTAATTAATGCCTCGGGCTGAGAAAAACAAAATGTGTCTCAGTGTGACACTCCAGCGTGCGGTCTCGAGTTGTTAAAGGTGCACCTGCAGGAAATTTCACACTATGAGATGATTTAGTCAAACTGGGCATGGAGGGGACAGCCAGACACCTGGGGGAGAGTGAAGCCAGGGGGGAAATAAATACAACAACAATACTGCGAGGTAAACTAAGGCACAGAGTGGATATTGTGACAAAATGAATTTGGTTAACATAGGGCAGCAGTTAGAAAGTAGGGAATAATAAATTTGCAGAAAAGATGCTAATTATGAAATGTTGCAAGCAGGAACAATAACAACTTAATTCTCTCTCTCTCTCTCTCTCTCTCTCTCTTTCTCTCTCTCTTTCTCTCTCTCTCTCTCTCTTAAGGAAAATGTTCTGCCCTAAAATTGTCATTAATCTTTTTAAACCGCATCTTACATTTCGCATCCACTCCTACCATATCATATCGCTTCCTCTCCCCTAACCTCACCTTCTATAGAAAACTGACCAGTGACATGCCGTGCAATGCCCACCTTGAGCTAAAGATTATTATCATATGATGATCATATGTACTGTAATAGTGTCTGATATAAGGTGTTACTGTGTATGTAAAATTCCACATTTACAAATCTTGTTTTGCTAAGAGATTAATCTGTGCCACTGATTATACGATGCATGCCACTTTAGTCTAACTAATGTGGATGTGTGCATTATGCAAATGATTATCTTATGCAAATGACTCATGTACCAACTTGAGTTCAGTTAATTTCATAACAATTACACTAGTCTACTTGACCCTGCAATTTTAGGATAAATACATCATAATTTATACGTTCATACGTAATTTGTGTATAATTGGGTACATTAAAATACAGCAACTTGACGAACAATGCCTGACTACATACTTTACTGACTACATACTTTTCTGAAAATATGTTGTATATTATTCACAAATCTCAATTACAAGTTACATAAGTTACAACTCAAGTCAAGATCACTTTGTTTCCAAGCCTCATCCACAAAAGGACTTAACAGGACATCAACTTATCACTATTCATGCTAATACTATATACAGTATCTTGAAATAATTACAAAACATTTACTATTTTTTTGTCCTGTGGGCTAAATTGACAAGTTTCTGGATTCATTTTCAAAAATTACAACTTTGTCCACTGTTCACTGGAATTTTTAATATTCCTGAAAACAACAAGTCCCTAACTAGCTAGGGATTTAAAGCATCGGATCTGATCGGAAGATCGGTGGTTCGAGCCCCAGCTCCGCCAGGTTGCTGGCGTTGGGCCCTTGAGGAAGGCCCTTAACCCTGTCTCCTCCAGAGGCGCCGTGAAATGGCTGACCCTGCGCTCTGACCCCTGCCTACCAACAAGAAGCTGGGATATGCGAAGAATTAAGCATTTCACTGTGTATCGTACTGTGTATGACCTGTGTATATGACAAATAAAATTTGAATTTAAAGCATTATCTTTAAATAGATTTAAAAACTGGATAAACTGGTCAAATTGGACTTTTAGATTAAATTCATAGAAAATGTAATCTTGCACCACGTTTTTTTTCAGAGACAGGTGCCTAAAGATACAATTTAAAAAGTGCTTCTTTTTGTAACAACCTCACCAGCAACCTCATTTCCTGTCTCATCTCTTCTAACTGCTTAGCATTCAGCATCACCAGTATACTAATGACTGGCCTGATCAGCTGTCATCATCAACACCTTGTTTCTCTCTATTTCATTTTATTTTTTTTATGCTCGAATGATTCATACTGTAGGTGACTGTGTGACTTAAAAAACTAAAACATTCCTCTGAAACTGGTCAGGTACAGGGACTAGACTGAAAATGAGATCCAAAAACTTGCCAAAAATGAGAGCCAAGAAAGAACTATTCATCAAGACTACATTAAAAATACAGGAAGGTCTGACTCTTTGGAAGCGAAATATGAAGAAATGAAGGGTGGCTTTTTGTACTTATACTCAAACTGCTACTGCTGCTGTCATACCCACATGCCATATCCTTACCCTTTTATCGTTTTATATGTTTTATTTACTTCACAGTATACAATTACACTTTACAATTGCACTTTGCACATTCAGTGTAATTTATATATTTTGTATATTTTAATTTTAGGCGACACGGTGGCTTAGTGGTTAGCACTGTTGCTTTGCACTTCCAGGATTCAGGTTCGATTCCTGCCCCTGTGTGTATGGAGTTTACATGTTCTTCCCATGCTTGATAGGTTTCCTCCGGGTACTCCTCCCACAGTCAAAGACATTCAGATTAGGCTAATTGGCATTTGGCATGGTGTGTGTGCCGTGCAATGGATTACCCCAGGGAGTACCCCGCCTTGTGCCCTAAGCCCCCCCGCAACCCTGTATGCAGAATTAAGCGGTATAGACAACGACTTTTATTTATATTGTATGTTATCATAACCTTTGTAAATTTGTAGAATTGTGGACTCCATCCAACATTTTTATTTTATTTTTCATTGAACAAGTGCAATTTTCCTTTTATTGTAGTGTAATCTTTCTATCTTTATTTTCTATCCTTCATAGATCACTATGTGGCTTAACAAACTAGACTAAAAAATGAGAGCCAAGACCTTGCCAAAAATGAGAGTCAAAAAGTCCTCCAGGAAGCCTGGAGAACAATTCCTCAAGACTGCATTAAAAATACAAGAAAGTCTGTTTTTTGGAAGCAAAATATAGAGAAATGATCTCTGACTTAAGACTTTTGCACAGGTTTGATTAAATTAATTTGTTTGCTCACATACATACAATTTATATCACTTTCACTGTATTGACTGAATAACTACACGTACACATCACACCACCCCATCTTGGATTATTTCCATATAACGGCACACCTTAAATTGAAAACATTCTTAAGCATGTTATCATGAAAAGTAAATTTTTATAATTCACCTGTAACTGTGCATACATCATCAGTAGCAACATCATGTTTGAAAATATCAGAGATAATTAACCAACTGATGTCATAGCAGCTCAATAGACTCGCCTTGTGGCTTGATTGACGACTGGATGTGTTGGCCTGAAGGATCCCTAAGGTACCATCTTCGTCAGGTTGTTGAAGGCCATCAGCATTCCGAGGTACCGGGACTGGGAACAGATCGAGGTAAAACACCAACGAGGTGTGGCAGCATGAGGCAATAGCCGCTGCTAGTCATGCAATCTCCAAGCTGCTGTTTGTAACATCTAATCCATCATGTTAAGTAATAATGCAGCACTAAAAGGACTCAGCTTTTTGCATAATTCATACAGGAGGGAAGCATTTAACAACTGGTGAATGGGTCTCAGCAATGTAAAATGTGCCAGCGCTAAACATCATGTTTAGCCGTAATCACGTTTAACACAAATACAAGCTAATCACAATCAAAGTGGCATTTTAGTTAGCTGAAATGATCCTAGCATGCATAAACATTTATAACTGTGTACTTGTAAGTACAATGCCGGGAATATTAATATGAGATAAAATGCAAAATACTAATCAGGAATACAATTTTAATACTACTGTAGATATTAATATGCCCTGGAAACATTGACATATTAAATAAATGTCATTCATATGCGATTAGCACTTTAGATTAGATTCGACTTTATTGTCATTGTGCAAAGTACAGTACATGTGCAGAGCCAAAAAAATGCAGTTAAACAGTTTGTGTTGATGTGACCGACATCCAAGAGTGACTCTCTGTCTTGTGTTATACTCGCACGACTCAATCGAGTGAGCACGCAGGAGAATAATGTGCACAGTAAATTAGCACAAATATGGCAAATCTGGAGAGACAATGAGACAATGCCGCCATCTTTGTCTTAATTGCATTTATGTTTATTGCTAAAAATACATATTGATTATTATTGCAGGAATTCATGCCTAGTTTATTTTAATTAATTCCCAGTAATGTTTGGCTTCATATACAATATTAATTGATTCAGTGTATGAATTTAATGTAATATAATAAAGTATAAAAGTGCACTATTAAATACTTCCTGCTTGTAAAATGTAAATAAACACATAAACACAACATTTTAATGAAATAAGAAATCTTATTTCTGAGAAATCTAAATAGTCATTAAAATTTGGTCCACAAGTTGTTCATGCTGTTGAGGGCAGCCTAACACACAAAGGAAAGCACTCTTCTGCATTAACAAGCCTAAAAAATATCTCTGGCAATTTGTGTATCTTTTGCTTAATTCTAGTAAACTTCTTGTTTTAGATGGCAATCGAAATGTGCAATCTCTTGGTGATGTTGTGAACACCGAAGTACGTACGTACTCCAGAATGGAGGAAAACAGATGCTTAATATAACACTTACTCACTCACTCACTCACTCATTCATCTTCTATACCACTTTATTCTGTATTCAGGGTTGTGGTGGCCTGGAACCTATCCCAGGAGACTTAGGGCACAAGGCGGGGTACACCCTGGACAGGGTGCCAATCCATCACAAGGCACAAACACACACATACACACACACTCATTTACACACTATCACCAATTAGCCTATATCTCTTCGGACTGTGGGTGAAAACCGGAGTACCCGGAGGAAACCCGCCAAGCACGGGGAGAACATGCAAACTCCATGCACACAGAGACGGGCTGGGAATCGAACCCGGACCCTGGAGGTCAAGGCGACAATGCTATACCACCATGCCTCCTAATATAACACCAATCAGCCAAAACATTGCAAACCATCATGACTCTCAGGGCATGTCACAGGACATCTGGAGTGTGTTTTGGGTTGCAGGGTGGGTCTTCCATAGATCAGACTGGTTTTTGAAGTCCATCCAATGGGTGCTTGACTGGGTTGGGATCTGGGGAGTTTGTAGCCCAGATTGGTCTTAGGTCCTCTGACTGCTGGGCCCTGTGCATGGCATGCTGTGGTGCACTAGGTGTTCTGGTGCCTTTCTATCATGGCGAGCATTGACATTTTTTGGTGAGCTATGCTGCAATGGCTTCTGGGATCGGTCCGTATGGGCTGGCCTTTGGTCTCTGCAGGAATTGGTGAGCCTTGGGTGCCCATGATCCTGCCACTGGTATATAATTGAAAATCAATGTAACATGATAATGTTATGACTGATCAGTATAAGAACCTGTCAGATATGTGCAGTTCAGCGATGTAATTTTTCTTGATTGTTCTTGATTTGTGTGTTTTAAAAAAATATATAATTCTGAACTGTTGAGGGAAAAGAAAAACACTTTACACCCCACATTTACCTGCTTAATGGTCTACATCTTAGTGCGTTTTTTTTTTTAAATGCCTAGCAATTTATAATTTTTTACCCAAAATTATTATTCTGTAATTTGTCCCATACAATTACCCAGTTAAAACCTAGCAAGTAAGAGTACCAGAAAACTTTTTTTTTTTTAAACTACCAATTAAGTGTTCTCAAGGTTAAGCTCTGAGTCGTGAAAATGACAAATGCAATATTGCACAAGTCATAATAATTATTATAGTAAAAGGGGAGACGTGATGCTTTGAGTGTTTAAGCACTGCAGTAAAGGCCAGCGTGACAGCTTGCTCTCTCTGAGTGAATTTACTTTGCGTGTGTTCATGCTGCCGTGAACCCCTCAGCAGCCAACTGTAAAATGCTTTGGGCAAGTTCGGATAATGTTTGAGAAGAGGCATCCTTCCGAGAATGACCACTACTTCAGAACCACTTTAATACATTTAGCGAGAGCTTATATACTGTACACTATATATTTATGCATGTTGAGAGAGAAAACAGCTGGAAATTGAAAACAAACGCTACGTTTACATAACCAGCCTGAAGTGACTCAGTTCAGATTTTTTTACCCTAATGTGCCACAGATCTGATTTATTTTTTTTAGCAGCACAATTCTGATGTTTTTCAGGTCGGATTTGCGTCACTTTGGGATATGGTCCTACTGTAGATCAGATAGATATCTGTTACATGGTCATATGACTTGAATGAGACTTTTTTTTGCTTCTGCACAGACTTGGGGCGCTAGCTGACATCAGCGCTGGCAACATGGACATTTCATAGCAACCCTAGCAATAGCTATTAAAACAGCTAAACTGTGTTTCCTCTTCTGGCCTGCAAGACATACAGCCAACTAACTGCTTGTTTATGCTCAAATAATGTTTGAAATGAATGAGTGGTCGCTCAAACTCGTGACGTGTTTTAACCTAAATGGCACAAGCAAAGACACCTGTGCCGTTTCAGAGAGCAGACACATCCACATTAGAGTCAGATAAAAGTTACTTGGAATTATGAACGTGAACTGTCATGACATGCAAATCCAATCTGACCAACAAATGGGAATTGAGCGATGTGGCTTGTAATGCGAACATAGCCAATGCATGATTAATCTCAGAACATCATCCCAGGACATAAAGCAATTAAAAGTATTTTAAGAGATGGAAGCAGTAGATGTCTTTTTTTTTTTCTTTCTTAAAAGAAGAGCCAAATAAAAAAGGACAAACTGGCAGTACTTTATAAGGAAATCTGTCGGAGTGTTTCCTGCCTTCGGGATGACTGGCAGACGCTTGAAGTGGAGGGAAGCTGATTTCAGAACAGTTCCCTCTCCAAGGTGGAGATGATTCAAGATAACTGACAGAAGAGCATCACGGGTACCAACTAACTGGTTTCTGAATAGTCAAAAACAAAACGACAGGCACGTCACGACAGCTCGATCACGCCACATATCAACACGTCAACGTGTTGAAAGCTGCTTCACGACACTGATGGGTAAATAAGTGAGTAAATCATTTGCAGTGGGGGGGTTGGAGGCACATTGAACAGACAGTCACATTCACAGACAGGAGTCTGAGCTTATTGCCTACCTGCTTGTCTACTGCGGCTGAAATAAATAAATTAAAAATCCCTAAATTGGTTACAAAGGTAGTGATTATCTTTTAGATCTCACACGTGTGATTCACGCTGCCTTTCCAGCGAGTAATCGCTGTGCTCTGATTTAACAGCGCACTGCTGCTATCATTTAAATAGACTGACTGTGTCCCAGTTTGTAATGTGTGTGTGGCTGGCTGATGAGAGCTGTGTGAGGTGTTGATTAATTTTCTACAACAGCTCAGACAGCAATTCCGGCTGCAGGATGATTCACAGGTTTATATTAACGCTACTTATTTTAATGCATTATCCTTTCTATAGTAACACCTCACACAAGGGATCATATGGCAAACAGAGATGTTTATTTAACAGTATTGGAAGGAGCCTCTAGTGTCAAAGCTCTTTTTTCTTTCTTCCCCAACTATGGAAAAGCCTTTGTGACAGTAGACTTACTTTGTACAGTACCTCTGTTTATGTCTTATTAGCTTTAAACAAGAGACAAGAAGAGATGCTGATAAAGGGAAAAATATTTATAGCTCCTTTTAGCTGCTTTAATGTAATCCATAGGGCTAGCGCTTTAAGATGAAAAAGTATAGCATTTCATTCTTTAAATTACTAAATTCCTGTAAAAGTAATAAAAGACTTCTAGAAATGCAGTTTTGGGGAAAATAACAGTCACCCCTCTTTTGTACTATTGATAATTTTCTTATAAGTCGTAGCGTAGGGCTTTCACGGTCAGGGTTCCAGGCCTTTGGTCTGTGTGTGCAGAGTTTGTGGGTTAACACAGGTTTCCTCCCACAGTCCAAAGAAATGCAGTTTCGGTTAGTTGGCATTCCCAAATTGGCCATTTATTGTGAACTGATTGGCACCATGTCCAGAGTGTACCTCGCCTAATGTCCTAAGTCTCTGGAGACCCAACCCTGTACAAGAAACTGTAAGCGGTACAGAAACTGAATAAATGAATGATTACAACTCATGTTGTACAATGTATCTTCTTACAATATATGAGGTCACATTGGGGCAAAAATATAATTGGCTTGTTTACTCTCAGTTTTTTGTATATACACACTTAGAGACATGTTGAATGTCCAAACATGAAGAAAAAGTGACTTAATATTATATTAATATTAGGGTTGCATGGTGGCGGAGTGGTTTGCACTGTGATGCCTGCCTTGTGCCCCAAGTCCCTTGGGATTGGTCCCAGTACAGGATCAGCAGTATACAGTAGGATCAGGGTTAGCTCAGTGGTTAAGGCATTGGACTACAGTTAGGAAGGTCCCAGGTTCAAAAACCCCATGACCACCAAGTTGTCCCTGTTGGGCTCTTGAGCAAGGCCCTTAACCCTCAACTGGTCCAATGTATAATGCGATAAAAATGTAAATTGTTCTGGATACGGGTGTCTGCTAAATGAATAAGGAGTCAGTGGGTAAAGTCTCCTTTAACACATCCATCCATAATTTCTGCATTTTTGGACAGTTAATTGAATGCACTTATATATGAAAGTAATGCAAATCACCTCCAAAACACCAATATTATAATTTAAAATGAATTATTAATTTTTGATGCTTCCTTGCATGCATCTAGTATATCTTTGCAAAAAGCAAACACAATTTCAATCCTTATAATTTGTCTTACATTCATGACGTAAGTATCTTTCGTAACGTGCAGATCTTAT
The DNA here is from genome assembly GCA_028565275.1 of Leiocassis micropogon. Lineage (NCBI taxonomy): Eukaryota > Metazoa > Chordata > Actinopteri > Siluriformes > Bagridae > Leiocassis > Leiocassis micropogon. Next base: position 32,311,986 of record JAOVVA010000037.1, read on the forward strand.
TTTTCTTGTGTACCCTCTGTGACCTTTGCTCCCTCTTTGAGGGGGGTATGGATCCCAGGTTGGGAAGTAGGGAGTGCTTAAACTTTATATGGAGAGCAGGTTATTAAGGTAAAATTTTAGTGTGTGTGTGGGTTTCTATTTATGCAGGCTCACTAAGTGTTAAACTTTGGAGGGGGGGGGGTTAACTTTTGCCATTGTTAATTTTATCTCTATTTCATTTAAAGAAAACAATAAGGGCTAAATCTTGAAGCTTAACATGTCTATGCAAAACCTTAAAGAAGCATTTTCCCATGAGGCAAGCTTCTGCGCAGAACCTCTTTAGACTGTTAAGAGAACTTTTTTTTTTTCTAGCACAACATGAAAAATATTAATCAATGTCATTGCATTATGACATCCTCTTTCTCCTTCACTTACAAGCTTTTTTTCCCCTCCTTTTGGCCCAGGTTTTGCTTACTTATTACACAAAACACTGTATAATATTTTATAATATATAACCTGTTAGAGACAATAGAGGACGATCCTGAAATCAATATAAAAATGTGCAGATTTTTTGGACGGCTCCATACTCTTAGGCGGTCAGACGTTCTGCTACACACAGCATCGTGCCACTGGACTTGTTTTCACTGGCTATATTTAGAGTGGCCTGCTCCTCTGCAGATAGAATACTAATGAGTGCTGTGCGAAGCCAGAGCCAGAGTGGATAGCAAGTGGCAGACTCATCTTTCTGCACCGTTAAGCTCATGCATACACACACACACACACACACACACACACACATACACATACACACAGACACACACAGACTGACTATGCTATAATCTCCCAGCCCAATAATGTTCACTTCACATGCTAAATTCAGCAATATGGTTGGGAGAATGAAACAGAGGCTCTAGTGGGGTTTCCATCCACCTGAAAGGGAATGCCAGAAAATTGAGAACAAAAAAAGCAGAATAAAGATTGCGAAAATGGTTTTACGTCTGGCTGAGTTGGGATATTGATCAACCTTTATAGAGATGACGCTATAAAATGTGATGAACACATATTTCGAAAAAGCATTGAGCCAGATGAAATGTGTGTTCATGGCTCTCTGTGGAGATGGCAGCTATCGTATCGTGCTAACATTCTAATTAGTATGACGAAATTGCACAAATACAAAAGTGTGTAGGAAGGTTCAGATGTAAGCACTGGAAATGGAAGTCAGTGAATCAGAGAGCATAATTTGGTTTACTTAGTTGACTGCTAAACAATTACGGTTACTTGTTATTCCGCTGTGATTCTTGTTTACCTGTTAAAAAATTAATAAAATACAACTAATACTTGGAATGGTAGATTTTGGTTGTCATGGTCACCTTGCACCTCCAGTTTTGGGGCTCTGGATCTCAACTCAGGTCTGTGTTCATGGAGTTTCTGGGAACTCTGGTTTCCTTCCACATTCTCACGTAGGCAGATTAGTGTTTCCAAATTGCTTGTAGTGTATGATTGAATGTGTGTGTATGATCTATGCTTGCACCCGTAATGAGATGGATGTACCTTGACTTGTGTCCTTGAAATATGTTATACAGGAGATACAAATAATATATGGATGGATGGATGGATGGATGACAATTATTAATAGAACACAACAAAACACAATTTACTTAATAAACTAGGTACTTACAGTAATATAATGTACAGTACACTGCAAACAATCTTAGCATCTTAGCAAGGTGGAACCAAGCCAAACGTATCTATACCAAGCCAAATTTGAAGCAAGCCAAACATATCTATAACTTCTTAAAATAAGATTACAGCAAACCAAATATAATATTATTCATCTTATTATAATTTGGTAGTCTTTGGTAATTTATTTCCTGAAGGAGGCAACATTATCTGCCAATAAAACAAGACATTGCTCGCTTGCAATTTTAGTAACATTTTACTAAAATTAGGCTTAAGAATCTTATATTGGCCAAAACCTAAACCTATCTATGAACCTATATTTGTTTTGCTGTAAATTTGATTTAACAAATTATAGATAAGTCTGGCTAGATTTAGGAATATTTCATGTGCAAAATCTTATGTATTCAACCAATGTAATACATCCATGATCACGTAAAGGAACGGTGTATCTTAAAGGAATATCGTTAATGGTTAACATACCTTCCATACTCAATCTCCTTAGAGCAGCAGACAATTCTCTAGATTGGGAGTTCGGTCAAACAGGCTTAATGACACCTAAGTGCAGACCAAGATGGCAGCGCATGCACATCGCAATGCGCAGCATCTCTTCAGATTTACCCTATTAGTGATTTCTTACCTATTAATCTACAGTGTGTTCATGTGGTTCTGACAGCCTGTTTAAACTACATTTTATCATAATTCTGAGGAAGTTGCAACACATTGAGCCTTTTATTCTGACTGGAAAACTCCAACACCGAAAATTATAGTATTAACAGGGACAGTGAAACGCAGCGGGTTTCCCGGACATCTGAGGGTTTTTCTTGCCAATATGCTAATATTAGAAACTTGAAGTCTGTTGTTTTGAGCCTGTACTGAGCAACTGGTGGAGATCCCCAAGCTACATACTTGACTTAGGCTGCTGTTCCCACCTGCTTTAGGTCAGCTACTATTTTGCCAATGCATATTGACCTTCATCCCATTGCCCATACCCCTGTCCTCACATAGTGCTTTAAAAGGCTGGTCCTTACCCACCTTAAAACCTGTCAGGCTCCTATGTTGAGTCAATGCAAGTTTGCCTATCAATACACTATGCCATCATCGGGACACAACAAACACTTATGTCAGGATGCTGTTTGTTAATTTTATCTGAGCTTTTAACACAATCAGACCCTCCAAACTATGCTTAAAGCCAAAACATCTTGGCTTGGGAACAGCTCTCTATAAACAGACCATGGTCTTCCATACAAATAGACGACAGTCTGTCTGACTTAGCAATCCCACCTCCACCAGTTTCATGCTCAACTCAAGAGTTCCTCTGTGATGTGTATTGCCCCTCTCTTATACTGTACTCTCTTTTCACCTATAACTATATAAATGTTTATGCCTCCAATAACATTATGAAGATGACACCACAGTGATAGGCCTGATCAGAGGTAATGATGAGACGACGTACTGGGAGGAGATCAAGCACCTAGCAACATGTTGTGAGCATAATAACCTGGAACTCACCATCCAAAAAAAAAAAAAAGAAGCGAAGAAAGTCATTGTGGATTTCAGATGGGCTAAAAATCAACCTCACACTTCCATTCACATCAACAGAGCTGCTATTCAGCATGTACACTACTTTAAGTTCCTCTGCGTACACAACTCTGAAGACCTTACCCGATCCCTGAACTCCTCTGGTTTAATAACTTTTCTGGTTAAAAAGGCCCCGCTATTTTCTGAGGAGACACCAGTGATCTGATATTCCCGTGAACTTTTACCACTGTACCATTGAGAGGATCTTCAACGGCATCTCAGTGTGGTTCGGCAACTGCACTGCTTCAGACCGTAAAGTCCTTCAGCGGGTGGTAAAAACCACTCAACAAATCATCAGCACTCAGCTACCCACCATGGAAGGAATTTACAAAAAATCGCTGCTTGCAATGGGCATTCTCAAAGATTCCTCTCACCCTAATCATGCATTATTTACCCTCTTTCCATCGGGCAAGTGCTACAGGTGCCTCAGCACCCGCACAAAAAGAGGAAAAAAATAACTTTTTCCCTGTGGCTATTTACATATTGAACAGTAGATCAAGAGTACTAACCATTTCATGACTGCGCTGTGTTTGTTTTTATTTTTATATTTATTTGTAAAATTCTGTCACTGCACAATTCCATATTTCTCCCATATTTTTCATATTTACTGTACTATATGAATATTCCATTCAGCATGTTATCTTCTTAACATGTCCTCACCCGTGCACATTGTTTGTACATGCATATATTTCCACAAAAATCCTATATACACACACTGAAAAGTCACACACTCTAAGATTTAATTAAATCACCTTTAGCTTTGATTAGAGAACACAACATGGTGACAAGATCAAATGATTCCTCATGCTATCAAAACCATGCACAATTTGAGTCCTGGAATAATCGGTATCTGTGCCATCAGGGAAGAAAAACTCCATAGATGTGATAATCTGGTCATCCACTACATTCAGGTCATCCAGAGGCTTTTACCATGAGAATTATGCATGCATCACTTCATGTGCTTCCATTCTTACACTGACACACCCATCCCTCTGAAATCGTGTCAATAGCAATAGTCAGAGATGTGAATGTTGATGTAGTGCTCATTGATTGTCTTTTAGCAACAAGTCTTAACATTGAATGATTGTTGGTTTGAAGTTGTTTTTGAAACTAGAAATGACTCTAATGAAGTCATGTTGCATGACATTGAATTAATGACACAAACACTGTTACAAAGAGCTCTGGTAAGGCTCAAGCACTAGCTCCACCTGCCTGCCATTGTTGGGCTCTTGAGCAACACTCTTAACCCTGTCTGTTCCAGCAGCTCCGTATAATGGCTGACCCTGCTCTCTGACCTCAGGTTCCGAACAAATCTGGGATTTATTTATAGCATGTATTCATATTTTGGTAACTAAAATATACTCAGCAAAAAAATAAACGTCCTCTGACTTTCAACTGTTTTTACTTTCAGTAAACTTAATGTGTAAATATTTGTATGAACACTAAAAGAGT
>JAOVVA010000037.1:32350206-32363191 GCA_028565275.1 Leiocassis micropogon
GTAGATTTTAAAATTCTGGGAATTACCAGAAGTCTGGAGTTTTGTGATCTTAAGGAACGTGGTGGATTGTAGCGTATCAATGCAACAATGCATTCCAAAGTTCAGCTGAGACTCACATGTACCTTCTGCAGTCTCACTGAGCTAAATAGCTGATATCTTTCAAAAGTAGTCACTTTCAAGGTGTATTTAGTAAATATTTAACAATTTTCTTTTCCTGGAACTAGCCATATGGCTCACAGAAACTATTTAACATGATCTCAGCTGAACTTAGCTGCAATTTTGCATGGAATGAGGGTTGTAGAATTTGGCCCCGGTTACTAACATTGTACTCTAGATGACAAACTTCCTTGTCAGTGTGCAGAGCAGGAAAATTTATAACGACCAAGACCTATATTCGTATGAAGGGGTAAAAGGGTCTGCCTACGTGCCATCCGGCACATCGGACAACAGATACACCCAGCCCTGGGATATATCCACAGTTTCTGTAGCAGTTACTTACAGGGTCGGGCTGCCAGCTCAACACCCGATTGCATCTGAGCACTTGGGGTGATGGACCTTGCTCAAAGATCCAACAGTGTCAGTCCGGTGGTGTCGGGGTACGAACCGTGGACCTCCTGTTCAGCATGCCAACACTAACCACTATAGTCATATACTTTATCACTATAAATTATTAGACTGATGGTGATAAAGTAAAGAAAATCCAAAAGTTAGTTAGTAGTTCATGTCCTCAACCTGAAGAAGACTTTGTTCCCTTTCAGCTTAGATCAGGAGTTACTGTACCTTTGACTATCTTACACAAGCATTTCCAACACTTTATGTTCTATTACAGTACTTCTGCTCTTGATTCCATAATCCACATACAGTCCTTCCGAGGACCAACGGGCCTCATGTAGCAGTTCTGTTTGCATCTCAGGAGACGCCATTGCTAGTGTTTTGTAACACTTTTTGGTAACTTAACAGAAAGAGAAAGAGAGAGAGACTGAGTGACAAGGAAATGAGTGTTTGTAGCTGACATAACCTTATAGCTGTGATAACAGACACCAACTTGTTTTTCATAATTAGCTAATGGCTGTGATATCAGAGAGGAAAAAATATGTCAGGATACATTGTTATTAGAAAATAATCAGCTATGAGGAGGTAGCAGGAACTCTGCTTCATCATGTTAGGCAACATGTTACAAGTCCTGTAGTGTGTTATTTTTTTATTAAGTTAAACCATACAGATACAGGTTGTCCCACATGTCTTTTAGAATTTTTTTATTTATTTATTTTTGCCAAAATAAACAGATGCTTTGACATTACATTAGCATTTATTGGATTTGGCAGACACCCTTATCCAGAGAGATTTTATCTCATCATACATCTGAGCAGTTGGGGGTTAAGGGCCTTGCTCAAGGGCCCAACAGTGGCAATTTGGTAGTTGTGGGGTTTTAACACGGGACCATCTGAGACCATAGTCCAATGCCTTAACCATTGAGCACATGGTGTGAGATTAGGTTTGGGTAGGAACAGGGTTAGCATTCATACATTTCTGCCAAAATTCAGCTTTGTTATTCTTGTCAGTTCAGATGTTATGTGTGATATAACAACAATAACAAATGGACTATATAAAACCACAGAAGTTATTCTGTTGTCCATTTAAAAATCAGTTGGTAAACCAATTCATATTGACCTACCCATCTCTCTCTTGCTCACTCTCCCCCTCTCTCTCTCTCACACACACACACACACTTCTTTCAATATCTCTTCATCTGTCTTTCTAACTCTCTCACACACAATCACATCTCTGCCAATCTCTCTTACTGGGAAATATGCGGAAGGTTTTAAAAGCTGATGAGTGCATCAGGGGAAAGGAAATGCATGTGAATTCATTAGTGACAATGAGGTCTTATTAAGTCCTTCCTTACACAGTACCTCATCTTGCTTCCAATATTCTTCACTACACAGTGTGAATCAGAGAGAAGTGGAGTTGAAGCTGAAGACCACAGGGAAAGAGCTGTCAATTTCCCATCTCTCTTTTTTTAAGCCATTTTGAAATGCATAAATAAACCTTTACTATATATTTAAACGTTTAAAAAAAAATCCAAAATGAATGGCTAAGACCAAAAAAAAAGAAAAAGAAAAAATCATCCAATCGTCTTCATAAACCATTGGGGATTGATGACTATATTAGTGGGAGACTGGTCAGAGACACATAATGCATGATATGTGCATGAGATGTCATGACCAAATGGACAAGTAGGATGGAGCTCTTAGTCACTAGCACTGATATATATTATTTATAACCGCATAACAAGGTCAGAAACATTTGCAAAACCAAACTCAGTCAATAAACCTAACACAAAATAAACCTAACAAGTTACTAGCTGTATGTTCGCTGATTGTAAAATTATATTTAACTACACAGGCATGTGTTTTGTGGCACATAATTTAAACCCCATTCATGTTTTTTCAAGAAAAGACAATTCACTGCTTCAGTTTATCCAACATGGACAATAAAAGTTAAAGATGCCTAACACATGTGTTTAGCATCTAAACACAACATATTTAGTTGCTCTGCTCTGCTATGGGATAGGCAATATGATGCCAGACTTATACCTGGTTATTTTTAGTCTGAATATCAATACACAATATACACTGATCAGCCACAAACATTAAAAACATTGAAACCATTTAGGTTTTTGATTCCTTTTGTGCTCTGGTCTTTCAAGCATGGCTTCTCAGGGCCTCTGGGGGTGTGCTGTGGTACCAGGACATTGGCAGTAGATCTTTTGGATGCTGTGGTTTGTGCAGTGGGGGTTCTCTGTTGATTGGACTTGTTCGCCCAGTGCATCCCATGGAATTTGGTCAACGACTTTGGGTTCTTTGTCTGCTTTGAGCTGTTGTGGTTTTTGCTGGGTGTTTTGCTGTCCTTCTATCATTGCCATCATTGATTATATTCAGATTTTCTGTGGGCTTGGACCAGAATGGACCAGAAAGCCTTTGGTCCAAGAGGGCATGGGTGAGCCTAGGGTTCCCATAATACTGTCACCAGATTACTGGTATGTAGGTGATCAATGTTGTTCAATTCGCCTAGTGGTGGTGTTTGTTATGACTGATCGATGGATATTTAGTTCCAGTCAAAAGTTTGGACAGACCATCTAATTCCATAGTCAAACAATGCTGAAGGCATCCAAAGTATGCAATAATCTCTTTTGAACAGTTGATATTGAGATGTATCTGCTACTTATGCTCTGTAAAGCCTTCATAACGGCTCTAATCTGAGGTGCTGTTTGTTAATTGATGATTTCTGAGGCTGGTAATTAAGTAAGTTTTGGTCTTGCTTTCCTGGGAAGGTCTTCATGAGAGCCAGTCTCATCATGGTGCTTGATGGGTTTGGCAAATGCACATGACAATACTGTTCTTGCAAGAACTGTCCCAGAAAAGCTGACTTACAATACATTAAAATAACAACTGACTTTTGTTGTTGTTGTTGTTGTTGATGATGTTAATCAAGTACCTAATGCAATATGTATTATTTTATAGTTTTGAAAAAGTCCAGTATTGTTCCAGTATAAATCCAAATATGTACCCAAAGTTTAACCTCCTTGCAGGTAGTGTACAGTATATAATGCAGGATTTTCTACAAAGTGGTCTAAGTGTTCAGATGTCAGTCAAAGTCACATGTGAGATGTCATTCCATATTTAAAACATGCTGAAAATGGAAAAATGTGTAAAATAAACAGCCTATATTACATAAAAATAGGAATATCTCTGAGAAGGTGCCTTCAGTTCCCAAAAACAATAACCGATTGATTGAAATCGAGTTGAATACAACAATAAAAAGGTAAATGAAACAAAAATAATAAACCTGCTTGCTCTGACAAAATAGTTGCATTTTCTACTCAAGAACGCTGCAGACGTATTAAGGGCAAGTTGAACGCACCTTCTTTTGGTGCAGAAGGTATTTTGGACTGTGAAGGCACAAAAAATAATACGCTCTTTGTATTGCAGTTTATGCCGTGCTAAAGAAACCTGTATTTTACACATTGCATTTCCATCATAACTTTTTGACTGTTAAATGCAATGCTATTCGTTCGTGTTTTGAATTGTAAACAACGGGCTGTGCAGAGAGTGGTGTGCAAAACCGTGGCTATCATGTGTGATCTAAATGCATTTAATGGATTTTCAGAGAATGTTGAAGCTAAGACAAAGCTAAGTGTTTAGACTCTGTTACTGCCATTGCTGTTACTCCAGCAATAGTGAACTACATGTATAGGTTGGTTAAAGCCCTGCCACACTGAGCCATGTTCCCACTACATTCTCAAAACAATAGGTGAACTTGTATACATTATGAACTTGTATAACTTAGTAGCAACAAAGAAAAAAACAGTAAAGGACGTAGTACTGTATCTCTTCATGTACAGCTGCTTTTTTTTTTTTTTTTTTTTTTTTTGGACATCTTCAAAAAAATGCCTGGTGAAGACCTGGTTGAAAACAAATGCAGGAAGAACTTAATAAGGACATTGTAATGGAGGTATTGACCAGCTAACGATGTAACTACAAGCATGGAACAGAAAATTTGACCGAGTTGTCATTAAGATGTCACTACATTATACTATTACACTATACTACATTATATATAAGTCGACATACAGTATATACGACATATATATATGTATTTCTCACATCATCACTTTGCGCACATTTCATGGTATATACTGTATATATACAGTGCCAGATGCAACGACACCATAGTGCTGTAAGTGCGTGATAAGCACCTGATAAGAGTGTGGTGCAATCTGATTGGACATAGTATTAAATCGCACCTACTTTGACAGTGATATGGCTAGGAAGAAGAATGAACTAATGTAGATAAATTTTCCATTTACGCCCTTTTTTCGTCCTTATTTTTAGGACAAAGTGGAAATCTCATGGCCCTTGTCAGAGTGTGAGGGGTCATGAATGTCCACAATGTTTTCTGTGAAATAGAGCCATAATACACCATTTCATATGTTACATATGGTGTATGGTGTAACTATGATATAGCCTTTTGGGACCACAGGCATGTGTGCCATCGGACAATGCACAGACACTCAGTATATGGTGCATACGGTACCTGTACTATGATAAAGTGCTACTGTACATCCTAGTAGAGGATGAGGCTGGTGATGCTGTAAACTGACATTTTTGTATTGTTTATAATGATTTTATGATCTTTAATAGTCTTTATAATTATTGTCTGTTTGTGTGTGTGTACAGTAGGTACTCAATCCTAATGTTGGTTTTACCGCCGCGGCGCACGGGGGCAGCATTTGGGTTTGTGCGTTTGCTGGCTTTTACCGCTGGGTGGCGCTATAGAACTATAGACTGACGCTTCAGGCCTTAGTTCGTAGGTGTGCAACAAACCTCAACTCTTACCAGTGACTCACTAGACAAAAATACTATCCCAGCAGAGGTTTCCTACATTGTGTGTTTAAAGTCAACCAATAAACAGTATAATGAATGTAAATAGCACACTTAAATAACTGAAGGCTGATTTATCCAGTGTGACTAAAAAAAAGTTAGATTATTCTGATAATTTGCATGATAAATTGAACATGTACACAAGTACACTGTACTGTGGAACAAAGTCTTTTCAGGAAAATAAAATTATTTTATCAGAATGTTTTTTTTTCCCCTAGGGTTTTGCATGTAAACCTTCAGTAATGCAGAAAGTAGGCCTTTTATTTTTCACTCCTCCTGAACCCATGACTCAGAGTTCAGGACTCTCCTCCCACACAGACACAGACACACACACACACACACACAAAACACAACCCAGTGTTCGTATACTGAGAGTAGGAGAGAAACTCACAGTGACTGAATCACTTACGTAGTGTTGGTGTGAATTCGGCGTAAACCAGATAGATGTGGATGGAAACGGGGGAACAAAAATTAATTCAAATTTGTATCTAATTTTAAAATATCTTTGTTGCAATTTGTGTCTGAAAGTAACAGTTTTTTTGAGGCACTCGCTTGTTGTGTGTGTGTGTGTGTGTGTGTGTGTGTGTGTGTGTGTGTGTGTGTGTGTGGAGTTTGCATGGTCTCCCCATGCTTGTTGGGCTTCCTCAGTTTACTCTGGTTCCCTCCTACAGTCTAAAGACATGTGGTGTGGGCTGATTGGTATTTTCAAATTGCCTGTAGTGTATGATTGTCTGATTAATGTGAATGGAATGGAATGTCTTATGTGTGAGTGTGTGTGCTTGTGACCTGTGATGGGTTGGTACCGCATGCATGGTGTAACCCACTTTGTGACCTGAGCTTTCTGGGATAAGTTGCAGGTCCCCCATGAACCTAAAAAGAATAGATAATTAATAATAATAATAATAATTATTATTATTAGTAGTAGTAGTAGTAGTAGTAGTAGTATTACAGTGGAACCTTGGATTACAAGTATAATTTGTGGGCTCGTATTTCAAAATCTCGTAAACCAAATTAAATTTTCCCATAAGAAATAATGGAAACTCTAATTATTCGTTCCACAGCCCCAAAAAATAATTACATAAAGATAAAACAAATTAACTTGCACTTTATCTTTAAAAAAAGTAAAAATAAAACCCCAAAACAAGAAGCGCATGTGTGATACATGATACTCGGTCATCAACCAAGACTTGTCCGTTTTCCAAGTCAAAATTTATTTTAAATCATTGCTCGTCTTGTGGAATACTCGCAAACCGTGTTACTCGCAATCCGGGGTTTCACTGTATTATTATTATTATTATTATTAGGAGTAGTAGTAGTAGTAGTAGTAGTAGTAGCAGTAATTATTATTATTATTATTATTATTATTATTATTATTATTATTATTATTATTGGCGATTGTGGTGGTATTGTTGCCATTTAATAGTTTATTAAACTTTATGCATGACTTCACTAAATGATGATGATAACAACAATAATAATAATACATTAAAAAATTATGGTTTTTTTTTTGTTGTTTAAAAAAATCACCTCCATATAAAATGGAAATATGCAAATACATCTTATTCTGAAATTTCCTTATTTAAGTGTTGTTTCTCCACTATGTATAAACTCCTAGCACAACTCTAAAACATTGAGTTCATTATTTATTAGTTTATTTAATAACTGATAGCAATTATTCAGTGTTACATTAAACATTTGACAAAATATGTCTACGTTGGAGCTGTACATGAATATAATGCCTAGTCTTAATAACTAACACCTGATATAAACACATTTGAATGTTCCTTATGTGATACACATTCATGTAATAGAGGTGGTATGTTAGTTGAATGGTGTTAGATTTTCATAATTCTCAATTCTGGAGAAGGTGCAAATAAATCGATCTTACAGTGACCTTTATAGGCTTTCAGCATTGACTTTACACGTAGCCTACTTTAAGCCTCGGAGTTATGTAAAAGGATTTCGACTCTCAATACCATCTGCATACTTCCATTAATAACCAGCAAACCCACATCCTGAAATAGCCAAACCTATATCCAAAGATAGCCTTACCCATATCTTTAGCAGTGGCCCACATACAATAACTGTGAACGAGCTGTACTGTGCAAGTTCTCAAACGCTAGCAGGGTCCAGAGAAACAGAGGGAAAAATAATGGCCTGTTTTGACAAGCAATTAGGAGTACACAGCGGATCAGACACTCTGTGGCAAATCCACGCTGCCCAAACCGGCTGATGCCCGATGCCCATTACCCACTAACGTTCTGATGCTGCCTTTGATTAGCCGGCTGTCGAGAGGCCTGTTAACGCACTTGTCACAATGGTTTTTTATGGGGGTTTTTTGTTGTCGTTTTTTTTTTTTTTTTTAAAGAATCCTCACACCCACGCTAAGGTCTTGGCTGAAGTGCAATTTTGAAGGTGAGATAAAAAAGAAGGAGTTGCATTCTTAATGAATGTGCTGGCTGGTACTCCCATGTATGACATGATAATTAGCTGCTAACGGTCAGAAGGAGCACTTCAAAGACCCAATTTATTTATACCAAATCCAAGTGCGAGTGACGTGTCTAACCAGGCCTGGATCAGACTCCTATACTTGCTTTAAGGGCAGCATCTGTTATTCTCTCTTTGTCTCTCTCTCTCTCTCTCTTTCTCTCGCTCTCTCTCTCTCACACACACACACGCACACATATATTCTCACTTACACACTTATAGAGAGTACCCCCTCTAAAACTCATCATAAAATGATCGAGAAACACACAGAAGTACGCACTTTCTACAAGAAGCATCCATAATCAACTAAAGACCTAATCCTCATTTTGCACCAGCAGTAATGGAGTATCCCTGCAGCTCGGAAAGATATGGACGATGATGAATTCCCCTCAGCGGGATATAATAAACAGTACAGAGGAAGAGTCAACAGAGTCCGCTCTGCTTGGGCACGGAGGGAAATAAAAGCGAAATCGAGCAGAGAAAGCCACAGAAACCTTTAAGAAGACAACAGGGATACAGTATGAGTGAAAGGCGCTCAACTGCTCTTCACTGGGATGTTATTTTGGAGTCAGCATACCCATACTCATGTGCACTATCTAATTGTCATGGACAGGATGTTCAGTTTTCAGTCAGGTTCAGAGAAAAAAAGTCACTGCAAATGATGGGTATTATATAAACTATACCGAAAAAAAAAACTTTACTTGACAAACTTTCCTTTAATGTCTACTGGGACAGGACGTGTTGTTGAAGATGTCTCTCTGTGAAAGACAAAATGCATGTCAATTTAAAAGAAAAAAGAATTGCTCTTCAGTTCAAAAAGAAATGTGACTCGAAATGTGACAAAAGACTTTCAAATCTTGACATTAGCCTGGGAAATAAACAGCAGCGAAGAGCCGATGCACAAAATGATATGAATCTTTTTTTAATTCCATATTAATGTAAAGTCAGCATGATGAAAAACTCTCCTATCTTCCCAAAGCATGTTTAAATAATTGCAGTCTGCCTGATCAGGATAATCTTTAATATTTAAATAATATCTGGGCTTGATTAGCTTGTCACATATACTGTAGTACCTTGCACAGTTTCTCACATTTTTGGTTTTGAATTAGATGAGTCCCCATATGGGACGGCATCCTGTGGGTCCAGCAAACCTTAGGTCATAAAATCAGTTAAGAGATCGGCTTCAGGCCGAGCATGCCAAATAAATACTTTCTCTACTGTATCTTGCTCTCTCTTTCATACACTGTGGCGTATAGTGTATGATCGACCCCTAAATGCATTTACAATAGCAGACAAATCTTTTTAAAATTCTACAGGGTAGCCTAAATGTCTGACTATATAGGTGTTTTACTTTCTTTTTATTCCAGACCCAAGGTAGCTTTAAAAAGTGACAATAGGAAACCAAATAGGCCCAGACCTAACAACATTCAACTTTTTTTCTTTGAGGGTCATATGAAGTCAGTAGTCTATTGGAAACAGTCCAGAGCAAGCACTGCACTAAATAAGGCAATAGATACTGCATGTAACAACATCAGTTCTAATACTTTAAGAGATGTTTAATGGTTTTAGATTAAGCATATATACAGACAAAGTGTAGCAAAGTCAGAATTATAATCCTTTGTTACCAAGGGGTACAGCTGTGCCGTGGTTAGCATTGTGGCCTCTCATCCTCCAGGGTTGCTCCAAGGTTCTCTCTTTGCTTAGTGGGTTACCTATGGGTACTCTGGTTTCATCCCACAGTCCAAAGACATGCATATTAAGTTAATAGGTATTCCTTAATTGCCTGTGGTTGTACCCGGTCTCACGTCCTACTGTACTGTAAGTCTCCTGAAACCCTACCACAGAATAAGCGGTATAGAAGATGAATGAATAAAACATGAATGTTCTAAAGATATACAGTATATCATAATTCATACAATAATAAGGAAAAAGAGTCATGCATCAAAGGGTTAAGTTTAGCATTTTCTGTAATTTATTCTTTTTAATACATTTCTACTTATGGATCCAGACTTAGTAAAGCAGAAATTAAAGGACCTATATTTTAGTATTTCTTTAACACAGGTTTCAGATCTCCCCTAAAGTCTATTTCCTTGTTGCTCGACCATCTAATTCACAACCCAACTGTTAGATTTAGATTTATTCTAGAGGCACTAAACTGGAAAGTAGTTCATTCATTCCAGTCAAACAGGCAAATAATGATGGGAACACAATATACACAAATATACCCTTGATAGGTATGCATAGTGCTTTTTACCACTATAGAACTGAAAATAAGGAAATAAATCAATGACCAACCCTGCTATGCTTCACAGACTCCTAGGGATCCCATAATGTATAAGAAGTGTGTGAGCATGATGTATATAGTGTAGCGGCTCTTGTTTCATGGGCACCGGTGGTTTACGTTCATGGATCACTGCTGCCAATGCCATTTTGCAGCCGTCTTTGTCAGAGTGTCAACTGTCACTCTCAGTTACAGCAGCCTGCACTAGCCCCAAATGGTGGAAAAAAGGCCGCCTCCGCTCTGACCCGCAATTATCCAACCCAATCTTTGCAGATGGAGCTCAGCTGGAGTCACACTTAGACCACTACACACACATACACAAAAGTACAGACATGAAGCTGCACATTTTATTGCACGTTTAAAAAAAATGTTGGGTTAAATTTTGCTAAAAATGTTTGTCTACAACATTCTGCTATAATTTGATTCTTTTAGTTAACTTAAACATTGTTATTCACCGACTTGTTCTTTTTATATCTCTTTCCATGCTTCCCACGGGCCTGAAAGGTCTTTTTATTCAGCCGGGTGCTGTATAATTTAGCTCACACTGTATCTACGTATATATCTGAAAGCCAGAGGATGAGGAGGATGAGGGAGTTTTATTTTTTTTTTTCCCACCTTGAATAATCCAGCTGCAATCTCCATCATTTTGGGGGATGGGGCCGACAAAAGGATGTGATTTTTAGTCTATAGACTGCAATTACGGCTGCAGGTCCTCATTGTGTTCCTCCCATTTGAAACACACTATGTCCCTGTGCTAATGACTTGTTCGTGATGTGTTCATTCATCCTTTTTGCACTTAGGCAATCTGTTACCCAATAATTTACTCCATAGCCTACCCGCTCAGTGCGCCTCTTGAAGGAAGAAAAAAAAAAAAAGCTCAGGAATTTCTTCTCATTGTGGTTCTGTTAAGCCCATCTGTGACCCAGAAAGCTTTAGCATCCCCTGTAAGCTTTTGGCACTGTTATTTAGCTGAATTGCTGGTGGAGCTGCAGGCTATGTTATAGAACGGGTGCAAGGGCAAAGCTGAATGCATGCTCATTTGTGTGATTTGGTTTTATCCTGAGAAAACACTGTACTCCCATCATTTCTGTGAGTTGTGTTTCTGGGTAGGGTAATAAATTCAGTCGCGTAGATGAAATTGAAATTTGGTGAAATTTGGTGCATTCGACTTTTGAAAAACCGTGATGCTGGTGGTGTTTGTTTTCGTGCTGTTCGAATAGATTACAATAATGTTATTAAATGAAGCTTTATCTTGACTGACAGTTCCCTTATTCCAGACAAAATGTTTTATTGTATTATGGTGGTAATTAATTTTTTTTTAATTGTGTGAGTCATTACAGACCAGATTAGACAGACCAAAATAGGTCAGTGTTTTGACTGACGGAGGATTGTGAAATAATTTCGAGAATGCAAGCTTTTGGACCTTGTGAAAATTCACTGATTAAATTAAATCCTTTTGGTGGGATTAGTATTTTGTTAGCAAACCTGCCATACACTGTATCATCAATTCATAAAACAATAACATGGAAGGGAATTATTGTTCATCCTCTAGGCCAGGGATTATCAACTGGCAGACTATATGTTGGATGTGGACCCAGAAAACTATTTCAGTGAAACAACCTGAGCAAAAAAATATAAATTGCAAAGTATTAATAAACTGTTTATACATCAGTGGCTTTAGTTTTAAACCAGCATGACTAATAAAAAAGATCGTCTTTAGCGATGTGTAAAGTTCCATCCTAGGTCATTGATTATGTCAAGGCTCAAGTTTTTTTTCTGTGATTATTTGGGTTTCCTCCAAGGGGCAACTTCTGGTACAGAAAAATGAGTCCAATATACAGTAGAATGTGCCAAAATGTGCAGTTCACAAATGACCACTAGGGGTTTCAAAACTTAATCAGTACCTGTAGAGCCACATGTAAAATGCCCAACTTTTGGTCTCCAAAGCTTGATTTAACCATCTGTACGAGGGTGAATTTTTATGTAAGGCAACAGTTAAAATTACATTAGGCTGTCTAATTTTGCTTGATTATGGCTGTGGCAAATTTGAGTGACTACTGTGTCGCACGTGTAAAACCACTGGCTGTCTGATATGCATCACTCTAGTTAACCAGCTAAATGGAATAATTGTAGTTTGCCACAGGAAATGTAGGAGTTGACATGGGACGATGAGTAAGGTATGAATGACGAAGTCAAATCAAATGTTAACTAATGTAGGCAATTTAAATTGACGTTTAGTAGCATTTTAGCTAAGCTAAAGCTAAGCCAATTGGCTGGGAGAAACTGACCTAAATAGGTGTGTTCCAACCAACAGCCAGGGTCCGGTTGTTCCACCCATTTGCCCATTTACGGATTAATCTGAGTTTAGGCAGTGTCAGCTTCTCCAACAACCAGAGCTCCTCCATGGAGAGTTTGTACAGTTCTTTTTATACTATCTATGATTTCCTCCCAGTTCTTCTGTTTTCCACTGTATAAATTACCCATAGGTTTGAATGTGTGTTCTTATCATCCTACAATTTCTGCCTCCTAGCCATGATGAAGTGCTTTCTGAAGATGAATGAATAATCAAATGTGCATGTCATACTTGAGACTAGCTACAAGGTTAGGGACATTAGGAAAGGAAAAGGATAGTTTTCACAGACTTTCAAAGATGTTTATCATTTCTACTTGTCTGGTCTCAGCTGACATGGGTTGTTTATAGAAAAGAAAAAAGATTATGCATTACATCAAAAAAGATCTTGGCTGGCTTTATGTCTTTGGAACATAATACACA
>JAOVVA010000037.1:32378977-32386477 GCA_028565275.1 Leiocassis micropogon
ATTGTGAGTAATGTAATCTGCGAGTGTTTTGCAACACAAGCCAAATTTGTAACTCATTTTGACTTAATAAACGAGTGAGGTCTTGACATATGAGTAGTACGCACAACTGAGCCAATTGTTTTTCTCTTTCTCATACTGTGGGATTGTGGGTAATCATCTCCTATGCTCAGTCTTAGTGCACGTGCTTCACTCGTATAGTCAACATTCATTCAAACCTATGCTACTGCATTTATTATAGCATTGTGATGATGCATGTGAGTGCACGTAAAACAAGTGTAGTGACTGTTCTTTAGTAACTGTACAACGGCCTCCATAAAGAAAAAGGTTAAAAAGGCTGTAGCAGTGTGGGAGATGAACCTGTTTAAAAACAACAAGGATTGCAAAATCCTTAAAAGTAGTCCAGAGCAAGTGTCATTAGAGATATTCCTTGTTAAAGACGTTTTCCAACAGAGCAGCAATTCTGTTAGTGTGTGTGTGCGTGTTTGTTTTCTTGCAAGCGCGTATGTGTATGTGTGTGTGTTTTAGTGCGCATTTGTGTGTGAAAGCCGTCCGACACAGTAGCCCCCTCTCTCCTCCTCTCTTGTCTTACTTCAGCCACGATTCTTATCAAAGGTAAAGTGCAGGTTAATTTGTTCAATTTTTCCTGTTTATTCTGTATTAATTATTTTAATATTCTGAATTCTTCAATCCTGGAGTTGCAAAGCAGTAATGCTAAAAACTAAGGCACCAGTCCTCTGATTGCATCTCGTTCCAGATTTTTATAATACTTAATATCTATTTATCTACTTGTATCAGCAATAACATTAACACAGTATAATAATTAACACTGATTATCAATTATGTACCTGTTAACTGGTGACAGGATCATGGTAACCCAAGGCTTGTTTATGCCTTCATAGACCTAAGGCTAGCCTGTCTGGTCCAAGTCCACAGAAAAGTCAATGCAGCACAAATTACTAAAAAGTCAATGCTGGCCACGATAGGCAACAAGCATGAGGTCAGCAGACAACAAGCAGAAGGCCATCGACCTGGCCTCCAAACCATAAATGTAGAGCTTAGTAAATTTTATTTCATTTAATGATTATGTACAAACAAAAGTCTTGTTTGGTCAGTTCTTTTAGACTTTTTATTATATTGTGTTGCAACTAACTAGGCAATAGTTATTTTATAGATGACTTGATGATTTAATGTAAAAGTTTAAATATTGTATATTTAACACATACATTTTTAAATAATATATGAATAGCAAATGTGTTTGCTAAATTAAAAAACACGGTTTAAAATTGCAATTGCTTGGAATTTGTTTCCTTGTAAACCTTGCTTGGAAATTTTGCTTGGAAATCTTCTACAACATTTTAAAGATTTAATATTATTCATAGAGTTAAAAAGACTAACAGTTCTTCTGAGGGGTTCTTGAAAGCAGCTAAATCACTGGAGGGTGATTGAAAGTCCTAGCAAATTTGGTTAGACACAGGTCAGTGCAATGACAAGTATGAATCAGTGATGGCCTTTAATCATATTTTGTTTCAGAAAATTCCTTGTGTGAGGTTCAGCCTTTTGATCATTCATGAATACTTTTTTTGTACATGAAGTTTGCTGTGTAAACCTGTTATTAAGTAATTATTTGGGTAATAGGGTGATTATTTTTTTGTTTGTTTGTTTTTTTCGTTTGTTTTTTCAGCATGGGTGTTATAAATGTGCAATCTTTGGATGTACAATAATCACATAAAATTCATTAACCAATTGTTGCTATAGAAGAGGTCATTAACATATGTGGATTCATCATATAAAACATATTATCTGCCTTGCAGCAGGAACTAAAATCCACCTCTTGACCAATCACATTCGAGAAATCAACCCAAAACAAGAAGTACCAGCACCATCTGGCCAATAAGAACCGGGAACTCCACAGTGCTGTAGTATAAATTACAGTAAATGTGTACAATTGAACCACAGGTAAGCATGAAAGGAAAGGTAGTGCTATGTTGTTATTCATAGAGGGAGTTCTGCACAAGGCTATATTCAACATCACTCACATTTACAATAGTCTTTGTGAGTGATTCATGAACAACGGCTGTCCAGTTACTGATAAGACCTTCAGAGGAATGAAGAGGAGACAAGGCAGAAGCTTAGTTGCATCACTAATGCTGGACTGAAGACTCTTTTCAAGGTTTGTATTGTAGGCTCTGTATTAACAAAAATACTTAACCCAGACTTTTTTTATATATATATTTTTTATGTTACAAATCAAGCGACAAGCAAAAGGCGACAAGGGGTTGTACTGCAGTGCACTCATGCAATAGACATGCAAAAAGTAAAAAATACACCTATAGTTTTATTATATAATATACATGTATAATGGTGGTAAGACATACCTCAAGATTAGAAGACTATTTGTCCCTGGTACAGTCCACTCTCAAATTGGTCAAAAAACTAGGCTCTTTGAAAATGAGAAATTTCTTTGGAATTTTTACAGCTAGGCGTGCTTAAACATGGTTCTTCACCCGTACCTATTCAAAAAGGACACTGATGATCGGGAATACAATGAGTGAGTCTGGCACTAGCTTACGAGGTGAGGTACAATGGCACTCCAGTCAGCACTAACAGATTTATTTTTTACATTGGTGTCCATATCAGGCCGGTGGAAGTGATCAGTGGATATCTCTTGGACCAAGATGGCCCACTAATGCTGTGAGTAGGGAAGTCACACTCTTAACCGCTGTATTGTGTCAGGTTATAAAGGGGGCAATTTAGAGTGATCTGGGGCGTGATCCTTACACTTTACAATCCAGATTTTACCCTTGCAATGTTTAAGGTGGCCATCCTCTTTCTGTTTATTGCTCAAATCCCATTCTGGAGAAAGTCAGTTTGAGGTGGTTACTCAATAGTAGAGTTGTAGGGGTTCTAGGATTCCTAGGGCTGGTTCTTCCCCAACACCATTTGTACTTCTTTACAGGCAGTATCTTGGGACACCTGGGCCAACCTCTGCCTAGGCAGACAGACACAGGTCAGTCATCAAACCTACACATACAATACAGAATGGGCCAGTCACAGTCTTGGCTTCCAATCTAGATGTTATCGGAATTTGGCATACTGTATATCCCCAAGAACACAAGCCACCAAGAAGCTCCCTCATGACCACATGAGACAATACTTTCTGTGTCCAGTAGAGGGGGCGAACCTCCATTAAATATGACTTTGGCAGGTGCCCATAACACTTCTGAGGCTGGCATGGTGGTGTGGGGTAAGGAGGGGAGAAAGGACAGCAGCCAGTTAGCTGGGGTTTTCCTGTCCTGGACGGAGAGAATTGGTGGGCATAAAAAGCTCCCTTACCCATTCCCTGTAGAAATTTTCTTCAACTGGATGAATGTTTGGAGGATTGAAGTCCACAGACAGAAAAGAACCCACTGTAAAGATCTATCCAATAATGGAAACTTCAAAGTAAGTCACTCTGGATAAAAGTGTCTGCCAAATGCTTAAATGTAAATGTAGTCTGGCTGGCTGCACCTCCCACTCACAGCTGTTAACGGTGTTGAGTGCACAATAGAGAGCCTCCATCTTGTTCTTCATCTATTTTGTAAAGATCTGAGCTTGCATTTTTACTGCCTTCCTCTCCTCAGCCAGCAGGATACTTAGGAAGTGGTGATTTAATTTTTTTGAGAAGTTGAATTCATGGTATGAATGGTCCCCATTCCACTTCTGAAAAGTCACTTCTGCTAAAAGTTTGGTCAGGAGGTGTTGAATGTTGTGACAAGTAATAGGGAGCAGTATAGTTGCAGCATATACTTTCTGGTGATGGGAAAGCAGCTCCTGGGTCAATGCTTGAAGACACCAAATGATCTCTAACATGACCACCTGCTGTTAGAGAAACTGTTGGAGCAGCTGATTCAGGTCTCTTAGGACGTGTCTTATGCCCACATTTTCCACCAGTCTTACCATATAGCTCAGGCAAGCAGAACATAAGCAGTGAATGAATCATCTGCAAAAAAATACTGTTTTTATTTTAACAGTGCGGGTAAAGGAAGTTTGGATATAATTGCTGAACTGGCTGGTACATATCTATGAAGGTTGTTTACTCGGTCTGGGAGCAGTGACGTCAGTATGGAAGGGTGCATCCTCCAGTGAATTTTTCAGGAACAAACAGATGGTCAGACTACATGTACATTCTGTAGCAGACAGGTTGTTACTCACACTAACGTTGCCATTTCTCCCTTCATCCTGTAATCTCATATAAGGGTGAAGATGGAACAGGGCTGATGTCATGCCAGCCAAGCAGAATTGGGAGATCACCACCCTGTATCTATGGTACTCTTGGTACTCTCTGAGGGTCAGTGAGACTGACCCTTCAACACCTAACTGGTAAATCATGGAGAAGCTACCGATCCTTAATCTATACCATTTTAGCAAAATGTAAATGTATTTAATTGCCTTATTTATACCATCTATACCAAATGCACAATTTCTTCTCATCTTATGCACCATCATTTTCTCAAGTGTTCTCATTTCTTACCTTGTTTACTGTTTATGTATTTCTCTTGAAGTCCCTTTAGCTATAACATTCTATGAAAAGCTGGGGTTGTGAAGTGAGGAATGAGTCTATATTCAAGTCTATATTTAAACCATCATCTTGTTAATCAATAATAATAATGAAATGGTTAAATCATTCCTACTTTGAATGAATGAGAACTCTGTAAAAACAGCCTTGATTTTCCTGGAATTTTGCACAGCCTTGATTAAAATAAAACATGTGCAGATACACAGCTCTGTATGGAGGTAAAAACAAACATCCATCATGGCATGACTAATGTAGTGGTCATTTTAGAGTAGAAAATGTTTATGAGGCTTGTTATGATTTATGGTACTGAATGGCAATTATTTTGTGGTGTTTTTAGGTTTTACGCACGGGAAAATACTAGCCATTCATTTTATTACCTTCATTATTATCTTTTATTATGATGATGAACATGGTATTTCAAACATAATTGGAATTGTATGAAATGTTTTGTTTGCTGTAGCATTAAGATTTCCCTTCCATGGAACTAAGAGGCCTAAATATGAGAGGTGTTCAAGTCAAAAAATGAAATGTGAACGGCTTATTTAGGGAAATGGTTGTATTGAAAGGATGGTGCATGAAGGAGATGGTCAGTTTCTAATTTGTAAAACCATACTTCCTTTTTCTTGCATTGTCTTTTAATGCAGTTACAAAAAGAACATGTTATTTAATGAATGATGACATTTTTACATGCAATAACAAGAATCAAGGACAATGGCTTTAATAAAGGGTTACTATTTGTATGAAGCTGCTGGGATGAGAATTTTTAATAAAACTGATTGACATTTTCAGAAGACTTGCATGGTAAGGTGGTATGGTGATGGTGCAAATGTTTTACAGAAAGCCATATGTCCATGAATGACGATCCTGACTGAGGTGGCTCAGAGCCCCTGGTGTTGTTTCGTAAACATTTTGCACGTGGAATGTTCTCGGGGAAAGACACAGCTGGTTTGATTTCAAGGCTCCTGTTGCTGAATGATCACAAATCCCACAGCCATGCAACCCTGGTGGCCACACATTAAAAATTCTCATCCCAGCAGCTTCATACATTTATACAGTTATTGCATGTAAAAATGTCATTGTTCATTAAATAATATGTTCTTT
The DNA here is from genome assembly GCA_028565275.1 of Leiocassis micropogon. NCBI lineage: Eukaryota > Metazoa > Chordata > Actinopteri > Siluriformes > Bagridae > Leiocassis > Leiocassis micropogon. Next base: position 32,384,634 of record JAOVVA010000037.1, read on the forward strand.
TTGTAACTGCATTAAAAGACAATGCAAGAAAAAGGAAGTATTGTTTTACAAATTAGAAACTGACCATCTCCTTCATGCACCATCCTTTCAACACAACCATTTCCCTAAATAAGCCATTCACTCTGACAACTTGTTGAAGCCAATGTACACAAATGCACAAAGACTATTTATTTTCAATGGTGTATATAGACAGCGCACTCCAGAAGGATGTCGGTGGGAGCAAGGCGATGCCTTTTGACAGTTAAATATGTATCTGTCTTCAAAACATATAAATTAATTTCTGTCTTTGGTAGCTGTGTTCACCCTAGACATTAAGTGTAACTGATCATTCCTTACTATTTATAATGTGTGAATTTGACAAGCAAGGTTATGGAGCAATGTAATAATAGGAGATCAGCAGAGTAAGAAGTTACTGTACATTGGGATACATTTTTTTTAGGGAAACCATTAATATGAGAAGATGACTTGATGTACAACAATCAGTGGAAATGTACTTCAAATCAAGACTAAAGACATCTGAGGTGTACAAATCATGATGTATAAGTCTTATGCTATATTAGGTTACTGTCTTTGTAGATTTTTGATGGTTGGGTTTTGTTTGAGTTGTCTTCCTATGTCCAAAACGTTGGACTAGATACACTTAATTTCCCCAAGGTGTGTATGAGAGTATTCTCAGGAAAGGCTGTGAATCCACCATGACCTAATGTAACATTAAATTCATTTAACATTATTGCAGGGCAATAAAAAATAATAATAGCAATAATACAACTGCTGTGGTTTGATCTACGTAAAGGACGAGATATTATTATTATTATTATTTCCCTTTTGCAACATGTAGAAATAATTTGCAACAACAGGATATATTACACGTTATTTATATGATTGTGCAAATACAAAGAATGAAATACAAATCTTGGAGCAGAATGATCTTAAATGGTACAATGGGATGAGGGTGTGAGTCTAACTAGTAACTCTCTAGAGCTTTTCTGTCAACATAATTTATTACCTTAAAATGTTATATGGTAATAAGTTATACTTTGCTGTTTCAGTGGTGAATGAAATTTGTAGCTCTTACAAAACTTTTTCTAATCTAAAAAAACATGCATTTAACCATTTACTGAATGTGATAAACATCCTCTCTCTTTTTTTATTACTCACAAGGGGTGCATCCATCTATACATCCATCCGTCCATTCTGTGTAGGATTGCGGGGTACTAGAGTCTGGATGGGGTGCCAACCCCTTGCAGGGAACAAGCACACACACATGCACACACACACACACACACGTACCCTTCTGAAAATTTAGAAATTCCAATTAGCCTACAGCATATGTCATAGGACTGTGAGAAGAAACTGGAGTACCTGGAGGAAACCCGCTAATCGCATGGAGAACATTCCTAAAGGCAGGCAATATTTGAAGCCGCAATCCTAGAGATGTGAGGCAGCAGCGCCTACTACTAAGACAAAAATGATAACATTGATTAATAAATAAATCCATTAATTCATTCATTCTCTATAATACTTATCCTGTTTTCAGTTACAGGAGGCCTGGAGCCTATCACAGAGGACCCTAACCCTAGGTGCGGTATACCCTGGATGCGGAGTCAATCTATGGGGCATTTTGAAATTCCAGTTAGCCTTTCCTGCATGTCTTTGGACTGTGGGAGGCAACCAGAATACCTGGAGGAAACCCACCAAACACGGGGAGAACATGCAAACTCCATGAATGCAGAGCGAAGGCAAGAATGGAGAAGTGGTAGCATTTTGATGTTAATTAAGTAACAGTTTGGATTGTTTTTTTTCGTTTGTTTTTTTTAGCATAGAACTTGCAAATATACCAAATA
>JAOVVA010000037.1:32391477-32393790 GCA_028565275.1 Leiocassis micropogon
GTCACTGAGTATTGTCCTCAACAGCATGCCTTGTTGTGTTTCAATAAGGCTCTCACATCACTAGATGCTATTGTTTGGCAGCATTTGGAGCAAGTACCACTTGGCAAACAATGCTCAACTAGTACTAAAGGGCAAAAAAAGTGTGCCAAGTACAAATATTCCCTACACCATTATACCACCAGTAGCCTGAACTGTTGATACAAGCCAGGATGGATCCATTCTTTCATGTTGTTTACATCAACATCGTTCTGACCCTACCACGCAAATGTTGTTGCAAAAATTAGACCAGGGAACATTTTTCTCTACTTCTACTGTTCAATTTTGGTGAGCTCATGTGAATTGTTTCCTGTTCTTACCTGACAAGAGTGGCACCTGGTGTGGTCTTCTTCAGACCTGCTCAGATCTGCTTCAGCATACTCTTCAGTATACACTCAGTTGTAAACTCTGACCTCTGGAACAAACAAGACATTTTTTCTCAGATAACTGTTGCTCACTGGATATTTTTCTCTTTTTAACACAGTTCTCTATAAACCCTAGAATCTCAGTAGATCAGCAGATTGGGAAATACTTAGACCCGCCTGTCTGGCACCACAATGCCATGTTTAAAATCATTACAATCACCTTCTTTTTTCATTCTGAGGTACATATGTTGTTATAGAAAAATAATCAACTTCTTGATTTCTAACAGTAACTCCACCCAACCTAGTCACTGAGTATTTTCCTCAACAGCATGCCTCGTTGTGTTTCAATAAGGCTCACACATTACTAGACGCCATTGTTTGGCAGCATTTGGAGCAAGTACCACTTGGCAAGATGGAAGAATACATTTATGCCTAATTAATCCCATTTCTTACTTTAGGTATTGAAAATCAGTGGCCTGTTTAACAACTTTCTGCGATGCTAAACAGGCAATTAGTCACATGCTAATCATTTTCCATACATTTTACGGATATGTTTAAGTTGTGGCTAGCCACGGTGGTGGAAAAAATTCAGCCGTCGTCTTTGTCTCCTTTCCTCTTCTCATCGCCCTTCTCCTAGTATCGAGTCATTCCCTGTGCAGCTTTATCACAATAGTCACCATGGTGTGGGAATGCTTCACATGCTAAGCTTCTGATAGCTCTGATAGTAATGCAGCACTAGGTGATCATTACTGGATGTGATTGATAGAAAATCCAAAGCTTACCACTTCCATTCTCAGCAAAGCAGCATGATATCCAGACAGGAGGTCTGACTATTAGGGTAACTTAATTAAAGAGGAAACAAAATATAAGCCGTGGCTAATGCTAAATGGAGCTAAAAAGTATGTGCAAATGATCACTGTAAGGTTTTCAGGATGGCTAGGAAAGCAGTTTGATGCCTGAGAGCAAGGTGAATGGGGACATTGGGAAATGATGTTGATAATTATTTTAAAAAATAAATAAATACCTGTATTTACTTTCACTCATCTGAAATATCATTGCCACTTTCACTCATTAAGGGAAGGTTTTGAAAACAGAACCAGTAAGCTTGAGGTAATGAGGGTATGTGTTTCTGTCATTAGCATGTTTCATTTATTTATTTATTTACTTGAGACCACAGCCGTACTCATTGAGGTTTTAATCAAAACTTTCTGCCAACACTTTTGTCTTTGGTCGCAGTGGCACTAAATTAGCCACTGATGAGCTAACACATTAAGCACTCTAAATAAATAATTAAACAAATAAACAAATAAATAAATAAGAGAAGGCTTGTTTGGCACTGATATCGTTCAACAGCTACACCAAGCCCAGCTTATAAATAAAATCAATTAAACCCAACTGCATGTTTTTCAGAGCCAATTGTAATATCCATCTCCAAAATTAGAATATCCTACACTATGCTCCAGCAATTTATACCACTACTAATATGCTCCTTTACTCCAATATGCTTTTGCATTTGTTTGCTAATCTAATACCCTGATTACAGTATGTGTCGACTCTGTTGGACATGACTCTTTTGTCCTTGACAAAGCTGCAAATTGTTGCAGGAAATATTTGCTGTTCCTTCATGTCGTCCTCATTCTGGGCCAGATGTATACGTGAAAGTAGGTTTCAAAAATGTGTATACAGTCAGTTGTTATTTTAAGACACGAAAGTCAGCTTTTCTGTAACAGTTCTTGCAAGAACAGTATTGTCAAGTGCATTTGGAAAACCTATCAAGCACCATGATGAAACTGGCTCTCATGAAGACTATTCCAGTAAAGCAAGAACAAAACTTTGCCCGGTATCACTTCTCTCTTTTATTTCCAAAATTCTTGAAAGAACTGTTTATAACCAAATGTCTCTTTATCTCTCA
>JAOVVA010000037.1:32393890-32408108 GCA_028565275.1 Leiocassis micropogon
TGTGTGTGTGTGTGTGTGTGTGTGTGTGTGTGTGTGTGTGTGTGTGTGTGTGAGAGAGAGAGAGAGAGATAGAGAGAGAGAGGTTTATAGCTGTTAATGAATTTACAGTTTCAGATAATGTTTAATGCTGTGTGTTTTGTCCTCAACATCATGTTAATTTTATAGATGTGTAGATGTATTTAAAATATTATTGTATTTGTATAATCATACATGAAATCAATGTATTGTTACTAGGTTATTAGTTCAGTTATTGTTGTTTGCATTAGTTTCAATCTTTAGAAACTGATGATGGCTGCAACACAGAGAATTTTGGCGAAATGAGTTTGATTTGATCAGGTTTGAGCTGCATCTCTCCATAGAACTGTAGTTTTAATCTCAGCTCTCAGTATGCAACAACCATCACAAATTCTCTCACCTTCACCTTCACTCTGCTTAAACACACCTAGACTTTATTACACAATCACAGCCTCAGTACATAAGTACAGTCATGATACAGTTCATTATGAATTATACACTCAGTGTCATGTACCTGTGGATACCAAGCACTATCTTCTCCAGTTATTGTGTTTAGATTTAGAATTTTCCTGATTCGTGGTTTATTTCCTCATCTGTTGCTCTGTTTGTATGTCACCTGACTTCTGTCTGCTAAAATAAGGAAGCTTTACCTGGAACTGTAAACATCTCCATCACCTGATAGTGTGAAGCACTACCTTTATGCATGTGGTTTTTATACACATACTGTAAAATGTTGCATAAATATTTACATTTGTACTCTATGTATATATCATTATTCCTAATAATTAATCTAGAAGTGTCCACCGTTAATGAACCTACTCCTGTTCTACTGGTCTGTTGTGTAGTTGCTATATATTTTGCTATACAGCAGACATTAAGCAGCACAGTCAGCTCACTATTTACAGTATTTTAATGCCAAGCAGTTTTGATGTCAGTGAAGGATATTTGTAAGATTTGCTTTATTATCAGATTGATTATCAATGCTGCTGCTAAAACTGCTATACATTGGCATGTTTTCATATTACACAATAATAAATATTAATAAAAAATATTTTACATGCAAAGATCATTTCAAACACACAATCACTTCATGAACTGAGTCAGCAATTTAAAACAAACTACTGTATATATAGACTCCCGATCCACTATAAAATGAACACTTTTACACCTGCTTATTTATATACAGTAAGTCATTTCATTTATTCAGTCAGCCAATCTGGCAGCAGCACAGTGATTTCAGAAGCTGATGGTCTCCTGGGATTTTTACACACATAATTATCATCAACTAAACCCACTCTCATCTCTCCTTACTGCTTTCAGTCTCTGCCTCATGCAAAGACGTTTTTATGTCCATGTGCAGGAGTCAATCATTTTTGAGTCCAAAGTTTTCTATAGTCCTGTCATGTTCTATTCTGATTCTTATTTTGATTCTTACACATTAATATCTGCCATATTTCTTTATAATCTCTCTAAGATTCCGAAAAGCTTAAGATTGTTTCAGGATCTAATTCGGGACTGTGGGAAATGAATCTAAAGCTCTGTATGAAGAGTTAAAATGAGAGCTACAGTCTTACTAACACCACTATCAGCAGTCAGTCGAATGGCATTGTGGGTACTGCAGGATTAAACAAAAGTGAAAAATCATGAACACGTGAATGAAAGAATAATACATTGTACAAAATACATTTTGAACACCGCTGAAGATCACATTATAATTATAAAGATTAACATGTATGCTCTTCAGGTTGGGTTTTTCATTGAAAACAAATTAATGTAATTTGATGTTCATACATAAAATAGTGTGATTTAGTATTATACTACTTCTGCCTGTTGCAACTGGAACCTAAAATAGTCTGTGTGAAGATCACACCTCACTTCCTATTACTGTATGTTTCTTTAGATAAAGGGTGTGTCTCCCAAACGACCAAAAAACGAAAGTACACCAACTATGAAAGAGTGAACTTTGGAACAAAGCGTGTTTACTTTAATCTACACATCTTAAAATAAGTGAGTATTTAGATTTTTGACAGGAAGTGATCAGTTAATTTGTTCTAAAAACAGGTGTAATGTAATTTATTTTGAAGAAATAATGTGAAATTGTCTTTCAGGGATGATGGTTGTTTGTGTGACTCTCCTGATTTTCTACAGCTTTATGGAATCTCATTCAGGTATGAAAAAATATTCTCTCTCGCACACGCACTCACTTACTCGTGTGTGTGTAAGCATTAGTTAATTCTATGGTAGTGGAATTAATGTTGTATATAATAAAACTTAATTCTGGTCTACTTGTGAACACTGAAATGAAGCCTGAAAGCAGAGTAATTTGCTGTTAGCGTATAAATACAACTCACAGATAAGCATTCTGAATAATATTCTGTGAATCTCTGTGCACAAAAGTAACATGTGGAAGTGTAATGATTCACGATTATAAAGAAATTGTTCTTTGTAAAAACTCCCAGACACTAGAACCTTGTTCTACATGTGGAATCAAATAAATTAATCAGACCTGTTCATGCTTTCATTTGTTTTGCTACAACCTGTAACTAAACTCTATGAATGTCTCTCTGGGGAAGAGCACTGAAATATTTTTACAGAATTACAGTCCTGAAGAACAAACTGATCCTTATCACTCAATAAAATAACTTCCTGTAACTTCAGGATTTCTGATTGTTGAGATTATTTTTGAATGGATTATATTAATGTGTCAGTTTGAAAAAACAGCCATCTGTAGCTAAAAATGACAATGTAAAGGAGAAAAGGAAAAGTGTCTAGCTCTTTTTTTTGCAGTTTCGGCATGGCTCTGTAAGGGTTCGCCACTAGAGGGAACTGTTTTTGTTTTTGTAGGTTTGGTTTGCAGACTCAGTTTCCCAGAAGGCACCTCGGTCAGGTGATGCGGGAGCTCACCTGATCCGAGGCAGGTCATTAAAACTTCTATAAATAGCTGGTTAGTCTAGGAAACTGGGTCCAGCATTGTTGGTTTATAATCACTGTCATGTAATGGGCGTTTTGTTTTGTGTAGTTTTGTTTTGTATACTTTGTATTTTCAGTTATATGTGAATTTACGTTATGTTCAATATTGGTTAACAGAGGCTCAAGAGTTGTAATAGTTATAGGTCCTTTTGAGTTTCAGTGTGTGTGGAGTTGATGCGGTGTCGTGAAATGTTGTTTTGTGTTAGTGTTGAGTGTGTTTCCCCATTCGTGTTATACTAGTGTGTCTAGCTAACGGATAGCTAATTGTCAGTGGGGCTAGGTACATGTTTAGCTAAGTGAACGTGTAGCTAATTGCCATGTTTAGCTACTAGCTATGGTTAGCTAGTTATCATGTTTAGCTAATAGCCGTGCTTAGCTGATTGCCATGTACCTAGTCCCTGTGTCTGTGTCTCTAGTCCCTGTGTCTCTAGTCCCTGTGTCTCTAGTCCCTGTGTCTCTAGTCCCTGTGTCTGTGTCTCTACTGTGGTCCCTGTGTCCCTGTGTCTCTACTGTGGTCCCTGTGTCTGTGTCTCTACTGTGGTCCCTGTGTCTGTGTCTCTAGTCCCTGTGTCTGTGTCTCTACTGTGGTCCCTGTGTCCCTGTGTCTGTCTCTAGTCCCTGTGTCTGTGTCTCTACTGTGGTCCCTGTGTCTGTGTCTCTAGTCCCTGTGTCTGTGTCTCTACTGTAGTCCCTGTGTCTGTGTCTCTACTGTGGTCCCTGTGTCCCTGTGTCTGTCTCTAGTCCCTGTGTCTGTGTCTCTACTGTGGTCCCTGTGTCCCTGTGTCTGTGTCTCTAGTCCCTGTGTCTGTGTCTCTAGTCCCTAGTCTCCAGTTTCCAGTCTGTGTCTCCAGTCTCAGTGTCCCTTGTCCTCTGGTCACTCCGTGTCTCTGTGCCTGTTTTGTCCCGTGTCAGCCCCATGCCTATAGCCTATGCACTGTATGTTTGGTCATAGAGCTTATGTTTCGCCATGGAGCCTATGCACTGTATGTTTAATCATAGAGCTCATGTTTCGTCATAAAGTCTCAGTCCTGTGTGTCATGTCCTAGAGCCTCTGTTTATAGTTGAGTGAGTTTGTTTGTTCCTTTGTTGGTGTTATTTCTTCAGTGTTCATGTTTTATGGTTAATAAAAGGAATCTTTTGTTTAAAAACACCCCTCTGCACCTATGCCTGCCCGTTTGTGTCCACGGCAACTACAGTACAGCAGCCAGACCCACCCGAATCATGACACCACCATTATCTTATATATACCCATGATTGCCAACCTGAGGGTACTGTATGTGCCCCCCTCAAAGAGCCACCAATTTGAGGCTTCACCTTTTCTGAGGTTGTCAAAATTAGCATATGTTAAATAAAACCATAACTCTTACTTGATAATCAAAACATTCTCTGCATATAAAACGACATAAAGGCTTTTTTGGTCCTCACTCCAAAATATTATACTACTTACTTCTGTGACCTCTTATATCCACCTTTCAAACAATACTGTCAGGTCAGTTAGCAGCTAGCTGACTAACTCATCCTGGCTTATGTCTGAAAAAACAATAAAGTTCTAATGACTTATAAGTATTAAAGAGAAAAGTAAGGCTATTTCTAATGAGTTATTCTAACTTTGGTTTTATTGAAGGTCAGAACAGACTCGGGCAGAATGTGTCACTCGTGGTGAGAAGCTAGCTAATGCCAGCATGAAGCTGAACAAAATGAAACAACACTAGGAACAAGACACCAGGAGACTATTGCTGGTGGCCAAATTTTTTATTTTTTTTTTTTGTTAGTTTTTTTGGAAAAAAAAAATAGTTTGTACTAACAAAAAGATCTGAAAACCTCAGGAAAGCATTTCAAAGGGCCACCACAGAGCCACGGAGGAATAATTTCAATGTTCAAAGGCTAAGACAGAATTGATAAAACTGATAAAAAAAAAGACACTGTCAAAACAAGAACACGAGAAGCTTGGGAATGTTTTTTTTTTTTTATGTTTGCGAACTCTTGCAGGCATGTTGCATGCTGCACTAACAACACTGCAGCCATGGATTTAAAAAAAAACAAAAAACAGATTAAACAGCCGATCGAAAGAAAAAAGCCCCAGGGTGCACAATTTTGCACTACATTGGCACTGGCCAGTTTAAAAATAAAGTAAAAAAAATACTTCCTGAAGACCTCAGCAACACAGTTGTAGAAACTGTAAAGTTGATTAAAGCTCGCCTCAGCTGTGTGAGAACAAGAGTGAGAAAAAGTGCATCAAGCATTGCTAATACACAAATAGATATGCTTGTTTTTTGTGAACAAGTGTTTCTGCGTTTTGTTAAACAGCAGGAAAAAAATAAGGGGATTCTTTGAAGAACCCAGTCGAACTCTGTGAGAGCAACTGACTAATGAATCAAAACAGCATTCTTAGTGGACACGGTCAGTCTTTAATCAAACAAAGCAAAGAATGCAGTTTAAAAAATGATAGATTGAAATATTATTCAAATGTCATGCAGTGCAAAAATGCTCTTGACGCTTTTGTCAAAAGGAAAGGAATACAATTTTCCCTGCCGATGACACAGTGCAATGGGATTACCGGAAACACGTGCATGCTTGTGGAGAAAACTAAGTCTCGTTTTGCTGACATTGATGAATATTAACTGTATCTAAGAAATCATGAGTGATGGGCTGCTACACTTTTAGCCTTGATGTGAGATACCTTGACTGTGAAGATAAGCTTGTCTACCTTAAAGCTGAGTATTTGTTGAAGTATTTCCAGTATAATGGATACAAAAGTGTTTTTGGATTGTCAAAGGACATGCTGTTGCACCCAGACTGGTCAAATATGCAGTTACAGTACCTGTTTGAGACAGACTTCAGTGTCCTTAAATCAGTAAAAACAACAGGCTCTATAACAGGATCGGTGTCCACAAGGACTTTAACAGGAGCTCCACGTTGTCAGTAGCATTGCACCTGACATCCCATCTCTGGCCAGATGTGTACAAGCCCAAGGTGACCATTAGAGTAAGGATAAGATTACTGATTGTTATTGTTATTGGTAAAACGCATATTGTATAATAGTTGTGTCAAAACCAACATTCAGATGATGCATGTACATCTGGGTCTGAAGGCAAGAATCTGCTCTGTTTCACTTAATTGGTCTGAGGGAGATCTAGAACAGTGCTATATTAATTGGTGCTAGTTAATCACTTATTACACTGGCATAAATCATTATGATTCCTTTCCTACCGATTTGTGTATAGGCATACAGCTGAGCTGTTAAAAGAAAAATAAATGTTGAGATTTTGATGTTTAGAAATTATTCTGAGGTTCTAAGATTCTAAACAATCATATATGTACTGTATAGTGTAGTTAATGTGTAATTAGTACGTACAATCACAAAAGGTTCACGATGTGTTGTTGTTTACAGCATTACACCAGTTGTTGTGTAATTTATACAACTTGTTATACAACTTGTAACACAAACAGAAAAATATTGCAATCTGGTAAAAATTTTCCTTTTGCATATTTTCTTTGAGTCAAAACAGTGTTAAAAGCATAAACCCCAATAAAATGCATTAAAATGTTTTCTTAATATCAATAAACAAAAAGGTTTTTGACACATGTTGTTGGGGTTTATGATTTTTAACACCATCCCCCCACAATGCATTAGCATGCAGATGTAAAAATGCAATACAGCAATAAAACTCAGGCTTTGGTTATGTTTTTTTAGTGAATCAACTTTGCAGCTATTTAAACCAAGGAGTGTTGAGGTTTGGTGCTCACAAAACCTTTCACAATAAATCGAATCTTATGGAGAATGAAAAAGATTAAAAACAATATCAAGGGTTCAGTTTACCATGCATCACCAGCATTACTTTACCACTTCAGTAGTCTATGACGTCAGCTTATAATAGTAGTCCATAACTGCTGGAAAAACTGCAATGACAATAAATATCCTTTTTCTTAACATTAAATAAACTTTAACATTATGTGACCTAAATCACAGTTTTACACTGGCAGGGATTTATCACAGGGTGAGATTATTTTGTAAAACAAGCCTATTATATGCAGCATTGCCCTTAATGTATTGAGCTATGGATATTATTGAAACATTTTCTTCTCACCTCTTCCTCATAAGCATGTTATCCATCCATCCATCCATTTTAGGAACCTCTAGATCTAACCTCCCTAGATCAACTAGGGACCGTGGAAGCCAATGGCATTCATTCCCATATTTTACAACCATGGTAGGACCTCCACCTCCACCTCTAGATAATTATCGATACAGTGAAACCTCCTTTTTTTTTTTTTTTTTACAATTGTTTCTCTCCTCTCTCTCTCTCTTTCTATACACTACTGTTCAAAAGTTTGGGATCACTTTCTAGCTCTTTGGTCATTACTGAATTATTTTTTTCTACATTGTAAAGCAATGCTGAAGGCTTCCAAAATATGCAAAAATATCCTTTGAACAGTTAATGTTGCAATGTATCTGCTACTTATGATCTGATCATAATCTATAATAATGATCTGATCTACTCATAATCAAACCAGCTTGAATCTGAGTTTTGTTAATTGGTAATTTCTGAGGCTGGTAATTCTAAATGAACTTCTCTGCAGCAGAGATAAGTTTTGGTCTTGCTTTCCTGGGAAGGTCTTCATGAGAGCCAGTTTCATCATGGTGCTTCATGGGTTTTGCAAATGCACTTGATATTACTGTTCTTGACCTCTGTGTCAACAACTGACTGTTGTTGTTGTTGTTGTTACATAATTACCAAATTCCATATGAGTTTGGAAATCTCCAGTATTGTTGTAAAATATAAAAAATAAATCATTAAGATAATATAACATAAATCATTAAAATAAATAAGACATTTACAAGTTATGGCTTATGAGCGGTAGTATATATCCAAAAAGTAAATTAGATTGTTAAGTTTCAACTGTGTAAAAAAAATATATATATAATAATAAATAAAAGTAAATAAATAAATACAATTGTATAAAATATGTCCATTTCTGGGAATTATGGGAAATATACCATTTCCATTGCACCCAAATGTCTTCAAATTTGTCTCCTTATAGGATCATGGATAACGTATTTTTTTTTTTTCCAATACAAAGATTTTCTAAAATTGTACCAATTTTCAACATGACTTTGCAACAGACTTTCTAGAAGCTACAATCGACAGATTTATATATTGTTAATTTTTCTTTTTCAATCCAAACACTATAAAAATACTGTATATACATTTTTTCACCACCTTTGACCATAGGTTATTGGTACAGTATATTCCGTTAGGAAGGAAAGCCAGTGCACTACATTTGCAGTTCTTGCATCATTTTCTTCCTCTTCTTTAACAGCTTAATCCTGGTCATGGTCTTGCTTGAGCCAGAGTCTACACTGACTGCATTACACCCTGAGTGGGATTCTAGTCCATTGCAGCGCACCAATACCACACATTTACATCCTCATTTTTATTGGTCTGGATATGGAGGTCCTGGAGGTAACACACACTGGACACTGGAAGAACAAGTGTAACTCTAACAGTTAGTCAAGCTTGGGATCAAAAGAAAACCCCAAAGCTGCACGTCAGTGTTGCTCGCAGCACATGAGAGGTTACATCTTTTACAGTTTTTTCACTCTGGATGGACTATTGCACGCTGTTGATCTGCTTGCACAGAAAGTGAACTTCATAAAGTGCTTCCTCAACACGCGCTCTGGTCATGGGGCTGTTCTGTACGTCATTGGTGCAGGCCGGCCATCTGGTTACTGCCAGGAGGGAACAAGAGAACTGATGAAGTAGAGAGGTAGAAAAACATTAAGAGAGAAAGAGAAGGAGAAAGGAAAGCAGTGTCTCTGTAGGAAACACTGTACGTGACAAAGCCTTGGAGATTTAGTTCCCTGTATTGACCTGAGAAATTTCTGTGCTGCAGTTGAGCTTCCTGTAAAAAAAAAATAAAAAATCAGACAACATAAAGTAAATAAAGTGCCTCTGGTCCAGTGGGGAAGTAATAAGGATTTTATGATTTTTCTCTTAGTTCTAATATATTTTTATTAAGAATATGTGTCTAAGTGGAATTATTCAGATCTCCTGCAGCTAGTGAAAGTCCCATATCCAAGTCCATCTCGCAGCATATAGGATGTACATTTTGCATGAAGGCTGCAAGCGAGATTAGGGATTGTCACTCCAGGGATTGTACTCAATGTAAAAATTATTCCATGGCTTCATTTTCCATCAAAAGGAGTGATATTATAGCCAGGCCTCTGTAGCTTCACTACTTTCAGCTTTCCAATAGCCAAGCTTGCATAACTTCACATACGCTTCATGTATTGGTTTCCCATGATGGAACATGATGCTAGGGATGTTATTGAATATGAATATGTTATTCAAAATGAAGAGATAACGTATTCTAAACACATACTGCATGAGGCTTGCTGTTACTTTGAGGCGAATACTGTATGGTGCATGCTGTTACCTTGAGGTTAATACTGTATGAGGCATGTTGTTACAGTTTATTAATTTATTTATTCTTTCAGAAGAAAGTTTGGCAGGACATCTGGCTGAGACTAGAAGACCCCAGGCAGGACACGGGGCCTTCCTGGGATTTCTATTTTTCTACTTTGTTGTCATTATGCTACTCAAGTGCCTTTTTTAGAATTATTTTAAGAAGCATTGGTATTTTAACTCATCTCTAGGCAGGAATTATACAAGGAACAACCCCACGACATCTACTTTTACTGTATGAAGCATTTCTGCAAAATTGATCCAGTCCTAAGTCGTGCTTTCCAATTAGATATACCTTAATCACATTTAATTAGATTTAACAGAGCAACTCTATTAAAGTGTTGACTTTCATACTTTGTATGTCTATTAACCATCAAAACACAAGCAGTAATGCTCAATTAAGGGGTAGCTCAGAGGTAAAAGCATTGGACCACTGATTGGTGGATCCCAAGTTCAAAACCCCACCACTGCCAAGTTGCCACTTTTGGGGCTTAGAGCAAGGCCCTTAACCCTCAACCTCCCAGATGTATAATGATAAATAATGAAATAAAAATGAAGGACGTCTGGAAAAGGGAATCTTTGGTAGAATCCAAATTATCATTACTTTTAAAATGCACAAATTGTACCATTTACAGAATTTGGGAATGATGTCGCAAAACTGTCGAACTCACAAAATTCTCATATTAATAAAATTATAATTTTAAAATATAATATTAATAAAAATATTTAAAAGTCACCAGAACGTATTGTGGTGATGGGTGTGATAAGTGCTTTGAGGTAAGGGATGCTAGACCATTTTGGGCTATTGGAGGCAATCATTATTATTTTAAATGTCAACAGGAAGGCCATGGAGGGAATGAAGTAGGTGGGTTGTGTGGGAGAATTTTGGTTGAAAAAATGTATGTAGTTGCGTTCTGGATCAGCTGCTGAGGTTGAACAGAGAAAGACTTTCCAGGAGTGAGTTGCAGTAGGCCAGTCTTGAAATAACAAGAGACTGAACAAGCACCTGAGTGGCCTGTGTGGAGAGAAACCTGTTCTGTTGTTATAAATAAAAACCTAATGTAGATAAAGTTTATAATGTGAGAGGAAAAGGACTGTTAATTGTCCAGGGTTACGCCAAAGTTGCAGTCAATGACCGAAGAATCACCTAGGATGAACAGCAGTTTGGTTTTGCTGAGATTAAATTTTAGTTGGTAAGGTGCCATCCAAAATGAGATGCCTGCCAGACATGCTGGGATCTGATTGTTCTGTGAGAGATAAATAGACATTTGATTGTTTACATTGTAAATTTGAGAGAGAAAAGAGAGAAGAGATACCTGTAATAGTTGCTGATGTCTGCAGAATCCATACTGAGTTTCTTGAGGATGGGAGTATTTCTTGCCTTCTTACAGTAAATACAGCATTAACAGGAACAGATGATGTAGATTTGTTGAGGGAAGTTATGATGAATGGAAGCAGGTCTTGTGAGATGGCCTGGAGCATTGGGATCCTTGGTTAATAGTATTGTATTGCACCTACATATATATGAAATTGCATACCAATTGTATAATAAGAATGCTTACAATGGGGCAAAAAAGTATTTAGTCAGCCACCAATTGTGCAAGTTCTCCCAATTAAAAAGATGAAGAGAGGCCTGTAATTTTCATCATAGGTATACCTCAACTATGAGAGACAAAATAAGAAAATAAAATCCAGAAATTCACATTGTAGGATTTTTAAAGAATTTATTTGCAAATTATGGTGAAAAATAAGTATTTGGTCAATAACAAAATTTCATCTCAATACTTTGTTATATACACTTTGTTGGCAACGACAGAGGTCAAAGTTTTCTGTAAGTCTTCACAAGGTTTTCACACACTGTTGCTGGTATATTGGTCCATGAAATGCTTCTTACGAAGCCACTCCTTCGTTGACCGGACGGTGTGTTTGGGATCATTGTCATGCCACATTTCCTCTTCAATGCCCTTGCTGATGGAAGGAGGTTTTCGCTCAAAATCTTGCAATACATGGCCCCATTTATTCTTTCTTTTACACGGATCAGTCGTCCTGGTCTCTTCGCAGGTCTACATTTTTGTTTCTGGTGTCCTTTGACAGCTCTTTGGTCTTGGCCATTGTAGAGTTTGGAGTGTGACTGTTTGAGGTTGTGGACAGGTGTCTTTTACACTGATAACGAGATCAAACAGATGCCCTTAATACAGGTAACGAGTGGAGGACAGAAGAGCCTCTTAAAGAAGAAGTTCTAGGTCTGTGAGAACCAGAAATCTTGCTTGTTTGTAGGTGAACAAATACTTATTTTACTGAGGAATTTACCAATTAATTCATTAAAAATTCTACAATGTGATTTTCTGGATTCTTTTTCTTATTTTGTCTCTCATAGTTGAGGTATATCTGTAATGAAAATCACAGGCCTCTCTCATCTTTTTAAGTGGGAGAACTTGCACAATTGGTGGCTGACTAAATACTTTTTTGCTTAACTGTACATCAGTTTGTTTTCTCATGGATAAATTCGTACACACTCTGGATGTTTTTTCCCCTAAATTTACAAGATTACAAATTTATTCAGCTTAATAAATTAGGTCCAATATGAGTAACATGACAAATTATAAGCTATTTGAATAATTAACATTACATGTTTCAACCAACCAAGTGCAAACTGATGTCAGGTTAACCTTTTACTTTTTTTTTCTTCACCATTTGCCACAGGTCTGGTTTCACTTTTCCTCATATTCTTGGTTCATACAAGGAAGTTCATTACAAATTCAAAGTAAACTTTCACAAATCCCATATTTCCCTAGCAAGGTGGGGTTGCCTTTGGGGTTTTCCTCGTATAGCATTGTACATTACCCAGTGGGGGTTTCAGGGAGTTCTGCACTTTAAGATATGACATTCTTTTGGAAGTAATGTTGGCCTTCAGGGGGCTTGCTTAAAACTCAGAAAAGAATGTACGTGCTTTGGCTGTTTTGTAGCTATGTACCCATGCACTGAGACTGGGATTTCATGGGATGCAAAAAATATATATGTAAAAATACAAAACAATCACACAAGCAAGATGTTTTTATTTGCATTTTATATATTATGTAACCCAGCAGATGAAAATAAACTATTAACTAAATAGGACTATTTTCTTATCCCATATATGTTAATCTTAATATGAATTAATCTGTATTTACATTCAAATAAATAAATAAGGAATAGGAAAAAGTAAAATGACAAAAAAATGTTACGTTTTCACTCTATGATTATAATAATCACAGGTACTAAACCCATGCTATTTGAGTCAACACAGTATAGATGCCTTTATTATTATTTATTTGTTGCTTAATCCTCTTGCTTTTAATTAACCTAGCAAAAAAATCCTTAATGGTTGTTTTTATCTCTATTATCATGAGGCAAATCCCTTTAGCAGCTGAGAAGCATGTATAATTTTAGGGAAATGGGTCGTGATGCTTGGTGTCATCTACCTTTTGTTTCTCCATAAGCCGCAACTAAATAAGCAAATAATTAAAGATGCTAGAAATACGGTCACCCGTCAGTCCATTACACAACAAGCTCCAAATGATAAACAGAAAAAGTAGCATGTAAACGAGTTAGGAAAACAAGAACTTAAAGCGGGGGCAAACAAATCTCAAGGCAAAGAAACGAGGGAACAACTAATGCAGGCTTGCGAAAAAAGAAGAGTTGAGTAAGAAATATTCAAAGGCAAAGACAAATGGCTAAAAGAGTTGTTTTAGCTCAGATTGCATTCTGCCACAGACCACATTTAGAAGTTTTTTATATGCCCATCTGTTAGGATGCTGTTTTTTAGTAGCATACAGCAATATGTAAAATGGTCCCAATACTTATTTGTTTTCCAATATGGCCTCTATTCCTGTAAGTTTTATATGATATTGGATTTTCAGAATCAGACTGTAGATGCAATGCCAATTCTTCACAGAACTTGCCATGCTGGACCTGTGCTGTTTCAATATCTAGGGCTGTACTGTGTGACTTCACTCATTAATGAGGTGCCATACTCTGGTATTGCATTTACAGATTAAAATAAGTAAAGTAAAAAATATAATCTATGGTCAAATGTCCTAAATGAATGTTTCAGAATAATAACTTGAAGTGTTTATAAAATCTATAAAACATTTATTTGCACACACAAGTCCATTAAATGTTCCATAGACTTTCTAATATATTTATCAAAAAACGTAATAAAGCATATTTTATGCATAAATTTGGAAATCTGTTTAACATATCTCCCCAATGAGGCCACCACTGTAGATTATGAAAAATTTACATTTTAGTTTCAGAACATTCACGCAACCCTGTACACTTTCACAAATCCACCGCTATCAAATATGTATTTATGGTCATATGTTCAACAGGAATATGCATCATAAAGATATTGGAAAATTTAAAGTTTTTCCCATTTTTGTTCACAAGTTTAAAATTGTGATATTGTAGTACAAACTACCAACATTTAAATTATGACTTTATTTTTACTTATTACACTGGCAGGACAAAAAAATAAGTCATGCATTATTAGATTTCATTCAGGCACCTTTAGCTTTCAATACAGCACACAATGTGGTGGCCAGTTCATGTGTGAAAATGATTCCTCATGCTCCTAGAGCCACTCTTTCACAAGTTGAGTCCCGGAATATGCTTGTGCCATCAAGGAAGAAAAACTTCATAGATGTGATAACCTGGGGCCTCATGTATCAACGCTGCGTACGCACAAAAACTTTGCTTACGCCAGTTTTCACGCTCACGGTCGGATT
>JAOVVA010000037.1:32455531-32467507 GCA_028565275.1 Leiocassis micropogon
TACCATCTCAGGGAGTTTTTCCTGTCGCCCTCGGCTTGCTCACCAGGGACAATCTGATCATGTTGATTCATACACATTCACATTCCATACAAACTTAAATAATTCTTTTGGAAGAGGAAAGTGAGCTTTTTCTAGGAAAAAATGGGCTGTCTGAGTTGACATGTGTAAGTGGAAGAACGTCACCATATTAAGAAAAAAAATGGAGGAAATCCCCCAAAAATAAAAACGAGCAAATGGTATAAACTTTTTAAGGTAAATCCTCCCACACTGTTCTAAAATCTTGAATTATCTTTGAAATACAAGTAGTCATAAAAAAGCCGTAAAACATTTATGAGTCATCAGGTTCCAAGCCAAGGAGTAATAATTTGAAATATTATATATTTATGTGATTATTTACTTTTTTGGCTCCTTAGCAATATTCCTCAGGGCCCTGTCCCAAGCCTCATTTTGAATTCAGAATAAGCCGAAATGAATGTCATTCTCCTTCCTTAATCAACTCCTTGGCTGCTCTTATCAGCACACACTCCGCTACTCCTTGCTAACGTCTCCCACAAACACAAAAAACACACTGTCTTTATGTAATGTTGCTTCGTCCCACACACTCACGAGGCTCATTGCTCAGCTGTAGGGGAGAAAAATGATGTGTTTGTAATTATGGCTCAGAAACAATAGAGGACGATTTCTGCTATCTCAATGACACAGTGCTTTATAGTTATATTATTGCCACGAAAGAACACTACACAGCAAAATCCCCAGTGCTGAATTAACGCTTACAGGCTTTATATAGGCAAATGAGCATCAAGTTTAATTTAAACGTTGTAGGTGTTACTTAAACACCATGATTTTTCTCTGTGGTGCCATTAAGTCAAAAAATAAGCTGTGTAAATAAATACTGTATATGAAGACTTACCATTTTAAGATACATACTGTACATGGAAGTAATAGATCTAAGTTTAGTTTTGTCGAACTTTTACAGAAACCATTGTACAATGTACGGGCAGTCTGAGACCCTATAAAGAAAAGGATGCTTGTATCTATAGCCAAAAAATGCACAATTCAGCATGAATCTATGCCTGTGTTAGGCTTAAAAGCCTAGGACCAAGTTTCTGCTTATACCTCTCAGTTTCTCTTCTCAAACTAAGCTTTGAATTACCCACAAGCCCCCTAGAGCGACAGCACTATAGGCAGAAAAGGGGGGGAAAAAAGAGAAGGGGGAAAAAAATCAATGGGGTTCAAATGAGAATTGGGCATAACATTATGCTCTGGTACTGACAAGCTAGTAAGAATTCATTAGTATTGCATGTCCCTGCAGGCCAATTTTTTACAAAGATGCTAGTGGAAGGATTTACACATCCAATTGGAGAGAACTGGTCTGACTGGAGAGAAGTGAAAATTAATTCTATGAGCTTAACATGTGTGCTCATAGTGCTCATGGAAATATATGAAAAAATATCACTATATGCGTGCCAATGTAATAGAATAAAGTCTTAGTTAATTCTAAAATGGGTCAGTAAAGTCTAATTGGCTAAGCTAAATTCAGAGCCATTGTAAAATCCTTAATATACACACACCTGTGAACACATCCCAGTACTTTTATTCTGTATTAAAGCACCAGGAATTAAAAGTATAAAACCATGGAATTTAGAACTGCAGTTCCTAGAAATGTGCAAAAGTCATCCATCCTAGACTTCAGCCCTTCAATAAGCATCTCAATACGGTATAAAAAGCAGAGTTGATTTTTCCGGATAATGTTCCAATACTGGCCCTTAAGAATCCCAGAAAAAATGTAAGCATCAATTTCCCAGCTGATGGTTGACTTTTGAACTTTTACTCAGTCGGCGATTGAAGATGTTTCTGTTCCACACTCTGCCATTTACTCTCAGGCTCATAGTGATGAATTCATGTCTTGTCACCAGAAATTATTCTCTTTAAGAAACTTTTACCCTCGTTAGAGCGTCGCTCTAAATTTTGTTTGCAGATATCCAAACGCTTTCGACATACTGTGCACAAAGTCTTCAATAAATAATTGCATCAGTTATACTCTCAGACAACAAAAAAATTTCTCATTGCACGGTGCTCTTCTTTTGTGCAAATCAAAGTGGCGCTTTAATTTTTGCTCGCACCACAGTTACAAATGAACTGATGTACAGTAATACATTCACCAGCACAGCAGTCACTGGGGAGACAGTAGCCTTGTATGGAAAAGAACTGATAAGACAGTGCAGGTAACAGAGGGTGCGGATAATTTTTAACCCACCTTCGTATAATACACTTGAGACTAAGATAAACAACAAAAAAAAAATTGTTGTTTAAATTCCATGGCTTTGTTTTATTAGTTCTGTCATGCTGTTGTCATGCTGAAAAAGGCCTGGGCCATTAAAGAAATCTTAATGCTACAGGCTACAATGATATTCTGTACAACAAATAGTGGTGCTTGAGATTTTTATAATTGTATAATGTATAATAGTTGCATAGTTGTATAATTTACTTAAAGTACCTGAATATAGGAGCAATCTTGTGAACAGCCAAAGCTTTTTGGATTGTCTTAGACAGCTTGATAAAAAAAAAATACTGTATCCATGTGTATTGAAATGCATTCTGATATTGACCAATGCACAGTGTGACCTTATTAGGCTGAAATTCATCTTCTTGACAAATTGTACCAAATAACCGCACACCTTTTCAAATTCATATCAATTTACCCTCACTGACAGAGGGTAACTGCTATGATTGGTATTTGATTGGGTAAATTTAATTTTTGATTGGGTATTTGATTTTGCAAGTATAAGTTGATTTTAAATTGTGTTTCTTCTCATTAGTCATCAGGTTTAGTCAGCAGCTTAATGATTATGTTGTTTTTTTTTTATTATTATTATTATTATTATTATTATTTAAAACACACAAAATTTCCAAAGGTTTTTGGAAACCTGATCATAGCACTTACAGTTCATGTCATTCTTCTGGAAACTGTTTCCACAAAGTCGGAAGCACACGAATGCATGGAATGCTTGTCCATGTTGTAGTATTACAGTTAATTTCTATTATAACCAACTGGTCCAAACCTGTTTTAGCATGAAATTGACACTAAATCCAAAGTGAACATGGTTTGCCAAGGATGGAGTGAAAGAACTCAAGTGTCCTGGACAGATGCCTGACCTCAACCCCACTGAAGACCTTTGGAGTTCATTAGAATGCCAACTGCACCCCATCATCAGTGCCTGACCTCACTAATGAACTTGTGGCTAAACGGGCAAATCCCCACAGACACATTCCAATATTTAGTGGAAAGCCTTCCCAGAAGACAGTGATGGAAGAGAAGAGGGTGGTGATTTATAGTCTAACATGGCACTTTTAAAAAGCAATACTATTTGCGACAGTAGAACCATTGCTAGAAAAATAATCCACACTGGTTGTAAAAATGTATTTTAATTAACTTTAGTAAAACACAAATACATCATTTTTGACACATTTTTGCTTTTCAATACACTTTGTCCAAGCTTTATTGGAGCTTTACTGTATATCATATTCCCTCATAAAAAAAAAAAGGTTTCACTTCTTCATCACAAATGATTCTTCATTCTCGCTTTCAAGAGATCAAACAGGTGGAGCGAGATCAGGACTATAGGGAGGACAGTGTCAACAATGTGGGAAGAAGTGTGAGAATGTGCATTGTCATTGGAAATCGGTCCAGTGCATTAAATCCAAAATTTAGGCTTCATCTCTTTAAGAAGCGTCCCAGTGTAATGAGCACTGTTGATTGTTGAACCTTTTTCCTGATAATATTTCAATACTGAGCCTTGAGAATCCCAGAAATCTGTAAAACTTAAATTTTCCAGCTGATGGCTGACTTTTTTCTTTGTTAGCAATTAAAGTTGTTTCTATTCCATACAGTTCATTCTCAGACTCGTAGTGATGAATCCATGTACTGTATCATCACCAGTAATGATGAACGTTTACTATCTTAAGAGTCTAAGTCCAAATTTTGCTGATATTCAAACACTTCTGTTTATGCTCTTCCATGAGTTGTTTCAGCACCAGGTACACCCTCCAACCACAAAAAAAAAAAAAAAAAAAGAATCACCACACGCCAGTTCTTTTGTGCAAATCACAAGTGGGGCATCATTTTTTTGTTCGCATGACAGTTACAAATGAACTGATGTAACACGTTCACACCTGTCACAGTCACTCAGGAGCCTTGAACGGAAAGCGCAATTAAAACAGAAGTTTTAATATAACCGTAGTGTGTGTATAATTTTTGACTCACCCTCATACTATATTATGTTAGCTTAGCACCTCTTAACCTCTTCTTTTAAGTTTCAGTGGTGTCAAAATATACGTAGGATTGCTCAGTACACTGGAGTTTTAATTAAATTTATGATTTGTCCAGTCCTGAACTCATTGAGTTTCTGTCCAGCCTCAAATTAAAGCTACAGCAAAAAAAAAAAAAAAACTTTTCAAAACCAATCAAGGATTTAGCATGCATTACACATGCTGCCACTTTGCACAACTGTTTTCATAAACTCACAACTGTTCAGTGGTTTTTATGACTCCACCTGTCTAGCACATTTACAAGTGCTTTGCAAGTACACAACCCGTACATAAATAAGTTTCTGGCTGAAAGATTATTATGCAGGGCCAGTTGTAGAGAACCCAAAAGAAGCCCTGCATCCAGGTCCATCAGATGAGTTAAAGCTGGGAGCTGAGCAATTATTTGAATTCAATTGTGTTAATGCTTGTCCTGCCTTATTATAAAGATGTAAATCCCAGTGGCGCATACCTGTAAAGATGAATGACACGCTATTAAATGGCATCATCACAACAGTCATTCAGGAAGAGGTAGTCACAATGCATAATCTCTTTGTGATGGCTCCCTTTCCCACCCATAACCGCCAGTGAGTGTCTGCTGGAGATAGCAAATAATTACTCCAAGCGCTGGATGTACATTATGGTGCTGAGCTCGGCAGCATTGTTATAATTGATTCATTGAATTGCTCAGGTGTTGTCAGATAAATTATTTAACATGGAAATTATGCCGCTTTGAGACAAATTTCAATTACTTTTCTCCACCAGAGGGAAATGCTTTTTTTTTTTTCTTTCTTTTTTTTTTGTTTGTCTGAAACAAACCCAACATGGGCAGTCTGTTACGGACAGAACGACGATGCAAATGCTTCAGATATCCCAAATGGATGAGTGACATTTACAGTCACACTCTCTTTATTTCTGACACTGGCTGAATTTCAGTCGCTTAAAAGACTTGATCAGGTTCCGCTGGAAATGCCAGGGTTTTTTGTTGTTGTTGTTGTTTTTTATCATACTGTACTGCATCAACAAAGGTCAACAATAACATGAATAAGCGCAACAACTACTAGTATTATTCATACTATATCTAGACCTAAGGTTCTTACTTGGGCTTTAAATGTGGTCTTATACTTATAAGGTAATGCAAAATAAATAAGCCGACTACTGTAGAAATTACTGAAGTTATGCTATATTTCAGCAGGGAATTATACTTTTAACCCTAACTGATGCAGCAGTGTGTAGCTTCTCATTTCATCTCAGATCAAGACACCACAAGTCCCACCGTTCTGGTTTTGATCTTTTTGAAATGCTGCTCACACAACCTTAGGGACTGACTAACGCACTCGGAGGGAAGTCTGCTTAAGACTTCTGCTTAAGCAAAGCTCACAGACGCAAATGCTTGGCTAGTGTTGCTATGATTGATGTCAGAGTGCAGGCATGCCATTTCTTGCCCTGAGTAAGCACGGTCAATCTGCTCTCTAGTCTCCTGAGTATGGATGGGCTGAAATTCAAACTTGTGATCTTATGGTGTTAGGGTGAACGTGTTTATGTTTAACCACTCGGGAGCACCATTTTGTTTTCTGCTGCTTTGTAAACCCAAATTTGTGAAAAAAAAAAGATAATGTCATTTTGTAGCATCCTGTCCTTTCCCCTTTAGTGCATTGTTTTTTTCTTTAGGCAAGTTCCCTGTGTTTGTTCCCAATAAAGCTACATCTAAAAAGAAGTAGGAAAGTGTAATTTTTTGCGTTTTGGTTTTATCAAGATGTCTTGATCTACAACATACAAAATTGTGTCGAAAACTTCTGAAAAAAAAAAATCTGAAAATCTGTCTTAAATTGCTGGAATGAATTGCTGTCGAGTGAAACCCTCAACATTAACACAGAGTGAAGCCCAAAGCTTCTTGTTAAGCCAGGGTTATCGAGTCAATACAACGGCGCTCCTTGTAATTCTTTGTAGGAAACCGATTTTCCATTAGCGGACTGATGTTCGCTCTTTTATTCACTTGTCTTTTTTGCTGTCTCTGTTTCACTACGTTCTCGTTATCCATCGTGCAATTAAGTTTTTCTTTTCCTTGCTGACAGCAATTAATAGTGCAGGAATACAATAGATTCCGACTGTTTCCCGAAATGATGGTTTGTCCTTCAAACCTGCTCCTCCTTTATCTTAGAAATTTGCATACAGTACCATGAAGCTGCATCAGTTTCAAGCCAAAACTTAGCGCCTCTGAGTCGCCCAAGTCTTTCTGTCTCCCCGATTGATGTGAAGTAGTAGTCGGTGATGAAGAAGAGAGTGTGTTTCCCAAGAGAGGCATTCAGAGGATTGCCTAAGAGAGGAGAGACAGGATTTTATACAGTTTTCAAACAGTGCTCACTCAAATAAGGGTACTGAAAGTCAAATAGAAAGCTGAGTAATTTAACATGGAAAACTTTCTCTCATGCAAAAAAAAAAAAAAAAAATGCAATAAAATAAATGTATCCCCTTAATTTCGAACACACAAATGGTGAATTTGGTTTTATAAGGTTCTATCTCAGTGAAGAGGTACGGTATATAAAAATTTAATGCACACTTAAAGATAAACAACACCACACAAATGGCATCTTAGCAAGTCAATTTATCTTGAATATAGTCATGTTGGTTGAATGCTTTATATTTGATAGTTATAATAAATAATTTAAAATATTAATAAACCTATTTCTTTATTTCTGACTTAAATGTCTTCAATAAAATCTACTTATATTTGCAGTAAATTATCCATTTAGAGAAAAAAAAATCTTTATTTACTTTTTTTTTTTTTTTTTTTTAGAAATCAGCTAAATAAAATGTATAATTAATAAACAACACATGAGCCCACACAGTCTGAGGAGTTCTATTTTAAAGTGTTTCTGGTGTTTTAAAATAAAAAACTTTCAGATAGTTCAATGATTACAATTTGGTAATAATTATTTAAATTAATATAAATGTGTTAATAAGCAGAATGTTGCAAATTTGGTAGCAGCTTAATTAGATTAGATCCTGAGACAGCAGATTCCAGTTACGTTATGTAATAACTGCAATAAAATCAAAAATCTTTTCTATTAAGCTTCAAACATCATGGTTACATTTTTGTTTAACATTGAGAATATTGCCCCTTTCATAATAATAATAATAATAATAATAATAATAATTACAATAATAATAATAATAATAATAATAATCCTCAATCCTGGATGTGCAAGGCCACAGTGCTAACTACTAGGTCACCTATTATAATTATAATTATTATTATTATTATGGTTATTATTATGATTATTATTATGGTTATTATTGTGGTTATTATTATTATTATTATTATTATTATTATTAAATATATGAAAGATCATTTGTACTGTAGGATTATTTTACTATAGAAACAATAACATTTTAATATTTGGCCATTTATTTAAAAATCTTATCTAAGCCATGTGGTTAGTGAAAAAAATTTATAGTAATAATCCTGCATGCTTTCTGACAAATCAGATTTGAGAATTCAACGGCGGTAAAAAAAAAAAACTCATCAGAGAAAGACACAAGACTGAGTTATTATCTTCTTTTAATACACTTTATTTCTTCAAAGATCTAAAATGCAAGCGATTTCACTTATTAAATATTTTTTATTAAAAGTTCTGACTCGAACACTTTTACCTTCATATTTTTTGTAAGACATTTAACACTATCAAAATATATTTATAAAATATTAGGAAATCTTTGTCTGCAACCACACAAACACAGACAGTTTATTACGCTTGTAGCTTTCTCATGTCAGTGATATTTAATGCTAACATTATCTGGTGTAAGCACCAATATTATATCTTGCTGCTCCACTGTGAAAGAAAGTTTTTTGTTGTTGTTGTATGTAAATGTTACGTACATCAGAATTTGTATTTCTGTTTGTTTAGTCTTTTTCTCTCTTTCTGCTTTTTCCAGTGTTTGTCTGCGCTTTGGTTTGTGGCTGTCCTCCTATAGGTGGATCCCAATGTCAATTTTCATTAATGGGGTTATCGGATTTAACAAAGAGCTGACCAAAAGAGGCAGAGCAGCCCATTGAAGTCCTAGGTGACATATTTGGTCTCACATTCACCAAAAAATATCTTGATTATCCCTTTTTATTATTACTTTTGGACAAATATTCTGTGGACTAATGAGAGTTTAACTTTTTGAAAGGTGTGCGTCCTGTTCCATCTGACATGGCATTTCATCAAAAGAGCATCATATCAACAGTCAAACATGGTGGTGGTAGTGTGATCCTGGATGACTTGATAATGAATGGAACCATGAATTCTGTGCTCTACCAGATAATCCTGAAGAATGTCTGGTCATCAGTTCATGACCTTTAGGACAATGATCCAGAATACACTAGCAAGTCCACCTCTGAAGAACTCAGGAAGAAAAAAAATCAATGAATTTTAAGGTTTTGGAGTGACCTAGTCAGTGTCGGGACTTAAATCCAATTGAGATCCTTAAACAGTCTCAAAATCCCTCAATATGGCTGAATTAAAACAATTCTACGAAGGGGAAAAGATTTCTCCACTGTGATGTGAAAGACTCAAATGCTTGATTGCAGCTGCTATTGCCACCAAGGGTGGAACAAGCTGATATTTTGTTTTGGGGCAATTCAACAGATGGTAGGTTTGAACAGCTTTGTTCCCTTAATAAATGAAATTGTCATTTAAAAACAGCATTTTGTATTTACTCGTTATCGCTGTGTAATATTACAATTTGTTTGATTGTCTGAATCATTTAAATGTGCCAAATATGGGTGACATAATAAAACTGTAGCAAGTTGGTGTGTCTGTACATTGAAAATATTTGCAAGGAAAAAATTATTTGGGGTCACATAAGCTGAGTAATAATACACATCAAGATGGTTTTGGGAATTTTTGTCTGTCTGTTTGTGCGTGCATCCTGTAAAAACTACTGACGAAATTTTAATGAGGTTTTCACAAGTGTATTTTGCTGAAATTGAGGTGAACTTATAGGCTTTGTTCCATCGCAATTGGACCATGGGAAGAGAAGATATGCAAATTTGAAATTAAAATGTTAAACACCCTCATCATAAAAAATCGACTTTGAAAAAATCATTAATGCATCTCAAAATTCAACAGATGACGCTCTACATTTCTTTACACACACTTATGTGCGTGCAATTGAAATTTACTTAATAAACATGATCACACACCTTATTCCACGCACAGCACGGTAACACAAATTTTAGTTCATTCTAAAATTCAACTGATGGTGTTGGACAATTTTTAAAACACACTTATGGGTGTGCAATTGCGTTTTGCAAATGAACTGGTCAGTTAAAGTATGTCGGTTGATTTGTGATCTCTATACAATTCCAAAATTCCATGCAAACGAAGTTGTGGGCACAGCTAGTGCGCAATAAAATGTAAAAAAAAAAAAAAAAAAAAAGAATTGGAGAGTGCAGGGAGATAGTGTGTGATTCTTAACAAATATATTTTTTTAAATTATTTCTTTTTTATTATTTTTATTGTGCTCATGACACTGAGGTATCCAGTTTGTTCTTTTCAGAATGGGACATTAATTGGTTCAGACTGTCTATATTCCTATGTTTTGTCCTGAATAATGAAGAGTTGGGGCACAAAAACTTTTTTTTCGGTGAGAAAATTTTACATCAAAAACCACAATGTTATAAGTTTCTCAATTTCACCCAAATGGTTTATGGAACATTATAACGCTGAGGTCATGAAAGGGTCAAGTGGTCTAATATGTACCAAAATGTATGCCAGAAAAGCTATTATTCCTATACACCGACTGTAATAACTGTCAAGGGTGAGCAATTTGCGAATTCCAACTGTGTACAATCCAAACAAAGCAAAATGGTTGGTAGAATGTATGCATAATGGATGCATTCTAGCCTCTTTGGGGAATAATGCATAAAAATGTTATAAAATTTAATCAGTTTATAAAACCATCTTAACATGCAGTGCCACAAACTAAATAATATTTCAAATGACCACAGATACAGTAGATTGTAAACCGCCCATCTGCTGCTGCTTCATCTTTCATTTAAGTCATGCGTTTATCTTTTATAGGACGGGATTATGATAGGCTCGTGGTACTGTATTTCTGCCCTCGTAACTAGTCTAACTGCTTTTATTTTATAGAGAAAAAAATCAGCAATGGGATCTGGAATCAAAAATTTACATTTTGAGATCCAGTATTAAAAATATGAACAAACAGACCAAGAAAAAACAAGAAAACCCAGCAGATGTTTATCGAGGGCTATATAAATGCAGATATACGTCACAAGCTTTAGTTCATTAGTTGTTGTTCATTAGTTGTTGTACTCTTAGTGACTATGGCAAGGTTGTTGGCTTATACAGAACGGTGCGAGAAAATAAAAATCATATACAAGGTGGTAGTCAGTGGCGTGAGTGTACTGGTTAGCACTGTGACCTCATATCTCCATGGTTGAGGGGTTCAATCCCTGCCTCATTTATGTGTTTGTACAGTATGTTCTTCCTCTGCTTGAGAGGTTTCCTTCTACAGACACAGATTAGGCTAATTGGAGTGCACTGCGTCAGGAAGTTTTTCACAACTGAAGCGGAGACTCTACTTCTGATTTCTGTCATAGTAGCATCGACTGGCACAAAACTACAATACCCATCAGCCCCTGAGTGTCACACGATCTGATCGGCATTGCCTATTCCCTTTCACCTGTGTCTCATTATGCCTTGTTTGAACCATTACTTAAGTTCTAGGTTTTATGTCTCCTTGAGTCAAATGTCTGCTGTTCCTGCTGTCACGTGTGCCATGTTGTTGCTTATAGTCTGTATATTTATTGGTTTCTACCTATAGTTCAACTTCATGATTCTTGTTATTATTGATTCATTTTTTCCTTTGTTTGTACTTTATACAGTAGATGATCTGCATTTGAACTCACCTCCACTCCAGTTCCTTCCACAGTACCGTGTGAACCTTTTTTTTTTCTTTCTTTAAACCTATTTAGGTAAAATAGCGGGAAAAAATAGGGAGATATTTTTTACAGCTGCTGTAACATAAATGATAACAGGAACTATGTAGCTTGTTAAATGATAACAGGAACTATGTAGCAAACCCTTTTTTATTTAGCAGCAAATTATAAATTGTCAAAGTTAACAAATTCCTGATAGAAAATATTAAAGATAGGGATTATGAATTATTTCTTCCTTTAAAAGCAAGGTCCATTGTGTATTATTCTTTGATTAAAGAAATATTAAGCTGAAGCTCAGGGCAAAGTTGACCACACTGGATATGGTAAGATATCCTTAAGAAATATGGAAATTAAATGAATAACTTAATAAATGAAGAAACCTAATGATAACTAATGAAATCAAAAGTCAAAATGCTTACATTTGTAAATTATACTGTACAGTATGTTCAGCTAATTGTTACCCTATACATGTGTGGCACATTGCAAATTAGGATTAAAGGTTAAAGAAGTGGAAAGTGTTCAATTGAATTTACATTTAACTAAAGTATTGAGTTAAAGAGGCTCTTTAATTAACAAAATATCCCCTCGAGTAACCAATACTTTATACTGTAGTCATTTAACAGACAAAAGAAATCAACGGAACTGTGGGATGATGTGTAACCTGATAACTGGGATATTGCAAAAAACATAGGAAACATCTCTTATTTTTTTCCAGAGCTATT
>JAOVVA010000037.1:32490571-32505915 GCA_028565275.1 Leiocassis micropogon
TTAGAAGTTGGCACCTCCACATCATTGCATTCAGTTTTTATTCACAATTTGTATAGTGTCCCAACTTTTTTGGAATCTGGTTTGTATCAAAGAGCTTTGCACTGTGTGGTTAAACTGATATTAATCAATCATCGATTGGTTTACTCAAACTGACGATCAATTCACTATTCCATCAATATAATAATAGTCACAATATAATTTTTATCTATAATTTAAGTTAGGGCACTGGTGGCTCGGGTAGTTGAGGTTCCGGGTTGATAATCAGAGGGTAGGAAGCTCAAGTCTTGCCACAGCCAGGTTGCAACTGCTGGGCCCCTGGGCAAGTTCCTTAACCCTATGCCCCATACAACCAGCCACTGCATTTAGTGCCGATCCCCAGCTGTGAGTTGTGCCATACTGTAATAACTGTACCAGAACTTGTCGATCAAATGTGACATGGCAATCCATAGAATAAAAGAGACAAAGCCATATTAAAAAAAATATATAAATCTATACTTAAGGTTATAGGTTGTAAGTTCAAAGTGAACTCATTGGTCAATGGTATAATATCACAGGCAATTGGGATGAGATCCTGAGTACTTTTTTATCTTCTTCTCATTGAGATGATTTTTTGTTATTCTTTTGATAAATATTTAATTGGGGTGAATGTACTGTATCTAAATAGAGAGAAAAAAGTAAATAAAGTGAATTTTTTTATAATAATATATAATAGAAAACTAATAGCAAAGTATGAGGTGCAAGATGGATGTACAGATTTATGTAAAAAAAAAAGTTTAATGATATTTTAAGGTAAGGTATAATTATAGTGAACTGGTTATTATTAATCAGAAACATGAACATTATGTAGCAATAGGCAGGTGTTTTAAAAACTGTACATTATTTGTGTTAAAAATGTTGTTTTTCTTTACATAAATGTTTGTAAAGGTAATATCAGTTAGATACAAATAGTGAAACCAGAGAAAATTTTTCATAAAAAAAATAAATAAATGAATAATGATAAGTTATAATAATAAAAAGTTGAATTATATCTGAGTAACTCTGATTAGTGTTGAAATTGAGTTATCATGAGCCTGGTCCTTGAAGTTGTTGTTAGCACTGAGCTCGCTACACTGCACGCCACCCATCACAGTGATCCATTATGGGCCATGTGCTAATTGGCGCTGTCTGCATCTGCACCACATTTCTGTGCTCGCTTCCTCTCTGGCACAAGGTCATAAATCTAACTTGCGCTCCGTGGAGGAGCAAAACCGCCTCCTTTTTACACACATCTATCAGCTAGCAGCCAGACATGCTGTCACTTGGTTCCTTTTGTGTTGAAAATTGCGTCATCCAGCCAGATGTTCAGAAGAGCAGAGTTTTGTGTCATTGGAGAGAATTCAGAGGTGAAGTCAGAGGTAGAACCGAGGAATTGGGATAAGTTTCTGATTGGGTCACTGGGTCCAAAATTTGCATTTATATTTGTTAACACCCTTCATCATTTTAAAACTAGTTTTAGTTTAGTTAACAACATTAAGATTATTTATGCAAATGTATATACAAAATCCCTTTGCATGCTTGCGGATGCTACTGATGCCAGGCGCGTGTGTACAGGTGTGGAAAACAGTTGCTTAATTTGTCATTTCTATTTTTTTATGTATTCATTTTTTTATTTTAGTTACCAGTGAATTTTAGCAGTGTGTAAATATTACATGCATTATAAATACTGTATGGTGGAGTGTCATTGATAAAGCCAGGGATATGATTGAAAAACACTAATAAGAGATTCTGAATTTTGCTGGTAGTAGAAGTAAGAATTTTAGGATAACTAGTAGTAACAGCAGCAGCAGGAAGAATTTTGAAAGTAGTAGTAGTGCAGCCGTGGCCAAAAGTTTTGATAACTTTCAAAACGTCTGCTGCTTCTGTGGTATTATGGTACATAGACATATAATTACAAGCATTTTATGAGTGTCAAAGGCTTTTATTGACAATTACATTAGGTTTATGCAAAGAGTCAATATTTTCAGTGTTGATCCTTCTTTTTCAAGACCTCTGCAGTTCACCCTGGCATACTGTCAATCAACTTGTGGGCCACATCCTGACTAATGGCAGCCCAATCTTGCACCCATCAGTGCTTGGATTTCATCAGAATTTGTGGGGTTTTATTCGTCCACCTGCTCCTTCAAGTTTTCAATGGGATTAAGGTCTGGGGAGTTTCTTGGCCATGCTTGTTTCTTGGCGATTATGCTGGAAAAGGCATTGTTTGTCACCAAAATGTTCTTGGATGGTTGGGAGAAGTTGTTCTCATGTGGATGTTTTTGTACCATTTTTTATTCATGGCTGTGTTCTTAGGCAAAATTGTAAGAAGCAACCCAACACATGAATGGTGTCAGAATGTTTTACTGTTGCCATGACAGGACTAATGGTAGCGCATTCTCAAAACTTTTGGCCATATCTGTAGTAGTAGGATGATAAAAAAAAATAGCAGTAGTAGAAGTAGTAGTAAGAATTGTAAAAGTGGTAATAAGGGTAGAATTAGCAGCAAAAAATGCTGGCATTACTTGTAGTAGTAACAAGAATTTTAGTAGTAGTAGCACCAATAAGAATTTTTTTTAGTAACTAGAGTTTTTCCCCA
Organism: Leiocassis micropogon; assembly: GCA_028565275.1. NCBI lineage: Eukaryota > Metazoa > Chordata > Actinopteri > Siluriformes > Bagridae > Leiocassis > Leiocassis micropogon. Next base: position 32,493,183 of record JAOVVA010000037.1, read on the forward strand.
CGACTCCGTCTGTGAGCAGATCCTGGCACCTGCATGCTATCATTTCCTGCGAATGGAGTATGTGGTCAACTCGCTGCCACTCCGTATGCCGCTCCAATGTTTTAAAGCCCTTACTTCTGCCTGTCACATGCGCTATTGCTGTAGATGCATCTCAGTCTGTTCCAGGGTTTCAGTAGCTACAGTATGAGCTCCGGCTGACGTACCCATTTTTGCCTTAAAAGAAACTACGGAACTACCTGTGCAAAAACAGAACACATACAGTACACCGACCAAACAGAATTTATGTTTTATTTATTGTATGTAGAAGTTAGTCGATGGTGATATTAGGAGTAGTAGTGGTAGTAAATAATAGCACAAATAGCACAGATAAGTATGATCACATGTTTTTATGGTTGTTTTCAGTTGTTTTTATGACCCCCCCCCCCCCAAAAAAAAAATTAATAATAATATGCTCGTTTTGAGCGTTCAATATTTTTGCAACATCATTTCCATATTCCAGGAGCTGTAAAATTGACCTTTTAAAAAAGTAATGATAACTTTCGTCTACCTGACATATCTGAAAATTTTCATTATAAGGTCTGACGGATCACCATTAACACACACCATCAAGGCTTCCATATATATTTTCTTTAATCATCATTGACCTGTGCTGTTTTTTCATGCATGTATCTGTGCCTCTTGAGTTTTAAGGGTTAAATTATTATTACTTGTGAATTACATTATAAGTTTTATATCTATCCTCTCTATATATTGTGTACTGTATATAAAATCGTCAGGCTCATAAACATTAAATTTGTATGTAGTCACATCAAACAGAAGATGTAAACCGTAAAAATAGGAAAGGTTTAGTCAGTCAAACATTGTGTGGGGGAGAAAATGCCTCTCAAGGTCATGATTTTTTAATATGAATCATTACAGTAGCATTCATTACTCTCTCCTGAAACAACACATGATTCTGATTTATGTTTCAGAATGTAAGTTAGTTACTGCTAGGAACTCTTCAATGAATCATCATCATCATCATCATCATCATCATCACAGATATGATATAATGTTTCAATCCGTGCTATCTGGCATCATAAATAAAGAAGAACGTACAAACCCTTGATCCTTTTCAATAAAACAGCCATCATTATTAGAGCAGAGCAGTGGACTGAGAGTGGTGAATTGATTGCTGTCAGGAATCAATCTATAGTATGTGGAGTAAAAAATAAATTAAACGAATAAAAATAAATCTAAAAAAAATCTATAAAAAAGAAAAGATTCAAGCTATAATAATTTTTTTTAAGTTTTAAAGTTGGAATGAAATGAATGTACTGTAAGCAGGCATCATTGTACTGTTGATCCACTTCCTAAGATGTCTATCATTACTGTTTATGTATCCTCTCAACAGGGAAAAAAAAAAAAAAAAGAAAACGTACTTCATGCTTAAGCTTCATCTCCATTTTGTCTACACAGACTTGTTAAGCATTTTGGCTCACTCTGTTTCCTCCTGATAGGGAACTGCTTACTGAATTGGCACACACGCTCCTGTCGGAACAGCGAGAGCCGATCTCATGGAACAAAAAATCTCTAGAGAGCATGATGTATGCCGGGGAGATACACGACTCCTTTGTGTTCAACATTTCAGCAGAGGACCTAAAACCTTGTCGTTAAACCTCCGAGATTTCTCTTCTTCAGGCTCATAGCTGCAGCCTGACTGTACGATCCGCCGGCGAAAACTTGAGCTGCATTCACGTGCGATCATTTCTCATTCAAGCCGTGTTGCACTTGGTAATGGGGCCAGTCATGTGTGGTCAAACGGTGGCATTAATAAGTCTCCGCTCGACTACGCTCTGTGGCCGTGCGATTACCTGTCACACTTCATTTATCTATTGTAAAAACATTCCATGACTCTTTCCTGCTCCCCCCGTTTAAGGGTGATCTCAAACACACACACACAACCTTGTGCTGCTCAAGCCCCTCCGATTATATACAGTACATACATCATACTCCACTGGCACGGAGATTTTTCTCAGAAAATTCTCTAAGCAGTTTGGAGGAAATAAAAATACCAAGCAAACCAGGTTGATACATATTATTTAAGATTTCATTGCCCTGCCCTTAGCTTTTAGTGCAATTCTGTGTGATTCATCATGTTCCGACAGCCAATCTTTCACAATTTGAGTCCTGGAATATTGCCATGCAATGGGGGGAAATAACTTCATACTGTAGATGTGATAACCTGGTCATTCAGTACATTCAGGTCATCAGCTGACTACATTTTATTGCCACATAATGTTGCTGAGCCTAGACCTGAGCAACTGAAGCAACCCCAGATCATAACACTGCCTTCAGAGGCTTGTACAGTGGACACTATGCATGATGGGTGCATCGCTTCAGGTGATTCCCCTCTTTCTTTTCATCACTCTGGAATAAGGTTAGTCTGGACTCGTTAGACCACATCACCTTTTTCCATCTCTCTGAAGTCTAACCTTGTGTGAAGTAGCACTTCAACAATCATGAAGTGAATGAAAAAAACTTTTTGTTTTATTTTTCTTGTTGATTCTGTGGAGTTGGTCTATTAAGGATGGTTAGGCTTCAAATTCATCAATGTGTAAATATTGGATGAATGTGATGAAATGATATCAATTACTAAAGGTAAAGGTTGTTTAAAATACTTTCTGTATGTTAATAAATTCTCTATAATATGTAAAATGCTCATTTAGTAACTAATGGCTAATTTGAAAATGAAGGAGGAATTGAAAGGTTATGGAGGAACAAAGAACTGTTTGGAGAAGAGGTGGCATGTTGAACCAGTAGCGAACTGTACAGTATTTGATATTCTATTATAAACGGTTTCTTTTGTTAGTTGTTTTCTTTTTCTTCCCTTTGGCTACCTGTGTTGTTGAACTTTGGTCCTTGTGAACCTTTTTGGAACACCTGTGGCACAGTAAAAAAAATGTTCTCCTTGGACATTGTTGGAGTCTTTGCCATTTCTTTTCACTGCCTGTAGCCTTGCATCGACTATCTTACCACACCTTGTATGCTCCCTACTAAACTGAAACAAGTGGTTTTCTTTATATGAAAGGCAATGGCACAATTTTGCAAAGTTAATGATAATAAAATATTATCCAGTGACTGCGTTTTTTTTTTCCCTTCAAAAGCACATGGATTTATATCTAAGTCATCCTTGTAATTTCATGTAATTAACAAAAAAGCATTGTGTTAGGTAAGGGATATGAAGCAGTGTGCCCATGTTCATTAGCGAATGTTGTACAAATGTGATTTTTTTTTTTTTTTTTTATGCAGGGAAAGCATTACTGTGGAAAGCTAACACTCTCAAGAGAGGGGGGGGTGGGGGGAGCATCCCTGGCCCTGTGTGCATTCAAAATTTCCTTTTTTTGCACACACAAGGTCTAATATTTTATTGAGTAGGCTGATATCACAGATGAGCTCCTGCATCTTTATTTGTTAGGCTCAAAAGGGCCAATCATTATCTTTTAATTACCATGGCCCAGCACTGAGAGCCACTATAGGCAGATAATTAATCATGCGTAATGGCAAAGCATGAGACAGAAATACGGAGGAGGGGCAGGAGGTGTACGGGGGAAAGCTAAGCACATTGAGTTAATAGCAAAGCATCAGAGTTACATTATTTGCATATGAACCAACTCTGAATAATGAATTATTACAAGTAAAGCAGTGACAGAGAGAAAGAGAGATACATGTCTGATATTTCTGTATTATAAACAATAGCTTTTAACTACTGTTTGAAATTAATGAAACAGAAAGTATCCAAATTTTTTCATACTGTAGGATGTAAATATAACTAAATAATTCTGAATTCTGGATTTTCATTCATTTGAGTCTGCAAACAATACTGTTGTTTAACCTTCTCCTCTTCCTTGTCTATACCACTTTATCCTGCATACAGGATCATGGGGAGTCCTGGAGGAGACTTAGGGCACGGGACGGGATACACCCTGGACCTCGTGCCAATCCATTGCAGGGCACACCCTGACACTCACATGCTCATTTGTTGTTTTACTTCCATCTCAAAATACAAATCTTTCATTTACCTTTAATATTGTCCATCAGCCAAAACATGTTTGAGCAAAATGTTGCTTTTTACTATAGATAACAAGGCTATCCAATTAGCACTGTGCTGACTGGATGCTGAAATCATCACTTATTCACTTCAAATACTGGCGTTAAATTGGAACAATCAAAAACAACAAATAAAAGGCTTTATAATTAAAAAGATTGTTAAAAAGATAATTGAAAACAGTACTCACTGATAACATAAATAAGTTGTGCAATTGTTTTGTTTTTTTATGTTTCACACTGTCAAAGTTTGTTAAAAACATATAAATTCAAAGCCTCTTATAGAAGGATACATTGTAATTTTCAAAAACATAATATTTCTTATGTGACAAATTTAGTGAAATCAAAAAATGGTATTTTATTGCATTTTGCAGTTAAACCCATTTTATTCCTTTTTAACCTTCATGGATAATTTCTGTAGGTTTTAATATTAAATAATTCAATATTTAACCCTTTATGGATCACTGAGGATGGCGCCATCCTCAAATGTCATATTATGCAGTTTTTTTTCTTCATATTGTATTTACATACTTAATGTTATGAACATAACATGCACACTAAGTCATTTCTTCATATTTTGCTTCCAGAGAGCCATACTTTTTCTATATTTCAATGTAGCCTTAAGGAATAGTTCTCCTGGAGGACTTTTTTGGCTCTCATATTTGACACGTTTTTGGCTCTCTTTTTTAGTCCAGTCCCTTAACCTGAACAGTTTCAGAGGAATGTTTTTGTTTGTTAAACCAAACAGAGACCTATAAATCATTCAAGCATAAAAAAATGCATCTAACTTAAGGCATGAACCAGGGAGAAACAGGTGATAACAGATAATCAGGGCGGTGATTACAGTAGTATACTGGTGATGCTGAATGCTGAGTGGTTGGAATAAACGAGAGGGGAAATGAGGTTGCTGATGAGGTTGTTACATAAAGACCCATTTTTAAAATTGTAACTTTAGGTACTTTGCAGCCTACAGTAAAACGTGGTTATATGACATTTTATACTCGGACATCAGAAATTAGCCAGTTATCGTTGGTCACTAGCTCTTGCTTTATTTCTACCTAAAAAGAGTAATGTAGCAGCTCTTTCAGTCCTGAAGTCTATCCAGCTGTCTGACTTCTTCATCTAAGAACACAGTTGGTGTCATTTTACTGTATTCTCTATCTCCTAAATTGCTAACTAGCTGAGGTGGGACAACATTGTTGTCCAGCGTTTGTTGTTTTCATCAATTTCACATTGGATTTGCTTTAATATAATTTTACACATGGCTGCAAAACAATAATGGAGAAAAAATAGCCTTTATTTAATTATTTTTTTTTACACTTGTCCCTTATTTCTGAAATTTTCTTCCATTCCAAGCCATTGTAACTTTGCTAGCCATGTTCTGTGGTAATGTCAGAGCAACACATAACCGCTAACCTCTAACAAGAACAAAAGTACACCACCAACCAACAAATTAGTAAGGAATTACTAGGTATTTTAAAATAAGCAGACTTTCTTTAATCCTCAACCACTGCACTCTCAATTTGAATAAAAGTGTGTGCCAAACTGCTTAATATCAGTTTCAACATACAGTTTGTGTGATGCTAATTGGCAAAAAAAAGGGAACACAAGTCACATTTCGTCTGACTTTTTCCATTCAAAGGGCTTGTGTAGTCTTATATCCAGTTGAACAAATCTACAGGTGTCACGAGAAACCCTCAGAATTAAAGACGACTTATCTCCACAGCACCTCTTACCTCAAAGCCGGTGTTATTGTTTCCCTCTCGTTGTAAACAGCACTAATCATGGTGCGCATAGGGAGAGGAGGAAGTGAAATAGCCTCGAGTTGGCACGGACCAGTCGGAGGTGCTCCGGAGCGGAACGCTTTAATGAAGACTGGCCTGCTCCACCCCTACTGAATCACAATAAAAGCCGAAAGAACAATCCAGTGGACAGTTTTCATCTTAGTTTGCTTTTATGCTTTGTATTCAGGCCTGTGCTATATGACACCCTGGGCTATGTTTTACAATTCATATTAGTTTATATTACTTTTCCATAGCAGTCATGACCTGCCTATAAAACGTGGGCTAAATAATGAGCCTGAAGTAAAAACAGGGGCAATAACCATTTAGTAAATGTTTAAACAGATGAAATCAGCTATATAAAATGTGAAAGCTGAAAATAGGGAAACAGCAGCCTGTTTGTCATGTCAGGCCGCGTTAGAGTTAAACGAAAATGTGCACAGTAATCCAATATTGCTAGAGCAGATGTTGCTGAATATTTTGCAGTCATTAACAAAAGATTAAAAAAAAAAAAAAAAACAGCTTTCAAAATTAGCATGAGAACAATTAGCTATTCAAACAAGATGTCAATGGATTTTACCCAAGTGCACATTTGGGTAATGATTAGAACCAGCAGCCAGACAAATGGTCAAGCTAGTGATGTTATGTGGGGAACTTAAGGTGCTTAAGCTTCAAGGTGTGTATGACACTTTCAATTGAAGCCCTATACCAGTGCTTAGTACTTTTAGTAATGACATCATCAATGTTAACTTAAATCTGAGAAACGCTCCAGTTTCTACTGGTTTCAGCAGTCTATACTAATAGCCTTATTTAAGGACCACTTCAGTGATTCAGCTGAAGCATTTATACCCTATATTAACAAAATTATTTGGCCAAACCTGCAATGATATTGTTTCCAAATACATATACTCCAATATGGAGTCAGTCCCCCTTTTGCCAATATAACAGCTTTCACTCTTCTTGGAAGGCTGTCCTCAAGATTTTGGAGTGTTTCTGTGGGAATCTGTGCCCATTCATGCTGTAGAGCAGTTATGAGACAGTGGCTAATGTTGGACGAGAAGGCCTGGCTCGCAATCTTCGTTCCAGTTCATCCCAAAGATCCTCAACGAGGTTGAGGTCAGGGGTCAAGTTGCAGGCCAGTCAAGTTCAAGGTGCAGGCCGGTCAGGTTCTTCCACACCGAACTGATCAAACCATGTGTTTATAGTCCTTGCTTGTCATGTTGGAATAGAAAAGGACATTCCCCAAACTGTTGCCACAAAGTGGGAAGCATAGCATTTTCCAAAATGTATTGGTAGACTTAAATATAAAGAATGCCTTTGACTGGGGATTAGGGCACCTAAATTCAATAATTAACAGGTTTGGCAAAATATTTTTGTCCATATGTGATTCCCACATCCCTGGTTCCTCCGAGTACTCTGATTTCCTCGTACAGTCCAAAGACATGCAGATTAAGTTAACTGCTGTTCCCAAATTGCTGTTCCATAGTGTGTGTACAGTATGTGTGTGCTCTGTAAGAGATTGGTGTACTCTGCATTATGCCCAAAGTATTTGTGTTTGAAATTAGTTTTTATTGTTTAAATGCAGCCCTTGGTTTTTAAGTAAGAAAACTAATATATATAAGGAATGGGCTACGTTTAATTACTCATATTCAATTAGGTTATGAAGCTGTTGATCAAAGCTAAGGTAGAACACTTTCAAGTTATAATAATTTTTTTTTAAGGTTCAAGGTTTTAAAATTGTAACAAAAAAATGTAATATTGAATCAAGATATTTATAAAATTGTGATACAGAATCATAATGTTAATCAAATTGCCACCTAGACACCTGTAATACTGTATTTAATTGGACCGCGATAATTCTGTTTCTCGCCATAATTTTTATATTCTTATGCTCTTTCAATATTATGCAGAACTAATTCCTGAGGTAGTTTCTCCAGTGCACCAACATGCATATTGAACTGTATCATCTACCATTGCATTTTTGCTTAATTTATTCCATTCATTCATTTAGCAAATGACCTCATGTAATGTTTAGCTCGGTTAATTGTGACCGTAAATGCTGACATTGTTAGCACAAACACAATCCTTTATTTCTGGTACGTACATAGATGACATGCATCTGCAAGTTTTACCTTTCGAAACTGCACAGTTTGCAAGAATGGACATACAGTATATGCAGTTTCATAACTTGCTACTTGCGAAGTAGCAATAACCCTATTATTTCGATATTTTAAATAATGATTACTCAGCGCTACTCACATAATTAAAGCATGTAGTCTATATTTTATGTCCTCCACAATGCTGATGACTACAATATACCAATTTGACCTGTATTTTACATGCAGTAATAAGATTAAGCTGAATTAGTATGTGCTAATTCATGGGATATGATTCATGTGGTGCCTCTGATACAACAGTCTCAAATGAGGTTTTAACTGGAACGATTTAATATTTAAAAAGGACATTTAAAAAAAAAAGGTTAAATAACATTTTTATATGGTCATCAGTATTAAAAAATAAATAAATAAATAAATAATAAACAAATGACTGTATTATTGTATGGTCTGTATGCATGTTAATCCCCCTTCTTTTTGGCTGAATAATTTAGGCTGGTTCAAAAGTCTGGATCCATATGCATTTTTTTTGTAATATGAAATTTGAGATTTTACTATTTATTTCACACCTGAGATGGGTTTGCAAACAACAATAGAAGATGCAATAGAACCTGAGCTGAAACCACTTAACTTTTTTTTCGTTAAGGTCATCTGAAATCAGTCATCTATCAGAACCGGCCCAGAACAACCACTACACTAAATGGGAGGAAATCTCTGGAGGCCGTTAATATCAGCATTTGCTGTAATCCATATACTTAAATACATTTCTGCATACAAATCCAGAATTTTAGCCATAACACTAATCAGCCATAGCATTAAAACCACCTGCCTAATGTTTTGTCTGATCCATTGAGACGTGGACACCACATGACCTCTTAGATTAGTAGCTGATCCTTTAAGTGCAGTATGCCTCCATGGATTGGGCTTTTTTTTCCCTCACATTGGCTTGATCACATTGGGATTTGAGGAATTTGAAGACCAAGTAAACACCTTGACCCTCAAACTATTCTTTCCTTACTTTCATTCCATTATTCAACAAAGAGTGTATGATCAGATTTTTATACTTAGCTCCAGCTGCTTCTTAAGGTACTGCTGGAATGGACCACCTTTCGCACTAAGAGCTGCCTTAATTTTTCATAGCATAGATTAAACAAAGTGCTGGAAACATTCCTCAGAGATTTTACTCTATATCAGATTTGTTGTCTGCACATCAATGATGTGAAGCTCTTGTTCCAAAACCTCCCAAAGTTGCTCTATTTCATTAAGATCTGGTGACTGTGGAGGTCATTTAAGTTCAGTGTACTAATTGTCATGTTCAAGAAACCAGTTTGAGTTTATCCTGTGGTCTTAAAGGAATGGACATGCTCAGCAACAGTACTCAGACAGGCTGTGGCATTTAAGTGATGCTGGTAATAAGGAGCCCAAAGTGTGCAAAGAAAATATCCGCACACCATTACACCACCAGCAGATGCCTAAGCCAATAATACAAGGCAGGATGGATCCTTGCTTTCATGTTGTATACACGAAATTCTGACCCTACCATCCTAATGTTGCAACAGAAATGTTTTTCCAATCTTCGACTGTCCAATTTTGGGGAGCCCATGCAAACTGCTGTATAACCCACAATTTCCTGTTCTTAGCTGACAGGAATGGCACCCGGTGTGCTTTTCTGCTACTGTATTCCATCTGTTTCAAGGTTCGAAGTGTTGTGTGTTCAGAAATGCTTTTCAGCATACTTCAGTTGTAACGAGATGCGAATTGAGTTACTGTTGCCTTTCTATCTGCTTAATCCAGTCTGCCCATTCTCTCCTGACCTTTGGCATCAACAAGGTGTTTTTGCCCTCAGAACTGCCACTCACTGGATGTTTCTCTTTTTCAGACTATTCTCTGTAAACCCTAGAGATGGTTGTGCATGAACATCACAGCAGATCAGCAGTTTTGGAAATACTCAGATCAGCCTGTCTTGCACACATCATGCCTTTAATAACTTTTATTCAAAATTCTGATGGCATTTGACCATGTGCACAGTACTTGCCTAAATGCATTAAGTTGCTGCCATGTTATTGGCTAATTAGATATTTGCATTAATGAGAAGCTGAACAAATGTACCTAATGAAGTGCCAGCAGGTTTATATCTATATCTATGTACAGTATGTATTAGTGTTTGTATGCTTGTAAGTCTATAAAATGTGATTACAATGGGATTGGGCTTATATATAGTATCAGCTTTGAGATTGTGCTATTAATCATATACATACCACATATGTAAATGATTAATGCTTCAAAATGCAGTGCTTCCAACATACGAATAATTGAAGCAGTAAAAAAGAGATTTCTTTTTCTAACCGTGTGCCCTGATGGTGAACTAAACCCTGAAGTCTTTCTACAGCCACTAGCTCAACATCCATTATTGAAGATATTGTGTTTCATAAAGCATGTGCCACATTTACAGATAGTCCCTCTGTCCCGTGCTTAGCAAAGCTTGTTTTATTGATCGCCTGGCCTTTCCATACAAAATGCACACTTCTACCCTTAGGACAAGAAAATCGGAGGAATGTTCGCTCTTTGTTCTGGCAGGAGGAAAGGTTCCTTTTTAGGAAACATCAATTGCTATGAGCCAGGGGCTAGCATCCTCTTACAGTCTGATAATCTAGTGCCTTTTAGTGTCAGTTCAAGTAACTGTAGAGTTGTTAAAGATGGAAAATAATGAGTCTCAGGTGGTTGATCGTGTTAAAGGTCATGCTAGGAGTTACAAAAGATATGATGTAGATACAGCTGTTAAATTCTCAATTCTGATTGGTTAGAAGATATGTATTAAGTGTTCAGAACTAGACTTTGACTTACTGAAGTTGTTAAAGTCTGCTGTTTCTGTTTTTATTAATCCCAGCACACTTACCGGATGTTAAATTTTAGCAAATCCTTGTATAAACACAAGTGGAAGACAAATAAAGGGTTCCCTGAAGCTGTTGTCATTAAACTTTAAGCGATCGTCCGAGCCACAGGGATGGCTGCTGGCGATAGGAAAGGGTATATAAAGAGGCGTAATTGTTTCGAGAGCTGGGATACGAACCGTACTGCTGCCTGATTCTGGTGAACCGTTTTAGAGAATACAGTGGATTTGAGCATGTGTCAAAACAGAAGACTATGTATAAAGCTGATCACAAAAGCAGAGATTTAATGACATCATTTTATTATTTCAAGCATGTTCATAATAACTGACTGACACAATTAACTCATTTGTGGAAAAAAAAAATCTTTTTTTTTTTGGCACTGAACATGCTCCAAATATTAAGACCCATTGTTTAAAAAAAAAAAAAAATACCAGCATTCAAGATTTATAACAGATTCCCCACACAGTATATCGCTTGACTGTGTAATCATTAAAACTTTTTCTCATAATAATACTGGGAGGACAAAGAGAAACCTGGGTGTGTCCTATGAACCACTTGCAATTTGTTCAAACTTTGCTTGAATCCGAACAAATTTATCCCCAAAGTCATTGAGTTTGCAGAAAGAGCTGCATCGTGACAGGTACATGTTGATTCATGGGCAGGGCTTAATTAGTCTGAGCTGGTGCGCTGGTGAAGATGACGAGGGAAAGAAAGAGAGACTGACTATACCGGACACACCGGTGACAGCTTCGTTGCTGGTTCTTCTCTTAAACTCTTCACTTTCCATTAGGTGTGAGGTGGAAGATGAGGCAAGGCTCTGCATATGGAGGTGAGGGAGCTGGTGTCGGTGGTGGAGCTGAAAACAGTGGCAGTCAGTGGCCTTCGAGCAGATTTTCTGTTTAGTCCAATCCAAACCCGGTGATTATAAAGTCATTGAAATGAACACAGGAAGCAAATGATGCTGTAAAGAATTAGGCTAGGCTACTATGGTGTCTGAGGTTAATTCTATTTATGCTGTATAAAAAAAACACACACACCAAAAAACTGTCGGATTATAAAACAAGACTTTAAACCTTTAACAGAAAGGAAGGCAGAAAGAAATCAGCTTGTGATGCCGTGGTTGATATTTAACATTAATCTAACTGGGCACAAGGCAGCATTCGCTTTCATTGTCAAGGTGCAAAATGTATTTTTTTTTTTTCATTCTTAGTTGCTACTTTGTATTTTAAGCAATAGCATTTGCACAGATAGACAGAAAGTGTGTTCTTGTGAGTGTGTGTGTGTGTGTGTATGTGTGAAAATCGAATGTGCCTCTTGTTGAGCGTCATGTTGCACTGAAGGTTAACGTGAGACTTCATGCTTCATGTGGAGTTTCACCCTGCAAAACAGAAATGGGTAGACAGGCAAGGTTAAATGAGCAACTGTGCTTTTATGGAAAGACTCTGATAGGTTTAGATTAAAGTAACACCTGAGCGCCCGTGTTTTTGCACCGAGTGCAGGAATGCATAATAACCCCATGGGCCAGGATGAGTGGAAAGCAGAAATCAGCACATTGATAATCTTTTTTTTGCTGAAGACTTGCTCTGACACCTTGCTGACACCAAAATCTGAAAGGAGGTGAAACCATCAGTATCTTATATATCTCTAAAAATATTGACGTGGTGCTTTAGAATATAAATCTGAAATTATGGACTTGTCATCCTAAGGGAGAACGTCTCGGGTTACTTTACTGTAACCCTGTCCCCTGAAAAAGCGGGAACGTGATGCTGCGTGAAAACGCTATAGGGACATCTTTCTGTGTTGCCGGTTGTGAAGCATGTGTGTATCAAACACGCCAAATCTTGGCATATATAACCTCGGT
>JAOVVA010000037.1:32506015-32549289 GCA_028565275.1 Leiocassis micropogon
ATGCCAAAATATTTGGCGTGTTTGACACACACGTGCTTCACAACCGGTCACGAGGAATCGTTTCCCATAGCGCTTTCACGCAGCATCTCATTCCCGCTTTTTCAGGGAACAGGGTTACAGCAAAGTAACCCGAGACGTTTTCAGAATAGTTTTAATTCAGCCCCATTGGAGGGTTTTCGAGCAAAAATGACCTGTTTAAGGTCATGCCACAGCATCTCAAGTCTGTACTTTGACTAGGCCACTCTAAAAACTGTAAAAATTCTCCAAAGTTCTCCATTTATTTATTTAACCATTCAGAGATGGACTTGCTGGTGTGTTTCAGGTCATTGTCCTGCTGCGTAACCCAAGCTTTGAGGTCACGAACTGATGGTCAGACATTCTCCTTCAGGAGAGATAAAGCAGAAAAATCTGTGATTCCATCAATTATGGCATGTCGTCCATGTCCTGAAGGTGCCAAGCAGCCTCAGACCATCACACTACAACTAACATATTTGACTGTTGGTCAGTGATGTACTTTTATTTGAAATCCTGCATTAGTTTAATAATTCCATCATCATTAAAAATTCCATCACCCAAAAAGGTAACTTTTGTCGCATCAGTCCACAGAATATTGGCCAAAACTCTTAGGGATTTTCAAAAAGTAAAAAAAAAAAAAAAAGCCAAGTAGGTTTTGACAGCTTTCTTTCCTTTAATAAATGAAATAATGATTTAAAAACTGCATTTTTCATTTACTCAGATTATTTACTATACTGTATGTGTAGTATAAAAATTAGTCTGATGATCTGAATCATTTAAGTGTGAAAAATATGCAAAAAATATTAGCGAGGGGAAATACTTTTTCACGGCACTGTATCATTGCCCTTGTAGTTGCAAACGCTTATCGACACCTTTCGTCTAGTTTCAACAGATAACCGGCACTGTGCTTGCTCGCTTTAGCATTATCGGTAGAACTGTGTAAGGACCCAAGTCATTTCCATTTTCCTATGTGATGCTGTTAATAAGCTACTGTTATCAGGGCCTTTAGAGACAAAGCACAATGCAAAGCTTACTGATAAATCCTAACATCGTTTAAATGAAGACCCATGAATTTGATGAAAGGAACCTTATCTTATGTTAGTTTCAACTAAATGAGAGAAAATCAACAGCATGAAAAAAACTTAAGATGCCATTTATCGCATTATGAGTAGTGTGTTCAAAGTCACAACGTCTAATGTGCTTCAAGTAAGGAAAAGAAATAACAATATGATAAGCATTTGTTTAGACGTCCAAAAATGAAACCTATATTTTCAAATTATTATCCAATCACCAGCTAAAGCGTTATAAGTTCAAAGCTTTAATGCACTCTCAACTCTATTCCCTATGGGGCTGCTTTACCCTGCTGGTAATAGAGCTAAAGAAATAGCTCTCGATGCATCATTAAACCGGGTGGAGAATTAACTTGGACGGAACTTAATTATGTCACACACGAGGTCCTGCAAGTTTGAGACTTGGAGAAGGGCAATATTGCTGGCTAAAGAGCGTAGACAGTTAGTTTAGACACATAATTAGAATCAATCATCCACATACACGAGAGTGTGGCTTCAGCCTGCTAAGTGAAACATTAACATTCATGGTGTAAAGTGGCTCGAAATCCAAAGACAGGATACGAATACGTTGTAACAAAAAGTGTAAACCTGGAACCAGGATCGAACAGATATACTGTAGTTTAGGGGGGTAAGAATGCAGTGATTTCACTTGATTCTGGAGAGAAAAAAAAAAGCCGTCTGTGTCTCCTTTCAGTAATGTTGAATTACGGACAAGGGCAACCCTGATTAAACCCAACTGAACAAAAGATGCTGTGTTTTCATTTGAGGACGGTAGTTTTGATATCGCAGCTGCTGAACTGGCATGTAGAATGGGAAAATGATTCCAGAGCTGTCACTCTGAAGAAATACAAAGTGTGTTTGTGAAGAACACACACATACACATACACACACACACAGAAATGTTAAACAGTGTTCAGAAAACTCCCATGTATTCTTATATTCTTATTTAAAGCACTGTCTCTGTCTCTTCTTAGCATTTTGGCTGATTTCAATGATTTCTGTGTGAACTTACACCAAGCTTGCTCATATTTTCTGTTGCCAGATTTCGGCCCAATGAATACAACACTCTTGTGTTGGTTCCCAGAGCTGCCAAGTCCTACACGCCTCACAGAAAACAATTGTTTCTGTTCTTGTTGTTGAATTTGTACATTGTGAAAATTCATCAGCTCAGAGGAAAGCCAACAACAACCTCTGATTCAGACTGAGCAAATGGATTAATACAAAAGGAAATGTCACTGCCAATTAAAGACATAATAATAATAATAAGAACCCAAGTTATTAAACATTTGTATGTAATATCTTACATAATAATTAAGATAATTCAAATAGACTTTATGGCAATATAAAATAAGGTATGCATGATGTTTTAAACAGGTTCTATAAAAATATATACGTGTATATATATAAAATATATACTGTAAATTCTGACAGTTCTCTAGATCTTAATTTAGACATCCAAAGCCAGTTCGAGATAGAGACTAAACTTCTAAAGCAGGTTTTAGGCACACAATAAAAATCTGAAGCTTGCTGCAGACATGTAGTAAACATCCAAAGCCTGCGTTTGACACAGACGAAACATCTAAAGCTAGTTTTTGAGACAGACTAAACAATCAAAGCTCTATCTAAATACAGACTAAACACAAAAGTTACGTCTATACACAAAATGAAACCCAAAGCTAGTTCTAGACACAGACTAAACATCTAAAGCAAGTTTTATTTAGACACATAATAACCAAAGCTTGCTGAAGACACATAGTTATGATCCAAAGCCAGCTTTAGACACTGACTAAACATCTAAAGCTAGTTCTAGACATGTCTAATAATCAAGAGCAAGTTCTAGACACAGAATGAACCTTTTACGCTGTATCTAACCACAGACTAAAGATTAACAACAGGAACTAGGGATCATGGAGTCCAGTGGTGACCACTGTACTGTATTCATTCCCACTTTTACAATTGTAGTAGGACCTCCTGTCAACATTCGCAGGCTACAGGCAATTTGGGAACACCAGTTAACCTAATCTGTATGTTTTTGGACTGTGCGAGGAAACCCACCAAGCACGGGGAGAACATGCAAACTCCATGCACACAGACCCGACATGAAAATCAAACCCGGAACAGGACGTGCAAGGTGACAGTGCTAACAACTAAGCCACCTTGCCGCCAGATACAGACTACATATCCAAAGCTAATTCTGGACAAAGACCAAGCATCCAAAACTAGTTCTAGACATTAAACATGGATTAAACATCTAAAGTTAGTTCTAGACACAAAGTAAATATCTAAAGCTAATTCCAGACACAGACTAAGCTTCCAAAGAAACACCCAAAGAACGTTTCTCGAGAGAAATAGTTCATGACACAGACTAAACATAAAAAAAAAAATACAAATATTAAACATTAATTCTAAACAAAATACTTAAAACAGTTCTAGACACGGACTAAACATTAAAACCCAATTATAGACACAGACTAAACACTTAAACCACCTTCTAGACATGAAGTAAATAACGAAAGATTGTTTTAGACTTATATTCCATACATCGATTAATAAATAGAATTTTTAAAAGGTTAAAAGGTTGCTCTCTACACAGACTAAACATCCCAAACCAGATGTATATGCAGACTAAATAGCAAGATTAGGCTCTAGATACACACCATATTAACAAGCTAGCTCAAGAGACACTTAGGAGTTGAGCTTACATGGAACATGTTTCCCAAATTGTTTGGTTGCTATCACAATACCAAATTAACTTTGCATAATTTTTAATAACAGCATGCACCCACATGCTTTGTTCCCTAATTAATCATTTGGCTAATGCCTCTATCTGCATATATTTTCAAGTGAGTGTGAATCCAGTCTAAACACAAAGCTATTTAAAAAAAAAAAAAGCCAACAGTGATATAAGCGCCGAAGCACGACTACATTGCCATTGAAAAAAAACAATACAGTTAAAAGAACTAAATGCATGTGTCAGAGTAAGAGCTAATACTCTGGATGCCAGACACATTAGTTAAAAAGCAGTCAGTCAAACTAAAAATGGTACAACTGATCAAAACAAATGGCAAATCAAAGAGGCCATTTTGCTTCAACCATGTATAGCCAAGCTAAAGAAATAGCCTTTGGTGCATCATTAAACCAGGTGGAGAATTAACTTGCACAGAAATCTGAGACTTGGAGAAGGCCAATAGTGCTGGTTAAAGATCATAGACAGTTAGTTTAGACACATAATTAGAATCAATCATCCCTATACATGAGAATGTGGCTTTAGTTCGCTAAGTGAAACATTAACATTCATGACGTAAAGTGGTTAAAAAAAAGAGCCAGGAACCAGGAACAGATACGAACCTCCTCAAGCCAAAAGATAAAATGTTATAAT
Organism: Leiocassis micropogon; assembly: GCA_028565275.1. Classification (NCBI taxonomy): domain Eukaryota; kingdom Metazoa; phylum Chordata; class Actinopteri; order Siluriformes; family Bagridae; genus Leiocassis; species Leiocassis micropogon. The sequence continues at coordinate 32,510,480 of JAOVVA010000037.1, forward strand.
GGACCCATTTTAGCTGTTGAAGCAAAAAGACTGATTCGACTGAATCTGATGGTAAAAAAAAACAGTGAGAAAATGTCCTCTAATTCTCTAATTCATTAAGTCAGAAATTCATCTCATAATGAAAAATGAGAAGCCTACAGTGCATAGGCAAATGTACACATTCAAAGTATGGTGAAAAGGTTTGCATTTCTGTATTGGTTAAATGTTCTTGAATGATCTGAGTCATCCAAAGTTTGTGGTAGATCCTACAGTATATCTGCATCATTGTGGAATTGCAAGTAAAATAAAAAAAAATAAAAAACTTTCTTCTCAAATAAAATTAGAACAGAAGCTGTGACATCCCGCAGTTCCCCGTTCACAAGAGAGTTCAACCCCTACCACATCCATATGAATAAGCGAGAAGAAGTCCTCATGAAAACACACTTTAGCTCCTACTCCTCCAGCCTTTCTGGCTTACCCGGCACTCCCGGTAATCCATCATACAAATGAACACAACATTGTATTTTCACACCTGCTTGCTCTCTCAGGACCCAGATCCACTCTCAGGTCTTGCTCTGCATGGGAATGAATGAGATGGATTGCCAAGGAGGAGAGTTATCTAACGGGTAGGATCAACTCCACATTTTGTAACTGTGAGGATCCAGTACATGGGAGAGAGGAACACACACACATACACAGAGATTAATAAGCAAATTAGGGCACATGATCAAATTTTCAGAAGATGGATATTCAGGGAAAGAGCCGTTTTAAAAACAACTCTCAGTTCCAGCCTTATGTCTTCACAGGTAAAGGACTTGGAACCAGAGGTAAATGTTTGCAAGGTCTTTAATCAACTAAAAATGCAACTACACATTTAAATAAACAACGAGTCACATATTCACATTCCATTAAAAACGTTTAAAAAGCATAAACTTGTTTTTACTTAAATTATGTATTGTAATTGTAAACTATACCGTAAACGGAGCTCTGAATCACAGGTAGACTCGATTTAATTCGATCGTTGGAAATTTAAATTCAATTGGTTCAGTAGCACTACATTTATTTTCTGACTTGTTGTCTCAAGCAGCTATATTTCTTACAGAATTTTTAAGTATTGTGTGGCGGAGAGGTAAACACTGTTGCCTTGCATCCCCAAGGTCCGGGCTCGATTTCCGCCTCACTGTCTGTGTGCATAGAGATTGCATGTTCTCCCCTTGCTTGGTGGGTTTCCTCTGGGTGCTCCGGTTTCCTCCAACAGTCCAAAGACATGCAGATTAGATTAATTGGAGTTCCCAAATTGCCTTTAGTGTATGTATGGGTGTGTGCATATGCTTTGTGGTGGATTGGCACCCCGTGATGGGTGTACCCTGCTTCGTGCCGTAAGTCTCCTGGGATAGGCTCCAGGCCACCCACGACCCTGTATACAGGATAAAGTGGTATTTTCAAACTTGACAAATTTCTGCTCCACCCTCTAGTCCAGTACAGTAGGTGATGGTATTGCATCGCCTGCCCATTGAGTCAAAAGAAGAAGAAGCGAAAAGGGAGTATTTTTGAGGAAAATGTCATCAGTGTGCATTTTCTTCAATAGAAGAGGTATATTTTCAAGAAATCTGACAATTTTAGATCATTTAACAATTGCAGCTTACCTAAACAATTTAAAAAGTGTAAATCGATTCTACATCACAAACTGACCCATCAAATATATGTGTAGAATTATTTACCATTGATTAAATAGCTAAATTAAATAATCATACAGTTCTAATTCCAAAGCAATTACACCAATGCTCTCATAGGGTTCGAGACGCTGAAAAGCTAAAAATTTATAGGACGTGATGGAATTTTTCAGTGCAGGAAACTCACCCAGCCTGGACTCTGAAAGTACTGACAGATTGATAGCTCTGTCTCAGGTCTGTGGGTATTGAATATTCATAGCTAGCTGTCACAGTATAAGCTCGGTTAATTATCTACAGAAAACAATTTATCCTGGTCAAGGTACTGTAGCGGTAGAGCCCAAGCCTATCCCGGGTACACAAATGCACACACACACACAAACACATAAATACACACACTAGGGACAATCTTTTGTAGACACTTCTGGCACGTTTGTTGGATGTGAGAGGAAACTGAAAAAAAAAAAAAAAGCCATGCAGACTTCAGGGAAACTTGTAAAACCAAGGACACTGGAAGTATAGATCGGTGGGCACCACAAAACAAATAACAATAAAAACTGTGTAGCAGCATGTGGAGTAAATTCATCTATCATCTGTAGTGTTTATCCTGAGTAGGGTCATGGGTGGACTGGAACCTATGCAGGAAACTTAAGGTACAAGACAGGGTACACCCTCCATCACAGGAGGCAAGTCAACTCACTCTCTCTTACTCATTCTCTATAACATTTACACTATAGTTATACAGGTTCACGGGACGGCTAGATCCCAGGGCACTTGGGGCATGAGGCAGGGTACACCCTGGACAAGGTGCCAAACCATCACAGGACACACAAACACACTACTGGGAATTTGGAAATGCCAGTTATCCTAATCTGCATGTCTTTGGACTGTGGGAGGAAACCATAATACCCAGAGGAAACACCAAAAACATGCAAAACAGGATTCGAACCCCCAGCCATGGTGATGCAAGGTGACAGTGCTAACCACTAAGCCGCTGTGCCACCCACATTGAGTGCACAATTCTCATTTTGTCTTAGATCAAATCCTTAAAGCTGTACTGCTAATACGGCTCTAAGTCACCTTATGACTTAGAAAATGTAGTGTATGAAAATGTAGTGGGTGGAAACATTTCTACGAAGTGAAAGTCCAAAGTATTAGATGAAAGAAAAACTCTAGCAGATGCAGAAGCTTTAAAAGCAGATGTAACGCCAGAACGGTGACAAATGTTTGGAACTGGTTCTAAAACTCGAGCGCTTAAGCATATTTTAATGGTTTGCAAAAAAAATTTCTAACATTTCCTACAAATGAGTGCACCTCTATTCCTTTTTCTATAAACGGTTAAACACTGAAATCCACTCATAACTACTCCTCCGTGGAGAAAATCCGACTGACGGAGGACTGAGCTGCCTCCATGCCACTCCTTTAGCAGGAAACGAGTTGCACTGACAGTTTCATTTGTGTAGTGCGTGGAGGGCCGCACACTAATTTCCTTGGCCTATAGGAGATTGTTCCGCTAAAAGAAACACACCGGCACAATAGTCTCATTATAATGAGGCACTGTAAATCCAAACTGCATTCATTCTCCCCTTCATTTGCATTGAAATGGAAATGCCATATTTCATTCTCTTGCTCAGTAACCTTACACTTATTTATATATTTACAGTAGGGTGTAAAAGAGGGGACCGGGCTCCTGCGGCTCTGTTGACTCTTAACGATAGTGAACGATAGCGATAATAATAATGAAATTCAAATGGGGTTATGGGAGGGGAAATAATCAGCGAGTCACATATTCACATTCCATATTATGAACATTAGAGCTTCTGCCACTGAGAGCCCATTGACGTGGTGTTGCATTAATACATCCCGGGGCAGCATGTTGGGATTATAGATGCGCTCGCAATTAAGGGGTTGAATAATGCAGGTAAAAGTACAACGGACTATTGACCAAGGGCAATACTTTTGATTAGAATATTACAATGCAGGGAAACAATTTGATACTCTGAACGTTTAAAACATTTGATCAGAGACACATCTAATGGAAACAAATGTTGGGTGTACCAAAAGGATTTGTGCTCAGTTGAAGGTTAAAGTCGATCAAAAACTGAACTTTTTTTTTAGTAGTTATAAACCTTTCAAAAAAAATGATAAAATCTAACAAAATTCTGACAATCCAGCAATAACTAACAAATGGAAGGTGAAGCAACACGTTTACAACATAAATGACCTTGAGATAAAGTTGAATGTACGACCCAAATACAGTACAACATTCCAAACACAACCTCGAAACAACGAAATTTGAACCTTGATTTGGAGCCTTTATGCTGATTAACATCCATTTGCACAACAACCACATTCACTGTCCCTTAAGTTTCTAACAGGATTTAGAATTCTGATCGGAGACGACACAACAGCTTCCCGCACTCAGCTCAGGTATCTCATGTCATGCATCTCTCAGTGTTGTACTGTTACAAATAACTGTACTGTAATACAGTGTTTACACAGCACCCAAACTGTATCACATCCGGTTTCCCAGAGCAGATCTCAGACATTAAGTGGGCTCTTTTAGTTTGGCTGCTTTCCAATTTAAGACTGCGGTTGTTGCATTTTGCAGTTTCTCAGTAACCTGATAAGCTGTTTTTTTCTGCCCTATAAAGAGAAAAGAGGTGGCACGGTTGGCTTAGTGGTTAGCTCTGTCACCTTACACCACCAGGGTCCGGGTTTGATTCCCGCCTCGGGTCTGTGTGCATTGAGTTTGCATGTTCTCATTGGAAAAGTTAGTTAGAAAGCTGAGCGCAGGGTCAGCCAGGATACAGCAGCCCATAGAGCAAAGAGCCTTGCTTAAGGGCTCTACAGTGGCAACTTTGCGGTGCTGGGGCTTGAACCCCCAACCTTCTGATTAGTAACCCAGTGCTTTAATCATTTCAATCACCACTGCCCTAGTGATAAGCTGAGTTCCATAACATTAACTGTAACCACAAATGGTGAAAAAAAAATACACAGTGCCATTTTTTAATTCGTAGAAAGTTGGTAAAGTGCTAAGGTGTAAGAGTAATTGGAGACTAATGGAAAACAATTAAGTTCAGGGTGGTAATGATAACTGCTTCATGGCGGGTCACATCACGCCATCATTGTCATTGATTATTATTTTATAAAAGTGCTGTACAAAGTGTTTTATTTTTACAGCAAGTAAATATCATACTATGACAGATCTTGGGTTTAGACAGATTGACACTGTCCTCAGTGTCCATATTAAATTCAAAATTACGCCACATATACCAATATCATGCAAGCACAGGAAATGAATCGCTAATAAAAGACTCCTCTGAATTTACAATCATGTTAATTAAGCAATCCTGAAATCAGAGTGCAGAAGAGGACATAGCCAACATAGCTATCAAATGTCACGTCAAGTCATGTGACGAAACAGAAAGAAAATCTTCTTCCCTCTCTTATATTATTTTGGACGATTTCACTCGCTCGGCTCTCCTTCAAGGCCCTGTGGTGTTAATTATACTGGCTCTCTCCCCTAGAGCAAGCGGAGCTGTGCGAGTGCATTAATCTTGATTCTCCACTTGACTACAAAGCCTCGTTTGAAGAGTCTCCTTTGGTAAGCCCCAAAGGCAGGGTGTGTGTATGTGTGTGTGTGTGTGTATGTGTGTGTGTGTGTGTGTGAGAGAGAGAGAGAGAGAGAGAGAGAGAGAGAGACAAGAAAGAGTCACAGCTCTGTGTTTTCTCCAATAAATGTGGGCAACTCGCCAAGCATCCAAATCACCTGCACTTTCCTGTGCATCTAATGAATTTTCCAAAGAGAAGCCCCTCTTGTCTGCAGCGCCACCGGTGGTCTGCTTTCCAGTGTTTGGGGGTAATTTATCTGCTTGAATTTTGGCCGGTCTGTAAGGGGTCAGTGTGAGCAGGATGCTTTTTCCCAGAACTCCACAACTCAATGAATTTTGAATGGAGCAAATGACACATTCTGCTTAGACTTCTCACACTTCACTTCTTCTACGTGGCCTTGCTCCCCAGTTACTCCCTGTGGCTCTAATTACAGCACCGAACATCTTTGAAAGGTTTGACCCTCTTTGGAATTAACACACGCGGTAAATGATACACAGTGATACACTTCTGAAAGCTTACAACCGAGCAAGCTTTCAAGGAATTCATGAAAATGTATTGTTGTGACTATATAAAGAAAGTACAGTTTGGATATAGAATGACTGTAAAACAAAATATAACATAAGTCTAACATAAGTGTGGTAACTTTAAAATCTTGTCCAAACATTTATCAATTTATTTATTAATAAAAAAAATATTTAAAAAACAGTATTATATGGCTTCTGTAGCAGAACAAAAAGTGGTAACAAATTCTCAATCCTAAACTCTTGTAGTCTGTGTGGAGCTTCTCATGTTCTTCTCGGTGTCTCTGGTTTCTTCCCATCTCCCTAAAACTTGCTAACTTTCTTTCAGCTGCTCCTGTAAAAGGGTTGCTGCAGCAGACTATTCAATCTGCACACTTCCTGACACTTTCTTAACTGGGCTTGGAACCAGCAATGGATGGAGAGGCTGTATAGTATGGGGTGTGAAAACGCACCAACAGCAGGGCTTGGACCCAGATAATGGAGGATAATGTGTGTGAGCCTCCATACAGGGTGGGTGAAAATGAACTAGGCAATATTTAATGGCTATGGAACTTGTAGCATCACCGAAGTCATGACGAAAACAGTCTCTAAATAGACAATAGTAAATAGGATTGCTTATTCCCCGCGTCGAGAGTACAGGCAAAAGACAGCATATGCAACGCAAAAAAACAAGGATAGCTGTCCACCTGACTTCTCAGAAAATCGCAGCACGCTATGAAGTGTGGAATTCCATTGTTCTTGTGCAGAGATGGTGGCGTACAGTGAACGGGAGGAATGCAACACTACGCCTGGAGAAAATAAAAAATTCTCATGCAAAGCTGATGACCACAGGCTCAGTGAACGATGCAAGACGACGTGCCTACAGTACGTTGAAATTTAAAGATTTGCCTTCATTTTCCTTTGTAATAAAATACATGTACAATTTGTTTCAATAAATTCGTTCTAGAAATGTGGACTTTATTACCAATTTTTAATGCCTAGTTACTTTTCACCCACCCCATATTAATTCATTCGTGCTTATGTTGTTTTTTTTCTACAGGTTTATTTTCCCGCTGATGCATCTCACAGCCTTTAACATGGGTTTTACTGGACATAAAATTACAAACATGCAGCCAGATTTAATTGTCGCTCAGGTCTTCCCAGTATTATCTCGTGCTTTGTGATCTGAGCTTACAGCAGCTAACAAGAATAAACACCACACATAAAAATATTTTCCTTTCGTTTTCAATCTCTACAGTACAATTGACATTTAAAATCACATAATTGTTTTTTCCACTTAAATCTTACACTTTTTGCACTTTAATTCCTTGCACTTTTATTATTTAATATCTTTGTAAATCAGGTTCATTTCTTAAATGTTCTAATTTATGTACTCTTTCTCATATACCATCAACCTCTTACAGTACTTTATACTGTATAGTCATTTATACTGGATATTACGACTTTCAAGCCTCTTTCATGAAACAGGACAGTAACATAAAGTTATAAAAGGCAAATCTTGCAGAGAATCTATTACATTATCCAGCACCAGCTTTTAGAAAAGCTAAATGTTTGCCTTGAATCACATTTGGACTTTTAAATGTGAAAAACTTCCAATTTTCATATTTTCAGGCGCTTTTTCTTTAAACATTTTTCTCCTCTTGCTTACATTTTCAATACTCATACTGTAAGTCCCCATGTTCTGTTTCGTCAAATAGATCTTTGTTGAAGTAATAACACCCGTTTCGATATTGATTCGACTTTATCTGATGGCAGAAATTGCAGCGAGGAAAAGCTACACTGTCGATACACGAGGTGGGAATTCTGTAGGTGATAAAAGACTAACAAAGTAATATACACTGATATGTGCAGAGACAGAAATTCGGAACCTGCACGAAAATGTAGTATTGTGCCACACATCAAAATGGCACAGTTTGAACCAGATAAGCTTCCAAAACAAGCATTATGCAAATAAACTACAGTGCTGTTTAAAAATCATGAGCTACCCTTTTTTCTATTTCTTCATATTTTGCATCCAAAGAGCCAGACGACTTTCTTGTATTTTTAATGTATTCTTGAGAAATAGTTCTCCAGGCTTACTGAAGGGCTTTTTGGCTCTCATTTTTAGTCCAGCCCCTGAGCAGTTTCATAGGAATGTTTTTGTTTGTTAAACTATACTACTGTACCTATGAATCATTTGAGCATAGAAAAACATTTTATTTAAGGAATGAACCAGAGAGAAACAGGTGCATGTGATGACGGATGATCAGGCTGGTGATTAGTATACTGGTGATGCTGAATGCTAAGTGGTTGGAACAGACGAGAGGGGAAATGAAGCTGCTGCTGAGGTTGTTATATAAACAACTGGTTTTTAGAAACTTGGAAGCCTGTGTGTGTTGATGTTGATTGAGACCTCAATCGGTTTTGCTGAATTTACAGACTTATGATCTAAGGACTTCATTCTCCCATCCACACTCCATCTATATTGAGATGTTCTTATACTTGTATGAATACTGTACAGTGACATCAAAGGCAAAGCCATCGACCCTAACAGTCAGGCAGAAGACACTGACAACATGCTAATATGAAGTGTATGAATATTCCCATTGCAAAGAGCTAACAGATGCGTGTGTGTGTGTTTTCACACATCACAGTGCACCTACTGACATGCATACACTTCTTTGATTAACTCTGTGTTTACAGTTCGTTTGGCAGAACAGAACTCAGTTAATTGATTTCACGGAAACGTGTGCTATATAATTTAAACATTGCTAAAATGGCAAATAGACAGCTTGTGCGGAGCCGTCCGAGACGTTGCCGCAAACAATGAATTAGTAAAATGGCACTTATGGCCATTTGCATATACACACAGAGCTAACTGTAGTACATATTTACATCATTCGCAAAGAGAATGCATTTGAAAAGAGAATAAATAAACAAAACGTGGACAACAAACTAAGAGGGAAAACATGATTAAAAGAAGTTCACACAAAGCGCTTTTAGTGCCGCTGTGAATATACACTGCCCGGCCAAAAAAATATTCGCCACTTCAGAGCTGGTGAGAGAGTCAAATTTAATCAAAGTTCAAATTATTAGCCGGTATTAAGTACTGAGAACAATTTAGGAGGTTTGAAATGACCAGAACTGGGTTAAGAACTGTCAAACACATTAATAAAACTTGTAAGGACCGTGCTGAACCTTCAGCTCCATGGAAGAAATGTGGACGGAAAAAAATCATGAACGGAGATTATATAAATGTCTTAGTAAAGATACATAGTAAAAAACTTCCATACACACAATACTGTATGTCACGAGAACTCATAGGATTGGGACTGTACAGTTAAATTTGCTAAAGATTGGACTTGGAGAAATGAAAGTAGATCATGTGGTCTGAAGAGTCCAGATTGACCGTATTCCAGGGTAAAAAGGGAACCGTATGATGTGGCCACTGTACAAGCATTTGGAGGCAGTGTTATGATCTGGTGTTGCTTCAGTTGCTCAGGTCTAGGCTCAGCAACGTTATATGGCAATAAAATTAAGTCAGCTGACGATAATGGTGCTGAGTTGTTGTTTTTTTTCTTCCATAACGGTACAGCCATATTCCAGAAGAATCCCAAAACCAGACAAGAATTGACCACCACACTGTGCATCATAATTAAAGCAGTCAATGAAATTTTGGCATGGGAAACTTTTTGGGGTTTTTTTGCCATGTATTTGATGTGTATTTGTGCGTTGTTTCATAAGAGGAGTCCCAGCACGAGCAGATATTTATCTGAGAGTCTGGGTAAAGAGTGATGTGGAAAAAAAAAAATTAACAGCATGTAATAGTTAATACACCAATAAATAAGACTGTGTACTAGTACAGATAAAAATGTCACATGATTTACCTCAAGATATGTTATATGAGAATGAAATATAATGCAGCATGCTGGGAAAATAATAACAACATAAAAAATAAAACAATAAAAATAACAACAGGGTAGTGTGATGAAGAGTAACTCTGACTAAACCAAGTTGATTACTTTCCACTTACAACACATCCTGGCTAATTTTATGTACTTAGCTAAATGACAGTGAAGAGAACACGCCTCATGCATACGCATAATCACATCTAGTGTTTGCTTTTTAATTGTGTTAATCTGTGTTCTTTGTATAATTTCTCATCTCTGTACTTTGTAATACAATCAGAATTTTTTTTTTTTTTTTTTTAGACTAGGTGACACAGTGGTTTAGCGGTTAGCACTGTCACCTTGCTCCTTAAGGGTCAGGGTTCAAGTCCCGCCTTGGGTCTGTGTGCATGGAGTTTGCATGTTCTCCCCGTGCATGGTGGGTTTCCTTCGGGTGTTTCGATTTCCTCCAACAGTACAAAGGCATGCAAATTAGGCTAATTGGCGTCCCCAGATTCCCCGTAGTGTGTGAACGAGTGTGTGTGTATGTGTGTGTGCCTTGCGATGGACTGGTCCAGGGTGTACCCTGTCTCGTGCCCTAAGTCTCCTGGGATAGGCTCCAGACCCCCCGTGACCCTGTATACAGGATAAAGCGATAGAGATGATGAGTAAGTTTTTAGACTAAAGCTAATGTTAATGGACTTTTCTATTTTTTAAAAGTCAAGGTGTGATGATGTAATTACAGCTCTAAAAAGCCATCCAAGAACTCCATCCAAATTAGACCCAAAAGCTCTGACCTTAAAAGATTTTTCCAAAATTCCCAAGTCAATTTACTGTTTCAGATTCGAAGCATATGCAAAGATATCAGGTCTTAAAGTTATCACGCCATTCATTTTTGAAATCATCCCAGTCCCTATGGGCCCCCTCTTCTCACTCATCAGCATTATGACTAATCTATAGCTCTTGATTGAGTCTTACAGCAGCTGCTTTCCAATTCTGTTTTCCTCACAGTTAAGGGAAGCAGTCAAGAGATCTTGCAGTGAGCTAGATTGCGAGATAAACAAAACCAAACTCCAGGCGTGTTCATTAGTCGTCATTGATCACCTGTCTTCCTCACATCCATCCATCCCTCCCTGCTCTGCCCTTCCACTCGACCTCTCTCCTCTCAACCTATAGGGAATGCACACCATAGAAATTATTCACAACTGAAGAAATGTAAAGTTAGTGTATTCATCTACTTCTCTTTTCCAGTTGCTCTGGGGTTTTACAAAAGGCCTACCTCACAAACTAAGTACGTTATGAGCCCTTTAGCAATTTGAAGGGAAAACATTCAGCATTAATAGAAAATGCATATATCTATATGAGACTAATTAGGAGTTTCCAAGCCAGCTTTTGATTTTAGTTATTCCACATCACATTTTTTTGCAATGAGCATGAAAAAAAAAATAATAAAAAAAAACTCAAAAACTCAATACTCATATCAGGCCTGGTCAATAGATAAGAATAAGAATTTATGATTAAAAACTATAAGACTTACAATGCAATCAAATTTACAACAACTTTGAATTGTAGTGTATTTAACAACTTCAGCCATTTATGATGAGATATCAAGCTACAGATCCGAACATTTGGAAAATGTGACTTTCACAAAAAAATAAATCAAGAGCACAACATAATGTCGCCATCACCGTGCTTCACAGTAAGGACGATGTTCTCATGGTTATATGCGATTTCTACCATACATAGCGTTTAGTGTCATATTTTATTATGTCTCTACATGCCTTTCTTAAAAAAACGACCTGGTATCATTTCTGGAAGAGGTTTATAGTTACACAGTTTACACCCCACACAGCAGATTCTTGCCTCCATATTACATTGAGCTACAATTCCTTGCATAAGTATTCCCTTTTTTCCACTACATTTTGGTTGCATTAATACCTAGTAGCAATTTCCTTTGAATACAATTATGGAACGGTATTAGCAGCATGTCATCTATCACATATCCCTATCACAATTACGAACATACCTTTCTGGCAATAGAAGTACAGGATTCCTAGGAGCTGCACTGGTTTCCTTGCCAGCTGCAAACCATTTGTAGGCCATTTGCCCGATTGAGGCTGTTCTAATTGCCTGCATCTGTAGATCCTGGTATTTTTGCCCACTGACATATTGTTGGGCGGCATGGCGGCATAATAGTTAGTTCTATGGCCTCATACCTCCAGGGTCTGATTCCCACATCAGGTCTGTTTGGGTGAGGTTTGCATGTTTCCCTGTGCTTATTTGGTTTCCTCTAGGTACTCCAAAGACATGGAGAGTAAGCTAATTAGCGCTTCCCGATTCGTCATATTGTGTGAATGAGTGTGTGCTTGTGTGCCCTGTGATGGATTGGCACTGCATCCAGGATGTACCCTGCCTTGTGCCCTGAGTCACCTGGGACAGGCTCCGGTGCCCCCGTGACCCTAAACAAGATTTAGGCATTTGGCAGACGCTCTTATCCAGAGCGACTTACATTTTTTTATCTCATTATACATCTGAGCAGTTGAGGGTTAAGGGCCTTGCTCAAGGGCCCAACAGTGGCAACTTGGTTGTTGTTTGAACCTGGGATCTTCCGAACCGTAGTCCAATGCCTTAACCACTGAGCTACCCCTGGCCTATTGAGAATGAGTAAGGGGGTGAGAGAGATACATATTGTTGGAAAAATGGATTGAGTCTAAGCTCTAACTAGGCCATTATACCAGAATTCTCACAAGTGGTTTTAAACCACTCTTGATGTAGATTTGGCACTAGAGATGTGGCTATTAAGAATGCTTGGGACTGTCGTCCTGGTGACAGATAAACATTTTACCCAAGTCTCTTGTAGACTGTTTTCTTTGGGGATTGTCATTTTGCCCTCAACCCTGGCCAGTTTTCCACTAATAAATTAAGTGGTATGAAATTGGACCAATTATGTTACTCAGAGTGATACAAAGAGAACTGACAAGTTTACACATCTAATGTAAATCACATAATGTTTTGGTGAAAGCAAGCCCCAGACCAGCATTTTCAAGAACAACACAGATCTCTAAACTGCTCCAGGGCATGAAACACTTCCCCAAGCATACCCACCTCTCAGTGTCTGTGTGAAAACACATAAAGGTGAAAATTACCTATACATCTTTTGTTTGTTTCCTGCTCTTTGGAGGTTTACGTTTACCCCATTTACCTTCATCTTGTGTTTATGCCCATTTGACATTCACCTCTTTTTTGAGTTCTTATTTTGGAGAAAATTTCGACCAACATCGAGACATATTAATATGCGTGAAGACATCACCAAGAACACTGTTGGCATTGTAGTTAAGCTATTTATTAGCATAATCAGCATCTTTAAATGAATTCATTAAAGCATTAACCACATTTCCTTCTAATTTATTAATTTATTTTAAAGTGATTATTTTCCCAGCTTTGGAATTTCACTTTAATTACTTGATTTAGACCAAGATGGCAAAATGTCAATGCTATTTCACACTGCATTTTTAAAATACCTTGTCCGACTAATGTAGCTATAACTAATAAGTTGTCATTTTTAACTCTAACATACAGTACACAGCTGCAAATGACCATAAATCTGAGATTTTTTTTGATGGGGATTATTTTTCATTTTCTCTACTTGTCCCATCACTACTGTCCGTCCTGAAACACTCACATCTAGAAGCATCTTGGAATGATGAGAGATATTTTAATAGTGACATTCAAGCAGTTAAGGCAGACTTATCGTGTGAAACTGCAGCGATATTTCAGAGCAACACTCGGACTGTGGACAAGGGGGCAGTTACGTGCCACTAATTGTCCCTGTAGGCCTTCTCTGCTGAAGTGGATTAATATTAGCATCATTATAATTCATAGGATGTCCACAGCCACTGAAGTGGATGGGAACTGCCCTCTAATCTTAAATGGATCCATGGAATTATGGCAGTATTTATATGAAGAAAGAGTGCCTATCCAAAGTATGATAAATACACAGAAACACATCATGAAAATAGCAATTCCAAGTGTGTGCATGACATATTACTATAGTGCATCAGTATAACAAAAAAAAAAAAAAAAACACTCATAATGAATGCAGAATATAGATGAATGTGCAGGGGTTATCACTTGCAGCCCTTATTGAAAATTTGATGCAACAGAAATGGATAAATCACTGAAAATGTATAAATTACTATCACACATCATTATGGTCCTTGACAGTGACATTGAATAACGAGATATGCTTCTGTTATTAAATAAGATATGCTACATTGCTGCATTAATTAAGCAATCGATACAGAAACTGTCACACAAAAGACAACAACAATTGATCGTTTGTGATTCAGCGAAGTTGCAAAGTTTCTTTGCCAACTTTGTCCGTTCTTCTTAAGTGACACTAAGGTTATTAAATCTCTAGGCGCTGCAAACAAGACTGCGCTGCGCGCACAGACGGACACATAGCACTGTGCTTATGTAGAAATAACGATCCAGAGAAAACAGCTTTAGTAAAAACTGAAGTGGCAAATCAAAAATACGACTTTAGGACTAACAGCACGACTTTGTTTACAGATTATTTTGACCTGAAAAGCAGGCCTGAGGAAGCAAACAAACCCGTATACTGTAACACTCAGGAACTGCTTTGCTGTTACTCCTCGCATGGGTAAAATGAACTGTCTAGGTCTGCAATTATCGCTTTTTTTTTTTAAACGCCTCTCCAGCATTCTCATCACTCTCTCTCATTCTTTCTCTCTCTCTCTCTACCCTTTGCTCACACTTTTTCTTCCTAACTAGTGCCTCTCAAGCACAAACATCTGTTCCTCTAGCTAGAGGTGAGACTTGTTTGCAGGAGTGGATGTTATTTTTTTTTAGCCTCATCATTATCTATTTCGCCTGCTGGTGTTTGTGTGTTGCACCAAATGTGAACAAGAGAAAATGAGAATATTAGTGTTTAATCCAATATGCCATTAGACACAAGGTAATAAACATATATACTGTAGGAAGAGAGTAAGAGAGGAAGCGAGAGAGAAAAAGACTTTTGACTTTTAACGTTCCTCTATTTTACAAAGATTTTTGTATCCACATTTTCTTTCTCCATCAAATAATCAATAAAAGATATAAATATGGCAAGGTGGTTGAGTACAAAGAGAAAAAGGTAGACCTAGTTATTAATAATTGGAAGAGGGGAGGGAAATAAATAAATAAGTTAAAATAAATGAATAAATAAAATAGATAGATAAATAAATAAAAGGGCACAAAAACATTCATTTAGCAAATTGGGAAAACAAGCTTAGCAATGGGACTTTGAAGTAAATTCAGTAAAACAGATCAATGAAAAGGTTGGAACTAAAAATGGTTGAGTATATACAGTGTTGAGCTGGTGTATTAGGGCAATGTTTAAAAGGTACATTAATACACAAAGTATATAAAACCAGCACATAAAAATGAAATAAAATACAGGTAAAAAGGAGATAAAAAGGATCTCACATTTATATTAAAAGTTGAAAGTTAAAACCCCTCTGTCTATTGAGCATAAAACGTCCCCTTGTGCCCACATCTGGTCAAACTCTGGTAGTCTGTGGGTCATCTTTAGGAAGGCGAACTCAACTTTTAGTCTTTCTCTAACCAATGCTATCAGCATTCTTTCAATTCGTATGTGCCAGCCCGCCTGCATTTTGTTTTTTCTGGTGAGCCAAATTGAGAGTTGTTTAAGTAGTTTAACAGAGTGACAGATTTGTCTTATGGCTTATACTTTGGCCCATGTATGTATAGGTTTTCAGTCCATGTCACTCCTAACTCATTTGTCCAGACTTCTACTAGTCTACCTGAGTCACCAATAACTACCTGGACTCCATATTAACATCAATTAACATCAACTGTTATACCTGAACTGCCTGCCACCTAACACACAGTATAAATGCAGATCAATTCCTGCTTTCTGTTATCACCCAGATGAGGATGGGTTCCCTGTTGAGTCTGGTTCCTCTCAAGGTTTCTTCCTATGACCATCTCAGGGAGTTTTTCCTTGCCACTGTCGCCCGCGGCTTGCTCACCAGGAACAATCTGCTCTTTTTAATTCATGCACACTCACATTACATACAGACTTAAATAATTCTTTTGATTGTGTAAAGCTGCTTTGCGACAATGACAATTGCTAAAGGCGCTATACAAATAAAATTTAATTGAATTGAATTCACAATCTTTTGCATTTTAAGAACAGGTGGTCTAATGTTTCCTCCCTCCCACAGAAGAGACACTCTATGCGCCTTGTAGGGTCCATGTGCACCATGTGTCTGTTCGTGGTCACAGCCCTGTGTACTATCCACCACTGTAGATCGCTGTGCGCTTTTCTATGGGCGGTTTGTACAGGGACCTCCAGCGTCCTCGTGGGAATGAGCCTGGCGTCAGCCACTCTGACCACCGTGAGTCCCTTACTCCAGCCAAGGAGCCTCTGTGCACAACCTTACCACACGTTCCATACAGCAGCCTCAAAAGTTGTTAGAACAGGTGTTTTGGTTGACAGAAGGGCTCCTTCCTCTTGCTGAAGGTTTTCAGCTGCTGGGCGTATGGATAAAGGTAGGGGAGGCTGCTAATATCTCTGAGTTAGGAGGGCAGTGCTGATATTACCTTGCCCAAGAGTCTCTCCATTAGACGGCTTGATTTTAGTCCAGTTTCGGGACACAGTTCGTCTGCCATCTTCCACTCCATTTCATTCCTCAGATACTTGATCTTGGTGATTCCTGCTTTCTGAAAGCGGTGTCGAACAAAAGTTGATGACAGCATTCTGGTGTTTATGAGCTGGTTGTGAAATAGTGGCTCCTCATCGGTGCTTTGGAAGGGTTGTGCGTCAGCCCTGCTCGTCTTTATCACTGATGTCCAGCTTTTAAGTACGGACTGATAGAACTGTGTTGTGGCTGATAAGTCCATTTCATTAAGGTTAAGCATGAACAGGTGTGTGTCGTAGTTTAAACCTTCTACCAGTTGAAGTAGGGCTTTGGCTATGCCTGTCCATGCCAGTCCATCACCATAGAAGAGAGTCTGTGCAGCCTGAAGTCTAAAGGTTTTTAATTCAGCAGGACAAGTCAATCAAGCTCTGCCCCCCTTCTTGTACAGGTAGATATAGCACAGACGCTCGGGTCCAGTGTTGGCCATTCCAAAAGAAATTCACCAACTTTCTCTGCACTTCTCTGATTAATATCTCAGGGGGTTCAAGGACAGTGAGGCGGTGCCAGAGCATGGAGGCGATTAGATTATTGACGACCAGTACTCTCCCCCTGTAGGACAGTTGAGGCAGGACCAAGGTCCATTAAGACAACTTGGCACACACTTTTTTCCACTATACCCTGCCAGTTTTTATTTTGTAAATCTTGTGTCCCTAAAAACACCCCAAGGTACTGGAGGCCGACTTTGCCCCATTGGAGACAACCTGGCAAGATTGGGGGTCCTGTTTCTTGCCACTGCCCAATTAAAAAACGCTCACATTTTTCCCAGTTCACACGTGCTGAGGAAGCTCATGTGTAGATGCTCAGGTTCCTAGTCAGAGCGTGAACGCCATCTTGATTTAAAAAAAAAATTAAAAAAAATGGTTCTATGGTGAGACTATAGAGTTGTCCAGTGGACACCCCTGTCTAATTCCCCGTTTCAGGTGGACAGGGCAGCTGAGACCACCTCGAATCTTAAATGTAAAAGCAGCTCCAGAGTATAAAAGTTTAATCCACCATAAAAAATTGTTTCCTATACCAAAGGATTTAAGTGTCTGGAAAAGGTATTCATGGTCAACTCTATCAAAAGCTTTTTCTTGGTCTATCGATAAGAGACCTAGTTCATACAGTTTTGTTTTACATAAGTCAATTAAAGCTCTCATTAGAAAAAGATTGTCCGTTATGGTGCGGTGAGGTATGCAGTAGGTCTGTCTGTTGTAAACTACTGAGTGCATGCACTGTTTCAGTCTGTTTGCGAGGCACTTTGAAAGTATTTTGTAGTCACTGCATAGTAGTGACACTGGTCTCCAGTTCTTCAGTTGCCCCAAGTCTCCTTTTTTTGGGATCAGTAATAAAACCGCCCTTGTGCAGCTCACCGGTAGCTTCCCACTGTTAAAAGTACATTTAAAAACTTCATAGAGATTAGCACCTATTACATTCCAGAAATTTTTATAAAATTCACTCGGCAGTCCGTCTATTCCTGGTGAGCGTCCTGTTGCGAGCTGTTGAACAGCATCAGTTAATTCCTGCAACTTGAGTTCATCTCCAACACAGTGCTAATTTTGATTTTGGGGTTTAATTTGTCTGGACAGATTAAACAAGAAAGCACTGGGAGCATCCATGTCCTTGATGCAGGAGATACGATGTCTGATCAGGGCTGTTTTGGCTTGTTCGTGGAGGAAGGAGCTTAGAGCTTTTCTTTTTCCTTCCAGAAGTTAGCCCATGCTGATGTCGTTTGAGTAATTTCTGCCTCAAATTCTTTTATAGTGGTTTTAAAAGCATTAAGATGTGTGGTCAGTATAGTTTTTGCAGAAATTGTTTTATTTGATTTTGTCCCACCAAGAGACCAAACTGCTTAAATCCCCTTTTCTACCTTTCCATTCATTCCATAAAACTTTAAATTTTTCATAAAAGATCTCATCCTGTAATAGTTTTATATTAAAATGCCAGTATGAGCTCTGCCTTTTTGTGTTTGGTATCATTAGCTCTATGCTAATCAGATGATGATCAGAAAAACCAGTGGGGAAAATGGCTGCTTTGTGGAAATTATTTCTGTGGGATTTGGGGATAAAAAACCTGTCCAGTCTCACTGCAGTGATCTTTGAATCATTAACTTTGACCCACGTGTATATTCTTATATTTGGGTTTTTTCCCTCCACACATCAAGCAGACCACTCTGCTTAATGAGCTCTTCGAGCACCTTAGCAGACTTTGGGTGTGGTTCCTCACCGTTCCGGCCTAGGGTGAAGTCAACTGTGCAGTTCCAGTCCCCTCCCACTACTATTGTGGATTTATTTCCAGTTCTTAACATTGTATTTTTTATTCTATTAAAAAGTTGGAATTTCTTGCTACCATTGTTAGAGGCGTACACATTTTAAAAAGTTGAAACTTTCTTTTTTATTTCTGCTTTTACCATTAAAACTCGACCCTTCACTAATTCTGTAACTTTAACCTCGCTCATGCCCACTGCTTTATTAAAAAGTATCGCCACACCAGTATTGACGTTGGAACCATGACTTTGGAAAAATTTCCCTTCCCACCACATGGTCCACTCAGTCTCATTGGCTTGGTCACTACTGTATCTGTCTCCTGTAGGAAGACAACATCAATGTTCTTTTGTGTTATAAAGTCTCCTACTACTGCCCTTTCTCTGCCACCATTCATGTTTAAGGACCCAATTTTTGAATTATCAATTAGAGAAAGTAAAATAAGAAAGGAGAAACAGATGTAAAGTGCATTACAGAGAACAGAAAGCACCCAGTGTGATGTGTTCATTTCTGTTTTATATGAGACCGCCGCCATTTCGCTATGTCATTTTGTAAGCGCCACTCTTTCTTTTGCTCAGAAGATCATAATTTGTAGTGCGCTTTAATTTTACTACCGATGCTATAAAATTTTTAACATCTGTAAAATGTTCTTCAATGTTGATTGATTTTTGTAAGTTTTCTTCAGATATTCATCTATATCAACAAGTGTACAGAGCTGTTGATCTCCTCCAAAACATGACACTGATATCTGATATATCAGAAAAGTTGTCTTCTTCGAAATCTTCATCCACTGAGTTCTTCATCTTGCTCTAAGAGTGATGTTGATTCTTCCACACTGCCTGCCCCACCTATGTTATTTAACCCCCTCAATGAGACTGGTTCCCTTACAGTGTTTGAGCCCCCTGCTTTTTTTTTTCACTCCGGGCTCTCCAGCCCACTTCACCTCTTCACATTCGCATGCCCTTTTGTCCCTGTATGACCCATCATTTAGCTTCCCATGTTTTTTATTTACTGTCACTGTTCACTGTCTGTTCGTGCATCTTCTGTCTGCTCACCATCGGTCGTTACACTGCTTTCTACAGTGGGCTGGCCCCCATCCTTCCCCTCTGCAGTACCAGACCGCTCCACGCTAGAGCTCGCTCCATCCTGCACCACTACGTTCACCTCCATCCTGCACCACTACACCTCCATCCTGCGCCACTACACCTCCATCCTGCACCACTACACCTCCATCCTGCACCACTACACTACCTGTATGCTCCACACTGGTGCTCGCTCCATCTTGCACCACTACACCACCTGTATGCTCCACACTGGTGCTCGCTCCATCTTGCACCACTACACCTCTATCCTGCACCACTACACTTCCATCTTGCACCACTACACCACCTGTATGCTGTATGGAGCCCGCTCCATCCTGCACCACTGCCTTGACCCCACTAGACTCAGCCTCCTTTTGTGTCCGATGTCCCCGCATTCAAAGCACCTCATGCTCCCAGGGCTGGCGTACAGCATGTATGATTTTCCCTCATGTGTGACTCTGAATGAGATGTCCAGAGTGGACTCACTCAGAAACATAAGCACTATACGCCTGAAGGAGACGACATGCTTCAGCACAGGGTTTTTTACAGTTAAGAGAAACCATTCTCATACTGCTCACTATCTTACCAAATCAAGACAATTCCCTTCCTATATCCTCATCGGGGATAAAAGGAGGAACCTTCATCGTTGTAGCACCCAGCGGAGTAACGGAATAAAGTTCTCCACTTACCTTTATTCCGTTTTCAATCAGCTGATGTACAAGTCCCTTTTCTTAACAAACACCACCACGGCCTTGTTCATCCGCGATGCAGACACAATGCTCTTACACCCGATACATTTTCCCACTGCCAGCAACACCTGCTCCACCAGACGCTCCACCTGCTCAACCACCACGCTCACCTCACAGCGCATCCTGTGACGGAGTGAGAGAGGACGAGCTGCCACGAGATCAACAGCTCCACACAACAGCGGATTAGAACTAATTACGCCGTGTGCTCGCTATTGTTAGATGTTTAATAGATTTATTTATGTTTGTGCTTTAGGAAAAAAAGCTCAAAAGTGTTAAAGTTTTCAAAAGATTTGAAAACGCTAATTCGCTCTCACACCAAGCTCCACACGCTGCTCTCACACCACCATTATTTCCTTTTATCACAGAAAGTTGTCTATAACGAAAAATTTATTTTAAAACCTGCTACCAATCCTTCTTTTATAATCTGTCTGATTCCATGTTTCACGCAAACCACAACAACAGGTGACCGCATTACACAGCAAAACACAACACATTCTGAAAAACCAATGGTATCGCTCCTTCATGTCATGCGATCCGTAAAGTAAAACTACCTCCTGGGCAAAACAGTGTCTGCTGACAGTGAATTAAACATATTCAGTGAATTTTTGGGGAAAGCTAAAGTCAAGAAAAATGATTTTTAGGCTATGTTAGTGCCACTGCTGTTACCCTAGCATTTATGGACTACAGGTATGTGTTGCTTAACATCTGCGATAAGTTCTCTGACATTGAATATTGTATGATTTGGATATTGTGCGAGCATCACATTATATACTTAATAAAGCTACTGTATGTGAGGGACAGTTTTTTTTTTTTTTTCGTCTTGCTCCTGCTATCACTAGCACTGGTTTTGCTGCAATTGGGAGAATGCTATATAACACAGTAATATAGATAAGGCTACAACACTTAAGATGCAAGAGAGCTCTGTGCACAGGATACATGAGATACACACACTGTGTGCAGGAAGCTGTTGTGTTTGCTATGTGTGGCTCTATTCGCTCTTGTTCTCCTCTGGGATTTAAACATCTGTTATAATTCATGGGGCCACAGACATGAATTATAAGAACAGATGTTTAAAGGTACATGTCTGTAGTATGCTTGTCATGGTGTAAATGAAACTGGTAGAGAAGCACGGTGATGATGAAAAGTAAACTAAAATTTTGGTATTGTTTCTCATAATCTTTAATAACTGGGACACAAGAGAACTTTACTCTCCTCTTGTGCCAGTAAAATATGACAAAAAAAAGTTTGATATATGTTATTTAAAACCCAACTAACATATTATTGGGTCTAAATCACATACTTAAATAACCATCAACACAACTTCAGGTTGATTTATCCATTAAGACAAACTATGGGAAAGGGCGTATAGCGTTTTGAAAAATCACACACACACACACACACACACACACACACACAAATTAAATAACATAACCAAACAATTTTCACATCATTTTTGGGATTTTTGAATTTTTTATGTTTGGGACAGTAAACATGCATAAAATATTGTCATTTGGGGTGAAGAGGGCTATACTTTTCTCTTTCCTTGTCTTTGGTAAATATATAAAAATATCAACAAAAACAACAACCATTGTTTAAAAATGTGACTTTTTTGGTTAAAAAGCGTTGGTTAAAAGTGGTAAATGGCCACTGGGTTGTGTCTCACTGCTTCTTTTATTTGATTTTTAAGTAGAATTTGGTGCTCTGTAAAGCTATCTTGTAGGCCCATTGATCGTATAAATAATATTAGGATATGATTAGGATTATTTCCATCTTTGAAATATTGTTAAATGAAATTACTTGGCATAGATGCAGAAAAACTAGTTTCTGCTTTTGGTCAAAGGCCCAACAGTGGCAACTTAGTGGTCGTGGGGTTTGAACCTGAGATCTTCCAAACTGTAGTCCAATGCCTTACCCACTGAGCTGCCCCGGAACCACTTCAAGCAGAGGATTTGACCATATTTTTTCCTTGTCTTTGTCCCTTTCATCCTAGGCGCTGCCACTTCGGATCATTTGAGGTGCAAGATCCGGCACAGGTCTCCCTGTACTGTAGCTACACTCTCGTTTTCTAACCAGGCTTGGGACCAGCACTGCATGCAGTGGCTGGGTTGTAAGTAGTGTAGGGTTAATGGTCGTGCCCAAGAATGCGACAAAACCCAGGGATCAATCCCCTGATCCTCCAATAAGAGCCTCAAATTCCTAAGCCATCACTGACATCCCCCAAGACAGTTAGACCATATTATACATATTTTATCTATATTATATTCATAGAATAGAATTTATTTAAACTGTGACCCTGGCTAAGATAAAGCAGCTACTGATGAATAAATGATATATTAGCTATGAGTAAAATATTGATTACTGTATAAAATGCTACCAATCACTTATAAAGCACTGAATGGTCTCGTCCCAAAGTGAACTTTTGGTCTATTATAAGCCACTATGTCTGCTTCATTCAAAAGCAGAAGGTTCTTTATCAGCATCTAGAATAATGAGAGCGCTAAAGCAGGAAGCAGAGTTTTTTTTTTTTTTTTTTTCCCTGGGCCCTCCAGCTATGGAATAGCCATCCTGTTAATGTTCAGGACTCAGACAGCCTCAATCTTTGTGTCTAAATTGAAAGCCTATTTGTTTAATCAGACATTTTGTGAAATGGCTCTCCACTTACTTAAAAGTAGATCTGGGGGTTCATGGCCACAGAGAGGTATGGTTAGGTGAAATGTTTTTTATATCATTTGTTAAGCTTCTGATACATTAATAAAAGAATATTAGAACTGCATTTGTAGTATATTACTGGGTTTTATTCGTCCCTAAAAGCATGTTTGCACTCAGGATGGCTGAGCATCTTGAAGATGATTCATGCAAGACAATAATCTAATTTATTTCCTGTTATCTAAACAATGCTTGTGCTTTGTCTGAAAAAGATCTAATTTCCCTGGGCATCACACTGGCGTAGATTCTGAAACAGAAAAAAAAAAAAAGGAGCAGCACTCTCAAAGGAGACAGATTTGCTCATTTGGTGTTTTTTTTTGTAATTAAGACACAAGAGACGAGGTTTAAAATAGTTTGACTTGTTGATGTCAGTGCAGTCAATCAACCTCCTACGTGTCAGGGAAAAAGAAACGTGGTGGCTCATTTCACAAGCTTAGCAACCAGCGGTCGCCCTTTCACTGTCACACACGTAGACACATACACACAATACCGCTTATTACATTAGCACCTGTGCGAAAGTCTATAATGATGCAAAGCTTCAGTGATTAACGGTAACTATGCTCGGTTCTACCAGCGCTTCAGCGGCGCTCTCTAATGACAGCATGTCGAAACGAATTTGTCATGGCAACCACTGACCTGTCTGCATTTGTCCTGAATTAAAACATCAAGACTTCTCGATCATTGGTCCGTCCTTCATGGATTTAATTGGACAGCAGGACCTTAAAACTGAACTCATATCACTGCACTGCACACACACAGAAAACTTGAACAACATTAAAAATTAAAACTGGAGAAAATGCTTAAAAATAAATAAATAAATAAATAAATAAATACTAGAATGGAGTGTGTGAATTGGAAAACAGCTTTAATTTAACCGGGATGTAAAACACAAAAATTGTGTGTAAAAACTGTAGCTTTCATTCCAGAATTACATACTAGTCGTCCACTTTATTACGAAGAGCTGAAGAGTCAGTTAATGGGCTTTTTCCGAACTGTTCGTAAAAACACCGTAAATCGTATCAAACTAAAAATTCCTGATAGTTCATCAAATGCCTTAATCTCCTAAGACCTGGCTATGAAATGAATTAGCCATGAATTGTTATGATGTACTCACAAATCACTTAAGATGTACTTTCAACTCCACTCTGAAAACATACCAAACTGGCAATGAATCGTTCCTCGACACCCTACAATTCATCAAGTCTTGCTACATTTTCTCTCTGCTCAAGGAGCATATAAAAGGCAACCTATTTCCATAGTTTCTTCATTCACGTCCTGTCAGTTCATCTGTTAACAATGACCTGGATACCCCTGTTTTGGACCTTCTTATTAACATTGAAATCCAGATGGTGCAAGTCATTTGTCTCAACATAGCTAGTGGAAAATAAGCTCGTTACAAATAGTCTAGGGCTGACCCTTTAAGGGAACCTATTATGCAAAATGTATTTTCAGTCATTTTTAGACATTCAGATGAGACTGCGGTGTGCATGTACAAACAAGAAGCGTGAGCGGGGAAAAAATCCATTCTTTTAACCATTTTTGTACCTTCTGGGGTTTAAGCAAGCCTATTAGATATCCCCGTTAATGTACCTCAGGTTTCTTGCTCAGCTCCATGCAGTGATGCTCAGCTTTACTTGTGGGCGGAGCTAGACAGTAATTCATTTACATAGACACTGAACCAGCTTGTTTGGACCAGGAGTGAAACAAAGAGCATCTGAAGTATGAAAAATGTGGGGTATTTCAGCTGGAGCTTTAACAGGAGCTCTGAGACCTGTGTTAAACTGTTAAAGAATTAGTCAAATGTGGCACATTTAAATCGCTTCATGTACAACGCTCTTGGTGGGAATAAAGCATTTCGTCACCCTACATCTGTCAGTTTAAAATGCAACCACCCAGACTGGTTAGTTAGTGCTGCATTGTTCGTAAATCACTGCTCTATCATGCAATATGGCCGGTGTCACCATATGATCAAGAGAGTGCATGATGTTAGTTGTTGGCAGCTTGAAATTGTCACAATTCATGGTGGAAATCATGGAATATATATATATAGAAAAGATCATACAGGGTTTAGAGTCAAACGTTGCAAAGCAACGAACACTGTCTTCATTCTCTAGTGTAGTTCATTGAGAGGCTGTTTACTCATTAAATCGTAGACTCAAGTGAAGGCAGTGTTTCATGTTAAGTCGTACATTCCCCCTAATTCATTTGCTGACTCGACAATTGTCAAAAGTACCGTTGCGCAATCGCTGCCTGTAGGCCAGCTCGCATTGAGTGAATGGAAAGTTGACGTCCTATAATTCAACGGTTGAAGTTTGTCCAGCATGGAGTGAGACCGAGTGGGGTTGTGCCAGGATATCCCTACTAATGGAATGCCCTGCCTTGTCCAATCAAAAATTAATAAATCATTCGACCAGAACTGCTATTTTTCCAACCCTCCCCAACCCATGCTCCTTCAAATAGATTCATGGACTCTCATACTTACAATCTGTGAAAAACATTCATATAGAGATCTGAACTCTGCTGTACTGTTTACTGCTGCTGCTACTGTACGAATCTGTTTACTTCTACAGATATTTCATACAGATGTTTACTCCAAAGCTTTTTGCACTAATCACCACTAATCATTTTTGCATTATTATCATTCCAACAGTTGTATTCAACTTAAGTTATTTTATTTTGTATTGGCTTTTTTGAACTGCTCTGCGTGCCTGAAATTGCCCCATTGGATAAATGAAGTTTTTTTCAATTGAATTGAAAACTAAGTGATCTGTACAGATTAACTGATGGTCTCTCTGAAAGGTCCTACAATCTCAAGATTGTATACTGGTTCGGAATTAAATATTGGAATATGGGAAAAAACCATGCCAATGGGAAAACAGCATGAGATATCATATGGCAGCAATGTAATAATTAAAATCATCCAAATACAGATCAAAAGGTTTGCTTCCATATTTCTATGTGATTACAGGTTCTATTTGGTTCCAGGTTTCATGCTCTATGTGACTTAGATTTTTGCATGCTTGCTTGCGCCAGACTCTGCCAATACTCTTTGGTATTTCAGAAACCGATCCTGTCTGTATCGAGTTCACTGATGCTTATCCATTATCCATGTTTGTCCATGTCCCTGTTTCCTTAGGGTTCTCCAAATTCCTCCCAAAAACATGTACAGTACACGGACACGAAGAGAATGTTTAAAACAGTGGTCAAGAACCAATGAACCAAATAGTAAGAACTAATCACTGTATGTACTGTAACACAATACATGTATTATTGGAAACTGACTATCAAATGAGTATACGCAATAGATAGAGTTCTTGGTGGCGTACTGAGACCTTTTAGACTTTAATGAACATTATAATGCACAGCAGAGTTGAGCTGTTATGGGAAATAAAGTGCAAAAAAGGCTTACCTGTGCTCTTTGCCTTTAGCTCTTTAGAGGTGTTGCAGCTGAAAAAAGAGAGCAAACGGAAAACTTCAGCGTCAGCCATCAAGGGAGATACACACACTTACGCATATACACACACACACACACACACACACACACACAAATGGACAAGGTCGAGACACGTTTTGGGTTTGGAATGTCGTTCTGAACTTTCTCTAGTCCAAAGACCAATCTGCAATAGATACAGAACAGCTGTATGCAGTGAAGTACAGAGCCTTGTACTGCTCTCATGTGCACACAAACACAAAATAAATTTAGTGATAACCCCGGCATCATTCCCAGTGGCTATTCTGCTCAGTACAGTACTGTAGGTACCCGTTAATAAACAATGTATATGCATTATACATTTCTGATCACTGATTTTTTTATTCACGTGATTCACTACACTGCAGTTTTGTTGGTATTTCCAAATAATTCTGACAGTAAGCTGGTTACCATTCAAAACACCTCTCATAATATTTGGTGAAGTTCTGCACAATCGATATCTCTTGGACTCTAGCCATGGAGCTGTTAGAAGAGCCCTTTCGAAGAGTCGATAGTTAGAGTTGATAGATAGAGATGACTGGTACGCTTTCCCTGAGAAAGTCTTCCAGTTCATATGAATTTGCTTTCCAGGGAAATAGCTTAATTTGCAAATGTTATGTCACAATTTACAACAGTCAAAACTGTGAAATATGTGTGCTTCATGTGAAGAACATTATCATCAGGAGATGGAAATGATGGAAAGCAAGCTGATTTTACTGTCCCAGCTTGGAAGCCTCCATGAGATACAGTAGGAGAAAAACAACCTACAGTAGCAGATAAGATTCTGTGGTTAATAAATAAGACGAAATTGGGTAAAATCCCTAAAGGACATGGGGGAAATAAATGGAATGGAAGTAAGCACCATATGGTAACACTGTGATTTCTGTTTTTGCATGAAAATGTATACCAATCAGCATAACATTAAAACCATCTATGTTTTGGGTTCTTCTTGTGCCACCGAGGCAGCACTGGCCTCTCGGTGATGTGTTGTGGTGTCTGGCACCAAGATATTGGAAGTTGATCCTTTGGGTGCTGTGGGGTGCTGGGTGTGGTCTCAGTGAATTGGAATCATTTGTGCAACACATCACATGGGTGCTCTTTGGACTGGCATCTGGGGAGTCTGGAGGCCGGGTCGGTGGCCTTGGGATCTTTGCCTGCTGGTCCCCGTGCGAGCGCTCTGGTGCACTGAGTGTTCTGGTGCCTTTCAATCATGGCTACAACAAGGTCATACTTGATATACGTCTAAAGTCATAAGGTGGACTTAAATTAAGTTGGTTGCCAATATGAAGCCTAGGTAACGTATGCTTGCAGGTAAGAAAGGTTGTTTACATATAAATTTTAGATTTGTAGCATTCGTCTTTGGTAAACATTACTAAAATTAAATATATTGTTCATATATAAACAATATAAATATATTTTTTGTCTGAGTCTCCCTCAAAACATTACTTGAACAAAGATACAGTATATTCTATATGCACTTTCATTAAAGCACAGTACAATATATACAGTATAAAAGCTTGTGATTCCCAGCATTTTGTTTTCAGCAGTTGTACATTTTGTACAATTTATGTTGCTGGTGTTGGATTTATTTATTGATCTCATCTTTACTATTTTCCACCAGCTTTCAACTTCACTATGCTTGCTGAGGTAAAGACGCTACCGGTTTATTTAATTACCATGGATCCAAAATGAGTGTGTATGTGTACAGTATGTGCGTGTGGAACCCGGCATAGTCTGGTTTCATGTTGAAAAAGCTGAGGTGTGTCAGAGCTCCTGGGAGGCTTTTAGCTAGGAGTTACAATAGCATGGATGTAACAACAGCACGGAAGAGCGTGAAAAATTCTCTACCAATATAGAAGAGGAAAGGGAACAGGGATGGCACAACGTTCCCAAGTGTGTGTGTGTGTTTGACAGAAAGAGATAAAGTCAAAGAATGGAAAACAGAGAGACAGAATGATTCAATGGAGTGTTAGAAAAGCGGACAAAACAAGACTGACAAAGAGACAGAGAGGACAGACGGACTGTAACTTGTTTTGTGCTATTAGTCAAAGAAATACGAGGGCTTTCAAGACAAAATGGGAATTGTGATGAAACTTGTTATAAAAGTGATTGACTTCAAGCACAGTACGGTGATGAGACTCTTAGCTGCAGTAAAACATTTAAATGGTGCAAACATTTTAAAGAAGGCCGTACGCCTGTGAATGATGATCCCGGCCGAGAGTCCACTGCAGTCGTTCTTGTGAACATTCAGCGAGGGGAACTCCTGATTGGGCACTTGGCTGGGAGTTATTGCCACATCTCATATACAATCCTAAAACCTAACAGCCTTTTTACTTACAGTACTGTACACAAGTCTTGGGCACATGCAAAAGAAAAGGCAGAAGCAAAAAAGTCAAAACATTTCTGCATAAAAGAAACTTCTATAAAGGAAGCACTAAAGAGTAATAAAATAAACAGCATTTGGTGTGAAAACTCTTGAAGTTGCTTGAAAATAATCATGTTAGAAGACAGAGATTTTGTACAGTAAGTTAAATAGCTGTTAGTTTTTACTGAGCGTGCTGGAGAATATGCCAGAGTTCTTCTGGTAACTGTGCTATACTTGGTTATTTCGATCTGAAAAATGGTATTTTAGGTAATATGTACTAAAAATTTGTATTAAAGATAAGACTTGCACAGTACTGTATAGACAGCCTACAGTATATATACATATAATGTTACAGACATACTGTATATTAGGCAGCGATCAATCAAAAGTCAGTTCACGAATTTGATGTGTTGGAGACAGGAACAGTAGCACATTAGGCAAGGTGTGAGGATGTGAGTGACTTTGACACGCGGCAAACTGTGATGGCTAGGTGACTAAATCAGAACAAGCAGCGGGTCTTGTGGGGTCTTCCCAGGAAGCAGCAGTTACCACCTACTGAAAGTGGCCCAAGTAAGGATAACCAATGAACCAATAATAGGGTTATGATTGCCAAAGGCTTAGTGATGCACATGAAGAGCAATAGATAGAAACGTGATAGAAACTTTGATAGAAACGTGTCAGATCATATAGAGCATTGCAGGTTGCTGTGTATGGGGTTGCATAGTGATACATACAGTAGTGGACCAGTGCAGACTGGTCAAAATGCACATGCTGCCCACTGACAGCTGAAAGTGCCTACAGTGGACATGTAAGCATTAACAAGCATTGGACCATGGAGCAATGAAAGTTGTTGGCCTGGTCTGATGAATCATATTTTCTTTTACATCATGTGGAAGGCCAGGTGTGTGGGGAAGAATGCACCGTGGGAGGACGGTGATCCAGCAGAGGCAGTGTGATGCTCTGGGGAATATGATACTGGGAAATCTTTGGTCCCGGAATTCATACGATTGTTACTTTGACACGTCTACCTAAACATTCTTGCTGAGCAGGTACACCCTTTCCTGGCAACAGGATTCCCTAAAGGCAGTTGTCTCCTTCAGCAGGATAATGCACCTTGCCACACTGCAAAAATTCTTTTAAAAATGGTTTGAGGAACAAAGTTGCTGACTCGCCCTCCAAATTCCCCAGATCTCAATCTGGTCGAGCATCTGTGGGATGTGCCGAACAAACAAGTCTGATCCATGGAAGCCTTAAAGGATCTGCTGCTAAGGTTTAGGTGTGAGAAACCACAGCACACCTTCAGAGATCTTATGGAGTCCCTGCTAGATGGATCTGAGCTGGTGGCAAAAAGGGTGAGCTACACTGTCAAGGTATTAAGCAGCCGGTTTTGATGTCACATATGATGGGTGGATTAACAGGAGATCTTACAATAATTAGTATTCCCTTAAGTCAGTCACGATTTTTTTTAGCGTGAATCATAAGACAGCCATCATTTACATCATCTACATTTTATTTACAAATATTTACATCTCTTAAACGTCCTCATAACATACATAATATTCCGGTCCATCTGCCTGTCTGTGTAAGATTTTTCTCTGATTTGATTGTTTCTAGAGATAAAATAAAGAAAAAGAAGAAATGGAGGGAAACAGCATGCACGCAGCAGCAGCTCTTTCCATTCAGTTATTCAGACTATTATTGGAGCAATGGAAAGGTCAGAAACATGTGGAGTGTGTGTGGGTTCGCAGTCCTCACGCTTTAACCTATGAGTCAGATGGCCAGCGACACTCACCTGCTGTTTCTGTTTGATTTTTTTTTTCTTCCACATTGTTTTCTTTTAAAGCATTTGCGTGTTACAATTTCAGTTGGCAAGGAGAGAAAAGTATCAGACGGATTTAGGGTTTTACTGAAAGTAAAAAAAAAAAAAAAGTTTCATAAATGATTTTAAACTAGCACAATAATTATAATATTTAGTGCTGATTATTCCATTATTAGCAATATGAATGCTATTCAATCAGTTTAAGCATATACTGTACATCTTAGGAAAAAATAACCTAAATATAATCTCTTTACTCTGTATAAATGTTATTTTATAAAAATCATGTTCTGATTATGAGTCTGTTATAATAGTAAAGTGAGGCTTGCCCCTTTGCTAAAACTGTTTTGACATGAATAGAAAGTGTTAAATGACTTAATGAGTTTTTTTTTTTTTTTAATAATTTGATCTCCATTAGGGGGCAGCACTTTAAGATATTCCTTTTTTTAATCATCTGGACAGAACACACCCTAACACTCACCCCAACACACACACACAGACACACATACACATGTAGGCCCACCCTACTCTTCACTGTATTCCCTGCTAGAGGTCACCTTAACTTTAAGTAGGGCTTTTTTAGTGAGAGTGTGATACTGAGGGTGATAAGCCACAGCACTTAGCACTTTAACACCATGGTGATAAAAGTCGCCCGGTCTTAATACACCCTGAAGCAAGACTACCGGATAAAGAGACGTGACTCTAGCAGTAAGAAAAAGAGACTTGGACAGTGACTCTTAATTAGACTTATGTGGCCAAGAGGGTTAGCCAGTGGTCCGGTGGAGATTGGCTGGATTCGCGCACATGCTGAGCATTTTATAAGAGGGCAAGTGCTTCAGTCTTTATCCTGGATGCATTTATATACAGTTTGTTTTTATGTATAATAAATACATATTGATTATAATATTAGAATTTTTTAAAAGATACAGAAGTTCAGGCAAGCCTGTGACTGGAATTAGGGGTGCTCCGATCAGGGTTTTTGGGACCAATCACTCATCCCCCAATACCGATCACTGAACATGGGTGTGTGTGTGTGTGAGTTATTGCGATGTTCCATTTAAAGTGTTCTATTTATTTAATATTTATAGCATTAAAAGCAGCAGTGAAAAAATATAATTAAGATCTGGGAAAGAATCATAAATTTAACACCTGCAACATATTCCATTCTCTTATTATTTCTTGTAGTTTATACATGAACTAAAACCAATAAAATAGCTCAATGCTTGACTAAAGAGCAAAAAATGTTCCATTCTTTAACTATCATCAAGGGGCTCTCACACATGCTGAAATGCTGAAATCTAAAATGTGACTGTCCTACTATACTGCACAGATTCGGCGAGTCTATCATGACTACTCATTAGTAAGCAACGAGTGCAGGTTTTTCTTTATAAATATCAGAATTTCTGCATTTTTAAGTGACAGTCTATTCCTCTTCTCATCCAGAATGTGTGCAGCCGCTCACTGAGCGGTAAGGTAGACCTGGGCTGCATCGGCCAGAGCTGGGAACCGCTCTTTATTTCTATCTCCGTTATTATTTTTGTGATAAAGGTTTTAGTCTTTTTACCCTCTGCAGAGTAAGGCACGAATGTTCTGTCTTATTGAGCACTTCTGCTATAGGTGGGTGAGTGAGGGTCAGCTTACAAGATTTTGAACTGCCGATAACTATTCATACTTAAATTATTCACGCTGCGTTGTTCTTAAGAGCCAAATAAGGCTTATGTTAAAGCTTTTGGCCGCCGCTCCCCATGAGGTTGTGATAGAAAAAACTGCATATTGCAAGTTTAACATCTTTAAAAGGGACTTCAGCTCGTTAACTCGAAATTCCTACTCGTAGCATCTCCAAGGTCTCTTCATCTGCAAGTTGACTGAGTAACATCAGACTACCATGGCTGCCGACAGCATGAACAAGTAGCATTGGTGTTTATTGTTATACTGAATATATAAGTATTAAAGATGTTCAAGTCAAACTGGGACTTTGCAAGATTTTTGACAGAGCTGAAGTTACATTATAGTAAAGAACTGACATTAAAGTTCCATCAAGATAGGTTGCAGCATTATAAACGTACAATGCAATATGAAGCTGTCAGAAATCCGCTTTGGGGAAATCCAGGTGCAGATTTTAAATCCTAATAATCAAGCCAGAGTTGTGTGTGCAGCATAACATCCATGAGATTGATTTAAAATGAAAACTGGGTCAAAACATGTGGGATGTTCAAGTCAAACTGAGACTTGAGGCTTGAGAATTTCTGTCGAACAAAGGTGTAAAAAAAAATTGATTGAGGTTTATGAAAAATTTCAAGCACACTACAATGATGAGACTCTTAGCTGCAGTAAAACTAAGCGGGATATCCTGGTCGAGGTGGCCCAGAGCCTGCTGCAATCTTTCCTGTGAAAACACTTGTACATTACAGGAACTCGGCAGCCACATCCCCAGTACAGTCCTGACCTCACTTCAAGCCATTTCCACATGTTTGGGCCATTAAAAGAGTTCTAGGGAGGCCAGTGTTCTAGGGAGGCCACTAGTGAAACACTGAGAAAAGTGCATTAGTGTCGCTGAGGATTACATAGAAAAATAAATGTAGTTTACCCATACTCGCATAACTGTGTTCTGTTATTCTGAACATTAATTATAAGTCCCGGTTTGACTTGAATGGCCCTTATATTTGGTTTTTAGCTTAATCAACAAACAGTCATTTTAGCTTGTTACATTAAGTGGAAAAAACACATCACTTTTTTCTGGGTAAGTTATATGCTTAGTGAAGTTGCATCAGTAAAAACAAACAATTGACAGTAGAAATCACAGCTTGGTTCAAAAATAAAGTACTGTAAGTGCTGAGAACTTACAGGATTGGCACTAAACATCTGTATGGGCATAAGTAAACCACTCCTTAGTGAGACTAATCAGACCAAAAAAAAAAGCTTCAGTTTGCTCAGGAGCATAAAGAATGGACTTTCTGGCAACTATAGTTAGACTTTACAATAACTCTGCTCCTTCTCTGACATCACTATTGATAGAGTCATATACATTTAGTTGTCTACCTGATTGCACTGATACAATCATCTACTTTCATTCTCTCTTTTGATTAATATTACAACTTACTGGTACACCTTATTTTTCCACCTGTACACACAATCAGTATATTCTTATTATGTGGACTGTAAACGCATCTTAATGTGCAGTTTTTCAGATTCCCACCTTAAATTGCACTATTGTAAACAGTGTATCATAGTTTACAGTATGTTTTTTTAATACCTTAAACCCAATTTTAACCTAGCCTTAATATTCTACACTTTGTTGCTTGGATGTCGTCGTATAATCTGTAAACTGGCTGCTTTAACATTACAATTTCCCTTGAGGATTACTAAAGTACTCTCTCTATCTACTGTATCTTTTCAAGCAATAGTGAAAGGTCATGATTGTCCAGACTGATCCTATTCCAGAGTGATGGGCAGGTCAGGGTAAGAAGGGAAGCGCATGAAGCGATGCACCCGTCATGCATAGTGCCCACTGTACAAGCCTCTGAAGGTAGTGTTATGATAATGTGGGGTCTCTTCAGTTGGTCAGGTCTAGGCTCAGCAACAATATGTGGAAAAAAACACTGTCTCTTATATAATCTTTTAATGTATTTTTCTACAAGAATCCTC
The DNA here is from genome assembly GCA_028565275.1 of Leiocassis micropogon. Taxonomy (NCBI): domain Eukaryota; kingdom Metazoa; phylum Chordata; class Actinopteri; order Siluriformes; family Bagridae; genus Leiocassis; species Leiocassis micropogon. The sequence goes on from JAOVVA010000037.1 coordinate 32,544,931, forward strand.
TTGTACAGCATGACGTATAACGATCATAAAAGCCCTTTGTAATCACAAAGTGTAAAACTGGCTTAAGATTAGAGTAGCCTGCTTAGCAGTGCTTATTATATCCACAGGTGTACTCGCACGTACCATGCTATAACTGTTAAGTGGTGTTATTTTGAACAATACGTACAGTATCGCTCAAATAGCGTCTCAAGCAGCTGTAAAAGCCTATTTCCAAGCACAAGTCCCACAAAGAGAGAGCTCATTAGAGCTTAAACGTTCCATCCCTTCCATTCACAGACTCCATCAGGAAGTGAATGAGATGTTTTCAGACATGGAAATCTACTTGAATGGCACGTCTGCCTCAGACTGTGCAAAATGTTCTAGGCTCTTGACCTTGCTGGCCAAACTTGTCATAGCTTAAATATTCATGAGACCTCCATTACCAGAAAAACAGACCGCTGTCCCTACCTCTTTCCTTCTCTTTCCCTTTCTTTCGCTCCCTGTCGCTGACCCCTTTTCACCTGCCTGCTTATTAAAATCTCATAGTATTAACTGTGCCACTCACAGTCAGGCTGAATAATTCAGACTAAAGGAGTCAAATTAATATCTTTAATGACATTACTGCCACAGGGGGAGCTTGGACAGGATTCTGGCACAGCTTACTCTGGCCTTCACTCAAGAAGGGGGCTTATTTCATCTGACAATCATGGAAGTGTTAGCATAAAAGGAGATCATTCTCTAGTGTTTAAAGGTAGATAAAAGGAAGACAAAAGATCAAGATGGTGCGGAAGATTTAAGCGAAAACAGATTTCATTTGATGATAATGGCACACGAATGACTAAAGCATTTGGTTTATACAGTATCCACTATTCAAGAAATTCTTCATTCAACTTTTTAAATAACATCACTGCTTTTTTTTAATCTTCAAGGGGTCATTAAGTGGATGAAGCATGACTCCCAAAGTGTCTAGCCAAAGCCCAGAATAGCCAATCCTAAAAATTCCTGATAATGAAACGTGCTCTGAATGATCCTTTAAATGTAACGTACATGCTATTTAGAGTACAGCCTTTGGCTATTATTAAACTTCAAAGTCAGTCAAATCCATAAAATAAAAAATAAAAAAAAACACACAACTCCTAGATTTCATCAAGTTTTTGACGTTTGAAGAAGATTTTAGGATTTACTGACCTGTCTTCGATTCTTCAAGTTCTTTGGCTTCCTCGAGTTCTTTGGCTTCTTCTTCTGTGCAAAGAGAAAAAAAAAACAAATTGAGAGGAAAATATAACAAATAAAAAAGTGAAAAGCAGCTGCTGTGCTGTGCGCTCATGTAAAACGGTGTGGATACATAAAACAAGATATAATTTTGATTCATGAGGAAACTATGTGAGGTAGGGGCAGCAGGGGTAGCTCAGTGGTTGAGGTGTTGCACTATTCAAGTTCCAGGTTCAAACCCCACCATCACCAAGTCCACTATTGGGCCATTGAGCAATGTCCTCAATGATCAACTGCTCAGATGTATTATAAAATTTAAAAAAATTATCGCTCTGGAGAAGAAGGGTATTTGCCAAATGCCGTAAATGTAAATATGATATTTGGATATGTCTAATGATACAATATGCTTTCATTTCTTCAGATAGATACCACCTTCAATCGTAAAATAAGTAACATTAATACTATGTGTATTGATACATCAAATTTTATGATGGCCATTAAAGCAAAATCCCGAATAACCATTTGAACTAGACGCGAGAGCATCGTCCTACAAATACAAGTAACCTGCTTTAAAATATACTTTACATTATACATTATAAATAGTAATTTTAACAGAGATCAGGTTGGCTAGTGAAACAGAGGAGTATCAGTATGAACTGATCAATAAAAAATACCAAGATTTGCACATTCTGTGTATCAATGTAAATCTTTACACTAGTGTGCAGCCTCACAGCACTTCAGTTTTGCGAGCACTGAACTCAGACGTGCAAACTTTGCTTACGGGTAGAGCTGTTGTTCATGCAACATGCGCCTCTTTCTTAAAGCACGAGAAGTTCATTTCTTACAGCACACAGCGGCAACCGGCATAAACGAGGCTGAATAAAATCTTCCGTGACACCCATGATGGCTTAGCACGAAGTAGGTTACCCATTCGGAATCAGTATTGACTAGTGACAAGAAACTAAAAAGTACTGTACTCGGTAATCAGGGTTAAAAATTTCTGCCTAATAAAAAAAAATTGCAAATGTTACATATTTCTACAGTCAGCATTTGGAAGTTTTGGAATATCAAGCATTTGAGCAATGTCTGCTGCAGATCAAGGCGAATACGAGTTCCGCAGGTTACTGCAGTGGAGTAATTCAGTGCAAGAAGCCTCTTCTTTTAGCTCCAAATAACTCACACGAAAACAGCTGTGCTGATATATAGATATATGGATGGAGAGGATATGAGAACAGAGATGTAAAACCCTAAAGACAATCAAAAACTGAAATTGGTCTTATTTCCCCATCTGTGGGGTGTCACCACCACATCTGTGTGAGCTAACAGCCCAATCTCGGATGCTGTTCTTTCCTGTTAGAATCCTCCTCCACATCCCCACATGCCTTATGACAGGCAAGAAAAATGAGCTACTCGACTATGTACTCTATCTGAGTGGCACTAGCTTCGCAAGGAGTAGAGTCAACTCCAATCTACCCACAATTCCCGGCTGCTGGGAACATGCAGACAGGCTGAATTAGGACCCCCGCTTCCTTCCTTTCTCACCGTCAGTGCGAGTTTTTTCCCCTTCCTTGGCTTTACATCATTGCTGATTCCCATTCTTTTGTTGGCGTTCAAGTAAAACTGGGACATTTGATCATGCAGAATAACAGAACACAGTTATTATCCCCTGTTACTTATTCCAGCATTTCACTAGTGCTTGAATACTATCAAAGTTATCTCAGTAAGCTGGAGCCGGGATTGGATTGCCTCCTTCACGTTTGAAGCACTGGTCTCCCAGGAACTCCTTTAATGTGCAACTCCCAAACATCTGCTTGGAGCAAGGTCAGGACTGTATGTTGAATCTGGCAATAACTCTCAGACAAGTTCCTGTAATGTTCAAGTGGAGTTGGTGAATGATTGTGTGTACAGTTCCCATAGACAGATGCGTCTCTTTTGCAAGTTGATGACAAGTTATATATCAATTTTCAAGGATCAGACGTTCTATTCGCCGAAGGTTCACAGGAACGACTGCAGTGGGCCCTTATGGCCTTATGGCCTTTTTAAAAAAAAAATGCACCAATGTTTTGCTGTGGCTAAAAGTCTCATCATCATACTGTGCTTGAAGTCTTCTGTAAATGTCGGTTGGTGTTATTGCATTATTCTTCAGAAATTTTATCACAAGTCCAAGCTTGACTTCACAAGCTTCACAACACCCCTCATATTTTAATAGATTTTTTCAATTGAAATTTGTCTCAGGGAGATTTTGTTTCACTCACACTTCTGGGTTGATTATTAGGAATCCATATTGACACCTGGATTTCCCTAAGGCAGATTTCTGATTGTTTTGTATTGCAAATTTGTAACACTGCAACCTAAATGTTGATAAGAACAACTGGAATGGGCTCCAAGCCACCTCGGCTGGGATCATCATTTTAAAGCGGACCTATTTTCTGCTTTAAAACATTTGCACCATGCTCATGACCGTACTGTGTATGAAGTCTTCTGTAAATGTCAATTGATTTTACACCTTCATTCATAAGTCCCGGTTTGAACCACCCCTTGTATATTCTATACAGCTGCCACAAAATAAGCCTCTAAGATCTGGAGAATGGCTAGGCCATTACAGGACCTTGAAATGCTTCTTACGAAGCCACTCCTTCGTTGCCCGGGTGGTGTGTTTGGGATCATTGTCATGCTGAAAGACCCAGTCACGTTTCATCTTCAATTCCCTTGCTGATGGAAGGAGGTTTTCACTCAAAATCTCACTATACATGGCCCCATTTATTCTTTTCTTTACACGGATCAGTTGTCCTGGTCCCTTTGCATAAAAACAGCCCCAAAGTATGATGTTTCCACCCCCATGCTTCACAGTAGGTATAGTGTTCTTTGGATGCAACTTAGCATTCTTTCTCCTCCAAACACGACAAGTTGAGTTTTTACCAAAAAGTTATATTTTGATTTCATCTGACCATATAACATTCTCCCAATCCTCTTCTGGATCATCTATTTTGATTTCATCTGACCATATAACATTCTCCCAATCCTCTTCTGGATCATCCAAATGCTCTCTAGCAAACTTCAGACAGGCCTGGACATGTACTGGTATAAGCAAGGGGACACGTCTGGCACTGCAGGATTTGAGTCCCTGGCGGCGCAGTGTGTTACTGATGGTAGCCTTTGTTACTTTGG
>JAOVVA010000037.1:32549389-32560336 GCA_028565275.1 Leiocassis micropogon
CAGGCCTCTCTCATCTTTTTAAGTGGGAGAACTTGCACAATTGGTGGCTGACTAAATACTTTTTTGCCCAACTGTATGTGAGTACCACATTACCAGAGCTACAGTACATAAGTTGTAGATATAAAAAAATATAGCCAAAACCATTCTTTTTTTAGACCATATTTTTAAAAGAATGTCAGTTATAGTCTTTCTAAGGCTGTGGCCTGAAGAATACAATGCTTATCTGCAACCTTTAGGTCTGGAACTCTAACAATAATTATTTAAACGATTAACATTTCTAGCTTTTCATTTCTATGGATTCGATTTAGAAGGATTTAGTGTAGAATAAACTCCCAGTTGTTGGGTAGTGCCACCAGAGAACAAGGGTCAAAGAAACCTTTAGGGTGCTTGCAAAATCCTTTTTTTGTAACTTTTTTTTCAATGTAACTGTAAGAAGACTTTTGGAGTAGAACATGAAATGTAAGTAACTGGGTCCATCGAGAGAAATACCTATTATACAACAGCTTCACCCGAGTACTCTGAGTAATCTGATGAGGGGCTCTCCATGAGTGGTGATAATAGACAGTAACAGCACTCAGAATTTCATCTAAATGTATCTCTCTGCGTCACAGATGTTCTGCAATCATTAATTACAGTTAATTAACTGTCAATCACAGTATGGGTGAAAGTATCTATGGTTAGTACAGTGTGCAGTACTGAGGAGAAAACAGCTGCCTGCCAAAACCCACATTCAAAACCAGTCACCAACGCACTTTTAGCAAGAAAACACATCCGATATCGTTATGTAGTTTTTAACAACAATTTCTCTACATAATAATTACTTCTAAGTCGTTCTGGATTGCCTCAGTGTTGTTTTACTGACAAACTAATTACCTTCTAACACAAGGATGAATCCCGAATCCTTCTGTAACCCCTAATCAAGGGCACTACTTGGGTGTGTAGGAGCTTTCCATTTAACACTATTTGGGATTCAACCCTGTAACTCGGAAATGAACAGAGCTGATATTCAAAAGAGGAATAAGTGGAAATGAAAAGAGAAATTTAAGAGATTTACAGGACTGTCCACCACTTCCATGGTTTATTCTCCCTACCTTTTGGTTACATAGTGCTGATAAGAATTGGAAACTTTTAGTACCGCTAACTATCGGTCACTATCTGTCAGTCGCCAGCTTCGCCAGTCGTGCAAGATTTGTGTTAGTGGAGAAAAATAACTGTTTAAAAAAAGAGACAAATCCTAATCTGTTGATAATAAATTCTTTTTGTGGAACTGTTGTATAATAGCAAGATCACACTCGAGGTCATGCTGTCGTCATGAATATCAGCATGAACATACACAACAGTGCTCCATCTCGTGTTTTAAATAACTCATCTGCAGGTGACGCACTCAATAAATCCTGCTTCGAACTACACTATCAGAAAATAAAAGTTCATTAACGTTTCACGTTTACACTTTTATCTTTACCCAAAAGTATGATCCCTCGAATGGAAGGAGCTCCATTAGTTACTTGGCCCCTTGAGTTGTTGTTTTGTGTACTGTGCTTATGCATTGTGGTTATTACTAGAACTTTACACTTCACCAAACTAAAGGGTCCAGCTTTTGTTTTATATTTATTTTATTTTCTCTTGTTGATTTTAGTCTACATTTTTGTAGACAATATTTTTGGTTAAGATCTGTTATATTGTGTTTTATGTCTTGTGTGGTTTCGACTGTTTTTTTCTCTTCTGTTGTCTTGTTTAGTCTGGTCTACTTGAGGTTTGCTTTATTTTCTGTACTGGCTTGTTTAGTGTGGCTTGGTTTAATTCAATTCTGTTTTGTTTCCTTTAGTTATGTCTGGTTTTATTTTAGGGTATCCCTTGGCCTGATACCTTGTTTTCCCTGTGTTGTGTGTCTTACAGACAAATGGTGATCTCTCTCTCTCTCTCTCTCTCTCGCTTTCTTTCTGTAGATATATTTTTAAGGCCCTAGAGGTGTGGAGTTATAACTCACTGACCTTTCTCTAAAGGTCCCTTGGATTATAAGCGGAACTCATTAAAACTACTATTCCAAGATGCAAAAAATATTCTCCCAAAACTGTATATTTTAAAATCTATTAATGCATTTACTTTATTTTGTGATCTGCCATGTGTGTCAAATATTCTCCACCCAACGTCTCCTGATTATGACCTCCATTTGCTGTGCTGACTTGGATCTTTTTCATTTTGTTCTCACCCTATCACTGTGACTAATTGGCCCATCCTAATTAGCAGTGATGCCGAACAAGCAATGTGACTAGGAGTGTCTGGGTGACTGGAGGACTCGGCGATAATTTTTTTTTATTTTTTATGTCTAGCTTTTTGTGGTTTAGCATCTTTGTCAGACAAACCATGTTCTCAGAACAACAAAAATGTTTTTTTACTCAATCATTTAAGAAAGCTTCTCGTTAATACCATATACTGTAGATCAGGGGTTTCCTTAAGCTGACTTCACCAGACTCAAGGTTGATGAACATGGAAATCCTGGTCAGGGTTGCTGTGGTGTAGGTAGCTTGTTCTGGTGGCGGATGGCTGGAGCCTATCCCAGGAGACTTAGGGCACTAGGCGGGGCACACCCTAGACACGGTGCCAATCCATCGCATCGCATATATACACTTACACTTATTCACACTTTACGGACAATTTAGGAACGCCAATTAACCTAATCTGCATGTCTTTGGACTGTGGGAGGAAATTGGAGTACCTGGAGGAAACCCACCAAGCACGGGGAGAACATGCAAACTCCATGCACGCAGAGGCGGAAATCAACCCTGGCTGGGAATCAAACCCGGACCCTGGAGATGCAAAGCGACAGTGCAAGCCGCTGAGTCACCGTGCCGCCTTAAATAAAGATGTAAAACAAAAAAAGTCATTTGTTTCAATTTAAGAGACTAGTTTTGTCTTGTCTAATCTGGGATGCATCAATACCAATACCAGAATCAGGTATTGGTCCAACAGTTTGCTTATGTACAGTAGACATACTCATAAAACCTTCCCGATACTACAGTACCACACCCATGCCGCTTAACAACAGAGTTTGACATACAATATGCAAGTTGCATATGCCCCTGCAATGTTCCCTCTTTCCCCTGCAATCAAAGCAGGTGTCAATGCTGAAGACTTTGGTAAGAGTTTGAAGCAGAAATGAAAGTGAACTGCTGGAACAGCAATCAGGTCAGCTTGTGTTCTCTCCTCTCTGAATTTAAATGTCAGCAAATAACAGTAAGGTTAAGTTGATGTGCTAGCTTGCAATGTATCTCTCTTTAATCTGTCCGTCTTGCTAACCTAGCTTAGCAGTCCATCTCTTGGTCTGTCTGTGTCCTGCTTGCTTGCCTTCCATTTCCAGAGCTGTGGACTGTGAACAAATTGTGCCCGACAAAAGTGAGAGTGAAATCAAACTGTATGTTTGATAAACGCAAACAAACAGGAAACTTCAGCTCGGAAAAGAGAATGGCATCGCCAATGCGCATGCGTTCATATCTGTGTGCATGAAATAAAAGGTGTATAATAATAATAACAATAATTATAATAATAATAATAATAATAATAATAATACTTATTTTTATTTCATTTCCTTTAAATTGTCAGTATGTTTCTTTGTGATTATTGTGTGTTGCAACACTGATATTGTTTATGGGCAGTTGGACCTCATAGACACCAGAAATGAAAAGATAATTTCCTGCCCAAAAAATGTATTAACTCTTAATTCGAATGATCAGATATGAAATAGTATACAACAGTTAGTTCTGACTGAGCAATCAGATTGGACAAGAAACGCTCCATGAGTGGTGATAATGGACGGTAACACCACTGTGGAGTTTAACTATATGTATCATCCCATGTCCCATGTGCTCTAATGACCTTTAATTACACTAAATGTCGGTCGCCAGCATGGGTGAAGGTGGGTCTGTACAATTCCCCATATTGAGGAGAGAGAGCAACTGCCTGCCGAAAGCCACATTTAAAACCAGCCACAGAAGCACTTCCTGCAAAGAAAACAAATCATCATCTTAAAAAAGTATTTTGACTCCTTAATGCCTGCTTCTTAAGTTGTTCCGAATCGTATCAGCTATCCATGTTCTCATATTTACGACTACAAAGCCAACTAGCTCCTAACACAAGGCTGAATTCCAAATCCCTCTCTAATCCCTAATCAAGGGCACTACTTGGTGTGTGGAACAAGTGATTGTACACCCTAGAGCACTAGCTTTCTATTTACATTTAGGCATTTGGCAAATGACCTTCTCCAAAGCTATTTGGATTTACATTTGTATTTGTATTTTTTCATTATACATCTGAGCAGTTAAGAGCCTTGCTTGAACCTAAGACCTTCCGAACCATATGCCACTGCCTTAACCACTGAGCTACCCCTGACTCCTAAAGCTATTTGGGATTCAACCTCAAAACTCAGAAGTTAACTGAGCTGATATTTTAAAACAGAATAAGTAAAAATATATAAAGAGAAACTTTATATTAAAAACTGCTTTCACTTTTTTAATAACACTAACTGTCAGTCACCAGCTTTACCAGTTTTGGGTAGTTAGTCCCGCCAGTGTTGGCAGATTAAAATAACTGGTTAAATAAAGGAATAAATTATAATCTGTTGATAAAAGATGGTGTTTGCCAACTGTTAAAAAAGCAATATCACACTCGAGGTCGTGCTCTTCTGCTAGATATCAGCATGATACTGTATGTGATGCTTTTAGCACTCAGGCTGCCCCCTCATGCCTATGGCCACATCACAGCCATGCTATATCCAGCAGGATAGCACTCAACCTTTGTGATATGTGCTTAAGTTTAAAAGTTAATTTTCCTTACTATAAAAAGAAGAAAAAGAAAAAGTAAGCTGCTCGACTTTGTGAAAAAGCACATCAACAGGACATTTCGGCCTTCAGCTTTACCACTGATATTTGCAATATCAATGTAAGATGAACATCTCTCATCAGTTCGATCGATGAGGATTTTACTCTGTACTATAGACTCGCTCTACATGCAAAGCACTTTTAGAGTTCGCACAAAGTAAAGTAATACCGGCTTCATTTGATGGTGTGCCTCAGATTACTAAAAAGTTTTGTTCATGTTGTTCACCTTTGTCCCTATTAGTCCTGATACTTTTTGAAAAAAATGTTTGTGATCCCAAAATGGTACTCAGGAAGCATTCAGTCTATGAAAGAGTGAACTGATTTTAAATCCCAACATTTCCACAGCCTTTTTCACATAGCCTGCTCTCAGAGGGAGACTGGTAGAATCCCTCTGTTCACTGTCAATCACAGAGATGCATTCCAGATGCATGAAAAAAAAAAACACACAGTCATTGTGTTTTAAAGGGGAGAATAAATGAAAAAAGGTCTTCTTAGTAGCTAAGGTGAAACTTCTATAATTGATTCGATTGTGTCCTTAGGTTCGCCGCTGCTGAAACATACCTTCGTTTGTAAAATCTCCATGAACATTCCTGGGTTATGATTTGGATCACAGCCCTTTGGTCTGGCTGAGGGGTATCCTTACCTGCTCTCATCTCTTCACAGCTCTCTTTGATTTTCCTGTGGCAGACGACAGCCAAGGCGATGAGGAGACCAAACAAACAGACCGCCAGCCCAATCGTTACCCACAAAGCCACTTGAGGAAAGACCGGGGCCTGGGCTACAAGGAGAGAAAAAAAGAGAGAGAGAGAGAGAGAGAGAGAGAGAGAGAGAGAGAGAGTTTATCAGCAATATATCAAATTCATCTCATCTTTTTTACATTCATTCTTCACCATCACTCTTATCAACAAAGGAATTGACAGCTTTAGCAGGATATACAGTCCTCATCTGACATTCACATTATCATGAGTAATTGTTAAGTCAGAATGAATTTATTAATTCCCCACATTCAGCCAACCAACAAACTTTTTCTTAGCAGCTTTACATAAATCTGGATGTATATTTAGATCCCTAATGAAACAAGAGCTGCCTCTGGCAAAGAAAAACTTCCTGAGACAGCACGAGGAAGGGAACTCATCAATCATAGATAATTAGAATACACAGGTGTAGAACAGTAAACACATACCATACCGGATGTGTTGAACGGATGCTCAATATAAGTGGATTGTGAATAACGTTTTAACGTTCTTACTGTAGATTATCCAAACGGAAGCATACACAGCTAGAAAATGTGACCTGATAAACCAGAAGTTGAAGAAGAAGAAGGTCGGCAGCAAAACCCTTTAACAACAAAGCAGGAAGGTATACAAAGAAAATAAGTAGAACTCGATGCGAGTGTTGTCAGCAGGCATGTCTTCACTGTCAGCAAGTCTTGTTCCTAATTTGCATGCCTCAAATACTCTTAAAGATTTACTTCAGATTACTTCAATCCAAAGACATGCAGATTAGGCTAACTGATGTTCCTAAATTGCCCGTAGTGTGTAAATGAGCATGTAAGTGTGTGTGTATATGTATGTGTGCCCTGATGGATTGGCAACCTGTCCATGGTGTACCCTGCCTCGTGTCCTAAGTCTCCTGGGACAGAATAAAGCGTTATAGATGATGAGTGAGAGTGAGAAAAACAACTGGAAAAAACACTTATTTATTCCAGATATTTGACCTTGATCTGTGAGCTTGACCATTGATGTTTGGCTTGGTTCCAAAATCCTATATATTTGTCTTCTCATTACAGTGATAATTTCAGATAAATCATAAAAAATTATTTAAACATTTAAACAACAACAACACACACACACACAAATCCCCCACAGGGGCCTAATAATAATAATAATAATAATAATAACAAAAATATTATGAAATAATGAAAACTTATGTGGTAGTATCTAAATAAGACGAATTATACTAATATATTTGGAACGTTAATAAGATAATAATATGCTATAAATACCACAGAAAATTATAATAATCCTGAGAATACACTGAGTTTGAAAATAATGTACTTCTAGGTATAAATAATGTACTTCTAGGTATAAATAATGTATTTCTAGCTTTTAATTTTACTAAAATATGTTTTAGGAACATATTCCTTATCTACCATAGTAGCATTTAATGCTGTTACATTTGCTTTAATAAAAACATTCTGACCTTACAGTTTGTTATGAAATTATATATATATACAGTATATATATATATATATATATATATATTATACGACTACTGCCTGACCAAAAAAGACACCATTCTAGAGGGGCCAGAAAAACAAGAAAAACTTACTAAAATTGAGTTAAGAACTTTCCAACACATTATTAAAACCTGTAAGGAGCGCTCTGAAGCCTTTGTGGAAGAAATGTGGTCGAAAAAATATCCTGAGTCACCGTCTGAGAAGATCGCTTAAAAGCTTGGTGAAGTTGTATTAGAAAAAAATTGACAGAAGAAAAAGAAGCTACATTTTATAGTTAAAGTTAGAGCATTTCCACACACAGAATGTGACAAGACCTCACCGGATTATTCCTAAAAAGCTGTTTGTCCTTAAGAAAACCACCTGTTAGTGGGAGTAATCAATAAAAATGCTTCAATTTGCTAGGGAGCATAAATATTGAACTTGATTGGAGCAATGAAAAAAGGTCATGGTGGTCTGAATCAGTCCAGACTGACCCTATTCCAGAGTAAGGTAAGAAGGTAAGAAGGGGAGGGCATAAAGCGATGCACCCGTCATGCATAGTGGCCTCTGTACCAGCCACTGGACAAGCAGCATACAATTAAAGCATTATTTTTTATGAGAAGTCTACAGAAATTTTGCCAAACTTGTTAAACTCTTGCATTAAAAACTTTCTTCAACGTTAATTTCCTTAGCTGAAATGATCAAATTATCAGTTTTTTTCTTTTGTCTTCTTTTATAAAAGCCTGCTCATTCTTTTTCCCTAGCCTGTAAAATTTGTGCCGTATGAAGTATACTAATGTTAAATAATAACATAAAATCCCTAGCCAAGCGTAAAATTTTGTCTAATTTTGTCAAGCAAACCATTTTTCTGAAAATACTAACTGCTAAGCATGTAGTGTATGTTGTAAGATAAGAACATGACTTCTTGTAATAACAAGATGTTTTCTTGGTGCAACATCACAGCAATGTGTACGTTTCTTACAGATAAAAACATGCCTTACTCTAGGGCGTCAATAAAGTGTCCAGGGCTTATATACTGTAATTAATTATCGCCTAAAATAATTTTTAGATATTGCCAATACAAATTAAATGTCATCATTTTCTGCATGCCGCGTTAAATATGAAATAATTACAGCAACTTTTCCACCTCAGCCAGACATAAATGGTGATTGGCCGTCAAGACTGATCAGACTTTTAATAGGCTTTACCACGAACGCTCCTCTTCTCAGCATTAATGCAAGTGTTTTCCTTGAGGCAGGTGTGCGATCGATTCTCACTACACTTCCGAAATTCTGAGTTATGATCTCATGAGGGCCCTTTATCTCTCTGTGAAGACTGGCTGTCTCTGAGTGTGCATGTCTCTGTGTGTATACGGGGTCAGGCAGTCAGAGTGAGATGAACCTTGACTCCAGAGAAAAGTAAAGCATAATTTGAGTGACAGGACATGAACGGGTGGGGCGGGGGGCCAAAACAAACTGGACAGTGAAGACAAGAGAGAGAGAGAAAGAGATAGAGAGAGAGAGAGAGAGAGAGAGAGAGACAGAGAGAGACAGAGAGAGAGAGAGTTATTGCAGACTCCTTCAAATTTCCCCTGGGTATTACTGGCTGTGGCCTGTATGTGTGTTGTAAGAAAGAAAATGAGATAGAGAAAGAGATAGAGAGCGACAGAAGCAAAGAGGGAGGGAGAAACAGAAACCCCACTAAATGGCTCTGTGGCCTGGACTGCAATAGAAGCCCAGCATCAGATCATCGACTCTGGACGGATAATTTAAAGACATCATTAAATGTCTAAAATGAAACCGCAAACACAGATACAATGGCAAATCCCCTGCAACCACTCGCGAGGAGAGCATGACACAAGCTTGGTAACATGACTAGTAAAAATAATGTGCTGTTTTTGTGCTTAAACAGAACACTGTTTTTTTCTTCTTTTCCTTAACCACCAACACACCTTTTACTTGTAATCCTAAAAAATCCTCAAAATGTGAAAGCAATATGAGGTTTTTTTTTTCTTTTCTTCAAACTAATCACATCCTATGTTAGAGGGCAGTTCAAGATAAACCAACCATCCCACCATCTCTCAGGGATCAAGAAAGACATGCATCCAGAATCTTTTCTGTTCTGGTACCCAGGTGGTGGAACGAACTTCCTCTAGATGTCCGTACAGCTGAGTCTTTGGCAATATTTAAACAACGACTAAAGATATATCTGTTTTTTCAATACTTGGACTTAAAAAAAAAAAAAAAACTTCTTCTCAACTGTGTTTGACTGATGGCACTTAGTTAGTAACCTAGAAACCCAGTTTAAGTATCTATCGAATGACAGAAGCTTCAAAGCAATTTTGTAAGTCGCTCTGGATAAGAGCGTCTGCCAAATCCCTAAATGTAAATGTACAGTAGATAAATACAGAATAAAAAATGTTAACCTCTTTTTTTGGCAGCACAGTGGCTAGCAGTGGTTAGCACTGCCACCTTGCACCTCCAGGTCTTGGGTTTGATTCCTGTGTTGGGTCTGTGTGCATGTTCTCTCTGTGCTTGGTGGGTTTCCTCCCACAGTTCAAGGACATGCAGATTAGGCTTATTGGCGTTCCCAAATTGACCGTAGTGAATATTAACTGGAGGTCCTATCACGGTTCTACAAAATGGGAATAAATACAATGGTCACCACTGGCCTTCACGGTCCATGGTTAAACTACAGAGGTTCCTGGATGGATGGATGGATGGATGGATGGATGGATGGAAACTTTTTTATATCGTAACGTTACATATTGCTCATATCCATACATTTATGACTGACATGAAGCCATAATCTCTGGTCTATGTGTTTCATACCAGCTAAAGACGGGTAGGTTAGTTGTGTTTTATCATTAATAAACACTGAGGAAATCATTACAAATGAAAACTCTTACATATACACACATTAGATCAGTCATTACTGAAAAATCATATTTTTTCTTATTATCAGAAATGCTTCAAAAGGGTAAAAACAGAAAGAAAATCAAGGATCTAAATGCATGATCTTGAGCTACATTTTGGCTGGAACATTAACAGACACACTTCAGAGACCCATTATGTAAGACTTATGTAAACTTGTTTAAAAAAAAAAACAGTATAATATTTGAGCTTTAACCAAAACCCTTAAAGTGCAACTACTTGGACAGGATTCTGTCTGGCAAGTAAAAAAAATCTAAAATGACAACAACAAAAAAAAGCACATTGTCGCGCTTGGCCTTCCTCCTGATCGCAGGTCAAGAAAAAACTGAACCTAAACTCTGTAATAAAACTTTTAACTGTCTTCACGTTAATTCAAGAAAATTAGGCAAAAAAAAGCTTTAGGCTGGGAAAAAATAATGTTTGGTATGATGAAGTTGTATATTGAGATTTCTTGGTTTAATTAATCAATATCACACAAGAAAGTGCTGTTGTGCTGCATATCAGCATGGCTGTGATGCAGCTATAGGCGACCCACAGTTGCAATTAACTAATGAGAAGAATTAAAGCATGGACGTGGTAGACAGACCTGTAAATCCGGAAGGCTTCTCTTTATTTCCAATTATTACACTTTAGAATATCAGCTCCGTTAACTTCCGGATTCCGGGGTTGAGTCCCAAATAGCATGAAATGTAAAGCTAGTGCACTAGGGTGTAAAATCTGATGTTCCATACACCAAGTAGTGCCCTTGATCAGGGATTAGAGAGTGATTTGGGATTCAGCCTTGTGTTAGAAGCTAGTTAGTTTTGCCTACAGTTAGTGTAATTAACAATTGTTAGAACATCTGTGACACATACAGTGGTGTGAAAAACTATTTGCCCCCTTCCTGATTTCTTATTCTTTTGCATGTTTGTCACACAAAATG
>JAOVVA010000037.1:32560436-32570864 GCA_028565275.1 Leiocassis micropogon
TTAAGTGTGACAAACATGCAAAAGAATAAGAAATCAGGAAGGGGGCAAATAGTTTTTCACACCACTGTATACTGTAATTAAATGTTCCAGTGTTGTTACCGTCTATCACTACCATTTACCGAAAGCCTTCGTCCAATCAGATTACTTGGTCAAAACTAACTGTTGTATAATATTACTCCGAGCTTACTTACATGGACCTTAGTCATATTAAACTAAGGAATTCTAATAAATATGGTTCATTTAGATAAAAAAATAATAATTAAATAATAATAACCTTCATTAACTCCATTAACTCTATCCATGGCTATAAAATGTCAACAGTAATCAGCATGAACAAATGTGTTAATTAATGGGCAGTTCCAGCATTATGGATATGACATTTAGACTCATATTGTTAAACAAACCTTGGAAGCATGGACAAGCTTAGTATCAGTGAATTTATCTGCATAACTATTAATGTAATCCCTTCAGCTAAATACAAACAAATCTGCAAAATTCTTATAATCAGTGTTTATCTGTGGTATAAAAGTGACAGTAAGCAGACAAGCTTTTATGATAAAGTACTGGTTTTCTACAAACTCTGTGAAAAAAAAGCATTATACTTGAATTATGAATGAGACTTTGAAAATGTTTATGTTTGAGATAAATGATTCTGGATAAACTGGCATCACGGATGTGACATTTTTGCTTGAGTGGTGACTTTAAAATGAAATTCGAAACAGTAATTATGAAAAACTATGAAAATATTGAATTATTATCCTGAAACTTATTATTTTTCTTTCCTTTTCTTACCCGAGTTGCTGTTTAATTTACTAGTTTTACAAGCTTTATTTAGTATAAGCAGATGTAGTGTTCATATTGCATCAATATTTTGTTATTATTTTTATTTATATATATTTTATTATTTTTTTTTATTATTATTACTATTATTTTGACCTTTGCTTTGAATTGCCCTAATGTTCTGTCAGGAGTTAATTTGTAGAATTTATGAGTGAGGCTGATTATAAACTTTTTTTTTTTTCCCATATAAGTTTAGCTATTTAAGCTAATTTATGCAGGCTTATTTTGAGTCATGCAGTAGATGGAATAGAAATTAATACATTAAAGTTTTTATTATTTAGTTAACATTTTATTAAACATCACATTTCTAATTACTTTGTTAACACTGCTTATGGTTAATTCATGAAGAAAGTCATTTTTCAGGAAATAGTCTTAATTAGAAAAACCCTTAATTCCTTAAAATTACCAACCTAGAAAGATATTAATTACAGGATTAATGTATTTAGCGTCCTAAACATTTTTCATTAGTTAAAACAGAACTCCATTCCAGAACATTTCAACTAAATTTAATCAGTAAAGGGAAAATTTGTTTGTTACTAATGGTGTAGTAATGTTGCGATTAATGGTTTGTTAAAATCAATGTTTTACCAGCTTCAACTACTTATATGTAAGTTTTCTATTCTTAAGTGAACAAATTATAGTATAAAATAAACATAAATTATTCAAGCCGATTCACCTCTGAATACAATATATGGCAAAAAGAAATTATGAACACCCATCACACCCATATGTGGTGGAAGCACACAATGTATGCAATATCTTTATATGCTGAAGCATTGCAAACTTTACTGTTGCTTAAAAACTCAAGAATTTTGCAACAAAATCTACACTTACCCCAGAATTTGAACAGAACTCTCTCACACATTCTCTATAACGCTTATCCTGTACTTGGCCGTGGGAGGCCTGGAGCCTATCCCAGTGGACTTTGGGCACTAGGCAGGGTACACCCTAGAGCGGATGCCAATCCATCACAGGGCACACAAGCATGCATACAGTACACTCACTCACACATTAAGGGCAGATCCAAATTACCCTCACCCGCATGCCTATGGGAGGAAAGTGGAGCACCCAGAGGTATCCCACCAAGCACAGGGAGACGCACAGAGGCCCGAAGGTGAAGGTGCGAGGTGACAGTGTTATCCACTCCACTTGATAATTTAAAAGTCATTAATTAGTATGTGTTTGTACCTTTTAATGTGAAATTTTGCACTGGGTTGGCATATCTGCCATGGAGTCGGGTGTACTCTACCTTGTGCCCTAGCCTCATGTAACCCTACAGACTGACAGAAGACAACTGCTATAGGTAAAGAAAGAATGGGATATAAACAGTTTTCCATTCTATTTGTGAAATTTGCATGCTCTGACAGTATGCATAATTCCCAGTCATAATCATGGTTTTATGTATTCTACAGTATATGTACTCTATTTCTAAAATCACTAACCATACACGACGTGTAGATCATGAAATAGCATCTGCTTTTTTTTTTTTTTTTTCAATTAGGATAGCTTAAAATGAAAAACCCTATAGTGTCCAAATAACCCAGTCATAATTAAGCCATATGTACTTCCCTCTCACTTCTTTGAAGGAGTGGCAATTGCGAATGCAAAAAATGGATATAACACCTTCTACTCTATTAACGTCCTGGAGAGACCTCTGTGTAAATATCAGCATAAGAGGAAAGAAAAACCAGTTAATAGTATTTTGTCAAGTAGACTTCACATCCTCTCCTGGATCATGGACTGAAGAGGACATCGGCTCGAAAGCGGTGAGTCGAGTGCAACGGCAAAGTAATAAAAAAAGACATAAACTAAATAAAAATTCAAATAGCGAAGATGAAATGCCAGAACGCTCTGGACCACCTGAGATAAGAGGGTGTCAGGGTGTGGAAATATAGGAACACAGAAAGAGAAAACAACATGAAAAACGAAAGAGAAAAGGAGAGGCTGTACGAGAGATACTGGAATAAATGGATGTGGTGCTCGATGCAGAAGCCGCGCCGTACATCTTCCCTGTTCTCCTCGCTTCTTCTCCCTCTCTCCATCCCTCCTCTCTCGCTCCTCTATCTCTCCCTCTGACTGATAAAGACAAATGTTGTGGAGGCCTATCATTTCTGCGCCGGTGCCCCTGAGGCCCGCGGCGTCATATTTCTCTCTTTCGCTTGTTTGATGATGTGATTTTGTTTCCACACTGCAATAGATTTGTCCCTAATGGCTCTATTTACCCATGATCCACCTTAGCTCCTTTCTACAGCCCCTTACTTACCCGTTCTTTCTCTTCATCTCGCTGTCTCTCCCAGCTTGCGATCGAGTGTCTCGTTTTTTTTAATTTTTTTTAGTATGGCTCTACCATAATATTCAACCTTGTCCTACTGTATGTAGAGGTCACACTGACCCAGGTTAACTCCTGCGATATTACAAAAAAGATCAATATAAATAAATAAATAAATAAATAAATAAAAAATCAATACTTTCTTTACTGAAATATAAATTCTAAGCAAAGTTTCTAAAAACAATCTCGCAAAATGATTGATGTTGAGGGCTATTTTTCATTTTTACAGGTGTACTTTATATCAATGTGTTTGCTTTAATGCTTTATTATATGTCCAGTAACTATTTACACTAGACTTGTACAGTACATGCTTTACATAAACTGACTCAACAACTTGCTGATACAGTAAGTATTATGAGGACACTTGGAATGAGTCTCCAGTGTCAGAAATGAAGTTTAATGTAATTTACATTTTTGATGCAAGAAAACCTTTAGTTTATTAGTAACCTGACAAGCCCATTTGTATTATTTATATGAAAACCAAGAAAAAAACTTAAATAGAATAAACAATTGTTTTTCACCAGTGCTTGGATACAATCAAGGTAGAAAGTTTTCTCAGTTCACTGGAGTCATAATCGCATTCTCCTGCTTCACGTCTATGACGTTGGCCTCCCAGGAACTCCTTCAAAGGCCCAAACATAAGGAAACGGCTTGGAGCGAGGTCACGACTGTATGTAGGATAACTCCCAGCCGAGTTCCTGTAATGGCCAAGCGGTTTTCGTGAATGATTAGGTGTACACTTTCCAAACATATGTCTCTTCCGCAAGCTGGCGACAAGTTATCAGTCAGTTTTCAAGGATCAGGCTTCATCTCGCTGCATGTTCATGGGAACGACTGCAATGGGCTCCAATAGGCGCCACCTTGGCCGGGATTGTCATTCATGGTCTTATTTAAAACTTATTTACTCCTCCACCATTCATGAGAACTTTCATCGCAAGTCCTGGTTTGACTTGAACACCCTTCATAAATATATAACGCATAAAAAATGGTATTGTTTTCTCTTTTAAACCATTTTTATACTCTTATGTAATAATTTTTAATGAAAAGTTTTAAGAGTTCTAGAGATGTCTAATTAGTTTGGATTTGCACATTTGGACATGAGCTGATGTAGAAGAGGGATAAGTGATGTTAAAGCTTAATCATTGATCAATTCATTCACATTAAGCATTTAACCAATTAAAAATGTATTAACCGGTAATGTTTTGCAGAATGTTTCTCTATATCTCAAATATCTAATAACTTGTAAACACATTAGGGCTTAGTTTACATTTAGGCATTTGGGAGACGCTCTTATCCAGAGCGACTTACATTTTTAAAAAAAATTTTATCTCATTATACAACTGAGCAGTTGAGGGTTGAGGGCCTTGCTCAAGGGCCCAACAGTGGGAACTTGGTGGTTGTGAGGTTTGAACCTGGGATCTTCCAAAACCGTAGTCCAACGCCTTAACCACTGAGCTACCCCTGGCCCCAGCCTAGTTGTAGCTCAGTCAGTGCACAATATATTCTATTTTGTAGCCTTGTTTTTGCATGACAACATAAAGACAAGAGCAGTACTTTTGAATTTTTTTGTTTATTCTGTAAAGTAGTTGGGTCTCATTCATTTGTGTTGCATTACTAAAGAAAGGATTGTGCTGCTAGAGCTGTTTAAATAAACCTTAAACAAAGAAAAGTGCATTTTGTCAACATTAATGATTAATCAATTATTGCTTGTTAACATGGTTGAGAAATGTCTGATTTGGATTTCTTGGGAAAATAAATAAAAATAAGAATATACGATGATACAAAGATGTTTCAGTTTTCCTTGGTGCATCGTCTGAAAAAACAAAAAAAACAATGACCTACATCTGACTTTTGTTCCGCACACACGTAAAATTTATGGCTTACATCATTGTAGATGAATGTAAGAACTAATCATGGTTTCAACCAGTTCTATTAATATTAAACAGGTTAACAGTAAATTCTACTGCGTTATGAGCCTGCAGAGTAACTGCAGACACACAAATCACAATAATGTGTTCAATTCACGTCCCAAAAAGAAAATAAATAAATGTAATAAATATATATTTTTTTAAATCACACAACCTTCTCCTCCAGGAGCATACTGACATTTCTGAGATTATTTGCTATTATTTATTTATCAATCTATGTATTGTGTCCTCTTCCACCCATGCCGTCGAGGGACCTCTGTGACTTCTGATTAGCAAAAATAACAATAAATGCAATCACACAGACAGCGAGACAGAAATGTCAAAGGACAGGGATTAGCTAAATCAGAAAGGATTGAGAGAGATTTGATTTCTTTCTTTTTGAGGGATTTGCTTGGAATAAAGGCACATGGAATTCATTTCAATAAAAGGTAGTGGTTATATGGTTTTATATATATATATATTATTTATATATATATATATATATATAGGAACTTTCCCTGATCGGGTATCAGGTTGTGTGTCTTTGTGTAAATATAAGCGACGTTATATCAAACACTGTGGGAATTGAAAAACTTGGCCAAGAACAAGAGACCTGGGCTTTATTTTTCTCTCATCATCATCTTTGCACAGCAGCTGCTTGCTGTGCGTGATTTTTTTTTTTCTTTTCTTTTTTTTTAGTTTAAATGAAAATTACTTTAGAGGCACAAAAGCAGAGGGTCTTGAGAGGCACATCTCTTTTTTTTTATCTTCTTAAAAGATACGCCTCTTAAAATCACATCATTCCTTTTATTTTTGTAGCAAGGGCTGATATTAAAGTCAATTCATACTCACACTCACACGCACACAACTGCATTTACATTTATTCATCTGGCAGCTGCTTTTATCTAAAGCGACTTAAAAGAGAATCGAAAGCCAGGGCAAGAACAAAACTGAGCAGCTGGTGGTTTTAGGGGCTTGATGAAGGTCCGGCATCAGATCCGTGACACTCATGTTGACGAGTTTTGCCAGCTTAGTAATTTTGCTAGTAGATCTGATGGGTTTTTAGCTTTTTTTTTTTTTTTTTATCCGACTCTATTTAGGAAAGAGCCTAGAGACAAATCTAGCCACTTTTGGAGCAGATGTTCACAAATCCAGTTCACATCACAGCTGCTAGTTCACCACTAGTGTGTAAAACCTGACGAGTTCCCAACAATGCCTTTAAACACCATTGTTCCCAATAACTATTCACAGATTACCATTATTCCCAGTGACCATTTTCTTAATACTGTTGTGCCCAATAACCAATCACTGCTCACCGCTGTTCCCACAAACCAATCATCATACACCATTTTTGGTGACAACCAATCACTGATCACTATTGTTACCAACAACTAAATACTGGTCACCTGACCATAAATCTCCTAACACATAATTACTGATCATCTCGGTTCCCAACAATCACCAATCACAATGGTCCCATCAACAGTCAATAACTGATCACCATCTAATCTGATCACCATATAATCTCCAATCGTCTTTGATCCGAATGACCATTTACTGATTATAATTGTTCGCAATGACCAAACACTGATCACTACTGTTGTCCAAAAAACAATAACATAGATAATAACATTATTATTCCCAACAACTAGTCAATGATCACAATTATTTTCAAAGACCAATTACTGACTGGAGCATAAGTGTCTCGGGCAGTTGAAGCTCTGGGTTGCTGATTGGAGTGTCGGGGTTTCGTACCCCGCCACTGCCTGATTGCCACAAGTGGGCCTTTGAGCAAGGCCCTTCACCCCATGCTCATATAAAACAACTCTGTTGACAGTCCCAAAGCCTGGATGAGAAATCAGGAGGGTTGGGTGTCAGGCTAGCAACTCGGCCAATAAAAACTGCCATTGTTTTAGAAAAGATAGAACCCATCGCCCGATGTGCTCAAATATTGAAGAACTATTGAAGAACAAAGACTGACCACAATTGTTGCCAGTGACCAATCACTGATCACCGCTATTGCACATGATCAATGGCCAGTTACTCACCACCAGAATCAACTGAGCAGCACTGATCTCACCAACAATCAATTACTTATCACAAACTAATCCCAATCATGTTTGTTCCCACTGATCACCATCATTTGTCCCACCAAAGTACACCTTTCGTCTTTCATTACTTGGTGTTTTCTACAAGTAACAAAAGAGACTTATTCTGTGCATCCATGTTTCATTGCGTCTTCATGTAACACAATTTGAAAGATGGATAATCAGAAAGATTCTGACATATGTTTAAATAATAGAAACTTCTTTACCATGTATTAGCTACTCTTCCTTGAAAAGATCTGGCGACACTGCTGTTAAACTTTCAGTCACTAAGCCATGAAGCCATGAAGCCAACTCACTACCTTTACAACGACCTAACGTGCCCCCTTCACCCACCAACATCACCTGTCTCAGAATGCTAAGAACTGCACTTTTTGTCATATTGAGTTATAGGCCTGTGTTCATAATTTGAAAAAAAACATTCATTAATCGCAACGCTGTGCTCCCCTAGTGTACTGCAAAATCATCAATCAGCCTCAAAACTAGCCTCCTAGCCTCACTTGTCAGCTCTGTATGATCAGCATTGGCATTAAATGCTGGCTAAATGCAAAAAAAAAAAAAAAAACCTTGATCAGCTCCTGTCTCTTGTTGTTAGCCATTTGGGTCTTTTTTTAAAGTTTAAATATGGAACAATGTGAAACTATATGAGCATGAGCATATACAGTATGTCTGTGATGCTCATTAAACAAATATTATTATCAGTGATAATATGAATTCTCAGGGTACGGACATGAATTCTCAAAGTAGAGAAGACAACAACGAAACAACTACATTTAAAAATTATTTAAAAAACAGTTCATCACAAGCAAATATATATTGCTTTAAAACTGGTAGCAGGTTTTGACACAATGATTTTATGGTATCCATCAATCCACTAGTCGACTGTTCAATTAACCATGCAAATTAAATGTGCAATAAAAAAACCCAAACCTTTAAAAAAAAAAACTTTCATAAGTGAATATTAACACACAAGTCGCTTGGAGCAGTAGCATAATTTTATGGGTGGGCAAAAGCAGCTAAGCATGACATATTTTTAGGTTTGCCCGTGTATGGTAAGCATGGGTAGGGCGATTTTAAAGAATGCTGGAATATTAGATTTTATCCCCAAAAAGTTGAACCCAATCCTCTGACATATTTGACTTCTTTAAAGAAACACCTAATAAAACAGTATCTCAAACATATAACAAGCATCTCAAAAATAAACACTACAACATAAGAAAATGCTTGAATATATAAATATATAAAAATATATGCTTTAAATATATAATTAAAGATAAAGATAGTGCACCCCTATTAAGTCGTGGAGAAAAATAAGGGCTATAATTTCCACACTACTGATGATCATGGATAGTGAAGGGGGTAGTCATGGTAGAAATAAAAACTCCATGTAGCACCTAGTGCTCTTTTTCTCAGAGGAAGATTCTCTGATGATCCTTACAGCATATGTTTGCTCTTCCAAGTAGAACCTCATTAGATAGTTAAAACTACTCATTAGAGCGAATCTAATGATTTTTTAAAAGTGTTGCCAAGTAAAAGGGGACCCTACTGCCCTTTCCTCTTCACGAGTCCCTGAGGATCCACAACACAGCAGGGACATAAACCAGACATCAAACTGCTTTCTTTTGTGAATATTACCCAAAAAAAAAAAAAAAAAAACGATCAAAAATATTTGATGAATGCAGTTCTGATCGAAAACAGAGTCATATCGTTGCACCAGTGCGATTTGCAAAGCGAAGTCAGAATGCAGAACATTCTTTGGCAATGAAGGCACTTTCCAAATGAGCTGCATGCTAATGAGACGCATTAGTGAGACGCGCGACGGAATGAGCATTCGAGTCAGTCTTCGGTCTACAGCCGCTGATTCCGAGCTTAAAGGCCAGCGTAATAGAAGCGCTCTCGACGCAGGCGTGTAAATACACTCCCGAACACTTTCGCCTTTTCTGCTCGGATCAATAAAGTGCCTTTTAAACCGTCTAGGGAAAAAATGTCCAATATGTTTAGCTGAGCCATGCTGCATCTCCTAACAAAATAGACCGATGTGGTAATGAAACCTCCTCCCTCACCTGTGTGTCCTGGTTTAAAAAAAAAAAAAAACACACACACAGTATAAAATCCTAAGCCTGCAATAAAGCACTTAGACATAATTCATCCTAATTACTGAGGAAGAAAAAAACTGCGTTGCGGACGAGAGTGCCATTTCAGGCAAACTTTCTGCTCTTCGTCTAAAAAAAAATGGACGGAGCGAGGTTTTTTTTTTTTTTTTTTTTTAAAAAGAAAAAGGAAATAAAAAATACGAAGCCGAGTGGAACAACTAATTAAGAATTTGTGGTGTACAGAGCAAGCACGGAAAGGTTGGCTCATTAGGAGAAGACGCCTGGAATGTAGGACAACGCCGCAATGAGGAAATTTTCTATCCTGGACAACAAATAGACACAAATAAAACTCCAGCCAGGTGGAGGATGAGATGTTTCGTCTCCTGATTGACACCGGCTCCATCGCTTCTCCACTGGACTATCGATTTTTTTTCCCCCCGCTACTCTATTTAAGCTCTCCGCGTTGCACGCCTGTCTCTATCTCTATCTCTCACTCTCTCGGCAGACAGGAGAAGACGATGGAAACTTCAGCCGCTATAATCAGTTTAAAAGGTCATGCACTCTAAATTTTTAATTAGCTTTAAAACAAGAAGGCCTCTCGCTGAGAGCGAGGAGGTGTAGCGGGCAATCAGGAGTGACAGCGATCAGGAGCCGAACACTCACTCTGATCTAACCTGATGAGGTGTCAGGCAGGAGATGCTGATTGAAGAGAGGAAGCATGTGTGGTGTGAGTGTTAGATTTTTCCAGCGTCCTGCCTGATACTGCTGGAGGTTTGGGAAGAAGTTAGAAAAGTTGCAGACTTCCATTAGTTTAGAACTTAATTAAAAGGCAATGGAGAAAAATCATTGTTCTGTGTACAAGCCACAAACTCCATGGACGAAAAAAAAAAAAAGCATTAATGGACAGTGGTTCGCAGTGGTTCAACTGGTCTATGTCCCTGGAGTTGGCATGTTAGTGGGTCCTCTAGCAACCTCTGTCAAACAATCCGGTCAGCCTCCGAGTGGCACAGCGCTCGCCCTATCATCCGGGGAGCGCTGGTTCGAACCCCAGGTGATGCTCGTTTTCCTCTCACAGCTGGAGGCACAGAGAGAGCTGATTGGCCGAGCTCTCTCAGGGGGGAGGGCTGAGAGGTACTTGCGCTCCCACATTAATC
>JAOVVA010000037.1:32573678-32591917 GCA_028565275.1 Leiocassis micropogon
GGAGCCCCCTAGTGACGGGGAGGAATTGGCTACGACTAATATTGGGGAGAAAATTGGAAAAAAAACCAAAAAATATATAAAAAAAAAAAAACATTCCAGTCAACTTTCACACACTACAGGCAATTTGAGAATGGCAAATTAACTAATCTGCATGTCTTTGGACTGTTGAAGGAAACCGGAGAACCCAGAGGAAACACTCCAAGCACGAAGGGAACATGCAAACTTCCCCCCGAACATGCAAAATTCCCGACGCGGGAATCAAACCCAGGACCTGTGCACGGCAACAGTGCTAACCACTAAGCCGCCGAAGGTTAACTGGCAGTTGTGTACAATTAGGTATGTAAGTGTATATGCTCGTGTCCTGTGATGAGTTGGCAGCACATCCAGGGTGTATCTGCCTTGTGCCGTGAGAAACCTGGGATAGATTTCAGGTCCCCACAACACAGGACAGGTGGTATATACTCACTCACTTATCGTCTATACCGTTTTACCCTGGGCATGGGGGGCCTGGAGCCCAGGAGGCTTAGGCTTAAATCCCAGAAGGCTTAGGGCACGAGGCGGGGTACACCCCGGACAGGGTGCCAATCCATCGCAGGGCACACACACATACACTAACTCATACACACATTACGGACAATTTGGGAACACCAATTAGCCTAATCAAAATGAAAAAAATACCAGCTTTTCAGAATGCTGCAAGTGCATCACGGGTCAGGGGGCCAGAACCAACCTATCAGCTTCAGCCTCTCCGTCATCCTGGATCAACTGGTGTAATTCTCCATGGTTTTTTTTTCATGCTTAAAGGATAATGTGCACCCTAGGATGGCGTTTTTTTATTATTATTATTATTATTATTATCATTATTATTATTATAAATCTAGTAGCAGAGCAACTGCACGTCATCTGAGCGTGAGCTCCTGAACACTTTTGAGCGTTTTTGCTCACATTTTTAGCCGCAACATGTGAAGAACCCCTTAATAGTTACATGTTGCAGTTAACAGCAAATAATAGCAAAGTAATCGCAACATGACTTGTTCATCATATTGTGTAAGCAAGTGGTATAGATGAATGGATGGATGGATGTATGGATGGACTGATGGATGGAGTATTTAGGTTTTAACTGGAAGTTTGTCTAATATGGACCAGCACTGTCTAGCACAGCAATGTAATCCATCTGACCAATTTATAATCACCGAAACATGACACAGTTACATTATACAACTTTCATAATCTTGGAATCGTGATTGGTTGGACACAATCGCTCAAAGACAAGAGACATTTTACACGTTCTGTCACCTAGAGAGATCTTTGCCCAAGTACGCCAGATCCTCTAATCTTGATCCTCGCATTTGTAAGAAAAACATACTGTAAGTATATAAATGCATGTAACTGACTGTTAACATGAGATAAACAATAAAAAAAAAACTCATTATACTCCAAAGAAGCATCTCATATCATATCTCTTTATTTTCCTAGACTTTTTTACAATCAAAACGAGGCCTCTAAGACTTCTTAACCCCCCCCACCCCCCACCCCTTTGAATATGCAAATATTATTCTAATCTTAATAGTATTTGAACAGGAAAATTAGTTCTGCCAACACTAATGTGCAAAGAAAAAAAATTAAACAAACTGAAAAAAGTTTGAAAGCTTACTGTAAAATCTGCAATCTCTTGCATTAAAATAAAACTAGTTCCAAAGTAAGGGAAGACTATCAGATCTGTCTGTATGAGTCTTAACCTTGCGAGACAAGCCGCGTGTGGTTTATAACACGCGCTGGAACGTGAAGCTCATACACAGCAGGAACCTGCCACTTGCACTACAAAATCAGGGAATTAGCTCTCTTTGATTAAAACGGCTGACTGCTGTTGGCGCGCAATAAAGCCGAAGAAAGAAATGTCTAATTAACCGACGCTCGCCATCGCTTAGAACAACCTTGACATGACGTGAAAAAAGTAGGCTAAGCTATTCATTATGCCTGCGTCTCCTATCAAAGAGCAAAAAAAAAAAAAAAGAAAACACACACACACACACACACACACACACACACAAGAAACAGCTAAGTTAGAGCACAAGATGATGAAACCGGCTTGCAAACCATTCCCAAAAAAACAAAAAAAAAACAATGTGGGCGTTCGAGCATCAAGAACATTTCAGCCCGTAATGTGTCTATTTGACAAAACAGGTTGGGTTTTTATAAGCTTTAATGATTCACGCTACCAGTTAAAGAGCGCTAAGGACTAGGGGTTCTATTGTCTCCGTCTCCCTGGGCATCTTGATACACGTCGTATAAAAGTTAAACAAGTAATGATTCATTCATTATCCGTTTGGCCAAGGGAGCTCAGGGTACGAGGAGGATCACACACCATGGGAAATTTGGACACCTATAATACATGTCTTTTCAGGACACGTGTATAAGAGAAGAAAATAGAGGAAAGCCACCGAGCGCTGGGAGAACAGGCAAATTCCATTCCCACAGGTACGCGAGACTCAAACGTTTGCGAGGTGACATCGCTAACCGCTAAGCCGTATCGATACGCTTCCCTGTGTCCCTATGTGTCCCTACTGATCCGGAATGATTGATTTCAGCCCCGGTGCTCTGTATAATCTCTGATTCCAGCTTCCTAACAAGCACTGATGAGAAGAACTTCACTGTACTTTACATGGCTGCCTTTTCACCTTTGTTTTAAAAAGTCCTGAAGAGAAGAATGGGCCTTTTTAAACGCATCGGAATGATGGATGTTTTGGAATTTTAAAACAGTTGCTGTGGTTTACATCACCTACAGTACACCGTGTCTTCACTGGGAGGCTGTTAGAACTGGAAAAGGAAAGAAAACTAAGAGTGCGTTCCTGCAAGAGATCCTGAAAGAGACAGCTTTTCACCTTATATGCCGTGATCTCATCATTACTCGTCATAACTCTTATAAAAGACAAAGACGTCATTTTTTGACATAATTTCCTTGCTTTTCAACACACTTTGTCTAAGTTTTAACAAGCTTTCGCATTGCCGTTATTTAAAATGTCTTAGGCTGAGCTGTGAGTCACGAATGCACTGCCGTCTTCAGTTCTTCATCAGAATTGAATCTGCGTCCTCGCAGGGCTGTTTCAGGTGAAAGTCAGATAGTGTAAGATCAGGACTATAGGAATCAATGTTCCAGCTGATCGTTGACTTTTGAACTTTTCTTCTCGGTTGAAAAATGATTCTCTTAAAGAGACTTTCACCTTCCTTAAAGTATCGGTCCAAATTTTGTTAGGAGATATCCAAACACTTAGACCACAAAACGACTAATCACTGAACGCTGCTCTTCTTTTACAGTAGCCTTAAAAGGAAAGCACTGGTTAGACATTACGGTCAACATTACGGTCAACCAGATCATTTTCGCCTCACCCTCAGAGATTCAGTTGAAATTTTTCCGTGACTGTGATTCGCTTTCTAGGAAAGGAAACCTGCTAGAATCTGGCTTGTACAGTGTTAATGTCTTTTGTTCACTTCCTTTTCACTCCCTTTCCTTCATTCATTCTTGAACCCACCATCATTTTCCCTTTTACTCCCATCGTATGTCCTTAAATTCCCACCTTTCTTGCCTTCCTCCCTCCTTTTCTATCCTTTTTCTTTCTTTTTCCTCCCTTCATCCATTCACTCCATTCCTTTTCTTTCTTTCCTTCCTCTCTTCCTCATCTCCATTCATCCTTTTATACTTCCATTCTTATTTCCTGAGCCATTTCCCTTCCTCATTTCCTGCTTTCCATCACTTCCTATTTTTTCCTTCCTTCATCTTTTTCTTATCTTTGTTTATACCTAACTTCCATTCCTTTTTTTCGTCCTTCTTTCTTTTTTTAGCATCCTCCCTTTTTTCCTTACTATCTTTTTTCCTACCTTGTTTCTTGTCTTTTTTCTGCCTCATATTTCTTCTTCCATCCTTCCTTTGCTTGCTTCATTTACGTCCTTCCTACTTTTCATTCCTTATTTCCTTCCTGTATCTTTCTTGACTTTTCCTTTATCTTATTTTCCATCTTTCCGTTCTTCCTTTGCTGTCATTTCCTTCTATCCTTTCCAAAGGTTTTTACCCTTTCATCCCATTTTGACTTTATTCTATCCTTCCTGCTTCCTTCCATTTATAGCTTCCTTTCTTTCCTTCTTTATTTGAAGCCTCCCTCTCTCTTTCTCTTTCCTTTCTTCCTTCCATCCTTCTTTCCTTTGTTCCTTCCATCCTTTCCTGCTTTTTATCCTTTCATCCCATTTCATCCATTCCATTCCTTCCTTCCTTTCTTTTATTCTTTATTTATAACCTCCCTTTTGATTCTTTCCTTTCCTTCCTTCCTGCTTCGTTCATTCCCCTAAACATATAGATAAAAATTATGTAAATATTTTTCTTCGGTGCACTAAAACTTTGAAAAAAATTCATGCTTGCCTTTAATATTGTTCAAAAAACACACAAATAAGCACCATCGAATAAAGCTGAAAACTCTTTCCTCTATCTTTATAATCAGTGTTTTATATCACCGTACTGGTCTGCAGAGCACAAAGTGTGTGTGAAAATCAGCGCTCTTTCCTTTCTCAGGTCTTTGATGCTCTGCTCTTGAGGCAGACGGATAAATCAGTTACTCCAGAGAACCATGACATCCCCTTGCTGGACTAAAACCAAAAACCAAACCACAACCACATCCACCAAAGCAAAAAAATCATATCACATCCATGCAAATACATTTTATTTAATTTTTTTTTTCATCAGTTCAAAGAGAGAGTGTGCTGCGCTTTGATGGTGGCTCATCCGCTGCAGCAGATTACATAACGACAGAATTTCTTTAAGAGGAGCGCTCTTCTCTTATACTTTCTCCAGCAGTCTTCCTCTCAGATGTTGTAGCATGAAATTAAGAGAAGTCTAAATAAATGAGCACGCTGCTTAATAAAAGAAATTTTAAAAAAATTAATTCAATTAAATTGAAAAAATATACATTTATAATAATATTAATAATAAAAAATAATAATAACTAGCAACACCAAGAACATAAAATGTAAATAAATAATTGAAGTAGCAAAATAACAAAACAAACCCCATAACTGTTTTCACTTCTTTAAAACTAACCTTTACTAATCTACTGCATATAACATTTTGTTTGTTCTGTTTATTTTTTAACATAATCCTTATCTAAAGCCTATTTTTTTGATTACTTTATTTTAAGTTAATATAATATTATTTTCATTTCAAATTATTATTTATCTACTGCACCTGCTATGCATATTTGTTAGCATTTTCTTTTTTGTTTTGCTTAAAATAATCACTACCTAATGCATCTATTATTACATTATAGTTATACATTATTATTATTTATTTATTTATTTACTTATTCATATGGCCTTTCTAAAATCATGTTCATTGTTAGAAAATAGCAGTGCAGTTTTTATTTCGCATTACATCATTCTGCATTTTAATCTTCCTCAACAAATCCCCATAGACTTCCATTATAAGTAAATTTCTTTTCTCAATACAGACAAATGTGCAATATACACTAAAGACATGAAAAATCCATAAGCATTCCTTTACTTTCTCTCTTTACAGATATTCTCCCTCTGGGCATGACGTAAACCCCCAAGCTTCTCTGTCACGCTCTCGGTGCTATGCTGGCTGACCTCTAGACTAGAAAATAACCTTCAGCTTCCACTTTCTGGCCACACAATGAAAATCAACAAATAAATGCCCCATTTCATTGACTTTCTAAAAAAAAATAATAAAAAAAAAGTCTCAACTGTACTCCCAGAGTTTATGGCTATAAGTGAAATGGAGAGCTGTGTCCAACCCCGAAGATTTCCAGGTCTGTTATTAGAGGTGCCGGATCAATAAGACTGGGAAGATATTTCACAGGAAACCAACTAAAAGGACTCGGTAATGTGTGGCTGAAACTCAGAGACACTTTAGAAAGGTCTCGACCTTTTTAGTCTGCGTATTATGATCCTGCACCGAATCGATGCAGGGAATTTAATAATGCAGGCCTCGTTTTTAAAAATATCTGAGTCTTCTGTTCTTTGACGGGAAAGTGCTAGAGACGTGTGTGCACTGGAATGGGCTACTTGTGCATTTTTTTACACCAGTTGCCTCAGGAGCTTCCGATGACGATCACCTACACACAAGATGTCAACAGACCCCATAGTTTAATAATAAAATGCATCGTATGCACCAAAATTTGTTGACATTATTCTGACTACTATTCGTTTCCTTCAGATTTTTTGAAGAGACCAGGTTATTGCTTGATCCGAGGGTGGACTTTCCCAAAGACAAATAACTAGGATTCTTCAAACACCTCTTTCTATTGTTAACAAAGTTGTAGCTCAATTTAAAGAAAAGAGTAAAACATCAAAGATGTCTCACTGATCTGTTGAGAACAATCCTTTCATTCTATTCCCAGGCAAGTTATTACTGTTAAAGCCACTAATTGAAGGCCAACAAAGTATTAATAATGTATTAATAACTAAGCCATAATGCATAAAATTATTATAAAACTGCAGGTGTCTATTTAATTTTTGCATACCTTATATGCAAGGACTTTTAAACAGTTTCACAGCAAAATGAGATAAATAAAATTTTGGAGCTTTCTCATTGAAAAATGAGATTAGAAAACTGCACCTCAAGGTGGTAATCGGAACGCTATAACGGCGGTTTAGGTTTAAACGCAGACAGCTAAAGGCTATTAAGAAAGGTCCGGCTATCCGACACAGTGTGTACGCTCAGCATTAAGGGACGACACAAACACTCAGTATGAATTTACGAACAGATGACTGTGTTAACATCTGAGGAAAGGTCAGCCTGCCTGAGTTGTTATGAAGCATGGAAGAATCAGTGTACGTGTGAAAGAGAGAGAGAGAGAAGTACACTGACAGGACCAAAGAGACATCCCAGCAGAAACCTTAACCCTGGGTGACCGCTGTAATTCGCTCGAAACAACGTCACAATGGCATTCAATGATGTGACAAAGTTCACGAAACAACTAAACTATAACCTTTATATAGAGCGTTTATGTCCATTAACACGCATTTGCACAACGTCTGACCTCATCCACGGTCCCTTAAGTTTCTAACAGGGTTTAGAATTCTACTTAGAGACTGGGATGGACACAATGGCGCGTGGATCTCATGTCACTCATCTTAGTGTTGTAATGTCATTTTCTTGTGGAACGATTTCCATGAGGTGCATCCAAAACGCTATACCGTTTATGGTCTTTGTGGCACAAACTTTCACGTATAAAGTTTCACTAGCATGCTTTCGATGGTCAGTGCTGCCGTAACCGGAGTTGGTGCCCCACTTGAGACGTTAAATTGGTGATAATGGTTTTGGTTTTGAAGTCATTTTTGCAGCATTCTGTTAGGGGCGTGAGTTATACTGTCTTTCAATGTCATTCTATCAAAGACTTTCTGTATTTCAAAAACAACCAAATACCAACATTGCGCCAATGTTGGCAGCGTTGCCAAATTAACCTCACCACAAAGTTTTGACGACCAAAAACTCCTGCTGGGATAAGTAAGAGAGAGATGAACCTTTTGGGTATCAATGAATCTAGGAAGAAATAAAAATGAGGAAAGACCATGGAATTAGAAGGTGCATCCAAACTTGTGACTGGTACTGTAGTGTAGGAGTAGTGTACTGTATTCAGAGTAGAGCTACTGTAAGTGCATACAGAGAAATAAATACGGCTGAGTTGTGAGACCTTAGAATCAAGTGCATTGTGTGCATTCAGTGCTAAATACCTGTTTAAGTGCTCTTTATGTAAAGCCTATTAGGTTTCATTTTCACTCAATTGTTGTTTTCAATTTCTATTATTTTGGAGTGTGGGTTAGGTTTTGGGGTTTTATTTTTTTCCTGCATCTACAGTAAAGTCCAAAACATGAATTTCAAGGGGACACTTAACCCGAATTCACAATGCACTTGATTCTAATGTCTAATCCAGCTGTTTTTAAGAAACTGAGTCTCTGTTTGAAACTGTTCAAATAACATTTATGTCTATAGTTCGTCCATAGACAGTTTGCAGTTGTCCAATTTCAAAGCACACCTCGAAGCAACTCTTCTCTGCATGCACTTACAGTAGCTCTACTCTGAATACATGAATGAAGTTTGGATGCACCATCGAATTCCATGGTCTTTCTTCATTTTTATTTCTTTCTCCATTCATTCATAAATGAGATCTGAGGTGGTGTCAGTTGGTCATTTCTGAGGCTGGTAATTTTAAATGAACTTGTTGGTCTTGGATTCCTTAGAAGGTCTTCATGCAGATGCACTTAACAAAACCGTTCTGTTTCAGAACAGCTGACCTCCATGTCTTAAAATAGCGATAGCTCAGTGGTTAAGGCATTGGGCTATGGGTCGAAATATCCCAGGTTCAAATCCCAGGACTACTAAGTAATGAAAGTATAACGAAACACAAATGTAAGTCGCTCTGGATGAGCCAAAATGTAATGTAAAAATAACAACTGATTCAT
This sequence comes from Leiocassis micropogon, assembly GCA_028565275.1. Lineage (NCBI taxonomy): Eukaryota > Metazoa > Chordata > Actinopteri > Siluriformes > Bagridae > Leiocassis > Leiocassis micropogon. Next base: position 32,582,148 of record JAOVVA010000037.1, read on the forward strand.
GTGTTATTTCATAGTTTTAAAACCTCCAGTATTGTGCTAAAATATGGAAAATATAAACAATTAGAAAGTGTGTCCAAACTTTTGACTTTAACCGTGTCTAAAAATGTGAAGATTTTTTTTTTTTTACATCCTTTGCCTTCTAGCTAACTTACAGTAAAGTGAGCAGCATACAAACTAAGCCTGAAAGTTTAAAAAGAAAAAAAAAATGCCCTATATTTGCTTTAACAACTTCCTTTTCTCGTTGGAAGGAAGCCATATTGTGGCCGTGTTTAAGTTGCATTTCACACCCTGCAATCAATTACTGCACTAAACGGGAGAAAGGAGCTAGCTAACAGCAGCTGCGCAAGTCTCCGGGTAAATGCCTAATGGAAAATACATTACACCAAAAGACAATAGGCTTTGTGTATAGGCCGACATTGATTTAGACTGTTTTAAAGGCCCGGAACAAAAGCAATTTAAATAAGGTAGCAAACATGCTTTGCGGTGCTCATTTACGCCCCGTATCTCCCGGAGAGTTAAGCCCAAACTTAAAGGGATGTAAATAAATGAGCGGAGCTTTTGATAGGGACAGCCTGGGCATTTTAAGGAGGATATACACTATTTAGCTCTTAAAAAAATGCTGAGAGTAGTATTCTTTTATATCTCTGTGCCGAGGCAGATCCGTATAAAACTGCTCCCTCTGACAGGATTTAAAAACAACTCGACATAGTAAAAACTGTGGCTCCTATTTAAAAAGAGGTGCCTTGTTTTAAGCATACAATTTGACTCTATCTGCAAAAAAAATAACACTAAAGATTAAAGATTCAAGGATGGGAGAGTCGGCGCTCCTGATCTTATCGGGACTAACACAAGTATTGCTATTTGTCAGATTTATTAGCCGGTGTTATTCAATGAATCTATTTATTACTGCGTTATTGACTTCCTAATATTCTCAATAATTCTCAAGACCACCTTTTGCAGTTTTTGGAAACAATCCCTAATGTGAAAATGCCCTAATACTTCCAGAAAAGAAGGTGTGTATTATTTGTTGAAAAGTCCAATCAATGATGGTGTGGCCCCTGTGTCCCAGGAAAGGAGTTGTGTCCTTTGTGTTTAACTGTCCCAGTGAAGGAGATGTGGCCTCTGTGTATTATACTTCCAGGAAAGGAGGCTTTGTCCTTTGTATCTAACAGTCCCAGTGATGATGGTGTTTTCTCTGTGTCTGATACTGAACAGAAGGAGGCATGGCCTCTATGTCTAAAAGTTCCATTGAAGAAGTGTGGCCTCTGTATCCCAGGAAAGGGGGCGTGGCCTAGGGGCCTAGTTAATTACAGTTAATTAGAGGGATGTATGCATGTCCTAGGCATCAGCCAAACTCTTTCAAGACCCACTAATTTTTTTTTATGAAATTACAACATATTTCGTCATGTTCCACATCTCCAATAATATACTTATACAATAATAAATACTTAAACAATCCTTATGTTTTATCGGAATGTGATGTGGATATAAACATCCTGCAAAATGTGGCCGATTGCTATACATGCCTTTCCTCTAGCTAAAGCAGATCATCCTATTATTACAACGTCAAGTCATTTGTAATAACACTTTCGCCATGTTCTTTTTTCATTGCTCTCACAATGTTCCCAGGTAGAGCGAAACGAACACTGGGAACCCTTCGTAATCACGAGGTTACAGCTGGAGGTGTTGTCGTAGTGCTGTAATAATGTTTAAAGACATCGTTTTTAGGTCATGAAAGTGTTATATTGGGAGTGTTCCAATAGAAATTGGTATTCCATGCACAATTGCACTGTTTTCTGAATAAAAGCCGAAACTATGGAGCTTCTCGTGGCTTAGACTAGCAATTCGTAACAGGCGGATGACGGTTCCTATGTGACGTGTAAAAATCATAAAAATGTATAAGCAGTCCAGTTGCTTGGGAATAAATCTGATCAGAAGGCATTATCAGAGAGGCAGGAGTTTAAACCCTATGAACCGCAATAGTTTTTAGTATTCACTTCGGGTATAAAATGAAAGATTTAATACAAGTAGCCTTGATACAGAGAGAAGGCCTTTTGCACTAATTTGATTAAGTCCAACCCCGGCACCTGCAGTACATACTAGCATGTTTGAGCGAAAAAAAAATAAATTAGCAAATCTTTAGCTCTCTCTCCGATTTTGGGTTATTTATTGAAGCGTGGTTAGTGCGGCAAGGCCATATTTACAAGGAGAAGTGCTTAAGACAGTAATTAATCCCGAGCTCCATCAGGGGAACAGCGCAGAATGCAGCTCTGCTGACAACCCACTCATTTAGAGCGCTGTTTCTCCTGCCTCTGCATGCGCTAATTACAGTTAAATTAGACCTGGAAAGAAGTGGTGGGAGGAAGAGCACCACGACTGATACGGCATTTTGTTTTTGGCTCCATCTTTCTCCACTTTCCCTCTCCGTCTTCCCTCCACCCCTCTCATTCTCATTTCAACCCCACAGCTATGTTCTTTCCTCCTCCGTTTCTTGCTTTGCTCATTTTGAGGTTCCTGCTTACTGTGCCCAGCTTTGTAAGGTAGTAATTTAGGAGGATGCATATGCCGGGACGGGCTATGGAAATAGAGGGTGCGGTGAGGGGGGGTGGGGTGGAGCGTGCATGGGAGCGTAAAAAGGAAAGATAATGGCAAAGCAAAATTCCCATCTCTACAGGCAGGCAGATTAGCTTTATATTGGAAAAAAATCATTTAAAAGGGTCTGAAAAAAATGTTCGGAAAAGATGTTCAGGAATCTGCGGATAATTTAGACGTTTTTTAAATACCTTACTTACCTTATTAGAGGTAGACTACATGGCCACTTTATGGTTTATCAGAACCAAATGTATTTAATGAAGATTCTATTCCAGATTTAGGAAAGCTTTTCACTACATTTATCTTTTTTAATGTGGTTATGAGGAGTTGTGTTCATTCAGCCACAAGAGCATCAGTTATGTCAGCCCCTGATGTCAGCTAATGAAGCCTGCGGCGCACGGAAATTGTAAGAGATTTTATCCAATTGCATGCTTTTAACTTTGTGAGAACGTTTCAGGGAAGATTCATACGTGACGTTCAGGTGTCCACAAACTTTTTGATGTATACACTAAAACAACGTTTCGATTCTTGGCATACGAGGTCTTCTGACATAATATCTGATTAAAACTAAGAAGAACCGGAGTTCAAAAAGATAAGGTATTTTAATTGATTCAAAGCATTGGGAACGATATCATGCCAGAAACTGATGAATAAGGATAAGCAACCATGTACAGTACCCTTTAGGAAAATAATCAACTATTAAGTTCAGTCATACTGTAAAGTTAGTTCCTGTTACAAGTTTTGTTACAGCACAATGTTATAGCAGCTCACTTACTTTTCTTTCTTTTAATAGGTATGAAAAAAAGTGCAGCTTAAAATGGGTCTATTCCATCCTGAAGACTTTCACATGTTGTAAAATACTCGCATTGGAGACTCCTTCCGAAATGTCTCTTAGTTGAATATCAACTGGAACATTTACATGGACAAAATTTTTCATTCTTATTAGCTTAACTGTTTACACGGATGCTGAGTCTCACCTATGATTGGTTGGAGGTGAAACGGAGATCACCTTTCTCTATTAAAGAGCCAGTGGATTAAAGTCTGAAAATCTGAAACAAAGACTAATGGGAAACTGTTGCGGAGTCTTACAGAGTTAAAGAATGGAAGTCAAATTTCTTTCAGGGAAACTTGTCACGTCTCGAAAAAAAATATTGCATCAAGTGATCACATGGCTGATGTTTAACTATTCAACGGATTATCAAATGTTTACACCCCCCCCCCCCATTCCGATTGAAGGGGGCACCCCTGTTCAGATCAACTTAGTTTCACGATGTAGATTTATCCTGATTATGCTATAAGTCCAATCATTAATGAAATATTAGGCATCATGAAAACGAACCTTGGGATTATTCCATTTTTGCATAGCATCCAACATACAGTACACACCTGTCCCTGTTTAATTATTTACCATAGAAACGGTAACGTATTAGAACAAGTACAACTTGTGATACAGACCCCGCTCTCCGTCTCTCATTTAAAATTTAAATTTCCCTTTCTCTCCAATTAATTTCTCTCTCTCGGTTACTTTCTTAATTAATGTCTCTCATGTTGCTCTTCAGTCTTTTTCCTTGTTTATTGGAACATAGTTGACATTCAGTATATTTTCAGGCTCTTATACCTAAAACTTCATTAAGAACTAATTACTTACCACCCCCGAAATCAGCTTTGCATTTTTCCTGTATATTATTAACCCTGAATTTTTATTTATTGGTTGTTATTTTTTTTCTGTAGAACTGTGTCAATGGTATGAAATGATGTAAAGCAAAGCTGCTTTCAAAGTATTGTAAGTCAATGTATATTATGCATTATGTTCCATTGTTCACTCACTCACTCATCATCTATATCGCTTTTTCCTGTATTTAGGGTCACGGAGGGCTTGGAGCCTATCCCAGGAGACTTGGGGCACAAGGCGGGTACACCCTGGACAGGCTGCCAATCCATCGCAGGGCGCACACACACACACACACACACACACACACACACACACACACACACTACGGGCAATTTGGGAACACCAATTTGCCTAACCTTCATATCTTTGGACTGCGGGAGGAAACCGGTGTACCTGGAGGAAACCCACCAAGTACGGAGAGAACATGCAAACTCCATGCATACAGACACGGGAATCGAGCCTGGCTAGGAATCGAACCTGAACCCTGGAGGTGCACGGCGACAGTGCCTTTTCCTGTAAAAACATTTTTGGGGTGAAAAATACAACATTCAACATTTGTAAATCAAATCCAAATCTGATTTATTGATGCGGTAATGCAGAAGACATCAAATAAACACTTCAGTTGAGGTGACTTTTGCGCAGTACTGTACAAGATAATTCTGAACTCATAGCACTTGTTTGTTGAGGCATTATGAGCCAATGAGACTTTTTTCATAATTTGGCTTTTTTTGGTCACCTTGACCGAGACCGCAAAACTGCAGATGTTTTTTTTTTCTTCACATCAGCTTTTTCTCCACGCAAACAAGATGACACTATAAATGTCTTTAAAAGAACACTTACAGGCAATCCTTAACCCACTCTTAACATTTTTTCCTTCCTTTCCCACAGTTATGTCGTATACTTTCATAAAGTATTAGCTTGAAGAGACCAGGTTCTTATTTATCAAAGTGTAGGCAAAACAAATGTTATTTTAGTGCATACGAGTCTAGTGCATGCTATTTGTCATACATGCGAATACACAGCGGTATGCAACAACTACTGGAAAATCCCAACCTTTTTTAAAATGATATGCTTGATGTGCACAACCACGCTCTTTCTGGTTCTTTGAAAAAGCACAATATGGTGATTATTACCATAGACTGTCTATAAAGAACTGGACAAACCCTCCGTGACGTCACACATAGGTTTCCTAAAGAGCTGTTTTGCTCTGATGGGAGCTCTGGTTGTCACCATCATGGCAAGAGCTGACTCTGCCTAAACCCCAGTTAATCCATAAATGGGCAAATGGGCAGAGCAAACAGCCTGGTTGTTGTTTGAAACCTGCCCAGCTTAGCTTAAGCCTAGCAAAAATGATCTAATGGCTAATATTAATTTATATGCTAATGCATTTGATTGAAATCGGTCATCCATACTCTACACGTCGTCCCATAGGCAAAGGCAGCTTGCAGTTTGACACCTGCGATGCAGCTGTAACTCAAATCGGCCACGCCCATTATCGAGGTCAAGTTCCGTTTATATGTCATATGCATGTCAACACAGGGCCAACAGTACAATGAATAACTTGTAATAGCCATCTTTTGGAGCTTTTGGAGCCATCCTCCAATTAAGGTGCTGCCTTAATTTTTTCACGTCTGCCTTACCTTCTGAGGTTACCCCTGGGTTGTTAACAGATGACATGGGCCATGTTAAAATATCTAAGAAAACATAACATATACATATTTACTATCAGTATGTGTGTGCATTTGATATCCCCAACTGGATTTAGAAGCTGGGGTCAGGGTGGCTCAGTGGTTAGCACTGTCCTATACCTCCTGGGTTGGAGGATTAAATATCACCTCCTGTCTGTGCATGTGTTGTGCGTTTCCTCCCACGTCCAAAGACACGTTGTTTCCAATTTCTCCTTAGTGTATGATTGGGTATGATTGATTGGCAGCATGGTGGCTTAGTTGTTAACACTGTCACCTTGCACCTCCAGGTCCTGGGTTCAGGTCTGTTTGAATGCCCCCCCCTTACCATAGTTGAACAAAGTGGGAATAACTACAATGGTCACCATTGGCATCCAATTTCCCTGGTTGGAATACAGAGGTATCTAGATGGATTGATTGATTGATTGATTGATTGATTGGTTTGTGTGTGGCTGTCCACTTCAATGGGTTAGCACTCTACCCTGGGTATCACCAACCTTAAACCCCCTCTTCCTGGAATTGGACTCAGGCCCTGCACATCCCTATACCACAAAAACAGTGTGGAAAAGGAATGAATGAATGAACTTAGTAGCTCTGGGATGGCACGGACATTTACCTTGTGTTTTATTTAATTTAATGTAGTGTCTGTGATTCGAAGAAGGTAAGATGCGTCATTATTCAACTGATCCCAATCTTTAAATGTTCCTTTTATAAGATTTTACTTTATAATCTATTAGTGTCATCAGTCTGCATCTTGTGAGTGCTGAACTCAGCAACTTCTGCCTCATTCATGCTGATTTGATTTCCAGTACATGATTTTGAAGCGCCGCATAATCATTTTACCCACTAGTACACCTTTCTACCACTAGGGTTTTTTGTCCCCCCCACACGTATCCACATGCATAATAAAAACATGCTTAATTACAACCACTGTATAAATTAATGAATTGAAAAAGTTTACTCAAAAAAATTTTTAAAATTTAAGAAGATTATATCTTAGCAATATTTCTTCTTGGCTCACTTAAAAAGCCTGTGCTGTTTTTTGTGCATATTTACTGTAGCGCACAAAATACTAAATTAAAACTAAATATTAATTTTTCTGCATATTTCAAAATACTATTGTGAAGGAAATTAAGCTCACAAACTTCTGGAAAGCAGCTTAGAAACATAACATATAGCATACACATAATCACAAAGTCTGAAGGTCCCATATTTTACGCTTTATTTAACAAGTTTACGTAGTGTAAACAGGTCTCAACTTGTACTCCTACAAGTTTATGTACTGTAGGTCTCCAAGATCCCTTGAAGTCTGTCCTATAATGCTTTAGCTGAAATAATGCATTTTATCATATCTCAAACGCTAATTGTTGCACTTCTACTCCAAATGCACCATTTCATTGTCGGTGCAAATAAGCTGATTTTGAACCATGGGGAAAAATCCATTCAGTTATGAAGCAAAATTCTTTCGGGTGGCAATTCATGTATTGCCTCCAAAATCAATTTCACATTATCAAAATTAGTTGAAATTATGACTTAATGGGAAATCAAGCAAATCATGGGCGTCAGAAGCTCTGCGTGGCTGCATTGGAACCCGCACGCCGGTCAACCAGCAAGCTTATTGTCAGTTTGAGCCATTTGAGACGGTAAAATGTCGCCGTTTCTTTATTATCCTACAGGTGGTACACTGTAACCAATACACACATTTTCTTCCCGTAAATTATTTGCTAAGATTGTTGAGAAATAACGATTATGGTGGATGACGTAACAGAATCAGGTGCTGCTCAATACAATTGAATTTTTTTATAAATGTTAAACTCCTGTATGTGAAGTTATTTTGTATGTTTAAATGCTGCGCTTGTTTTTTAAGGGTGGAATCTAATGTTATAATGAATGGACTACATGTAATTACTCACATTCTTTTTTATTGTTCGTATATGCACACCGAAGACCCACTTGAATGCCTAGAAATGACAAAAAAGTGAATTTTGCATAATTTACTTTTGTGCAAAAATTGTTCGATAATAGGGCCCCTTTAATAGAACCCAATTTGCTGTCAAACAAAAGTATCTTCTGGATAACATTTCGACTGCTCTGGATGAGAATAAAGTGTGTAAAAGCCTGACTACAGCCTGTACTTGCTGTTGAAAAATGTCTCTGCAAACATAGCTTAGGTCAAAATTAATTAGGCAAGTTGTTGACCGTACGGCAGCTGGTGTAAATAAACGCGAATACATTTTCCGACCAAACAAGGCATGTGTGATCCTGCGGCTCAGAGACACGAGCTGCCGCTTGTTTGCTAACACATTTTTTATTTTTTGTGTGTGTGTGTGTGTGTGTATTGCGGCCAAGCCGAAGGGGCTACAGATGGGTGAAGCTGGCACTGGAGATCCAGCCTGCAGCTTACAGCCCACTTGTAAGAACGCCAAGCAGGGATTTTAGATGAATGTCTACCCTCTTCATGGAAATTTTTCGCTGATGATGATAAAGATGGTCATCGCTTCCTGACTGCGCAGCTTTGGTCTTGATCCTAATAGTTAAATTTACGACAAGCACGACAAATTCTGACTGCTCGGCATGTTTAAAGACCCGTTCAGAAAACAGCAGAGCGACATTAAGGTTTTTTTTGGGGTTTTTTTTCTCTCAGCAAGTTTCCAGCCCCAGCTTGAGGTTTGGTTATAGAACATTTATCAAGGGCATCTGACACAGCTCGCGAAGCAAATGGAAATTTATGTGAATGTAATTTTGTTTGTATTCTCATTTGCATAGTGCAGATTTTTTTCAGAATAGTAACACATTAGCACGTAATGAGAAGCATGTTAACTTTCCTTCTATCTAGTTCGAGAGAAAGACGCTTTGAAGGTGGTTTTAAGTTTCTTAATTATGCAAGCCCTGACGTTTAACCCAGAACATTCTTCAGTACCTTCATCAGGAACCTTTAACACTACAAGGCCTTGTTTCTCAGCCTAGGGATGAAACGCAATCACGCTATCCGAATCTGTTCAGTGAGCAAAATATTTGCACCGGTGTTCTGTAATCGAATAGATTTAAACCCAAAGTGAGTGTTTCCTAAAACAGAAGTGTTAGGTTTCATATGGAATTAATAACAAACAATCACTATGATAACCATCTTAATGCACACCTCTAGTCTCAGGTAGACGCCTCATGATCTGAATTATAAATAAATTATAAATTGTGAAATTTTGGTGACTGTTGTCGAAAACATATTTAGTTACATCCCAGTTGCATATTTCCTTCATATCAATCCCCTCCCCCGACAACGCACCAATCTGATCGTCTTCTAATTTGTGTCGCCTCTTACCAACCAGCACAGCACCTACTGTATCACTCAACAGTTATCAAGCATCCAAAGTAAAGGCTCTGCACAACATGTGCTTCCTCTATAACTCATGAAACCAGCCAACCGCATCCTCTGACCTGCTGCTCATGACGTCTTGTGCACACAGACACCCATCATTGCCTACTGCCGCTCTGACTGACAGCTGAGATTGAGTACGCCATCCCTTCCACTCAGGCGGCATGGCAAATTTTGCTCCTGGGCACATGTGACCAGGACCGGTGATAAGGTATACACTTGTCTAAACTGAATAAAAATGATCTTTAAATCCTGATTGTATCAATTGTGCGACATGGAAAACCCTGAGCCCTCCTCCACCATGGAAGGATAAATTATTTCTTTATAAAATTAGATTAAAATCTGGTTACTGTAAATATACAGTAGTATTTCATATATATACAGTGGTGTGAAAAACTATTTGCCCCCTTCCTGATTTCTTATTCTTTTGCATGTTTGTCACACAAAA
>JAOVVA010000037.1:32638296-32651909 GCA_028565275.1 Leiocassis micropogon
CTGACGCAACCCTCCCATTTTATCCGGGCTTGGGACCGGCACTGCATCCAGTGGCTGGGGTTTGGGCGCTGGCTGGGTATCGAACCCGGGCTTTCCGCATGGCAGGCGGAACACCTACCACTGAGCCACCAGTGCCCTGTGTCAGAACAGATAAGAAAAGAAAGAACAACAAAGTCGGCTTCATTTAGACCCATAAACTCTTTATTTCTTTGAACCTCAAGGCCTCCACATCCCCATTCATTACATTCAGTGTATATACATTTGGCCATGAGTGTGTACAGATATGTTCTGTTAGTGCATACACAGGAGGAAACTAACAACACATGAAGATTAGATTCAGATGAGGCAACAGTGTATGGTTGAGGACACACACACACACACACACACACACACACACTGGCAAATAGAGCATCCATCTGAATAGAGCTGGGTGAAGGTATAGCATCAGTCACACAACCACACACACTAGAGAACGCTTGTCTGCATGAAGATGCTCTAACAGGCACAAAGACACGGAATGACGAACAGAGCTTTCTGATCCTCTCCTCCTCCTCCATCACGTCTTCCTGCTGTTCAAACTCAGACGTTCCATCACACAACAAACCTTTGTTTCCTGTCTGTGATAATTATTTCACAATCCTGTGCGTCATCTGAACATGTCAGTCACACAAACATTTTTTTTTTTTTTAACAGATTAGACTTTATGTAAAAATAACCTCCTGTTAGTATACATTCAGAACCCGTCGACGGTATAGGCCACTCGGATACAACTGCTGTACATCCTCAAATAACGGCAAGACACTACAGGTAAAAATGAGCATTTGGGTCTTTTAGCTTATTAGATTTTTGGATCGATGATATTTATAAGGTTCCCCATATTTTGTAAATCACACTAGCGAGAGGGGTAGCACATTAAACCAGTGTTTTTCTGAAACTATTTTTTCCTCTATATTCAGAGACCAAAATTTTGATGACAGTTGTTGGATTTGAACTTGGAACAACTTTCACATTGATTGCGTAGAGTAATAGAACACAATTATGAAAGTAAAAACTACCTTAATTTCTTTATATAATCCTACATTTATGTACTTATCCCAGCGTTTCACTAGTGTTTTGACACTATTAAAGTAGAACGTTTTCACAGTATGCTGAATCAATGATCAAATCTGATGCCATGATCAAACTGAATGCCTCATGTCTGCAACACTGGCCTTCCAGGAACTCCTTTAATGGACCAAACATGTGGAAATTACTTGTGGAATGAGGTCAGGACTGTACGGGGGGATGTGGCAATAACTTCCAGGTGAGTTCCTGTAAAGGCGCAAGTGGTGTTGGTTAATGATTGTGTGTACGGTTCCCTCAGACAGATGCGTCTCTTCCGCAAGTTGGCGACAACTTATCTGTTGATTTTCGAGTATCCAAAGTTCTACCCAGTGAATGTTCACGGGTACGGCCGCAGTGAGTGGTACTACAGTACTACAGGCACAACTTGCATTCAATGGAGTCCAGCCTTCTTTAAAATGTTTGCATGATTTAGTTTTACGATTTCATTTCATCACAAGTCCCGGTTTTGACTTGAACACCCCTTGTAGATGCTTTTTAAATTATTTTTTCCTATTTATATATAGGAATAATTAATATCTACTATTTTATTCACCTGTAGTGTCTTGATGTAACAAAAACCAAGCAGTAATTCTTCCATTTTAAATCGAACAACAGTCTTTCTGTCTCTTTTTAAAAATCAGATTAGACGATCAGACAAAAAAACATCAACGCCCATCTAGGAAATCCAAGACATGCGCTCTTCTCTCCTTTTCATTGAGCCCATAAGAATTACGGGAATTTGAGACACAAACCGTTGACAGGTCTGGCTGTACGACTAATCACACACGCAAAAAAAACAAAAAAAAAAACACATAATTTCCAAGCTTCACAATGTGAGCAGATGTGAACAGTTTTCAAAATCTAAATGAATCTGACGCACTGTATGCTGCTCAGAATGGTTCGTGATATGGGTTTAAAGGTTTACGAGTTTAATTAGCGACTTTCATCTCGGCTCTTCGTTATTTCCAAGGCCTGCAAGGCTACGCTTCCCTAGCAATAAAGATGATTAAATAAGGCCTTTTCATAAGCAGACTCGCCTGCTGAGAGCCTCACAACCAGGAAACAAAAGCACAAAGGAAAAAACGGGAGAAACCATTGCATATTCCGGGTTTTGGCCTGTACCACAATCAGGTCTCGTGTTCTACGTAACAGACAGAAATCTGTAACAGGGCATGATGCTGAAAACAAACAGATCAATGGCATACGCATGAGCACCACGGAATTTTTTTTTGGGGGGGGAGTATGTGAGCCCCTTTTCTTTGTATACATAAAATCATATAGTCAAACACACACACACACACACACACACACACACACACACACACACAGAACTGAAAAAAGAGAAAACATAAAAGGGTCTCAGTCACCTTGTCTGGGAGTAAAAGACAGCTATAATATTAATCACTCCATAATAAATTACAGTCACAGAACATTCATTTAAAGCAGAACTTTTTTCGGGGGGAAAAAAAAAAGAAGAAAAAAAAAATCAGTTTAACATGTGGACTGATCATTTTTCCTCACCGTGCATCTACAGTATAAGGCATGAACCGACCCACAGGACGTCACTGGCATGGTGTACTAGTACACAGGAACATTTACATACAAAGTACAAAGACTGTAAAACAAGTGGGTGAGCGCGAAAGCGAGACGAACCAACTTTTGATTGAGTTTAACCAACTCTTCTTAACGCCGAGGTACAATCTGGTGGAAATTGATGAGAGGGAAAAGGGAGCCGGATCGATATCTGCAATCTTATTGTACCTTATTGATTGGCTGATGGCTGGAATTAAATTGATTTTCTGAGGTAGACAATGCAGACATATTTCATTCTCCCTAGTCAAGAAAGTCTTAAGCTTGGAGGGAGGGGCGGGGGGGGCAGGGATTGAGAATAAAGTGGCTTATTTTTTATGAAACATAATTTCTTTTCATGCTTCACTTGGCAAAACAAGTGCATTTAGTCTCGAATCGAATATGTAGTCTATTATCGGAACTATCTGTATTTTTGGCTCTGTTTAAATGAAGTAAATCTGTACTTTTTAAAAAAAAATTTATGCAACTTGCACTAAGATCAGACCAGAAAGGAAACAAAGACATTCAGGGAATTTTTCACTTCCCTAAATGTTGGTGATTTATACAACTACATAAGTCCTTCATGATACAAACCTACATAAATAATGTGTGTGTGTGTGTGTGTGTGTGCTATAACATTAATATCATATCCACCCAGGATTTGGGCTCCCCTTGTGCCACTGGCCCCTTGGGGTGTGGCTCCACAGGATCCCTGGGTGTGGTGTCTGACACCAGGACGGTAATAGTGGCGGATCCTTTGAGTGATGTGGGTTGCGGGCTGGGAACTCTGTGGATCAGACCTTTTTATTTGGTGCATTCCACTGGTGGTCGAATTGATTGCCATCTGGCGAGTTTGGAGGCTGGGTCGGGGCTTTGGGTTGTTTGCCTGCAGGGTTCCATGTGCCCTGGACGGTGGTGCACTAGGCGTTCTTGTGCCTTTCTATTGTGGCCAGTGTTGATTTGTGCTGCATTGGCTTTACTGTGAAATTGAAATAGACGTGCTAGCCTTGGGTCCCCAATGGGGCATGGGTCAGAAATGCTGTTCGGTTCGCATGGAAGTGGTGTTTTTGATTTATATGTTTGCATTTGAAGTCGTAAAATGTTGCCATTCTTCTATAATCCTGTAGGTGGCGCACTCTAAACTATTCACATACTGTAGCACAGCATGCCGTGTCAGGATTTTTTTTAGAATTGCTAAAAAATCTAAAAGTAAAAGTAATATAAAATCGTAATATATAACCTTTTGCTAGAGTTGTTTATATTTTCATGACTCATAATTTAAAGTTCGCTTTGAAGGTTTGATATGGGAAACAATCAAATACACTTGATATACAATCAGAGCTACAAAGTCAGATGTCATGACATTCTAATGTACGCCAGGCCGGGTATTGTCATTACACAAGCTTATGTCGATGAATATTTGTGACATGACATGAAGCGGTAAGGCAAGATTTTCATGGAGATTTTTTTTGTCAACAGACACATAAATGCTTATGAGGTTTGTCTTTGTTGTCATGGACATTCATGTCAACTTGACATCCAAACTGCTTAACGGAATGATCCTTTATAAACGCTTATGTCGGTTTTCAATTTGCCGCTAAATCTTTACGACCTATCATGCTTTTATGAATGTTTACACACTATAGATTTATGTCAGTTGTCATGAAGGGCTTATGCAGAGGTCAGCCTTATGAACACCACCCTTAATTAGTGTTACCGGTAATTTGTTAGATGCCAGGGAGACAGCGTAGCCGAGAATATCCGACGTGCTCGTTAAATCCCACAATACATTTGCGGTCGCTTAGGTTAGATGTTTAAATGATGCATCCTTTAGGGTAAAGAATATACATAATGAACGTTACTCTTTCTACGCAACTTTGTAGGACACGGTGTTGCTAATTGTTCTTGCTAATTCAGCACTGAGAGCATGATTTTGGTATAAAATAGAAAAAAAATTCATCAAATTTGACATCTTTAAAACTTATCACACAGAAAACAAATCACATGCTAGAATCCTTTTCCGGAGGTTCAAATGAGTTGTGGTATCACGATCGGTTCACTAGTGTTAACAAAACAGCAGTTTATATGTCGTCCCGGAGTTCAGAAACGTCCACAAATGGTTTGCGTGAGATTTTATTACAGTATGCATGAGACCAAACAATCAAAGTGTGGGTGCAGGGGCAAAGCTCAGGGTTTTAAGTCCATATGAACAGTAAATGTCAGCAGAAAGGGATAAGGGTGCGCATTAGAGCTGCTGGAAAACATATTATTTACAGATTAGTCTGCTTTGTGTGGTCAGTATGGTCTCCGTAATCCACTGAGCTGAAGGTACGACTCTGCGCAAATTAAAAGACTTGAGATTTGACACCCCACATCAGTGGGAAAGTGAGCGCTTTCTTTTCTTTTTTTTTTTTTTTAAAGCCTCTAAAGTCATCCAGTCTTTGCTGGAGAGTGTTCCAGTAGCATTGTGTACAAGGAGCGGTTCACAAAGGCTTAACAGACACCGTATCAGTCATCGAACATCAGAAGACACTGTTGTAAATGCAGATGATGGATGTTCAATCCCTCTGTAACAGGCATCCACAAGCAATCAACTTCCAGACAGGAGGCTAAAGTGTCCGGATGGCCACGGGGTACAGGAGGGACATGTGCTCGGCTCCTTTGATTGGCAGCTTGCGGCTGGAGTAGAAGTTGATGATCTCCGGCACGCTGTCGAACAGGCAGCTGTTCTGGCCCAGGATGTACTTGTTGTCTTTGGTTCGCGACAGCTTCATATGCATGAAACCCTGGCTGCTCCTGGAGGGAACATAAAAAATGCACAATGACACAAAAGGAAGGAGGGAAGAGAAGGCACATTGAAAAAGGTTAAGAGGCAATAAAGAATAGCCGGTGATTAGATCTTGGCAGATAGACATGCTTGAGGAATTGCAGCTTATTTGCAAACAGGTTGCATATGGTGAAAGGTAGATTTAATTTAAAACGTTAAGGCAAAAAGACTTCTCTTGGCTGCTAAATGTAAAATACTAATTACAACCTCATCCAGTGCAGACTCATGAGGAAGAAAGTCAGCTGCATACTGATTTAATTCTTTGGGTGCTTGTGAATTAAAAAAACGGTCCATTTCTTAAAGGGAAAATACAGAATACAGAATATTACAGAAGAAGGACTTTTATTGTAGTACTGATTATGATGCAAAAATTATACTATTACAATAATTATTTTTTTCTGATGAAAAAACAAAACTGTTTACCAAAAACTCACTTTTAAAGCGAGCCACATTCCTCAATTTGATCCATCATTCACTACAATTATCACATCGTAGGAGATCTTATGGAGACTCTCAGGAAAATGATTGTGGCTAACTAAACAAATGTGAAATGTAGTCATCAATTCTGGTTATTTAGAGTTGAATAATAGCAGTTTGCAATGGTTTGCAGGCTCCATAGGTGTTTCATGCATCTTCATAAAGTATCTTCCATCCATCCATCCATCCAAGCACAGAGGAAACATGCAAACTCCATGCACACAGACCCCGGCCCTGAACCCGACTGTGCTAACCACTAAGCCACCATAATCTATCATAGAATCCATAAATATGCCTTATTTCTTGTTTCTTGCTGATGTGTCCAATTTTGAGCTCTTACTTCTGGAGCAAACCCATTCAAATGCCTAAATCCAATCATGTGCACTAAACTACTAAATAATATTCTCTATTAATTATCACACTGTGTGACATTTATTACAGAAGTGTGGGTGCCAATTTCATAGCTTAGACACACACAGATATACAAAACAGGCGACTGTTAATGAGAAATCCTCGAGGTTCTTGACAAAGCTTTAAAAATGTAGATCTAATTCCAAGGTGCCGTAGGTACTTGGTAGGTAATTCAGTACGAGTTTGGTAAGCTTGGTCACAAAATCATAGGTGCTAAGTCGAAAATTTCATAGCTGACGTGTAGCCAAGTCATGGGCGATTACGGCATATAAACATTTTTGGCAAAAAAATCCAGGACAATTTGTTGCTCTCTCATGAATGATGGGATTGTGGGAAATGAGCTTAAGGGCAACGGTTGAGTTCAACATGTTTTTCTAAAACAATACATATATTAAACCTTCAGTTAAAACATATAAAAACACCTGAGTTTCCACAAATGTATGAAACGTCATTTTTTTATTTTATTTAATAAACGTTAGATGTAATATCAGCCTTAAGACTTGTCCATATCATCAGTATTGTATTTGCATTATTTAATCACAAATTTTAAATCCTTAACGACAAAATCTAGCAACTGTCCTTAGACCCCAATTACAATCACATTTTGACTAAACTGACCTGCTTTCTTTTTTATTTTCTCGACACAAAAGCACCTTGCTATTTGACGACTTCTTTAAACGTTGTCTAAAACCTTTAGCTCAGGTTAAGGAGGTGAAGCAACACTGGGGAAAATGTGCGACTTGATGAGGAAATCAAGTCCTTCCCAAACCCCCTAATAACCTGAACTCTTGTGAATAATACACAAATATCGGAGAATAACATGGTACAGGATGCTTTGGCTGCTGAATATACTGATTTGGTCCTTTATTGTAGTTCTCCATCTATAAGGCGGATATGATTACGGTGTCGTGTGGTCCCTGGGAATGCGCAGTAGGTTTTAAGTGAATGAAAAATGTCACTGAGGGAAAGCCATTTGCTGGCTGGGGCTAACGCTGCGAGCGAGGCGTTCATGACACCGGCACTTGATCACCGAGATAGCAGAAAAACACCAGCAGTAAGAAAAGGTCCCGAGCAGTCTATTTATCAGTGTGCGGCTTTAAAAAGGAAGAAAAAAAGTCTAACAGCATATACGGAACATAGCGAGAAGGAACTGACGGATGAAGGGATTTTAACCTTTATCCACCAGACACGGAGAAACAATAAACAGCACTTATTTATGCATGTGCGTGCGTCTGAGACAAAGACAGCAACACTACTCCAAACCCCTCATGCACTATTAATATTGAATTAGAGGTCAGTGCGTCCCTGACGTATTTCCTAATTACATTTGCAAAAAAAAAAAAAAAAAGGTTGCAGGGTCTCAGAAGTAAAGCTGGGTGACACTTAGAAAAACTCAGTTTGTGCTGCTTGGAGGGAACGCTACATACGGTACGGTGCGTCGTGCTTGTTAAATATAGCAAGGCCTTAATTACATGCATGCGCCTAAGAATAAGGTGCTTTACAGAAATGCCATTTCTAGAAACACTGCCATTGAAACCTTGGCGTTCTACAGCATGGTTTGGATGCCCTTTAAAATCTAAAAGTGACCAGTGTTTTTATTGCATCAGTTAGTAAGAATTTGCTTCGTTATGTTAGAAATCATTTCAACCTACTCTCTGTCTTAACCTGTATTTGTGGATGGATAAATACCAGCGACTAGAATTTTAAGACATTCCTCTGGAATGAGACAAGTAATCATACTAGATACAAACATCGCAACTTCTTATCGGCGGAAATGCAATTTTACATTACAGTACATTTTACAGCAGAGTCTACATGGTGGAAATTTGTTATAGGATGTTACTCAATAAGGACCTTTACATAGTCCCAAATATTCCAGATGTTACCACCTTATTTTGAACACCCTAATGGAACTGAGAGGTAGACCTTTTGATAATCCTTTATCCATCATCGTAATCTATCTGTGGATGTTTTTGCGCCATGCGGTCATAACATTAATAATTTAGCTTTCATTGCTGATCCATGAACTCTGTGACAACATCTCTCTCGCACCTGTCTTTACTTTGGACTTTCACTGGGTTTCTGGCTGAGGAACGAGCACTGACTGACTCGCCATTTCATACATAGTAAAGCTTCTAACCAATCACAGACGAGACTGAATTCTTGTGACCAATCATAACGCAGAAAGCAGGATTTATTTAATTTTATGGCAAGCCTAGCCTAACCTCGAAATTGGAAAAAAAAAAAAAACTTGTTTTTTTGCTTCTTTTTCTGTTATACTTCCATCTGATTAAACACTTCACAGCGAACAGAACCAGTTTGCACATGTCATTAGCACCAGTTATATTCTGATTAAATGTTTTGGGCATCTTAATTACTTCAGTGTCTACGTTAAACAGTTAATTTAGAATCTTTAATCAGAATTGGATTGAAGAAATATTTTCCATGTAAATGGAGCTAATCAGTGTTGCCATTCGTCCTTAAAAGAATAATCTTTGTGTATTTAAGAAAACCATGGCCAAGAATTTCGACATATTTACTTGTACTGAAAAAACAACATCAAAATGAAAGACCGATGTTGAATTGCACAAATGAATGTTTAATGTGCTCTACTATGTCATGCAACCTGAAAACAGGTTGCATTACAACTAATATGTATGTATGTTGTATGATACGTAATGAGACAGTCGTGATAAAGTCTAAACAAAATGGTTATGTACTTTTTGACTTCTGAACCCTAAGGTCTTTTTTAAATCAGGTTATGTGACTAAAATATTTGTTGAAAATCAGACAATTCTGTGGTCTATTTTAATGTCTGTCTTAATGCAAAAAAAGATACAAAGAGGTAAACCTCACTGTAAATTCAACAACTGGCACCCTGCTGCTGATTATGTTCCTACAAGAATATCTTCATAAAGGGTTTATCTCAAAATAATAAGCATATATATTCAAACGTTCAACTGGTAATGGATTCTGATCATTTTTGGCACTTTATTTTGTTCCATATTAAAAAAAAACTAACAGAAAACCCCACTGCTGAACACTGAAATGTGAACCACAGCACAATACCTCATCATAATGCATGGCACGGCACATGCTGATGGCTTCGAGGTGACATAAATATTTCAGCAGCCTCAGATATGAAGCATTTACACCTAAAGGTCCCTGTTCATGTAATACCTCTTTGTGTAGGGTCCTGCTCCTGCTTGAGTCTGCTGAGAGCATCTATATGATCTGCTATTACAGTACTCTGAAGTCAGACCTTCCATGAAATATAAATAAACTCCTCCATCACCTCCACTCATTTATTCTGATCCCTCCCTCTGGTTCGCTTCATTAGCCGGCCATCATTAACCGTGGCTTCATCATCGTTAAAGGGAACGAGAGTCCATTCCGGCAACCCCCAGCTCTCCATGAGGCTCTTAAACTTGTCCAGTGGAGGCAAAACTACTTTACGAGTAAATGCACTAGCGCTGATTAATCTCACCATCATGGCAGAAAGAGGAACACGGTCTTAAAGAGAGACAGAGGAAAAAAAAAAAACTCGCAATACTTCATTATGGAGCTTTTTCTTAGTGGCAGACTTGTATCTGATTATATCTAATCCCCTGAAGGCTGCGAGTGGCCGTGTGCCAGCTTATCTCATCGGAGAAGCGCAAACAAAGCGAAAAACGCAATTTATCAGGACAGCTGAGATGGGAGATATGCCGGTGTTCTTGACGAAACTGGTGGCGTTATCATTGTGTCCTTAAATTGGGTTTGGTGATTTCTGACCTAGGATTCATTTCACATGTGGGATTTAGATAAAGGGTCACTGCAGTACATGGTGTTGACTCGTATCTCGTCAAACAGATGACTTACAATTGCCATTGGCTATATGTGAGGAGTAAAACATCATCGGGCATTCTGGTATATGAAACTAATCAATAATCAGTTACCTCCGTAGAGCTGATTATGTTCCCATATTAGCACGTGTTTTATTACTATTATTATACCAGTGATTTGTCAAGAAAACCTAAATAAACTTCTCATTACATTAACAACTGAACACATCGTAAATGTAATGTAAACCTTATGAAGTGTCCACTTTACGACTAAATGTACAAGCTGTGATTTGCTGAAAATGAATCTGACCAATCAGATGTGCAAGAACTAGAGAAAGCAAGGCGAACAACATATCCTCTCTATGTTTAGTATCTACGGCTATTTATTCTATAGTTAATTATATGGAAAATTACTTCTGCACCCATTTGAGGGCTATGACTAGATGGTGAATGAATTGATGCTTGTGTATGCTGAGGTTTTAACAGCATTTCCAAATTTATCTTAGCATGCACTTTAGAAAATCTACCACCCGATGGCAATGAATTGGCCTACTGCTGAAATGCTAGCCTCCCTAGAACTCATTTTAGAAAACATGCAAGTGGTGCGGTGGACAGTATGAGATTGTGCACTGCCCTGCGGCTTTTAGTGACCAAACCAGGCCATTCTCCATTAAAGAAAAGGGCCATTAAATGAGTTCCTAGGAGGCTAGCGTTTCAGCAGTGACGATAGCAGGAGACAGGCAGTCCGACCATGGATCTGGCGTTCTGAGAAAACCTTCGACCATGATGGTATAGAAGAATGATAGTATGTTGCCAGGGCCCTATGTTTTCCAGCGTCCTATATTACCAGGACCCTAGGTTGCCTAGTTCATTTTTATGTTAACACACAATAAATCTCATATTCTGTTCGAGCCATGTGCTACCCATTGGAAAGTAAAATATTTCCTGAATATTATCCAGTTTAATTTATTGCAAAAAGGCTTCTGTGTTTTTTCAAGGTCTCTAGTAGAATTTCATAAACTGGCAAAAAAACTGGCAAAATGTATAGGACCCTGGAAACATCGGCAACAAGGGAACATAGGACCCTAGAACTGGGGAACATAGGGGTCGGAGGGGTCTGAGAACATAGGACCCTTTGTCATATTCCCATTACTGTATGTGCCATATACAGTAAATCTGGGGACCATAAGGCTCTGGAAAGAAGAGATGTGACCCCAATGCTATACAAGCACTACTGTACTAAAACACCGTTTCTACTCTCATTGTCTGCGTTCTGTTTTCCTGCACAATCAAAAAGTCCCGGGTTTGATCTGAATGCCTCTCATAATTACAAATAGTTAAAAGGTTCAATATGCTGTTCTTTAGTAAAAAAAATAAAATAAAAAAAAGTGAATTATTAGCAAATTTCTAACGAAGAATAAATTAAATTAGGAAAAAATCAACTTTTGAACAGTAGCTCGTAACCTTCTTATCGGGTTGCATCACACCATCATTTTGTTGTTGTTGTTTTTTTTTCCCTCTAAAAGAGCATGCTTTATTTCTTATATAACCAACCCGTACCCTTTGCAAAAGTGGAACATTATGATTGTCAGTCCCACTCCTGCCCATTTAAGTATTTCTTCTACAATATCAGATAGATAAAAACCTCTCCATAGAATACAAAAGAGCACCAGGCAGCAGGACATGCTGTTGTTCTGTATTGCATTACTCACTACATTTATGAGCAAAGAAAATGGTGCACGCTGACAAACTGTCACTTACGAGTTGACCTGATAACTGTAGTTCTACAAGAAAATGCACTGGGAGTCAGGAGCGGTGATGCTCTAAAAAAAAAAAAAAAAAACAACAGTAGAACCTCTTCCATATCCCTTCCTTATATAACCCATTTATTGAACTCTATTTGTATTCACACCATTTTTATGGTATTACATCGCTCAGGATCTTCACCTTTACGTCTAACTTACTTCAATAAATAAAGAGCTTTATAAAGCAAAGGACCGTATATCCGTACACGCAAGGAGATTATGTGATTAAAAGACTTTGTCTTGTGTGAATAAAACATCCCTTTCCTTAGCAGGGGATAACACGGGACTCCGCGTGTGACACCGAAAGCCCTCATCTTAATGCACGGCACATGTTGATGTCTCGGAAGTGACATTAATATTTCAGCAGGCTGAGATATAACGCATTTACACCTGAAGGTCCCACGTGCATGTACCGTGCATTCATGTAGAGCAAAGTGATGATACAGACGTACTGGAGATGAATTATGAAATGAATAAACTTCTCCATCACCTGCATCCATTAATCCTCATCCCTCGACTGACTCGCTTCATTAGACGGCCACCATTAATCTGAGCTTTCATCATCATTACAGGAGATGAAAGCAAACTACAAGCTTACATAAAGCCAAAGTTTATTTCTTATTCTTTCTTTTCACTTAAAAAAAAAAAACTCTCCTCCTCCTCCTTCTTTTCGTCTCTATGTTGTGTCTGTACAGCCACTGTAAAGGTTACTAAGACATAACACGATAAGACAGGAGTAGAGTTTTATAAATAAACTTTGCCTCTTTCTGTCTATGTTTATTTTTCAAGCTCTCTCTCCCTGCTTATTTTCATCATTACGTTGCATCTCTACACCCATAAGTAAGGGTAAATAAGACGTTAGACAAGGGTCAAACTCAGGACGGCATGTCTCCCTGATTGTGACACACTACTTTGTGGTCGTCCCGGTCTTTCATTTCAGTCCAATAAAACTAGCATAGGTCATACCAAGTATTTAGTCTTAGATCATGTATTGTGTGTTACTGTATATATGGTCCCAGGTTGTGTGTAGTTACGTGTTATATCATATCTGACGAATGATATTGCTGTATATTTCTGGCACATGACCACTAGAAATATTGATCCGGCTAAGGGCCTTCATATGTTAATAAGCCATTGTATTCGCTTAATGACATTTATTTGACCTACATAAACACAGATATTTAAAGAAATATATTTTTTTCATCCTGATTTTTCATATCTATATTACATGTGGATTTACTGTATGTTAATACTGTAAGCATATACACAATATAATATTCATTCATCGTCTATACCGCTTTATCCTGTATACAGGGTCGCGGGGGCCTGGAACCTATCCCAGGAGACTTACTGTAGAGCACAAGGCAGGGAAGACCCTGGACATTAATGTCAATTCCTCACACACACCCACACAGCGGGCAATTTGGGAACGCCATTTAACCTAATCTGCATGTCTTTGTACCGTGGGAGGAAACCAGAGTACCTGGAGGAAACCCACCAAGCACGGGGAGAACATGCAAACTCCATGCACACAAACCCGAGATGGGAATCGAACCCTTGACTTTGGAGGTGCAGAGCAATAAGTGGCCATTATAT
>JAOVVA010000037.1:32663031-32677376 GCA_028565275.1 Leiocassis micropogon
TAAACACAGCCAAAACCCCAGAAAGAGCAAGTGGCATTCTGTGAACCTTTTTCCCAATCCATTGATAGAAAAAGCTCTTGCAGTGTTCAAATATTTGGGCTTATTTTTGCTGAAAAATGAGGCGCACAGAATTTTGTAAAAGATGAATGAAGCGTGGCACAAGAAAAGCCCATGGGCGAAGACTCGTTGGCTTTACTGAGTGTCCAAAGTCAAGCATCTATTGTCCATATATTAGCACAAAGACTTTTAATGGCTGCAGGGTCTGACAGTGTCCGCTGGCAATAGAATTGAGTTTCTTTAAGATCAGTTGCAAGATTTTCTACTTGCTTCTTTTGGAAATATTAAAGAAATTCAAAATCTGGAACGGATCATGTGTGACTGAATTTACATACTTTAAACCTGCCTTGACTGTCTCCTGATGTCAAAGTGTGTAACTAGTCAGTTTAACAAGTTCAACGGTAGAAACAGTCGGTCTGCTTAAAAATGTCTAAAACCTTGTGTGTTGTTCGATTTTACGTTGTTTAATTTTATTAAGTTGTTGGAGATTAATGAAGCACGTAAGTCTAATCAACTCAGTTTATACTCTCATACTATGAGGCATCAGAACGTCTGCGATGCTCCTACAAAGGGATACATTCGAAAACCGGGATTACATTTGAAATCTGTATTAATTAGTAGTACTATACAGCAGAACGTCTGCATAAAAATTTTATTCGTTTTGGAGGCAAAAACTTGTATGACGATACGAATTTATCCATAAAATAGTGTAAAATAGTTTTTTATCCAGAAAATAGTGTAAATGCAGATTATTTGATCCAGATTATATTAATAATAAAAATTTTAAAAAAGCATGAAAAATTACATTGCTTTTAAATGTAAAATTTTGCAAAAAATTCGTAAAACTCACTTCACTTGGCTTTGCACGAGGTTCCACTGTGTACAGAAGAAAATCTCATCCGATCACTTGGAGGTTTTTTCCCCAGGCCACACATATTTGATGTTTAGGTATTTCATGGTTGGAAGCTCATCCCAGAACCCAGATATTTTTATCAAGGATACGTCTGCATGCTGCGAGGTGGCGTCTGAGCAGCTGGTGTGCAGAGTACAAACTTATTTGCTTTAGATTTACAGCTTGGCAGCGGGATGACCTCATAAATGTGGAATGTAATGAAAACACAAGAGTGAATGACCATCTTTATATCAGGCTTGTAAGAAAGCGGCTTAAAAAGCAGTGAAGCGCTCGATCTGTGACAACCCTTTAGACACAGGGGAGACAGTTCACTGTTTTCATTCTTCGCCTCGCTCTCAATTTCACTTTCCCTGACACTTCAGTGTTCTCGTTCTCATTCTCTCCCCCGATGTCAGCCGTTCCTGACAACACTTAAATCTGGAGACTTCATTCTATTTTCTCTCCACAGTCTTCTTTTTTTTCCCCCACCAAATCAGAGCTTCTGTTGGCGAGAGAACCTCTTGTGAGATTGGCATCATGTCTGTGACGACAGCTGAAGCGACGTTAGTATTAAACTTATGCTGTATTTCACACGGAGACTCATTTTCTCCTAATCCCTACAGCAAGGACTGAGAGAATGAGTTTTGGGATAGAAGTGGAAGATCGACGGTGTACGTGAGCCGCAGAGCGAAACTGAAGGACGTGGTAGAACATAAAGACAAATATACCAGAAAATAAGATTAGTGGAGGTTTGTTGCTTTATGCTGTAGGAGACTGTTTATTTAAGGTGTCAAGTGTATGTGACTGAGAGGAAATGGAATCCCTTTATCAGATCACGCTGTCAGTCAAGGAATGAGGGATGGATGTAAGCCCCTCCCACCTGGGCCATCTTTCAGGATGAGCTTTCACAGTGGTGGGAAATGATAACACACAGGTCAGGTATCGCAATCACCGGGGCCGACTGCGGTATCTCCACAGGCCAGGGACAGAAACTCATGTCGAAACTGAAGAAGAACTATTTAAAATCATTTGACTTTTTCATTCCTTATTCCCAGTTTTCCTCATGAGGAATGCAAGCGTCAATCTTTGCATAGGAATGTTAAAAAAAAGAAAAAGAAAAAGGAAACTAATTGATAATTTAGTTACATAATTTATCCATCAATTATGAGTGGTTGATTTGCAATAAACAAAGTTTGATCTTTTCCGACAAATCCCGCCTTCTGCGTTATGATTGGTTACTAGAATTGAGTCTCATCAATGGTTGGTTAAATGTTTTACTACATGTGAAATGGTGAGTTAATTAGTGCCCCTTCCTTAGCCAAAGCCAGGGTGGATAAAAGTCCTAAATAAAGCCAGATAAGAGAGTTTTGTTCTCATTGAGTTCAGGAATAGAAACAAAAATTCATGACATCATGTAATGTTACCCTACATGAAAGAAAGAATATATCTATTAATTTATGAGAGAAACAATCGTACCGAATGTCTACATGGCTAATATTTACCTAGTAAATGGACACAACTCTCATTATGATTGAAAAATCATTCCGATTGGGTCGAATTGGGCCAGACCGTTTCCACTGAGGTGCTTACATTATGCATCTGTATTCCGTCAGGACTATTAGTGTCCATGTAAATGCACCTAATAAAAAGATTAGAAAACTATTTTCTGATAAAAAATTAACCGTGTTTCATTCTACTTATACCACATTGCTAATTTCTAAATGTAAAAAAAATAAATAAAAATGAGAAATACCCCAGATATTAATTTCATTAAATTAATTGTTCAAGTCAAACCGGGACTTTTGATGTCCCCACTTTATGTAAAAATAACCTCCTGTTAATATAGATTCAGAACCCGGTGACGGTATAGGCAACTCAGGTACAACCGCTGTAAATAACGACAAGACGCTACAGGCAAAAATCAGCATTTGGGTCAGTCTTCTAACTTAACAGATCTTTGAAACAATGACATTTATAAGATTTTCCCTTTTACACTAATAATACGAATATTAAAACTTAACAAACAAAAGAATTTTGTAAAGACTTTGCAAAATTTGTAAATCACACTAACGAGAGGGGTTAAACCACAGTGTACCTTTAAAATACAGAGCTTCTTAGTATTTATGAAATTTTACATCGTTTAATACTTTATAACCCTCGTCGGGATTTACCATTTTGTACTTGAAACACCTTTCACTAGAAAGTATTCCCTGTAAAATAAACATTTAAAATTGAACATCATCCGAGAACTATGAGGGTTCATGTCAAACCGGGACTTTTGAGTTTAATAGAACACGGTTATCAGAGTAAAAAAAATCCATTATTTCTCTATATAATCCTACATAATGTACTTATCCTAGCATTTCACTAGTGCTCGGATACCATCAAGGTAGAAAGTTTCCTCCAGAGTACACCAGAGCCAGGATCAGACTGCCTGCTTCACGGGAACAACTGCAGTAGGCTCCAAACCACCTTAGCCGGGATCATCATTCACAGCCATTTATAAAATTTTTGCACAATTCAAATGCTTTACTGTGGCTAATGGTCTCGTCACTGTGCTTGAAGTGTTCATTTACGAGGAATTTCAACCCAACAGGCTGTTGCATGCTTGCACAATCATTCCCTCATCAGGCTCTCTTTTTCTCTCTCTCTTGAATTTGGCATATCGTAGAAAGAAATGCAGCAGGTGGTGTAACGTCATCTTTCCCGTGTCTGAAAACAAAATTGAAGCTTTACCCGTGAAAAAAGCACTGATAATTTGAGACTTCACCCAAAAATGTTCCTCTCACCTTCTGACTAACCAGACAACCAGAAAAACTGTCATATAAAGAATATTATTGTACGATATTTACATTACATTCCAGAAACATGTTAGGCAAACCTTTGGCCTGATATTTTGCTTCTTTCTCTATTAACATGATGCTGATCGAAACTAAATTCTGGATACTATTGAGCCTTGAGTTGAACATGACAGTAAAAAAGACAACTAGTCAACTCCATCCATGCATCCATCCATCCTGGAACCTCCGTAGTCCAACTAGTGACCGTGGAGGCCAATAGTGACCATTGTATTTATTCCCATTTTTACAGCCGTGGTAGGACCTCCGGTTGACATTCACACACACACTACAGACGGTCTGGGCCAATTAGCCTAATCTGCATGTCTTTGGACTGTGGGAGGAAACCGGAGTTCCTGGGGGAAACCCACCAAGGACATAGAGAACATGCAAACACCATGCACACAGACCCTGAGGCGGCAATTGAACCCGGACCGAGGTCACAGTGCTAACCACTATGCCACTATGCCACACAACTAGTTAACTATTTAAAAAAAAAATTGTGTACAATTACTAGTCATACAACCTCTACACAGAGACACAACCTACCATACTCTTCTCATAATTTGAAATTACATCTCAGTACAGAAGCCAATGAACCAGACTAACCCTATGAGCACATTTCCTTATTAAGGCTGCTAATTAATTCTCATTTACTAATGGCACTTCCATCACACCAGCACACTAACTCAGTAGGGAAGGGCATCTGTAATTCATGCCAGTATTACTGGGCTGCAATTAAGTATTCCCAGTTTGACTGCTTACATGATTAACAAGTCAGCATCTTGTTGCTATGCTGGTCACATCTCATCAAACCGGTTTACCTCATGAATTCAGGTCGCCTTTCAGTGACATGCTCGAATGAGCCATCTTGAGCGATTTCTAAAATAACATACAGTACTCAGGAAAAATGAAGGTTGAAATCTCTGCTGAATTAGGCAGCCATTTTTCTGCTTCCACCACCTCCAACAACATGTGGTCTAATGAATCTGACTCAAGACAAAAAAAAAAAAAAAAGAATGAAAAAACAAAGCTCCACAGACTGAGGCCTGGCAGTTGAGCTCAAAATGAAATCTGGATCTCTGTTAATGATAGTGCCTTGTATTCTACAGAGACACGCCTGTGAGATGACAGCGAGAGAAAAAGATGAAATTCAGAACAATTAAATCGTGTTAGGAAACAAAGAACTCGGGCTTTTCATTTCAGCCAAACAAAGGGATTGTCTGCCATTCATATGCAGATGGCATTTCTGTCCTGTCAACTAATGTCCCGAAATTAAAATCATGTTATTCTAATGAGGAGGGATGACTGCATCTACTGTGGAAAAGGTGAAATCAGTCTCTCGATAGCCGTGTCCTGAAAAAGATTAGGGTAATACATTTTTTTTTTTTCGTCTTTTATTTCTGGTTAAATATAAAGGGTGGACATTTCATTCAAAGTCTGAATGTGTTTGTGCATTAACACTCTGATCACCTTTCATATGTTCTCATATTTACAGTATGTTCCTTTTGGCGAGGTCCTTTTTTGGTATTTTTTTTCTTTTTAATTATTTTGGAATAAAAAGGAAATTTCTCTGGAGCACAGGGAGAATTTGATTTTGAAAAAAAAAAAAAAAACCTCGAAGATGGCTATAAAAAAATTATTGCGACTTGGATGTAACTCATTTTGAAAAAAAAAAAACACTTTTTGTTTTGTTACTTTTGTACACTTAATTCTTATATATTACATTGTAACAAAAAAGTAAACAATACTGTAGTTTACACTAGTATAAGGTAGTAAACTGTAGCATTTATTATTTAAAAAATTACAATACACAGAGGTACTCTAGTAATTGCTATAGTAATTACTACATGCTAAACTAAACTCTAGTATGTTGTAGTACTGATTATAGTACTTACTACACACTGTAGTAAACTGTAGTATTTACTACAGTAACTGACTACATGCTGTGGTTAATTGTAGTATTTATTATAAAAAGGTTCTATACACTGGTACATTGTGATACTACTGTACAAGCTTAGGTCAAGTATTTTTTGTAGTAATTACTATATGCTGCAGTAAACTGTAGTATTTACTACTGTACTGTATGCTGAAGGTAAACTGTAGCGTTTACTGTAGTAATTAATACATACTACAGTAAATCACAGTATTTACTATAGTAATTCTTACACAATGTAGTAAACCATAGTATTTACTATAGGGAACACTCCACTCTGTGGTAATCTGTAGTGTTTATTACAATAACTGACTACAAGCCGTGGTAAACTGTAGAATTTATCATAGAAAATACACTGTGGAATGCTGTAGTATTTAATATAGTAATTTCTGCAAGCTTTAGTAAACTGTAGTATTCACTTACTATAGTAAATTACTGCACACTGTGGTGTACTGTAGTTTTTATTATAGACAGTTACTATATGCTGTGTATGTATACTGTAGTGTTTACTATAGGATTAACAACATTAAGGTTATCTTCATCAATATCTTCATCAAAGAAACAAACGTCCATTGTTTTGGACAAAGAAATCTGCCAGAAAAGTATGAAATATTTCCTGATTTAAAGCCCTTTATCACACAAATGATGCACAAATATTTGTGATGGTAAGAAAGTATATCCCTCTAATCATAGACATACCACCAAAATTTGACCTGGAGGTTGACTTCATTATTTTATCCATTATTGTAATTCCACTACCACGGACAGATTTTTCTTTTTTAGAGCAAATGCATTTCAGAGCGGCTCTTCTGAGAGAAATTAATGTCTAGCACTGACTCACTGAGCATGTTTATTTCACGCCTGACCATAAAAGAATGATCAGTGCTATAAAAAGACTCAAGCCGGATGAAGGTTAGAGGAGATGTGCTTCTCTAGCACTGCAACACTACTTGGGCTTTAATGTGGTCTAACTGCTGAATTCTTCCTCTTTTCTTTCCATATTTCTTGGTTTTTGGAAGAAAATCAAAGTTAAATCTTATATGCAGTGGAACCTTGGATTACGAGCATAATTCGTTCCGGAAAACAGCTCAAATTCCAAAACACTCGTAAATCAAATTTTCCCATAAGAAATAATAGAAACTAAAATTTTTCGTTCCACAGCCCAAAAAAAATTAATATATAAAAATAATTAGTACAATATATGAAGTAAAAATAAAACAAACTAACCTCTACTTTACCTTTAAAAAAAAGTAAAAATAAATCCCGACAGATAAGTGTTTCTCTTTATGCATGCAGGCGCTGTGTGTGTGTGTGTGTGTGTGTAATGTGCGTGCACACACACACATTAACAGAAAGACTGTTTTATCGGAAAAATTAGCAAGGAATATCGCTAATGACACTCGCGTGAGCACATACTAACGGAATCACTGCTGTAAAGTAAAAAAAACAAATGAACCTGCACTATACCTTTGAAAAGAATCGCGACAGAGCAGCGTTTCTGTGTAGAGCAGAGTGTGTCTCTGTATGTGTGTGTGTGAAGCCGAGAGGAACAGCTGAAACAGAGAGGGAGAAAATGGATCTTTAACCTCTCTAATGAGACTTTCTTTTGCTTTACATGCACGCACACACGTGTGTTATAATAAATAGTACACGCATGCTGTACACACACGCTTTCAATAAAACGTGTTTTACGCACACACACGTGGTCCCAGTGTTATAGTAAACAGTACAGGCGTGCACGGATGTTGATTATACCGGTAAGAGGCGAGCACTAAGACCCAGCAGGGGAGTTGATTACCCAAAATTGCGCAGCGTAAGAGAGAGAGAAAAACCGTTGGCTCAGTTGTGATCACGTGACACTCGGCGTCAAAACAAGAAGCGCATGCGTGATACATGATACTCGGTACTCGTAAACCAAGACTTGTTCGTTTTCCAAGTCAAAATGTATTAAAAATCCACGTTACTCGCAATCCGAGGTTTCACTGTACTATCTTATAACTTCAGCGGCTGTTGTGGCTAAATAAACCATTTTTATATACGACTTAAGATGTTTTTTGTGACATCATTATCAGTATTGATATTGATACGGTATAATGGCTACTGTACATCATGCTTTCCCATGCATCCTTCCAAGAATAGAGCTGCTAAGATCAATACCAAATAAACAGCACTGCACCCGAAAAAGGTGGAGGCAGGACATAGGTCAGAATTAATAGAAAAGTAATATTTTAACACAATCAGCTATTACTGACTGAGAGAGATTCCAAAACCATAAAAGACGATTTTCAGCTCAATTCTGATTTTTGATTTTTGATTTGTATGCTATGACATTTCACATTCATAATTACAAGCGTCTCTTATATGACTCTAATGAGGACACGTCTGTCCTCTGAAATGGCACGCATAAGCACATTGATATGTTGTTGCTCGCGCCATCTGGGTTGAAATACATCACAAGTTCCTGCGACCGTTCGTTAATTTCAAATAATGGATGTGATTTTAGCAAAGGAAAATGCTTGGAATTTTGCTCTATATGGTGTCAAGCAGTTAGTCGGCCCCAGATGCCTTGCTTTAGCTGTTTTAGCAATGCTGTAAAATCCCTGCGCTGTCTGCGCTGCCCGATGACATTAGCGCCGTATGAATGCTCACAGGAGAAAAAGTCGCATGGATTCTGATCCGCACGTTCTCATTCTCAAGTTTCACGACCGCATATGACCGGATATGTGTCTGATCTAGAACCACATATGAAAGTGACTCTGATCCGATTTGAAAATCCAATGATCAAATGATTTGTGCATTCAGATACCTCAAAAAAAAAAAATCTGATCTGCATCACATTAGGCTAAAAAACAGAATTGAGTCACTTCAGGCTGGTAATGTGAACGTCCAGTAGCCATACTTTACAGCCAGCTGTACAGAAATGCTTTTCCAAAGTGAAATAAAAGATCGCTCTTCTCCACTGCAACGTTACTCAATCCAGGACAACTAATAGAGCTTGCGAATAACCTTCATCAATTAAATCAAATAGCTAACATTTTTAAATGAACCATGAACATACTGTAGTGAAGTTTTCATGGTCACTATTCAAACCGGAGAGAACAAAATATGAGAACTTGGAAGCTTGGAATAATTTTCTAACTGAAATGACTTTTTTCGACCAGAATAAACACGGACGCCCCCATGTTCATGTTTCGTTAACAGCTCATGTTGATTTGATGTCACATTCTGAGTTTCTGTTTTTCTTGGTCAAAGGCTGGGAATTCCAAATTACATCCTCCAGTCTAGATGAATGAAGCATAATACTAAGGTGCTTTCTCAATTCACCATCACGTCTCAGTATCTGTATTAAAGATAGCAATGAGAACTTAAAAAAAAAAGTCCCTGAAAAAAGCTACAGATTCCTCCCTAGTCAAGAGCAAACAAAAAAAGAGAAGTGAAAAAAACATCTTGAAAGGGAATCCAGACATTTTTTACCTAATGTAAAACTGATCATAGAGTGATTGCAATATTCACTGAACTGTCCCGAATCTTGAATCTACTACACTCCAGTATTTCCTCTAAGGAAGTAGAGAGACGTAGATCAACTTACTTCTAATCTCTTTGACTGGCCTTTGGCCCAAATCAATCAAGGTTAACTTACAGCTTAAATCCCTACGCATCACTCAAAGAAACGGATCCCGTCCCATCGCCTTCTGCCACATAAATCTTGACTTAGCGTCGTCTCCAAGGTCGACACGATACCATGCTTTCAGAGGGATTTTTTTTTTCCTTGGTCAGGTTTTGACAGCAAGATCACATAAAGGCCAATATTAACTAACACAATTAAACACAGGATACAACTTTGAAAAGATATCGCTATTTAAAAGAGTGTGCAGACAGAAGTTCGATTTCACGTGACGACAAGACATCTGGTGCACAACTGTTTCAGATCATATGTCTTGGGGCGGTAGAGAAGGGAGACGGCTGTAATCTCCTGAGGGAAATCGCTGGAAGTGTATTTTTTTTCCCTGCATGCTGAAAGCACAACAGCGGGGCCGGCTGGAAGTTTAATATCATGTTACAGTAGAGGTGGTTTAGTGTCCGCCAAAAATACCAAATGTTCTCTCAGACGACCAAAAAAAAAAAAAAAGGAGAAAAAACCGACAGATAAAGGACAGTGTTACCAAAAGCCTTGGGTCACCCTTATCTGCAATTACACTATACACAGGTTAGCCAAATGCCATTAAAGTAAATGAGCTGATTTTAGTAACACAGAGGCCTGATGATTTTCTGCCTCAGAGGAAGCAGGTGTTTCGGAGAAGAACATTAATCACACAGCAGCCCGTTAATTTTATCGGAACTTACGAGGGACATATGTTCACAGCTACTTCATCCAGACACACACAAAAAAAAACAAGCCTTGGAAACAAACTGATTAAATCGGAAGATGTTCAAATTGCTTTTATATGCTTTTTAATATGTTTCTGTCCAGAAAATGATGATTCTGCATGGTGTGAATTTGCATACTGCAAATTCTGATTGGATCCTGTACTTTATGAGGTAATAACACTCTACTGTCACCTGTTCAATTTTTTTTTATAGATTTACCTTATAAAAGAATATGACGAAAACAATGTAGTGGCACTTTGTTTTACAAATAAGCTGGGCTAAAATAAAAAAAAAAAATAAAAAAAAAAACCTAGAGGAAATTAATGTTACTTTACAAGCTGCGGTGATGTGTGATATCACTCTGAAGTGGATTCTTTTCTTATCATAGCATACCCTGTAGTGCTTTGTTCCCCTTATACACACTGGTTTACTACTGATTGCGATTGTTCATTTAGTAATAAACTGCCATAATTTTATCCATTTACAGTACCATTATTTATAATTGAATGTACATAAGACAAGTTATCCCTTAAGTCATGGCAGCTAAAGAAAACTGTCATTCACACACAACGGGCAGTTTGGGAACACCAATTAGCCTAGTCTCATGTTTTTGGACTGTTGGAGGAAACCGGAGTACCCGGAGGAAAACCCAGCAAGTACTGGAGGGAACATGCAAACTCTACCCGAGGTGGGAATCGACCTCCGGCCCTAAAGTGTGCAAGGTGACATAACTAACCACTAAGCCAATGCCGGCAAGTAAGGTAATAAAAAAAAGGTTGTGTTACAAAGAAACAACATTCTCTGTCCTGAAACCTGGTCGAAAAATGAAAAAAACACTGACATTGTAGACTCCTTACCTAAATGTTAAATAAACATGTCCTTACAGAACACTTTACCATATCAATGATTACACATTCATCTTTTATTAGTCGAATATCCACAATACAAGTCCATGTAAAACAGCTGTTTCAACAGAGATACTTAAGTTTCATAATAAGTTTTGAAATACAGTACGCTACCTGGCTTAAAAAATACTATTGATGAATAAAAAAAATAAATAAAATAATAATAAAAAAACTCAGGCACCAGAAGTCACCGCTTCAGACTGGTGGCCTGCAAAGAAAACAATTTAGGAGATTGCACACTTATTGGAACTGGGTTAAGAACCTTCCAAATGCATTATTAAAACCTGGAAGGATAGGGCTGAACTGCCAACCACATTGAAGAAATGTGGTCGGGAAATATCTTTAATGGAGAACACTTAAACACTTTGCGAAATTGCATTGTAAAAAATGATCATGCCTCGTTTCACTAGAGAATTTGCTATAGAGCATAAAGATTGGACTTTGGTACAATGGAAAAAAAGTCATGCTGGCTGATGTGCCCAAATTGACCCTATTCCAGACTGATGGGGTGCACATGAAGCGATGCACCCATCATCCATAGTGTCCCACTGTACAAGCCTGTGGAGGCAGTGTTATGATCTGGGGTTGTTTCAGTTGGTCAAGTCTAGACTCAGCAACGTTATGTGGCAATAAAATGAAGTCAGCTGACGACCTGAATGTACTGAATCACCAGGTTATACCATCAATAATTTTTTTCCCCCTGATGGCACAGGCATATTCCGGGACTCAAACTGTATAAGCATAGTTCTGGGAGCATGAGGACTAATTTTCACACATGACCTGGCCTCTGTAATCAACAGCAGTTGAAAGAAATATTTTTTTCTTTGGGCCAGGCAGTGTAGTAAACCCATTCTTACCAATCAGAATCAAGAATTCAACAGCACTGCTGTATAAGTCACTGTATACTCCATCTTTGACCCTTAAGAATTGTTCGGTTTGTCCCACTTTTTAACGGGTCTAACATTTGGAGAAATATCTTCAAGTAGAAGCTCTGTAAAAAAAAGTTAGTAAACCTCTAACCATCCAAATAGCCCTGCAGAAAGAGTTCAGAGCCATTATAAAACATACAGTCTGAAGTATGAGATGATAACCGCCTACAATCAGTATTACATCAAAAAGAAAAACCATGTTACAGGGTCATAAGAACCGGCCATACAGACTTGGGTAGGTCCAACTCGGCTCCCCCCCCCCCCCCCGGTTTATTGGTGATGTTCAGAGAATGAAGCATCCGTTCACTATGTTATTGGAGATGGAGAGATGAAGGGATGAAGGTGAGGGTCAGACCCACCCTGGTGGTGCTGCTCACAGTCTGAGGCGCTCTGTCCAGGGGAGAGCTGGGACGCCTGAGGAGGAGCAGGAGGAGCCTCAACCACCTCCACCAGGGGGGACGTAGTGCTGAGCTGGCCAACAGGAGGAGGCCACGGGAGGTCCTTTATCACTTTAATCTCTACTGCAGGGGGGCAGGAGAGAGAGAGAGAGAGAGAGAGAGAGAGAGAGAAGCAAAAGAGAGAAAGCAAGATAAAAGATTTAACAGAAAGAAAGATTGAAAGAAAGAAAGAAAGAAAGAAAGAAAGAAATATTAAGAGACCCCAAAATAACAGAGAACAGAAATGGACAGAAAAAGAATCAAAGAAGGCAAATGATAAGCATGAATGTCAGAAGACAAAGAAAGAAAGAAAGAAAGAAAGAAAGAAAGAAAGAAAGAAAAGGAATGCAAAAAAAGCAAGACGTACAAAAAGAAAAGAAAATGTAAGAAAGAAAGAAGGAACATGGGGAAAGGAAGAAGACAAGGGAGGGAAGAGAAGGAAAAGAGAAAGATTGTGAATGAGTGAAGGAAAGTGCTGTAGGTTAAAACAAGATTAGGTGAAGGACACAATTGTACGATGTTAGAAAACAGGAAGTGACAGGGAAAAAAATAGGAAACGAAGGAAACAGGAAGAAAGTCCACCAGGAAAACTGCACTGGAAGAAAAGGCAAATTAGCACACAAGTCTTTGGGATGATGACTAAAGGATTAACCAGTACTGAGCTTTAAAGCTTTCATTACTCTTTAGGACTTTAGAAAGAACAACAGGGACATTTCCTGATAACAAAGCAAAAAGAGAATGAGGGAGTGGACACGAGCCCACGGAGAATAGACCTGGGTCAAACGTGTGAATGAAGGGTTTTTCTTTCTCTCCATGCCGATAGTGTGTTCGCTGATATACTGCAGGTTAAAAAGATATAAAATAACACCAACTGAGGAAACATGCTAGCCAACTGGGCCCAAAGCCCAATTAATGAACCGATGTGAAACCTGGAATAATTTGTAACCTTCTGGTGGATGAAACGATGAATGACTAACAGCCGCTAGTTTGTTGACTGCAGCATTGATCCACGGTGCGTTTTACCAGCTAATGAAACAACTCCCCCAAACACCGAATTATGAACTCGTCCTTGTCCTCAGCCGCAGAGGTGACTCGCTCTAGTGGCACTGCGGTCTTTGCTAATAAATGAAGATACAGCGACAGCGAGATGCCGGGAAGGCGGGTGCACTAGCGTCAGCATTCTCCAATCGCGTCCTTTCAGCGATGACCATGAAGGCCGCAGTTAGTGAGCAGATAGTTGGCGATGACAGCCAGAGGAGGATCAGCGTTATCTCATCCCTGCTGGCGGACCGGGACTGTGTCGCTAAGTCACAGAGAGGTCATTGGCTTTGACAGCTAATATAATACGTTTCTGAACAGCGGGGTGATGCCGAGGGCTGCCACAGGCCTGATTAAAGTGCTAATTCTCATCCGGTGCCACATATTAGCGAGTAATTGTTTTTGGGAGAGGGGAGCTAGGGTGTTTCTCCCTTTAGGAAGGATGAGAAGTCAATTCGCGCAGGTAACACAGCCCAGCTGACACAGTAATAAGATGAACTGTCACATCCTTAACTTTTCTCTGTGGAATGTGAAGTGAATAAAGAGGCGACGTTTCACACACTAATGCGAGTTTCAGCTTTACAGGAACTTGTTATCATTGTGCCTCTTGGCATTAAGGATAAATAGTGTGCATATGGGGAGCGTTAAGGACATGAAGCAGAACTAGAGTATAGATATAACAAACATGCACAGGAGCACAATGGAGGAATCAAACACATGCAATAAGGGACTATTAAATTAAGGTCTTTTTTTTCTTGTCTTTTTGAGAGTACTAAAATTCAACCCAACCACTGGGGCTGTACAAGTCAGTGCTGGTCCAAAGCCCGGATAAAACAGAGAGGTTTGCCTGTAGGAATGCCATGTGGCATTCCCAAACTTGTGCCAAATCAAGCATGCAGAACCTCTTTGATGACCCCTAATGGAAACCGTCAAATAAGAAAACAAC
>JAOVVA010000037.1:32685093-32699762 GCA_028565275.1 Leiocassis micropogon
ATTTTCAAACAAGGTTTTTCAAGCAACAACATTAAAAGGGTATATGTAATTAGTAGGGATGGGAATCATCACGGACAGCTGTTGATACTGTGTGAACGTAAGACATTTGCTAGGTACGCTATGAAGGAAAGTGTTTTTTTTTTTTATCAAACACTTTTTTCCCCCAAAGAGAGATCAATTTACTTAATTATGTTACTTAAGACCACAAAAACAGTTTTCTGGTAGTCCTGCGATTTTGAATTCACCGGTCTCTAGCACAAAAAACCCTTAGTTGCTGAATTAGTGTTACCTCCAAGGCTGATGTGGTCACCCGAAAGGACACACACACACACGCTTAAATTAAAAAGTAAGGAAAGAAAGAAAGAGAGACATTAGTGGAAGGAAAATAGCAGCCCTTCTCCATGGGTACCTGTGAGGGATTTGGATGTGTTGACTCTTCTCCGAGCCGATCCTCTGTCTGCTTCTTTGCTGCTAATGCAGTCATAACAAAGCAGAGCTGTTCCAAAAAAAAAAAAGAAAAGCAAGGGGGAAAAAAAAGAAAAAGGAACATACCTTTCAAAAAGTATAAAATGTGTTATGTTTATTTAATTATACTTAGTTTGCTAAATTGTTAATGCTCTTAAAATGGTTAGTCCTCTTGTCCTTGAACAGCCCTGTTCAGTTATGGCCAAGTTAGCCATAAATTTCATGTCATTCAGAGAAACAGAAACGCATCCATTCCACCAGGAGCACCTGTAAGAGTGAAAGACGGAAACGTGCTTCCTTTGCTCGACACCTCCCAATCAAACACTAACGAGGACAGAATACCCAGCGAGAAAGCCACCCAGGAGAATAAGCACTGGAAAAGAAGTGTTCAGAGTTAAAGATTAAGATTGGCTTTTTAAAAAAATTTTTTTTAAGGAGAACTTCCTAAGCCATTTGCCATCGCCACGGAGCGGAGATGGAGAATCCCATTGCCAGAGGGCTTCATTCTAAGATTTGTTGTGGAATTGCCTTTAAATTGTCTGCTTCCTCGACCGAAGTCTGCTCGCCTCTCTATTAAAACCGTTCCATTAAATGTTCATATACATCAATAGCTTTAGGATCGTCAGCCCTCAAGGAAAGAGTTTCCCCACTCCTTAAGCACGGATATACCATCGGCATCAGTAAAACGCCATCTGGCAATACATTCAGCGCACACAGACACACACTAGCACAGAATGCCTGAGCACAGAGCCAAGAACCAAACACCAAGCACTGCCTACAAAAACAATATACAAGACATTGATTAATACACAGGCTCCTCGTCATACCTGCAAAGGCCTTCGAGATGCGTTCTTTCTTCCACTCCCAGGGTTGATCGTACTCCTCCGGCGGCCTCTCGTCATCCTGAGGCAGTCTGCTCTCGCGTGAACACATGGGGTCTGAATCCCCGCCGTTCTCCGCAGGCTCGTACGGGGTGTCGTAGAGGGGAAGCTGCCGAGACAGACCATCCTTGACACCACGGCTCCCTCGGATCTCTGCAAAGGAGAAAGACAGAATAGCAGGGTTGATTATTGCTAGTCTTCTGGAAGGCCATACTTCTGTAATTTTACTCAACGTTACAATGACCATCTACATTTACAAGACGGCTGAAACTGTTGTTTTTGCTTAAATAATGCTTTAAAACAACCTGCAAACCTAACAGTATGACTGTGACTTGGCAGAAACATGGTGGCGGTAGCCTCGTCCTCAAATCCCCCATACGTTTAGCTTCTGATGAACTTTCTTCATGACCAACAATACTGGTGCACATCCTAGTTAATGCTGCACAATTACTTCCACAAAAATGTTTTAATTGAAACATGGACATGTGTAATTATTAAATTGCAAAAAGGATACAAATTATTACAGTTGTACGCCTAGTCAGTGATTCATGTACAGTAGGTCAATAATAAAATAAAATGTAAGTATCATGTGTTTTTTTTTTTTTATATTGGGAAACATCCTTTTAATAAGATAATTTGTGCCATAATTTGGTGCTGAATAAATTAATAAAATATGTATAAATAATAGTTACATATCACAGTTTAAATCGCAATCCAATATATGTCAAAATAATCTCAATGTGATTTTTTGGATCAAACTATGCAGCTCTAATCCTAGTAATTCTAGTGAAGTTATTTCTTATGAGAGAGCTACACTTATAAACATCTGAGTGGGCTTTTTGGATCAAGATACAATCCATGGCTAGACAAGTGCACTTAGCATATTGTTTTTAAGAGTTATTCAAAAGAAATGCTTGTTTTATTATGGGTCCAATGCCTACTTCCTGTAAAAGTACCGAGTTTCCGGCCATGGGCATCTTTAGTACAAGGAATAGATAGAAGACTGGCTTGCAAGACAACTTGTAATGCCAACGATGTCATGCTGTGAACCTTGCAAAGTTTTATTTTTCTTTATCGTGCTCCAACAGCTCTCTGTTTTCAGTATGTTCAAAAGTTTGCTTTCCCATCAAACTGATAAATGCATGTCCAAGCAAGTGTGTATGGCCAAGACAGTAGCTGTGGCCAGCCAAGTGTACGATATACATCAGATGGTCCGTGGGTAGAGCATCTGAGGCTGAGAGTAATAGACTGCTATAATATCGGTTAAGTGGTAGCTTGATGATTAAAGTTCTGGCCCCGTGACTGAAGGGGTGTGAGCTTAAATCTTAGCAACTGTCGTGCCTTGTGCTAAAATCCTTAATTGCTAGGACACCTCAAATGTTAGATGTTCTGGGTAAAAGTAGCCAATACATGGTTACGTGAATGTAACAAACAAGACATTTTAATACAAGAGTATAACTATATTTTGAGAATGAAACTTGTTTCTGCACAAGATTGATGCATCTTTTTAAACCCTGGCTGTGTGTAGAAAGTATCTGCATTTCTTATCGGCTCTAGCGCTGATCTACTTTACATACAGTACATCAGTAAATTTAACCTAAAACGAGCCCTTAGTGAGTTAATGGTGTTTAATAGTGAAGCCTGCTGTGTTGGGAGACATGGAGCTCCAGCTGGATCCTCCAGCTGTCTTGTGCAAACAAAAACATTACAATAACTGAATACAGACCAGTTCTGTGAACTTTATCAACACTATCAGTGCTTAAAATCTGGCTGATAGACCTGGGTGCTGCTCAGTATGTATCAGAGGAGATGGTATGTAATTAAAATGGCTATTAAATATAATCCATTGCTGTCCTGCACCTCCTACAGACCCATACAATGATATACACATCCAGAATTTCTGTGTGAAATGCACCATAGTGTGCCCCATTCCTGCAGCCATCTGTAGTGTGATTTCCATCCACCTATTGTATGTCCACTTAAGAAGACCTGAATGCCAGAAATCTAAAGTCAACCAGAAAGTTATTCATATTCTGCTAATGTTGAAACATTGTAGGGGTTAACATGAGCCAAAAATGGGAAGATCTTCCATAAATAATGTATTTAGTTTGCTTATTTTTTGGGCATGTGCATAAAGTTGTAATGTTAACGTTAAAGTAGAGATAAATATTAGATCTTGGCACTTCACTGTAGCCTTCATGTACCCCGTGGGCAGTCACGGCTTGCGTACAGCTATGAAAAATGGAGTTCATGTAACAAGACAATACCTTCCATTTACCACTGTCCAATATCCTTAGGGATGTATTACACAAAGGCAAAAGAACCAACAAGGAAGAAGAGTACAATCTCATATACTGTAGTGTACAATAAATGACCAAATAGTGAGTAGGATTAGATGTAGATTATTGCAATGGGTTATTAAAACTTTGGATATGATTATGATTTAAGAAGGATTTCTGTGCCCTAATACCCACTTAAAACATCCCAGAAGCAAGTGTGTGTATTTAGTTCATATTTATATATCTTAACAGCAAAGTACCAAATGGTATCATGTGTCTGTTACAGACTTTGCATAGACACTTTTCAAAATTGATTTCTGGCATTTTTTTTCTAAGTGGGCAAAATATCAATTTGAATTTACAAGAAGCTAGAATTTAATTTAATTATATGGCTTCCAAAGAGCCAGACATTCGTGTACTGTATTGTTAAAGTAGGTTTGAGGAATAGTTCTCATTTTCATTTTAATCCCTATACCTGACCAGGTTTAGAGGACTGTTTTTTTCATAGGCTAAACCACACAGTGACCTATTATTCTTTCAAGCACAGAAAGAAAGCTTAAGGCATGAACCAGAGAGAAACAGGTGCAGGTGACGACAGATGATCAGGCCGGTGATTAGTATACTGGTGATGCCGAATGCTGAGTGTTTAGAACAGACGAAAGGGGAAATGAGGTTGCTGCTGGGAATCTTACATAAACAACCGATTTAAAAATCTGAAGTATATCTACACCAATCAGCCGTAACATTAAAACCTAAAACATTAAGACCAATATTGTGTAGGTTCCCCTTGTGCTGTAGAATCTGGCACCAGGATGTAAGCGGTGAATCCTTTGGGTGCTGTAGGGTGTGGGATGGGACCTACATGGATCAGACCTGTTTGTCCAGCGCATTTCACGGGTGCTCGGTCGGAGTGAGATCTGGGGAATTTGGAACCCGGATCAACAACCTTGAACTCGCTGCCTGGTAGGAACTAATTCACAGCAAGCTGTGATGCGCTGGGTGTGTCTGATACCTTTCTACTGTGGCCAGTAGTACTTTTTTTTTGCAATTTGTCCTACATTGGCTTTTCTGTGAGATCCAACTGGCTGGCCATGATCCTGTCACCAGTTCACTGGTATAATTGGTATATCAAGCAGTTGATGCCTATATATAATCAACAAAGGAAACATTTTAATGTATTCATATAGAATTCATTTTCAATGCATAAGCCAAAGGAGAATACAAATAAACAGAATGGGAATTATTCCAATATAGTATAACAAGGGATTACACAATTTATGAAAAGCTTGTGAAAAGCAGCTCTCCAAAACCAATTCAGAGTCCTGCGTAGGCAATAACTGAAGAATTAGTAAATCTCCATAGTGTTGCTTTGATGCCCTCAAACTTGTCCTCCCTCTCCGACTATGAAGCTGTTAGCATGCTTTTCAGTGTTCCTCTGCCGGGGCACGGAGCTGTTAGCGGGCCGGCCCTCGCAGCGTGCCGTGATGCAGCGGAGCGATTCAGAAATGAAATATAACACCATACAACTGCATAATTGCCTCTCAACCCAGGGGAGCTCTTGCGGAAAAATGAGAAAAGTGCAGAGAGTAATGGAGCTAGCAGGCGAAGGAGGTGAGGGAGGAGGAGATGAGAGATCTTTAAATAAGCTAACGTCTGGCAGTGCTTCTCGCCTTTAGAGCACCCCTTTAACAGTTCACACGATATAAGATCACGGTGGGATAAGCATCTTCTCAGGGCTGCGAACAGTGTGTGTATGTGTGTGTGAGTGTGTGTGAGTGTGTGAGTGAGAACGAGAGGAGATTTCAAACATCTGTATAATGCCAATATACACATAAAGCTACCACACTGAAGCCCCCTAAACACTAATACAGAACCGAAGATAAATGTAGAGGAGAAAGAATGAGTAAGAGAAGAATAAATTACAACAAGAGCTAACTCTCTAAGGATGCTAGTGTAATAGGTGCACAAGTTTTAAAAGAAGCTGGGC
The DNA here is from genome assembly GCA_028565275.1 of Leiocassis micropogon. Taxonomy (NCBI): domain Eukaryota; kingdom Metazoa; phylum Chordata; class Actinopteri; order Siluriformes; family Bagridae; genus Leiocassis; species Leiocassis micropogon. Next base: position 32,690,706 of record JAOVVA010000037.1, read on the forward strand.
CTCTGATGTGTAAATGGCCAATTCCTCCAGGAAGGCAGACTTGTGTTAAAACAAATTAATATTCCAGTCAAATCTGTTAACATTTTTTTCACAGTCAAAGACATGAATATATCCAATAAGTAAACTAGAAAAACCTTAGAACCTTTTCATTATGCAATTAGCATGTTAACCTAGATAGCTAACTAGCTTATGTTAAGCACAAACTAATAAAGTTTTGGCTATGTTGCTATTAGCTAGTCTCATATTGTTTTCTCATATTCAAATGCAAGCTAGTTTGTTAGCATTTAACCAGCCAGCTAGCCGACTTAGATATCTGTTAAATAAAATGCTGAAAATATCTCTAATAGAAAAAGTGTTTGAGAGTTTTCCAATTTACTAAAGGATATTTTAATAGATATATACAAGGTGACACAGAATAACATGAAATTTTTGAAATGCGTATTGGTAGCCATTAGCAGGCGGTAGCACTGCGGGTTAGTGACATTTAGCAAGTAAACACTCCGCCATTTTAGTAATCATGGATCAGTGGAACGAGCAACAGCGTGTGTTCGCCATAAAAATGTTTTATAAAATATTGTAAAAAAGTTCCCGTTTTTTTGTGTCACCTTGTACTTTTTCTTTGGCCTAAACATAATTAAACTGTAAGGGATCCAATTTAAAACAAACACACTAAAATCTCATTCGTGTTGCAACTTGTGCTAGTTTACCAGCAGCTAATTTGCTGGCTACCTCAGTTAGCTAAGCTAATCGAAGTGCTGAACAAAAATATAATATTTTATATATTATATATTTATATTTTATCAGATTTGTCTACTGTTAAAAAAAAAAATAATAAAAATTTAAAACGTAAATAAAAAGCTCCTTTTTGTTTATTGTAGCAAGCGCGAGTTACTGTATAGCATTAGGAATTATGCAAATTTATACACTCATTTATTTAGGAGCTCATTTAAGGTAACTTAAGCTTAGTTAAAAGATTCCGTTATATTCTGGCAGTTTTTTAAAGTATTGCTAAATAATTTTTTTTTTAAATATGACAAATGAATACTATACTTGGAAATTGGAATACTTAGAGTATCCACTAGTTAACTGGTAGTTAACTAGGGTTTAACTTGTTAGTTTATAAGCTAACAGATATTATGGCAGGATGTTTTCAATTGCACGTTTATGTATATTAATTAATTAATTTGGTCTCTTTAAAAAAGGATAAAAGTAAAATGTTTTCGCCCATTTAGTAGTTTTTTTTTATTTTTTACTTTGGATCCACAAAAACACAAATTATACTAAATAACTTATACTTCAGTGGTTCAAAATGATATGTTTGGGAGGAAAAAAAAACAACAACCCTGCAATGTGGGATCGAACCCTCACCAAGCGTCAGAAACATAATACCGGAACAGTGTGTCACAGAGAACATAAGTCAAACACGCAGCCCTGCATCCTGTCACGCGCTACCAAATTCCCTTCCATTTTCACAATCCGTCTTTCCCTGCCTCTGCAAGTTCGGGCTCGTTCTCTGGAGAGGCAGGCGTGCAAGTCTGGCATGGCACGTCCCAGAAATCACGGGGGCAGAGCAGGACTGCAACCTGTCGCCCCTCCACCAAGAGCATGTGGCTTTTAACCTCTCACGTCTGGAGCTGAGCAAGGGTCACATAGCACATGTCTTATTCACGCACACAAACACACACACACACACACACCCCGGATCCACCCTTTCCTCTTTAGACATGAGAAGAACCGAGATGAATGGGTGGTCTACTGTTCATCTGCAATCCCAGACTGTGTCTAACTCTATCCATGACCTTAACTCCGAACACACGTATTTTGTGTGTGTGTGTGTGTGTAGTCAACTGGATTAGAGTTTATGTACATTTTGTACAAATGTACACAAATTCCATTAGCTTTAGACAATCTAGACAATCTGTAATGCTTGCTTTTATATCTTGCACTGGTATCTATTATTCAAATGTGCCTACAATGTGGTTTTATCCCTAATGTTTTATAAACCTAATTCAAATCACATCAGTAAGATAATAAAATTCTTTTTAACATACTTCTGACATGTAGAAAAGTAATTTCCTTCTGTAATGAAGTGAAAGTAGGTGTTAAATACCCAGACTAATGATTAATTGAAGTCTAGGTGACCAAAAATTCATATCAAATAAAAGACAAAAAGCCTTAGGTATTAAAAAAAAAAGACATTAAGGGAGTTAAACCAAATACCCAAGCTCCCTACATGGTCTGGAAAGCGCCCAGCTCCACCTCTTTTCACCTTTCGCACCTCTAAATCCATCATCAAATCCTTTCTCTCTTTAAATCTCTTTCTTCAGAGTGAAGCAACTCAAACGTATCGTATCTTGCAGCCGAGAGCGCTCACCGCCTGCCCCTGACGGCCTGGAGAGGATTTGCTGTTATTAAGCGCTTGGCCGGGTTTACGCCGTTCCTCCTCTATAGAGGGATCTGCACTCGGTCCAGACCGGATTAAACGCGATTAAGTATACGCTGCTGGAAAATAATAAAGTAGACAATACCTTGCTGGAAAAAAAAAAATGAGGAAAAAAAAGAAGGTTTTTCAAATCGGTCAAAGTTATTTCTGGTGCTTTATATACATCAACCATAGATGAACTGCGAATTTATACAAATATAATCCCATGATATGATGCAAGTCATTTGACAGGAATGGGATGATGATAAATGTTACAGCATGCTTTCTCTGAAGAGACAGTTTTTAAATAACTAAGTTTAGACCAAAATACAGGTCAGCCTGTACTGTTGGTGGACAATTACTGAATAAGTTCCTAAACTTGGGGTCAGGAGATTTCTTTGTAAATAGATAATTATTGTAAACTTCATACACTCATTTATTTAGGAGCTCATTTAAGCTCATTTTATGCCAGACCCCAGGAGCAGCACATCCACCAGGCGGTCATGTTAATTTAAGCAACCTTCATGTCAGACACAAGAGGTGAACAGAGCGGCTAATTAAAAATAAAATGAATGAATAAAAGTGTATTTTTGCATTGCACGGTCGTGATCTAGAAACACTACAAAAATACACCATTCATGCTTCATTTTCCTGGTTATTTTGTGTCCTAAAATCCTTTTTAATGTCTAACATCCACAGAGTACTGAGGTGTAAACTTATTAACAAACGGAGTACAACCCTTGTTTAGACGTAATGCGTGTTAACGTTGTTTTTTCTTTCAGGGGTTCCTGTAAAAGGTCACCACAGCGGCTTATTTGATTTGGTACAAGTTGTGACATGTGTATTGCTTTGCGTATCCACGTGGCCTGGACTTTTCTTTCAAGGTCGATCGAGCCTTGGTCTTCCTCAAGACGTGCGGAAATATCACAGACTGTATAAGACCTGGACAAACAGTTCGTGACGTCATCCATAGTTTTTCTGAAGTGGGTTTTGAGCCTCCAATGTGGGAATTCTGGTCGTCACCATTTTGGCAGGAGCTGACTCCACCTAAACCCTGGTTAATGGGCAAATGGGCAGAACAAACAGAGCCTGGCTTTTGGTTGCACAGTGGTCATGAATGGAAAATCTAGCTATGTAGACCAAAGCGGTTTTCCTACAAGGCTGTCAACACGTTCACTTCTGTTGTGAAATTGGACATTCTAACATGGGCCCTATGGGAATTTACTCACTTTTTGAACCTAGTGGTTATTTGATGAACTGCACGTTTTGGCACTTCTGCATTGGACAAGTTTTTTAGAACTGGAAGTTGCCCTTTGGGAGATCTTCATACTGTGCTAACAGCAGCGTTTCCCACACATAAAGTATACTTTGTCGGGCCACACAAGTAGATTGACAGCCGCTCAAGAATATTTGTACACCCATTTTCAAAATCTGTCCAAGAGAACGATGCCATCCGCAATCGATTAACTAGTAGCGGACTGTTTCCTCTCGACCTACCGCTGCTGTTCCTGTTTATTCTGCTACCGTGGGAGTGGCGTACAGAGAGGCAGTCAATGCCAGCTGCCATAAAGGAATGTCAGGGTGAACGAATTCATGCCGGCAACACAGAATTGGTCAATAATCGATTAAAAAATGATAATAATAAAAAACTGCTTATTCGGAAGTCCAGCTGGTATTTGTTGACAGAGGAGCTTCAGACATCAAACTGTGCATTTGGGTTTTGGAATATATTGGGCAGAAGAAAAGTTATTATTACTTTTAAAACATGTAAATTATGCACTAATTATGATGATAATGGTTATGATCATTATTATTATGGTCACAGAAACAACATAAAACAGTGATCTTGTGAATCTGTGCTATTTCTTCGCCTGTGTGACCCATTTTATATTATTATTTTCTGTTCAGTCCATATTTGGATAAAATAAAATAAAATAAAATTAAATTTGAGCTCTGACAAACAGTACCCCCTTTATTATTTTTTTTTACACCAAATAATGTTTAGTTTTTGTTTCCCCCTTTTTCTTTACTTTGTTTTACTCTTTACATACGGCTAGAATGACGGGAGGGTTAATAGGTTGGATCTCAGAAATGTCAAATGACTAGAAATAAAAAATAAATAAAAAGGTCATACGCATTTGTTGTTTGTTGTATGTACTAGACCACTTTTGTGATGGCAGATAATGCCACCGCACGTCTATCTCAGACCTGTGGGAAACACTGAACAGGGTGGCATTTATGCTCATAAAGGTATCACACAGGCTTCAGTGCGCTTGTGTGCATCAAACCAAAGTGGTGTTAGATCCTAGATCCTGACTTTGATCAACGCAGGGAGTGTCTGCAGTTATAAGTGATTCCTAAAAGCATAGATAAATACCATCTTTTTATGTGCAACTATTATACTATGCAACGTGCAATATGATACATCAATTATGCAGCCAACTGCCCACCTCTATGAATGAACGGTAGCCCTCAATCTGACACGCTGCATTCAATATGGACGTACACGCAGTCAAATTAAGTCGAAATTTAGCCATGTTTTTTTTTTTTCTTGTCAAAAGCAATGTACGTGAGGGGAATCAAATCAACAAGATCGTGTCACTGTCCAATTAGTCATGGATTGCACTATAAATGGCATCTGTTTCACTTTGTAATAAAATCCTCTTCATTAGGCTCCGTCAAGACTTGCTGCTGGTGGTCATTTATGGACATCAAAGCACCGGCAGGCTTCTACGTGTGTGCTGTGTGTGTGTGTGTGTGTGTTATCTGTAAGAGGCAGAGCTGATCCACTATTGTGCTTCCCTCTCTGTGTGTCAACTCTCTGACCCATAGCTTCACACAGCGCCGATACGCTTCAGAGACCACGAGTCTAAGTGTGTATGTGTGTATTTGTGTGTGTGCATACATGTGTGTGAGGAGAAAAAAAAAAATCCAATGCACATACAATGTGAGCTTGCTCCCCCCCCCCCCTCATCTGTTTTTCAGGACGGCGTCCATTAGGATGAGGCAAGTTTGTCAAAGTGACATCAGTATTAATGGGCCGATGCGTCAATTGATGAGAATGGACAAACACTTGCTAACCTGCCCCCCTCTCTCCTATTCTCTCACTCTCTGCTCAAGGGCATTTTGAGCTAAAAACACCATTTTGTCATTTTTGGTCACACTTTCATTAAACGGCATAACACACAGAAATGAGCAGAATGAACAATTATGAACAGTCCGACAAAACCAGTTGTGCCTGGACGCCTTTCTCTTGCTCTACATACATAACCGATTTAACCTGATGATCTCTAAAGATCTTGGATACCATTAAGGTAGAAAGTTTTCTCAGTACACTGGGAGCTATGATCAGACTGCCTGGTTCACCTCTGAAATGCTGGCCTCCCAGGAACTCCCTTTATAGTCCATTTGAAAATGGTTTAGAGCGAGGTCAGGGCTGTACAGGGGGGTGTGGAAGGGTGAGTTCCTGTAATGTGCAAGTGGTGCATTGGGCAGTATGAGTTTGTGCCTTTTCCTGGGAAAAAAAAAAATCCTTTGGTGATCAAACCATCCCATTTTTTCCATTTAAGGAAAGGTCATAGCTCTAGCGTACTGAGAAAACTTTCTACCTTGATGGTATCCAAGCACTAGTGAAACACTGGAATAAGTCTATTAGTGTAGCAGGAGATTATATATGGGAATAAAGGGAGTTTTTACTCTCATAACTGCCTTCTGTCATCATTTATCATCATACAGTATGTCCCGGTTTGACTTGAACGTCCCTTGTACTTCTGCTTACAATTTTGCACTGCTGAGAAACGGTTTATGCCTCTATCTGAGGCTCTTTCCAATGGATTCGGTGCATGCTTGCTCATCTGCTCAATATTAAACTGTAATTTGGCCAAAAAAATAGAAAAAAGAAAAGAAAAGAAAAAAATCTTTCCAAACCAGACCAAACATCGTGTGAAATAACTGGCACACTGACTGTGCTGTGTGTGTTTGTGTATCTTTCTGTTTCTTGTGTGCTCCTGTCTGCTTGCCAACATGGGCGTCTGTGCATGTGTGTTTCTTTCATGGCTTAGAATGCTCTGTGTTATCTCTTTTGTCCAGCTGAAAGATACAGTGTCCAGTTCTCCCAGTGCTGCTCCAGCTCTTATGAATGCCATGGCAATATCAGGCATGCGATGAATTTTTTTTTTTGGTCTTTATATGAGGCTGAATGATTATACGACACACAAAGAAGAAGAAGAAAATTGGTGCACATGTTTGAATTTATTTTGGTATTTCTGAAATGAACACATGGTTTTAAAAACAAATCCACATACAGGACACCTAATACATGGTTGAACGTCCCGTAGCAAGTTTCACCTTTTGGTAGCCACCAACAAGCTTTTGGCAGAATTGTGGTTGGATACTTGACCGCTCTTCTTGGCAGAATTTTGTTGTGTTCATTTTATTTGGTTAGTTTCCTGGCACAGAATGGTTCACAAGTTTTCGACAGGACTGAGTCTCCAAAAGCTTTAAAGCGAGGTTGTTGGAACACTCAGTTTTGTCCAAGATTCAAGCATCTATCTGAGGTTCTCTTAAAGAATTTTAAGGTAGTCCACCTTCTTCCCAAAGCAGTTGTTGGCACAGTGTTCTTGTTTTCTCCTCCAAACATACGTCTGGTCAAATCCCTCCTCCTCAAGACTTTTTCTTTGTCCGTGTGGTCAGCTGTGAGCTTTGGTTGAGCTTCAAGGTGTCAGTTTTGGAGCAGGGCCTTGTTTCTTGGATGGCAGCCTTTTGGTCCATTGTGATACGAAACTGGCATGACTGTAGATGGTAATACTGGTCTTCCAGCAGCTTCCAGCTCATGGCAGGCTTGTGCCTTGATAGTTGTGCCTGAAACCAGTTTCCTCATACCTGAAGGGAACAGTTTGGGTTTTCTTCAAGGCCTTGACAAAGTGACTACAGGACAAATCTACTATCCTCTTCCTCGTATCTGTACTGAGCTCCTTGGACTTTCCTATTGTCCTGTTTGTCGGTCAATCTAATCAGTGCTACCAAACAAGCCCTTTATACCGTACTGTATCTTGGCACAGAAGCTACCACCTGGACATCGAGCATGATCAGAAACAGGAAGTTGTACAATCATTCTTCCCCAGAAAGAGACCAGTTCAAAGCCCGAAGAGATTCGTGTTCATGTTTATGAGTGTACGTAAACTTCTGACTCCGACTGCAGCTCAAAGTTCTTGTGCAATTGTAATTTGTCAAGCTACACGACAAGCTTGCTTCGCCAACACCGTACACCATCTTCCTTTCCTTACTTACGTGGGCAGCGACGCTGTCTCTCATGCTACACTGTCTCAAACGGAGTTAGTATTTTAAGATACACTGAACTCACTGTGGTGTGTGCGTGTGGTGTATGTGTGCGGGGAGTGTGTGTGTGTGTGTGTGTGTGCGCTTCCCAGTAAACACCGGTCTGTTCTCAGAAAGGCAGGGAGAAACGAGGTAAACTCACTGATGCTAACCACCAGACTGCGTGTAAGCATGGGTGTGTGTGGGAAACTTGCTTTAGAAATGGTAAGGCATAGTGGACACACAAAGACACACACATAGACAGACACAACACACACTATTTCTCAGGCATTTATGAGGACATGTGCAAGAGTGAGTAAAAACCCAACAGCTGCAAGAGGAATTCACACACTGTCTGTACGTGTGTGTGTGTGTGTGTGTGTGTGTGTGTGTGTGTGTGTGTGTGTGAGTGAATAAGTCTAATTTAGCATAGTGTAATCTTGATGCAGATGGAAAAAATCTTCCCATGGTGTGTGTGCTTGTGTGTATGTGTGTGTGTGTGTGTGAGTGTGTTTATGTATGTCTGTCCTCCAGTTGAGACAGGTACAGTGTCTGGTTCTCAAAACTGCCAGCGAGAGAGCTGATGCCAATGTCTGTGGTGCCAATGCACTGCCCACACACACACACACACACACATATATACACACCTCATGCATGCATACATATACACACCTCATGCATTCTCCAACACTTTACAAGACACGTAAGAAACCTGGCAACCCACGCTGTCAAGTTTTCCAACTTTGTACGAGCAGCAGCATGTGTGTGTTTGTGGAGTTTGGAACAAACTAAAAGTGAGATGTCTATGCTTTTTTAAAATTTTCTTTTTATACTTGCCGTCCAAGCCATCCAAGAGGCGCTGGAGTAGAGAAGAAACGCTGGCTCTTCTTTCAGTTTGGGTTGAACTCGATGTTCCGGCAACAATTTAATAACATAATAAAATAATAATCATAAAACACATGAGAAGCGACCCATTTTTCTTTTGGTGTCCCGGGAAGTGTTTAATATCTGCGGGAGGATCAAAGATGCTATACGAGTGATAGAAAAGACTGAATACAGCAAGCAGCAGAAGTCTAACATCATTATTTTGAACATGAAGTGACAGCTGCGGAGAAAATCGCAGACTTGTAGCTGGACGAGACGGAAACAATCGGTTCAATCGAGTCTAGTGAAAAACTTTAGCTGCTGTAACCTCTCGCAGCCGGAGGTCTAGAGAGAGCTGATTGGACGAGCTCTCTCAGAGGGGGAGGGATGAGAGGTACTTTGTGCTCCCACATTAATCACGGCTCTACAGCCAATCAGGGGCGTCTGTGAGCTCA
>JAOVVA010000037.1:32731961-32746071 GCA_028565275.1 Leiocassis micropogon
AGTAGCAGATACATCTCACCATTAACTGTTCAAAGGAGATTAATGCATTTTTTGGACGCCTTCAGCATTCCTTTACATTGTAAAAAGAAATAAAAATCAGGAACGATCATGGAGTTAGAAAGTCACCCCAAACTTTTGAACGGTAGTGTATATTTTAAAAGTCAAATATGAATTAAATGCCCATGAACAGAATAACCAGCTTAAACTTGGGTATAAATGAGATATGATTTGTATAAAAATCTAATTTAAAGGAACTTTTAAAGAATTTGAAAATTTTGTTGAAATGACAAGAAATTGTCAAGCCATTACAAGGGGCGTTCGAATCAAACCGGGACTTTTGATCATGCAGAATAACAGAACGCAGTTACGAGAGGAAAAAAATACCTTTATTTCTCTCCCAGCCGAGTTCCTGTAACGTGGAAGATTGTGTGTACAGTTCCCACAGACAGATGCGTCACTTCTCTATATGATCCCCTGCTACACTAATGCACTTATCACAGTGTTTCACTAGTGCTTGGATACCATCAATGTAGAATTTTTTCTCAGTACGCCAGAGGCATGATCGACTGCTAGCTTCACGTCTGAAACGCTGGCCTCCCAGGAACTCCTTTAATGGCCCAAACATGTAGAAATGGCTTGGAGCGAGGTCAGGACTGTACAGCCGAGTTCCTGTACTGTGGAAATGTATGTGTACACTTCCCACCCTGCCTGGGATCATCTTTCATGAACGTACAGGCTGAGAGTCTCATCACACTGTGCTCGAAGAGTTCCGTAAATGTCACTCGCCATCGAGTCACATTGATCACAAGTCCCAGTTTGATTTGAACGCCCCTTGTGTGTTATATAACGGATGCATTTTATGTTCTATTCAATATCCTTGTTCTTGAAAATGAGATAAAGATGTAACACTACGCGGAATGATTCTTCTCTTTCTGTCCAATTAATAATCACACTTGAATTAAGTTTTGCTGATACGTAATGAATTTAAATCCCTTCCCACATCTCGACTAGCATGATTAAACAGCTGAATCATGCACTTCTTGTTGTTATGGTAATGTTCGTAATAAACCTCCCTCCACACACACACACACACACACACACATGGATCAAATTACACTTAACATGCAACATGCATATAAATAAAGGATTTTAGAACACGCTGCATTCCTTGATTTATTAGAAAGCCGTAATCATAATAAAAATCAGACAGACATCATCCGATCCGTCAGACAGCATCGCTCGGGTTCCTATCAGCGTCCTTGTGACTCTATTAGCCCGCCTCGGCATTCAGATGCTTTGAAGTGACGGCTGAAAGAAGCGAAAAGGGAAGTATAATGGATTTTGTAACGGATTTGCCTTTACAAAGACACGGCAAAGAGAAACATTAAGTGTTCCGCCCGCCGTCCAGGCGCGCGCTTGCCTTATCGCTCCTGCATGCTCCTGTTCTCCATTGTTATCGGGAAAAAGAGACAGTCTACAAAGCAGCATGTGTTTCTCGCCTGACCTTAATCTCAGAGCCAGACTGTGGAGCTGACGCTCATGGGCAGATATGTCTAATGTTTTATGGAAGTGCCACAGACTAAGAGGAAAAAATGCTTATATACAAATCACACGCATGCATGAGCTCCACGGGGTGCAGTCGTAAATACTGTTGCTAGTGAAGCTTGAGCGAGCACACTGCTTAGTCTCAGAAAGGCATCGGATCTCGCTGTATTTCGGCGGCAGCACTTCGACTACAGCACAGCAGGAAAGCGAAGTCGGCTATACTTTTCATGCACCAGAGCTGCACAATATTGTACACTGTGACAAATATTACACTATAAATAATTAGCACAGCCTTAAAGGTCAGATATTATAGTTCAGCTGAAATACAACCGAGATCATGCATTCTCGCATGCTTGACCTTCTGTTTCGCTCTTGTTCCAAACATCGTCATTCGGTTTCCTGCAGAGTTAATTACACTGCTCTCGAACGACACTTTGAGAAAGTGCATTTTCCTAGCCAATCAGAATGCAGGAACCGTCTTATCTACGGCCTCCGTCTTCCCAGTCACTGCTGTGCAGGTGTGAATGTGGTACGTCAGTTCATTTGTAACTGCGGTACGAGCGAAAATTCACTTGTGACTTGGCGAAAGAAGAGCTGTGTGCAGTGATTCTCTTTTTTGTGGTCTGAGGGTGGAAGCTTAATTTGGGCCAATACTCTAAGGAAGGTGAAAGTGTCTTAAAAAGAATCATTTCCGGTGACGAGACACGGATTCATCACTACGAGCTTAAAAGTAAACAACAGCGTATGGAATGGAAACATCCTTAATCGCTGACCGACAAGAAGTTAAAAAGTCGACCATCAGCTGGAAAATTCATCAATGCTTGCGGTTTTCTGGGATTCTCAAGGGCCAGTTTTGGAACATCATCAGGAAAAAGGTTTAACAATCAACAGTGCTCGTTACAGTGAGACGCTTATTCAAGAGACGAAGCCTAAACTTCGGATTAAACTTCAGAGGATTGCTATCCGAGGACGTGATCTTGCATGACGATGCACTGTACGTCCTGCCCACACTGTTGACGCTTTGCAAAAACTTCATTTTTGGGTGTTCTGTAGCATCCTCCCCATAGTCCTGATCTTGCTTCATCAGACTTTCACCCGTTTGGTCCCCGGAAAGCAGCCCCGCGAGGGCGAAGATTCACTTCTGATGAAGAAGTGAAGAAGAAAGCAGTGCATGCGTGGCTCGCAGCTCAGCCTAAAATATCTTTTTAACGAGGGAATACGAAAGCTTGCTGACAGATGGGACAAAGTGTATTCAAAAGCAAGGAGAATAAGTCAACAAGATTATGTACAGTGGAACCTTACGAGTTTTACGAGCACAATTCGTTCCGGAAGCAGGCTCGTATTCCAAAACAAATCAAATTTTTCCCATAAGAAATAATGGAAACTCAAATTATTTGTTCCACAGCCAAAAAAAATAAATACATAAAAATAGTTAATACAAAATATAAAGTAAAAATAAAACAATTTAACCTGCACTTTACCTTTAAAAAAAAAAAGTAAAAATATTGCGTTACTCGCGATCCGAGGTTTCACTGTATTTGTCTTTTCTAAAAGTTAGTTCAAATAAATTCTTCAGGCCAGAGTGCGGATAGTTTTTGACTCACCCTTGTATTCCCTTATGATTTATGTGGGAAGTTGCTGCCTATGTAGAAAACATCCTTGAACCAGATTTCCTCCAATAATTAAAAGTCTATCCTGTTTAAAAGGCAGCTTAAGATCCGTTTTCATGGAAACACCAGATTTAAGCCCGTCTAAAGCAAGTATAAGCTCTGATTGCCAACGATGCTGCCTGCCAAGGTTCATTTCATCATACAGCGAGAAGTGCTTAGGTGCTTATTGTGATTATGTGAGCGTTTAATAGCGGCACATACCTACTCTCCCCCACAACCCTGTTTTAAAAGCCTGGACCATTTCATCGTCCTCCAACCCACTCACTGTGGCTCATTTCCCTTTTCTCTTCCTCTGCCATCACACTGGACTGAGAGAGCTGAAGAAGAAAAAAGGGAAAGAAAAAAAAGTCGCTTTCATCCCGACTCTCCTTTTCAATTATCCACCCACTAGCCAGGAGAAAGAGCTCCAGCACTTATGTAATCACCAGACTGAAGAGGGTAAGTGGGCAAATGAAGAAAAAGAAATAGAAGAGTGCGGAGAGCTGAGTGGAGGTTGGCTCCCAAAATGCGTATACGCCATGAGTGCCATGGGCTATGTGCCTCCTTCAGGATTACACACTAGCACGCACACTAGGACACACACACACACACACACACATAGGCACATAATGCTCTTTGGGGAATTCGGCAGCGCAGCAATTGGGGTGGTAAGGGGAAAAGTCTGGTGCGCTGAAGTCAAAACCCACCAGCAGCTGCGGAAATTGATTCTTCATGGGTTTCTCAGGTGAAAGGGGAAAAAAATATATATAGATTCCTGAATTTAACACTGAAGTATGGAGAAATGTGCAGCCAAGGATCGATGACATTGAGACTAACGCCACCAGACAGACAAGACGATAAGAGCATGGACTTTACCCAGCAGGATTGTCTCTCTTTATTTATTTTTTTCTTGGGATGCTTTTTGTGGTTAAAAATGGAGAACCAAATATAGGACTCCCTCTCGAAGCTCTTGTACTGACAGCAAATCTACTCCAAATGATCATCGGAGCGCATCCAAATAGCGCGTTAACGACGCGAAAGAGGACTTATTTCCCTACAGACGAAGTGGAACATCCACATGTCTGTGTCTTCCAGAAAATGACTTCAGGACTCGTGGCATCCCGAGCGCATCCATTTATAACACTTGCTGAGATAATATCGCATAGAGATACTACAGTAGATGTGCCTGACTGAGATGAACAAATACTTCAGGGCCATACTGTAGATATACCTTAGAACACGTACTACTACAGTACGACGCGATGCTTCATTTCTATCCGTGGATTTCCGAATTTTCAGAAGTGATTCATTTCCAATAACAGCTGCTCTGACAGTTCGCCTGTTCTAATAGGTTCTTGTTTCTATGGTAACTAATCACTATCAAGGACATGTAGGTTGTATGCTTTACATCATAACACTAATAACGTGTTATTAAAAAAATTTAATAATTAATTAACATTGACAGTTGATGTGATGATAAGAAATCTTTCTGAAGGAGTTTCAATGCTTTTTTCAATTCATTCCCAGAATTCTTGATATCATTATTATTATTTTTATTATTATTATCATTAATATACTTTTATTAGAGAAAAAAAAAAAACGTGTTTATAGATAGTGTAAGCAAAGTGATGAAATTTACAGATTGTTTTATAAATAATTATTTTAAAATTATTCATTGTTAAAAAAAATTTCATTATTAAACTGAAATTAAATGAAAATAAATAAATGAAACAAAAATGTTCTTTTTAAGGCCCTGAAGATATCCGTGTCTTTATTCCTTACTGTACATCAGCAGGGACAAGAAAAGATAAGACACGCTAGAAGTCTCCGAAGTGGAAAAAACAGGTTATTAAGATTTGTACAGGACCACAAACTAGGTGAAAAGAACAAACGGAATTTATTTTCATCCATTTCAAAACCTGCAGACGTGCCGTTTTCGTCCGGCTTGATAGCCATCGCCAAAGTTCTACAGCTCTATCGGCAATTCCCCGCGCTGTCATCAATCGTCCCGGGCCTGATCCATATTTAATTAGACGTAGGCGAGGCGCTGGTGGAAAAGTTTCCTTCCAGCTCCTGGTGGCGTTATGGTTAAAGCATCAAGTTAAAGCGGGGCCACAGAGATGAAGGATGAAAAGCTTTCACTCTGTATGCAGCGCACCGAGGCCTGATGCAAACCGATCCCATTCTGCCTCGCTCTGATAAATGAAATATTCGCTCCGCAGCATTGCAGTCGTTTTTATAGCCCTTGTGGGATTAGCTGGATCTCCTAAATATTCAAAGCAGGTTAGAGAGGCTGGTTCTAACACAACGTCCGTTTGCCTCCGAGCTTTGCTGAGCTGCATTTTTGTCAATTGTTGGTCTTTTCTTTTTTTTTTTTTAATTTATAAAACATGCATTCTAAAAAAACTAATAAAAAATATATCATAAAGGGTTTACTGAGTTCAGTTACCCATCCAAAGAGCTGTTTATCTGGTTATAACCAACATTTTATTTTAACCAAGGATGAATTATTCCAAGCGGCATGATGGTGTAGTGGTTAGCACTGTCGCCTTGCACCTTCAGGGTTTGGTTTCGATTCCCGGCCAAGCTCGATTCCCGTCTCTGTGTGCAATGAGTTTGCATGTTCTCCCCGTGTTTCCGGTTTCCTCCAACAGTCCAAAGACACGCAGATTAGGCTAATTGGTGTTTCCAAATTACCCGTAGTGTGTGAGTGAGTGTATGCGCGTGTGTGTGCCCTCAATGGACTGGCACCCTATCCAGGGTGTACCCCACTTCGTGCCCTAATCCTCCTGGGTTAGGCTCCAGGCTCCTTACGACCCTTAATACAGGATAAAGTGGTATAGACGATGAGTGAGTGAGAATTATTCCATTTTGAGGATTTGATATCCACCCACCCACCCATCCATCCATCCATCCATCCATCCATCGTCTACACTGCTTATCTTGTGATTAGGGTCACGGGAACCCAGTGTAAAGAATCAGGGTACACCCTGGATGAGGTGTTACCAAGGACACACATACAGTACGTGCCCAAGCACACAAAATGGGCAATTTGGAATCGCTGATACCGACATATCTTTGGCTTGTATGAGTAAACCAGAGTACCTGAAGGAAACCCACCAAGCACAGAGGGGGTTCACGTAAAAACTCCACACACACAGACTTAAGGGGAGATTCAAACCCCTGACCCGGGATGTACTGTACAAGGCAACAATGCTAACATGACTCCACTGGATTTGATATGCAGTACAGAGAACCGTGAAGAACCTCTTCTTCCAAGAGTACCTAAATAGTACCTAGGCCATATAAGCATATTCCAAAGACAGAATGATGAATGCTTTTTATCTTTTGCAGACTCTCATCCCTGCATCTTACCTCTAACTAAATAAAGAAAACACAACAAAATAAACCACACAACCTCGCTCCGAGTGCTCCCTCACCTAATTGAATCATACTGTTTACGTTCCGTCTTTAAAATTGATGATGCGGTTTTTAATTATTTATGAAGTCTCTCGGGAGCAGCGCCGTCTCTAGCTGAGGGCTTGGCTTCCCACGAAACAAAAGGACACAGTCGATCTTTTAGCCATAGCAGATACAGTATGAGATGAAAATGTAAGCCAGTTGTTCACAGAGAGATGCGTGTAAAGCATACACATGCGCGTTCTTCCTTTGTTAAATAGAACTTTCATTCCTGTAACAAGTTACTCTAACACTTTATTTCTTGATGGTTTTAAGTTTAATTAAATAATTTATCTGAGCCTCAATAATTCAAAGACATGTCAGTTTAATTTGTTGTGTTGGTATAAAAGTGTGTGTGGACCTGTGTGTTACTATGGTGTGCAACCATAGTACGTTAACTTTATTCTTCTGTACATTTACCGGCCAAAACACGGTATTGTTGCTAAAATATGTCTCAACTAGGTAAATAAAAGTGAATTTTCAGATACGATCAGATAACACCATTTTTTATAATACTGAATGCTTCTTATGTCCTGATCCATGCTTTGTTTTTGTTTTTTTTATTTTGCATTCACATTTATATTTTAATCAGATAAAAAGAAACACATTTGCTAAACTCAATCTCATGCCCTTTCATGTAGTGTCTGTAACTTTTTTCAATTTAAATCTTTCAATGATCTTAATTGTCATTTAGATGAACCTTGGCCAGTTTAGATTTTATATGAAAAGACATAAATCTGAATCATAATTCTAAAATGCTTAATTGTTGCAATATGCATCTGACATGGTTACGGACACTACAGATTTTTTTTTTTTTTGCTTTTCAAGCTTTTACCAAGAAACAATTTAAGCAACAAATTTTATAGGTCATATGCTTCTAGAGGAGTACATAAATTTTGCCATCAATACTCAAAGAATTTATGTTTTTTGCATATTTTGTAATTAGAACCAATGCTGTGTTTTGGCCATACACAATAAGTCTCGCATTCATAAACCTGTGCTGAAAGAAAATGCATCTGGTTAACTCCAACAATTTGATAGCACACTGAAACGTGTGTTAGTTTTATAGAGGATTTGAAGAAGTCATTGCAACTACAGTAAGTCAGGTCACGGCTCGTTTTTTTTTTTGATAACAGGATTTACGTGGTAAAATGAGAAAAAGAAAAAACAGCAACTAATTAAGCTACAAAATATTTGCTGCGCGGACCCCTTCACGTATAAAAGCCTTTTGCAGAAAAACAGCTTTTGGCTGTGCTTCAACGTGGCGCTGCTGCGAGCCTTTGAGTGTGTACAGATTCATTTGAAAGGCACTCAAAGGCAAATGAGGACTGAAGCAAGGAGAGGCCATCAGTTCATGCTGTCTGTTCCCGGGCTTTATTGAGGCGAACTTGGCCCCGAGTCAAAGCCTGCCAGGACGGAAGAGGTAATTGAATTTCCAAAAGCGAATACAAAAAAAGAGGGCGGATCCTCATCCATCCATATTCTCTCTCTCTCGACCCTCTCTCTCTCTCTCTAATCACATTAGGGCTCTACACCCTTGTTCCTTTAGCAGAAGTGCTTTAACCACCACCTGCTCGATGCAATAAACCAGACATCAGTGTGTTCTGCTCTTTGTCTTTTTGTCTCTTTTTTCAACACTTTGTCCAAGTTTATATCACGCAGACAGCACCAAAGGGTCTTTCCCTTTTTTTTTTTCTTTTTTTTTTTAAACGTCTTTTTACTCTTTCATCTCTTTAAACGTTTGGCAATTGTCTTGCTTCAGCACTTTGGATGCGGTCCGTGTCGAGCTTGATAATTAGCTGATGAGTTGAATCAGGTGTATTAGAGCACTAAATTTGTACTCCAGTAGTCCACAGGGACTGGAAATGCAAAACGGCGTCACACGGAGGCGGAGGCATTTAGGTACGGATCATTTACGCTACCTCATTTACAAGCTCACTATTTCTTTCTTTAATTTTGTTCAAACAACAATCCGCATTAAACTTTCTCGTGCTGGGGTACTCAAGTAAAATTTGTGACCATCTAGTGACAGAAAACCCTTTTGCCTAGAAACATACAGATGAGCTAACAACATTAGAACGACGGTTTCGATTTTAATACTTTCCATGGAGACATTGTATTCTGACTTTTTCGGTTTTCAGTTGAAATGTTTTTGCTCGGTCCGCATCCAAAAACAACAATACAAGAAAAAAAGTCAAGCTTTATGTCTATTCCGACATATCTCCCTAAATCTCCAATATGGTCCACATACGTAGTTGTTCATCATCCACCCGATATCTGGAGCACCGGCCAAGGAGGTCGACCACAGAAGGGTCCCTCACACGGGGCACCAATCTGTTCACAGTGGACCACCTTTCCCACAACAGACCGCAACCCAGTTCCATGCTCCCTCGCCCGCAGAGACGGACAATCTGGCAGAAAGGGCTTGATTGTCGCCTACGCCGTACGGTTTCACCAACCTCTTTGTTTGCTAAAGAGCAACCGCTGAGAGGTGCTGCAAAAAGTTATATTTTAGCCAACAACCACTCACGTCCCGAGCATCAAAAGTCCAGTGCCGAAAAAAATCCTTAACACTTTAGTAACTATACAGTCAAGGACTGTAATCAGTGTGAATAAGCAAACTGTAACTACAGCTATCATGATGTAAATCAGCAGGGAATTGCTCAGACCGAGTGGCAACCCATTATTACGGTTGGCGAGACCGAGTGCTTCCTGGGAAGGTGTTGATGAAGTTTCATTTCCAAGCTGCAGGTGTGTTTGGTTGCGCTGTAGTAGTAGGCATCGGATACTAAAAAGAGAGGCGTGGGAGGGAAAAAGCATTCCGATTTTCACAACCGTTTGGATTACTGGTAATAATCAAGT
Organism: Leiocassis micropogon; assembly: GCA_028565275.1. Taxonomy (NCBI): domain Eukaryota; kingdom Metazoa; phylum Chordata; class Actinopteri; order Siluriformes; family Bagridae; genus Leiocassis; species Leiocassis micropogon. The sequence goes on from JAOVVA010000037.1 coordinate 32,741,477, forward strand.
CACGTGTTAACCTCTGACTTACCAGTATTGTCACAGGTCACTCGGGTACGATTCTGAGCTAGTGGCTGGAAAATTGAAAGTTCCCTAACCCACAATTATCCGGCTACTTGCTTGGATTATATTGAAAAAGAATTTTCCAAATGAATAATCTCAAATATCAGTAAACACAAAGACGAATAATAACAACAGTCAAAACAGATTATTCCGGGCGAAAGCTAATCGAGCAAGATAGCAAGTTATTGCTTTTTTAATACCAATACAGTTTGATGCGTATCCTGCACTGTAATTACTTGTACTTGGTATCTGCATTAAATGTTAACTGCATCATAATTAAATGCCAAGTACGAGTATGATCATGTATCACGAGTATCACGAGTCCTCAAAGCACTTTTCTGCAAAAATAGAGGAAAATTCTAGTACATCTATCCATCCCCTGTCTTTATAGCACACACACACACACTATGGGTGATAACAAAATGCCAATACTCGGTCTACAGCATCTTTGGTCTACAGTGTCTTTGATCTTTGGAGGAAACCAGAGGACCACGAGGAAACCCCCCATGCACACTGAGAAGATACAAACCCACATGCACACAGACTGGAGGCAAGATTCAAACCCCCAGTCCTGGAGACGACGGTGCATGCCACTTGAGCCACTGTGCCGCCTGGGCTCTAATACAATTCAGATTAAAATTGGTTGATATTTTAAATAGTATATCGAACACTAAGTATCAGCAGATACTGGCGCTCTGCTCTGTCTAGACTGTGCAATATGTACAATTTGGGCTCATCGAGTCTAGCTGTTCTTGTAAAATCTGTAAATAAACAAGATTTCCAGCAGCTTCCAGAAACAAGACAATGGCACGGATATGAATAAATTAGAGCAAAAGACACAAGACTGCGCATGGTAAAATTAATAATAGGTTATGCATGAGTATGTAAAACATCATATGAGATTTAGGAGATTCACCTTATATACAGTACTCATTACCCACTCGTGCATTCTTTTCCACTTGGAAATCTCGGTTATTTGATCTAACCAAATGCAAAAAAAATAAAATAAAATCATTTCTTCATGTCCCAAGGACATGACCTTGGGACGCTTCTTTCGATAAATGAATCATCAAACAGATGCAGGAAATAACCTGAAAGTCTCACAGGTCTGATGAAAACACTGCGCACTCCTTTTTTTTTTGTAAAAAAAAAAGTACCGTGTATACCGCAATATACATAAATGTGACATCTTTAAAAAAAAAAAAAAAAATTTTATCTGTGTTAGATTCGACTGAAGATTTGTAGTTTCTGTTAAATCAACAGACTTTGCCCTTAATCCCTTTTTCTACCTTTGGTTTTAACAACCATCTGTCTCACCTCGATCTGTAAAGCACTTCTGTAATTGCTCTGTCACGGTATGCAAGACTGACTTTGGAAAAGGATCATGTTTAATTAAGGGAAAAAGAAGAGGAAAAAAGTATTTCTTTTACCTGCTGTGCTACAGGCGAGTAAGACGTTGATGTAGACCAGACACAATCAGACAGAAATAAATTTGCTTAATAAAAAAAATAAAAAATTGATTTTGTGCTCACTTCACTTTGTGCATAGCAGGGTGAGTCAAAGCTGATTGATCATGGTGCTATAAGTATTCCCGGTGATAAATGAAACTCTAAGGTAAGCTAAACCAATACATCAGTGTGGACTTTTTCGTAATTAAACATAATGTGCATGAGGTAAGATCTCTCTGGTTTAAACCGAACAAGGATGCGAGACATTGGGACAACAGAGGTGGACAAATCCTTCAAAGTTTAATTCATCAAAGTTTAATTAGCTATCCAAACCAGACGAGTAAGCATGCCAATGTGCTGCCCAGTCCCTTAAACCGATAAGGCGGAAAAAGTAATACAGTAGATGACGTAAGATAATAACATGTGGCAAGCTAGCATTAATACAGACTAATGGAAACGATCAGGATATGTTCATTGTCCTTGTTGATTGCCTATCTGGCTTGCATCTTTCTCACAGGCCAATCATTTCCCCTCCTTCCTTCCCTCACCATCATCCCTTCAACACGCTCCAAATGCCGATGCCGTGATTGGATCCAACGCTTCTTCACGAATTTGGCCTACGGCTAACTGCCCACCGTCTCTACCGCTCTAACGACACTCAGGTTTAATCTGCTTTGGCAACAGTCGACCCAAACGCAGACTGACACGCTCTGAACGTGACGAGTTAGTGTGAGTGACAAAGTCAGAACTCGGACGCTTTATAAACGGGAGGCGGTCGGACGTGAAGCGCCGGGAGCTACCTGTGTAACGCTGCTGATTAACTTCCGCAGTCATCTAATTGTTTTAGCGGGTCAGGCAATTATTCATTTAAACAGGATGTTTTTTCAGGATGATGTGATCTTAATTGAATGAAGGGAATAAATAGATACTACAAAAGCTTAGGAAAATTGGGAAGTAAAATAGATTTGGGTGTTATTTTCCGTTGGGGAAATGAACTGGTGAAATGAGGCATGACAAAGATTCCAAACAATTTGAGCCTGTTTTGAGGAGTACTTAGAGTACTGACAAGGCATGAAAAACAGCTTGGAGAGAGAGAGAAAGGAAGGGAGAGAGGAGAAAACACAGCTACGTCTTACTGGACTTATAAAGGCCTTTCATGACCAGTTATTAATGCTACGACTATACCTAAACAAATCTTAAAACAAGTGTATTTATTCCTTTTGTATGGATCAACCATGTACCCTAGTATGGTATAATGGAACATGTACCAGGATACTGTCAAAAATATGCTCTATATGTTACTGTACTGCATGAAATGCATCTAAATTCATGGCATTTGGCAGAAACCCTTATACAGAGCAACTTACCATTTATCTTATTATACATCTGAGTAGTCGAGGGTTAAGGGCCTTGCTCAAGGGCCCGACAATGGCAACCTTGGTAGATATTGAATTTGAACCCGATCCAAGACCTTAAATACTGAGCTACCCCTGCCCTGATGCCATACATCATAGCAGTAGTACGTACAGTACAAACATATCTAATACGGTACAGTAGGTACACATATACCATGTTAGATATGTTAGTACATACTACTGGTATGATGTATCTAATATGGTACAGTAGTTACTCATATACTGTATCAGATACCTGCAGGCCTTTAATAGCCACTGTGGTACCCAGTAAGTACCATGGTATTCACCATCACGTGTACCATGGTACACGCCATAGTACTGCCTACCGTGGTATTCATCAAAGTACAGTGTTATATACCATAGTACTACCGCGGTTTCAACTGAAGTGCCACAGTACCTACCCTGTACTCTATAATGTCCTGTGGTGCCGACCATGATAATGTCTAAAGCACCATAATAACACTTCGGTATTTTAATGTACATACTATAGTTTACTATAGTAAGTATGTGTAAGTATAACCATAGTTAATCAAAGTTATCTAATTTGATATGCAGTATGTAATATGGTACAATATGTCCAAATATGTTACTAGATACTCTGCTATGATGTTTTGCAGGCAGTACTATTATCATGTACACCATAATTTTGACAATATTTTGGTAAATGTTCCATCGTACCATAATATGGTACATGGTACCATAGTAAACGATAGTATGTACCGTAAAAGCAATAGTAAACTTTCTTATGGGAATCCTTCTCTAGTAATGGAAATAAGTTTTTATTATTTATTACATCAATTATAGCCCTTTGAAAGGGAGCAGGTTCTTGTTAGTCTCTCCATGGTAAAGAAATATATGCCACAAACCAACGTACACACACACACAACATACAAATAGCAAAGGGCAGCTGATTCCTTCGTGCTCACAATCCAATTTCAGTTCATATATCCAGTGACATTTCTCAGCTTGATGGCCATCCGCGAAAGGCCGATGGAGACATTTTCACTCTGATGCAGGTGCTTTGCCCGTCCCACACGCGCCGTCTCGCGTCCCACCCACACGTCCCCCTCAATCGCGTGCACCAGAAAATCGATACACGCAGTCAATTACGCAGGGAGAGCCGGGCACGTGGCGACTATGTGCGAGAGAAACGATCACTCTGATGGTCAAATCATGCAGCAGTTATTGGATTAGTGCTACAGGGCGCAGCTGTACATTAATAGCGCCATGAATACTTAATCAAGACTGTCTCCGGACTCCTCTTGTCCTTTATTCTGATCGTAAGGAAAGGGAAAAAAAAAGTAGATGAAAGTTCTCTTGCTTCTCATCAATATACGATATGAATACTCCACACATAAGTGGTTATGCATTTTTTATTATAATCACTTCAATAACCAAGGTTAACCATTTTGGATGCGTTTATACACTCTGTTATCACTTACAGTGGGGCAAAAAAGTATTTAGTCAGGCACCAATTGTGCAAGTTCTCCCACTAAAAAAGATGAGAGAGGCCTGTAATTTTCATCATAGGTATACCTCAACTATGAGAGACAAAATAAGAAAGCTCTCACAGACCTGTAACAACTTCTTTAAGAGGCTCTTCTGTCCTCCACTCGTTACCTGTATTAATGGCATCTGTTTGAACTCGTTATCAGTATAAAAGACACCTGTCCACAAC
>JAOVVA010000037.1:32752463-32793499 GCA_028565275.1 Leiocassis micropogon
TGAACATGCATGGAAAACATTGTTTAAACCCTTTACAATGAAGATCTGTAAAGTTATTTGGATTTTTACAACATTATATATATATATTAATTATAATGGCACCTGGAAGTGGGTGGAATATATTAGCCAGCAATGAAACATTTTTTTCTGAAGTTGATGTGTTGGAAGCAGAAAAAATGGTCAAGCATAAAGATTTAAATGACTTGAAGAAGGGCCAAACTGATGTTACCAAAAGTGATCCAAGAAAGCAAAACAAGTGAACCGGCGACAGGGTCCAATAGAAGAGCTACTTTAACTCAAATGAAGGAAAAAAAAAAGGTATTTTCTCAATTTTTCTCGTCTTTAAACTCGAGCTAAATATCCGTAAAAAGTTACTACTGGTACATGAATATATTAATTTAAAAAAATAATAATTATTGTCATTTTAATTTTCGTTTTTGAAATCTTCAGTGGTGTGTGTAATATGAGCACATTCTCCGTTTCTTATTTCACCAGTATAAAATTATAGGCTCGTCAGTATTACTGGTACAGTAACTCAAGGATAACATAAGCAATATAATTAAATAAATAACTCAAACGCAATTGTATAAAAGGGACTAACATGAACGCAGTCTCCTGTTCCGGACTATTTCCTTTGTCTTTGTCACACGAACGTAGCTTTCTGTTTGTCCTAAACCTTGACTGGGTTCGCCGTCGTTTAATTCGCTTCAGCTATAAGCATTTGCCAAATAGATCAATGGAATTGTTAGCGAGACAGACGAAGAGACAAACAGAGAGAGAGATACAGAGCTTGTATCTGAGTGTGTACAGCAGAATCTAACTTCCCCCCCTAAAACAGTGCAGTTTAAAAAAAAAAAAAACAAGCTTCAGGCCTAATTGCAGGCCTTGGATTTTTTTTTAAGGGCATTTCGTAGCGAGGGTGGTAATTAGGTGGACATCCTGAGCCGTGGACGCAAACAAAAGGTCCTTAATTTCATTCATTACCTCAGCCTGTATCTCATGCGAGAGAACTGACAACTAGACAGCTGTAATCAGCTGCAGACTAAAGCAGCAATTTGGAATATTTTCCACCCAGCGTTTATTCATCCGAGCCTTAGATAAGTGTCAGCTAGCAAACAAATAACCATGCTCGGAATGTAGGAAGTATCTCAAAGACTTATATAACGTGTGGTTTCCATGCTCTCGCATTTGCTAGTAATTACAAAGCAACAAAATAGGCATTTTTCCTCTCTGGAGTGGCATAATGTATTGATTTATGAATATAATAAGACATCTGATAGAGCTTCGAAAGACAAATAAGTATAATTATGGTCGGAAAATGCGAGATGTCGGCCTTCGGTGAACGTGAACTCGGCTCGTGCCATCTGCTGAGCCGGACACGGATTCGGAGCTTGGAAAGTGACCGGGGATGTACCGTGTTTCTGCGTTCTCTGACAGAGGTCGTGGAGAGTCCAGGAGAAAAGCAGGTGGAGCAGGAATTTCAGGAAAACGCATCAAGGAAAGCTTAAAAAAAAAACAAAAAAAAACACCAAGACCCTAAAATAATCTCTACATGATCTCTGCTTAAAATCTGTTTCAAAATAAACCAGGATAGAGAAGAGCATATTAATCAAACGACATGTTCCTCACTGGGAGGTCTATTTGACGGGCAGGTTGGTGTTAAACAACAAGTGAGGAGACTGAATGATTAATGAGGAGTAAATCAAATAAAATAAGCGCTGTTCATTTTTCTTTATCAGATCGCTTGCCAGCCGCGTGTATCGCTCGACTCCATAGTCTTCATCTCCCCCAAACCCGCTTTATTGACGGTTTCGACGCGACAGCTCTGAAAATCAATTAACGAGTCACTGAGGCAGGAATAACAAAGGTGCATAGTCAAATTCTCGCTTATGATCCAGACCCTGTTTAAGTGAGCGGCAGCTGCTTCATAAGGAGCTAAAAAGGAAAAAAGAAATCCGGCTAAAATCATTTGTACAATAGCAAGGCGAAATTCTCGATTCTGAACAGGATGATCAATTTTCTGTAACGGCGGCTCCGACTCCAACAGTTTGAGCTGCAAGGCAAATAATAATATAAATGCTCTCATTCTAATGCATGATCACTTCTATAGTAGCGACTTGCACACCACATTAATAGATTTCCAAGCAATGATATTGTGGCTGAACAATTCTGTTCAGAAATCAATTGTTTATTGTTGATACACTGTACGTTTACACATGACCTTTTCCTTATGGCTACACAGCTGTTTAGTCTCAGTCCTTGGAATATTGAGTGCATATATACTGTAGAAATGCTCTTACAGGGGCTTCCGAGTGGCACACTCGCCTTTTCATCCAGAGATCGCGAGTTCGCTTCCCGGGTGATGCTGTAACCTCTCGCAGCCGGAGGTCTAAAGAGTGCTGATTGGCTGAGCTCTCTCAGAGGGGAGGGATAAGAGATACATAGTGCTCCCACATTAATCACGGCTCTACAGCCAATCAGAAGGAGCGGATAGCGCTGTCTTCCGAGTGTGTTACGCCGCACCCAACGGTGCGTGAGCGAGCAGTTCGATAAGATGCGGTCGGCTGGCGTCACGTGGTTCGAAGGAAACACATGATAGTCTTCAGCCATTTGGCCACACAAGTTAGGGAGAAAATCGGGGAAAAATCCAAAATGCTCTTACTTTCACTTATAAACATAGCTATAATTTCTAGTGTCGATTTTTTTACGATGCAAACTCACCAAAAGTTTAAGTGATCTCAGATCATGATGACTTAGTTAATGCAAGTTAACGGCAGCGTACATACTGTATAAGATGTGTTGTTCATTTGTAATAAATAATTTGTTTTGCAGTGTTATTCCAAATTGTTACTGGAAAATAAGCCCCGCTCAACACCGCCCCATTCATCATTCCCCTATTTTCTTTTTCCTGTAAAAGCAATCTTCGCCATGCTTTATTCCGTACTGAACTAATAGTGAGTCAGTATAAAGGACTGCTTTTGATTATGAGTCGGCTATCTATTATGTTCCGTCCTGGGCATCTGCAGCGTGGGCAGAGACAGGCATCCCAGCCAGTCAGACTCCAACACTCCCTCCTTACCCTCCTCTACAGGAATTAAGCTGCATTCATAAATGACAAATATACTATAAATATCGATGACAACGCTGCCACAATCATGTACCTACATCTCTAAACGCTGAACAACAGGTTTCTAACTTCTCTAGACCTAGATAATACACTGCTACTTATTCTTGCAATTAGAAAAATTCCCCTTAGCATTGTTTATACCCAAGTTTTCTATTAATATGAGTTCATATATGTTTATTTTTTATTTTATTTTATTATATATTTTATATAGCTGAGATCAATTTATACTGCAATGGTGTTTTGTACTATTGTTCAGATAATGTAAATTGAATTTGAATTCATCCTATAACAAAATATTTAGGATTTTAAGATTTAAAACCATTTGGATCCACCGAGCCTTATTCTTGTGACCTGTATGCAAATCAGAAAAAGGGTGCCTAGGTAGGCAGCACATTTGGCAGCTGGTACCATCATTTTCCTTTTCCATTTACGCAGAAAGCAATAATCATGCAACTTCACCCTGTCGTGCATGACGCAAACACACACGCTGGTTTGGGTTTCTTGGACATTTGTAATTCCCCGGAAACTGGCATTGCAAGGGCAGAACGGAGGACGCGCGCAGCCGGCTTAGGTATTGCAGGTTATTGAACGTTTATGCGACGGGACATTTTGGTTGTTTATCTTCCATTTTCTGGTCGTTGCATCACCGTGGGCGTTCCTCTCATCACTCTGTGTCTCTGTTCTCCTACGGCAAATATGGACCAGAATATATAGCTACAACTAGAAACGTGTGCATGACAAAGAGCAAGTGCGGTGACCATATGGACAAACAGAATGATGTGTGAGGCTCTCTGGGGTAGCTGGATTGAAACAAAGATCACAAATATGGGGAAACGGATTGATTACAGTGCTCATGTTAGTTCTGCTAAAAAACGAACAACACTGAAGAAACGGGAAAAAATAACAAAATAATCTGAATGAAAAATGAATTTGAGGATGTGATTTACTGTCACCCGACTCCACCTTCCTTTATCACGATACTCGACACCCAGTGCGTTGGTTTGGGGGGAATGGGGGGGGGGGGGTTGTTACTTTGGCTTAACATAGTCCCGGATCTTAACGACTTGGCCCAAGTTCACATAAACTCCAATATTTTAACAACTCACCACCTAAAAGAAAATACATTTAAAAAATAACAATGAATCTAAAATGTATGATGGACACGGTGCCAATATATTGTTACTTTTTTCCTGCTGACAAAGCACTTTTGCTTATTTTCTTGTTTAAGAGGGTAAAAAGGCACTGCCTGATTGATGGATTGTCACTGACTTACTTAATAATTACTAATTACTTGTCAAAAACCTGTCAATCTCTACTACTACTAATACTACATGAACCAGATTCCTGATTAATGCCATCACAAAGAAAAAGGTATGTGCTGAAAGGTATGTGCAGCACTGCTCCATTCATTTTTTTGTTGTTAAGTTTTTTTCTTTTTTCAGTTCGTTTTGTTGTTGATCTTGGAAAATATATATTTTTTTTTCCCCAGGTTCAAAGATTAAAAAACTAAATATTAACAAATTTTAGTGGTGTAGTGGTTAGCACTGTGGCCTTGCACCTCCAGGGTTGAGGGTTCGATTCCCTCTTTTCGAGTCTGTGTGCATGGAGTTTGCATGTTCTCTCAGTGCTTGGTGGGTTTCCTCCAGGTGCTCTGGTTTCCTCGCACAGTCCAAAGACATGCATATTGGGCTATTGGGTGTTTCCAAATTGCTTGTAGTGTGTGTGAGTTTGTGTGCCCTGCGATGGATTGGCATCCTATACAGGGTGTACCCCACCTCACGCCCAAGTCCTCCAAAATAACAACAACAACAAAATGTTAGGCTTCCCGCGATAAACGCTAGAGTAAGTCCCCAACATTCTAACAAGTTCCATTCCGAGAGCTCGTTCGTAAGTCCAATTTGTTCGTAAGTCCGACAAACATTGTCTAGGTATTAGGATCCGAACACAATTGGCTATACACAATATAAAACTAACATGTTCCATGATTTTGTACTTGTTCTTTAGAATCATGCACATGGTTTAACAATTCATGTTAAAAGAATGAGCAACATCTGCCACTTTTGTCTCCATTGCTATTGCTTGGCACTTTTTAGCAGTACCAGCTTCATCGCAGCTGCTTTTACGCTCGCTTCCGGACATCTTTGGATGCACACTGCGCGCACATGTCTATGTGATCTAACTTCCGCGACTGAACATATGCATGTTCGTATCTTCGAAACTTTGTAACTCCAGTGTTCGTATATATGGTGACTTACTGTATAGAAAAAAAGTGAGAGTTCACTAAGTAACCAAAATACTCATGAAACTAAATATTATTTTAGGAAATGATCAATGTAGATTTTAGCATCAATAGAATCAGCCTGGAAGTGCACTATACGGGCTCTTCTGCCTGTTTAATATATGCACTCTAGACACTTCTGATTTGATTAAAATGAAACATACATGTTTGCAAATTGATTTAGGATGTTAAAAATATACTTTTTCTTGTTTTTGTTGATATCCTATTGCTATTTTTTAAAGCATGTAGTTTTGATCTTGCTCTCCAGTAATAGCTGATCCATATCCAGGTCATTTGATAATTTATTAATTTGGGACCGAAAAGTGTATTTGCACAAGTACTGAAGAAATACATGAGCTTATTTGTAATATTTACTGTTTAAAAGCCAGAAGCTTTTGGTCTGAGCAACTCTTTGCATCCATATGTACTTGTTTTTATTAAAAAAAAATTATGAATCACTGCAATGTACCCAAACCATCCTTGGCTATTTTTATTTCTGAAATTGGACTAAAAGAAAAAAAGAAAAAGCGCAGAAAGAAGTTTTCTTCCAGCTAGATGAGCGAGAAGAGTGGCCTTATTTCCTATTCATAAATGTTGATGCTTACTGCAGCAGAACCACGAGACCCAATAATTTCATGTACGCTAGACTGCTTTCTCCAAAATTGAGCGTCGCCAAATTACTCAGGAATAAACAAGCTTTTTCTTTTTTCCTCTGCTGCTATCATGCATAAAAACATCTCCCAAGGTCAGAGTAATCAGCCAAATCTGAAACGGGAAAGAAAACCGAAATGAATCAACCAACACAAGCGAAGACCCAGAAAAAAAAAAAGTGGTTTACAGTTATTTTCCCTCGTTTTTCCGTCTCGTTCACAACTAACGGCGTGAGTAATTAATTACCAAAAGTCATAGTCGTAGTAGCTTTGCCATGCGCCCCAGCCTCCACGGCACGCGAACGGACTAGCGAGGTTAGCGAGGTCCTCGCAGAGTCGAGTGCTGCCAGGGGACCGACCATCTGCTGGCTGGCGTGTTCAAGCCACATCAGAAACCAAGCCAAGCCACACGTGAGAGTCATGAAAGTCAAATTGGACCACGGTTCAGTGCAACAATGTGTTGAAGGACACTGGACTGAAGTGGAATGAAAACCCTGGTGAAGGATTAGCTGTTTAAGTTAATCAGTACATAATAAAAACAAGCCGAGCTTGCTCAAAGTAGCTTTCTCTGCTGCGAAAGAGCTATGGAAAGCTGTACAGCACAAACTGGATGGACCTTTTCATAGGAATTTGATTTATTTAAGCAAAAAAACTAAAAACTTCAAATGTGATAAGAGGAATGTCTCAACCAGCAGCACATGTTTGTGGGAAGAACACAGCCGCTTAAAAAGCGTCATCGCCACCATTCCATACCCTGTTTCTCCCTGTTGTTGTGAACTTAACACAGCAAAGTTTTACTAAGCATCCTGCAGAACCACGCCCAGTTCTTCTGAGTACTTAGACTTAGACTGTTGCACCTGCTTCTTTTTTTACATGCAAAACCCAGCAGCGTTCGTTTTGCTTATTGTCTAAAAAGTGGTTGGTTATAGAAGATACTGCTTTCTTTTCTGCCATGACAATATTTGTGGAATACTGAACATTTTGAAAGTCAGAAATTTTACTGTATTGACTCAATAATAACGACATAAAATATCATTTTTAAAAAATTACAAATCACAGGCCACCTTAAACATTGCACAGTACTGTACAGGAACTGATTCAATCTAATAGACCCCGATTCTAGAGCTGTTTCTACTGATCTACGGTTCTAGAATTTGTCCAGTTAGACGCGCCCTGCGTCAATTTGAAGAATTTTCATTTATTTGCATCAAATCATTTTAACCCGAATTAATTGAGAGTGTTAATTCGTCACGCTGGTACTGACATCCTATAAAATAGCTCAACATAAAAAAAAAAATCAAAAGCACTCAGTCACATTTAGCTCGTTTTACACCCTAACCAATCAGGTAGTAAGTCAAGTCGATAACAAACGAGAAATTTAAACGAGTGCAGGCGGAAAAAAACAAGTTTGACTGCAAACGTGAGATGTTGATTCCTAACTATTTCCAATAATGGAAAAAAAAAACATAGCTAAAAATACAGTATCATGTCTTTATTCAAACCGTTCAACTGAAGTTTGGAAAAACCTCAGCAGGTCTTTTTTCCTTTCCGCATGTCTGTTCCTTCACTTCCTAATTACAAGTTCTTCTTGTTGGCTGACAAGGCTGGAATTAAATGCGATCTTATACTCGTGCAACCTATTTGCCTTTTGCCTTAAGGTTTGACACATTCTGAGATGCTTTTCTGTTCACCGCGTGAGCACGGAGTAGTTATTTGCGTTTCTGTACCAATGCAGTCAGCTTGACCCTGATGTCGTCTTCTCATCCACTTCGAGGTTTGGCATGTTGTAAATTGTAAAAACAAAAGCTTTTCTGCTTTAACACTGCTGTAAAGAATAGTTGTTTAAGTTCCTTTGGCCATCTTCTCAGCGTGAACCAGTCTGACTTCTCTCATCAGTAATGCGTTTCCACCCTCACAACTGCTGCTCACTGGATGTTTTTCATACAATTCTGTGAAAACTCTAGAGTGTGAAAATCCCAGGAGATCAGCAGTTTCTGAAGCACTCAAAGCAGCCCATCTGGCACCAACAACCATGCCAAGATTTTTTTTTTTTTTTTTGTCCAATTAAATAATCAGTGAGAGTGTATACACTGCCAGTCAAAAGTTTTTGAACACCTGGAGTTTCTTATATTTTAGTACACTTTAATCACTATAGTTGCCACATATATAAGAAAATGACAAAAGAAAAACAATTAAGTGAAGAAACCTAAATCTCATCAACTGCTCAGATCCTAATGGGACTCTCACTGAGAATTTTCATGAAGATAGGAGCACTTACACGCGAAAGCTATTAACCCTATAGATTAATTATCCCCAACGTTTTGAGATTACACTGGCCTCATGACACTGGCTCTTCGCACTCATCCTGGACACGCATGAACACTTATGGACACATTCATGCACACTTCATATTTATGTTTCATTCTTGCATTCATTCTTTAATAAGTCACTTTCCAGCATATTTGCACATCCCCTAGTCATTTTTCTTTATTTACACAAAATGTTCATATTTTCTATATTTTTTTATATTGCACAGAATATTTTTATTTGTACAGAAATGTTTTTACTTATTTTACCTAGCTAAATTTTATTTTCTATTGTATTTCTTTTTATTCATATTTATAAATAAATAGCTTTTAAATAATGAGAAAATTTATAAATAAGCTTTTACCTTTATAGTCACTGGCGGTCGTGTAAGCATTTCACTGCATACAGTATCATACTGTGTATGACTGTGTATGTGACAAAAAAAAAACTTTAATTTGAATTTAGTTTTCCGATTGTATAAATCCCCCCAGGAGTAGTATGTCAAATTCTATTTGGTACGTTTTGCAAACAACCTGAAAGAACTGACTTCCTGTTGATTAGATCCCATGACATGCCTGGCAAAAGTTATTTAGCTCAATGAGTGTGTACCGGATTTAACTTGTATACGTGCAAGTGTGTATGAGATATGCAGCAAATTTTAAATGTGAAGGCCCCGTGCCACACCACTGTCCAAGAGGATCATAGCGCAAACTCTCCGTGATAGAATGGTTAATACACTATTAACATTGAACTCTATGATCTGCGACACGGTTAGCACTGTGGCCTCAGAGCTCCAGGGCCGAGGGTTCTAATCCCACATACAGGTACTGTCTGTGTGCGCAGGGGGAGATGTCGTGGGCTGACATTCCTCCCACTGAGGCCAATATTGAAGCTGTGTGTCCAAAAAAAGAAGGGAAAAAAAACCCCACCAGGAACTGTAAAAAAAACAGAGAAGGAAAGGATAAGTGGTACTGTAAGTGACGGTGAGGTGGATTGGGACTGCTGGTATCAGTGTATAATTAATAGGACGCTGAGGTCCATGATGTGAATCGCATATTCCCGGGATAAACATAAAGGGCATCATTTGGTCAAGTCCAAGTCCTTGCTGCTGTGTCCTCAGTCGAAGGACCCTGGTAGCGAATTAGAAGATTAAATTGATCACGCCATTTAAATGATTCTGTCTTTGCTGTTTTGATTCACTGAATCAGAGAATCAGTTTTCAATTCAGAATTGTTGCACACTTTTAAAATTATTGATAAAAACTTAGCACCGTTAAATGGTCCAAGACGTAGAAAAATTCCTTGAAACTATATTAAAGCTTTTGCAGAAAATATAAACCACTTGCATCTTTCTCAATTTGCCAAGATTATCACTTCTTCTTTTGAGTCTGTAGACTGTTGGTGTGTTACCGCCCCCTACTGGACTGGAGTGTGGATTGCTTGCTATTATTTCTTATTCTATAAGACATTTATACACTCAAGAATACATGTTATGCACTTCAAATTTAATTCAATAAATGTTCGCATTTTTTAACTGGTTCAAGTCATGTAAGAAATATAGCTGCTTGAAACAAATCAGACAGTAAACCTTAGTGCTATTGAAAATCGCAATGCCCAAAAAATCGACTCCAATAGAACTGACATCTTTATGATTCACAGCTCTCCCAGTACCATGAGGGGAAAAATGTCCAAAGTCCAACCTCCTTTTCAATCCTCCCACATAAAATCGAATTCGACTCCACCAGTAAATCCTCCAGACAGCTGTAGCCCTGAGACTTACAGTTCTGAGAACTAAAAATTCGACTGCAAACACATAAAAACCGCAAGCGTCACAGTGATTACACCACATCACGGAGCTAACAGGGTAAACATCGAAAACCCGTGAAGGAGGCGATATTAAATATTCAGTCCAGCTGCATTCCTCCATTATTGCTGTAAAATAAAGAAATTACAAAATCTTAACTGAGAGAAAATGGAAAGCAATTAACATCGTGGGAACCAAGGACAGTGAAGGAAAAAAAAAAGGAGAACATTATAAAAATGAAGTCATAGGGGAATCATGTGACTCCGGTCTGGTTTTCAGGCCTACGTACTGTAAATGAAGCGCTATTTCACAGCTGACGTTCCGTTATTACGCCCTATTGAAAGCCACGCAGTCCGCCCGAGAGCCGTGATGAATATCCTCTCATCCGTTTCCTCGCAGCTTTAAATGTGAAAGCTTTCCCAAAGTTTCGAATGACTACAGACTCATGTTTTGCGATTCCTGGAGAGCCTTGCTCTGGGAGATGTCGTGGGCTGACATTCCTCCCACTGAGACTAATATTGAAGCTGTGTGTCGTCAAAAAAAAAAAAAAAAAAAAAAAGGCAGGAAACTGTAGAAAACTGAGAGAAGGAGAGAGTAGGGGGTAGGAGAGCTGACGCTTGTGATTTATGTCTTGAGCAAAGAGGGATTTCTGCCGCTGATAACCTAATACGACTGAAGGCTTAGCGGCTCGATTGGATTAGGGCCCATTTCAAAGAAGGGGAGCTTTCTCCTGCTGCTGCTGCGCTTTCGCTCCTAACACGGCTAAAAAAATTGCCATCGCGGCTAACGAGTGAGCCGAGAGCCATGCGAGACGCCACACAGGGGTCACCAGCCATAACAAAATCCTTATACGCCCTCTCAGTAATAGCTTAACACTCCACTGAATATGATCACAAAAGACAGGGCTTTGAGATGAATTATACAATACACAGCCACATCTGGACATCTGAGTCTGAATATTTTTGTCTTTTATATAAACACATTGTTACATTGAATTTATCAAAATTAAAAGAAAAATCCAAAATAAGGCTGGGAGACAGCGCCGCTATCTGCTCCTGCATCTGTTCGGCGCTCCAAATCAGTGTATTTAAACCCGGTTTACACCCAAAAAATGGGTGCGGCGGAAACCGGGGACTTTCATTTTTTTTTATTTTTTTTTTTTTACAAGAAATCCTACCACCATAATTCACAATTATCCTCAACTTGAGTGAATGCCCAATTTTAATTTGTGGCCTGCCCAAAGTGATCCGGTTGGTTGAATTTCCCAGAATATGAGGGTGAGTCAAAAATTATCTGCACTCCGGTTGTATTAAACCTTCAGTTGGCCGCACTGTCTCAAGGCTACTGTCTCCCCAGTCACAGGTGTGATCGTTTTACATTAGTTCAATTGTTCAAATGGATACCCAACTTGTGATTTGCACGAAAGAGATTTTTTTTTGGGGGGGGGTGTATGGGGTTTAGGGTGCCGTTATTAGTACCAGACGCCGTTATTTATCGAATACTTTGTGCACAGTACAGAGAAAGTGTGTATGAATGATAAAGAATTTCAAAAAAAGTCACACAAGTGTTAGCCATCAAGAAGGAGCCGGACACCCGTACATATCTACAACTGATGACAATATTGCATCCTCCCTATAGTCCTGATCTGGGTTGTTCATTTCATGGTGCCCTGCATTCGTGGCTCGAGCTCAACCCAAAACATTTTTAATGAGGGAATACGAAAAGTTTGTTGCCAGAAGGACAATGTGTATTGAAAAGCAGATTATGTCGAAAAATTATGTTTTTGTCTTTTCTAAAAGTTCATTAAAATAAATTCTACAGCAAGAATACAGATTATTTTTGACTCACATTGTATAAACAAGAAAAAAAACGAAAAAAAACGTACATAGTCTTCCTCTCTGGGTTAGCTAGTTAGTTTTTGTTAATTTATGTTGTTAAATTTATGTTGCATGTAGCACCTTGGTCCTGGAGGAACGTTGTTTCGTTTCACTGTGTACTAACTGTATATGGTTGAAGTGACAATAAAGCCAACTTGAACTTGAACTTGAAGCCACCATCCTACTTTAACCAACCTTGACTGGAGGATTTACTAAGCAGTTACTAGGGACAACAAAAAAAGATGTATTTTTCTATCAAGCTTCCTATCTGTCCACTCACTCGCACCTGTATGATAGAAAAAAATTAATCCGGCTTGTGTTTTTCTGTAGCATGCCACAGAATCAACCAACAGTCTGAACTTCTTGTAAACTTTCCAGAGGAAAAAATAGTGTGCCTTCTATTTGAATTAGGTCTACTCTGCAGTTCGTGAATATTCAGTTATATCCATAATTCCTTCATATTTTTTTACATAAACAGTAATGTTTTGAATAGAAACAATATAGAAACAGTAATGTAATATAACAGAGGACTTTATTCATCCGAAATTGTGATCCAAAAGTAAATAAAAATCAACACCCTTGAAAACATTAAAACGCAGCATTGTGACTACAATTCTACATAAGAGTCATTTGCCTACCACCAATATAATCATGTAGACTTGTTAAATTTAAATACACAACAAGGCCAAAAATTTGTGGACACTTCACCAGCACACCAATCACGTGTTCCTTTTAATAATAACTCATTACAAAGTTGAGTTTTGAGCCTTTGGAAGCATTAAAACACTTCTGTTACTTTAATAATCCCACGGGTGGCGCACTCTGAACTATTTACACATTGGTATCACATGTGGTAAGAGTGAATTATTAGTACAAGTTTGTTTAGAAATAACAATTATGGCGGATGACATAACAGACACATTCTGTTCAGTAAAAATAAAGCTTTTTGTTTGATTGAAAAAGTATGTTATAAATAACATAAATGAGCTACATTTAATTTCTCATGTACTCATGTTCACTAAAGCTAAGGTATAAAACTTTTGAGTTATGTTTATTTTGTTTAAAGTTTCATGGTCTTAAAATTGTAACAAAATCAGAAAAAAAAATAATATCACAATGGGATTTTTTTTTGGGGGGGGGGGATATTTTTTCCGAATTTGTCCTTAATTTACACGGTAGCCAATTTCCGCCCATCATTGGGGACGAAGATGTTTCATCAGAGTCATGTGATGCCAGCTGACCTGGGCGATCTGCTCACAGATGCCCATGATTGGCTAGAGCAGCTCCCATCACTCCCCTCTGAAAGACCTCAGTCAGCTCTCTCTAGGCTCGCAGCCAATCAGCTCTCTCTAGGTTCCCGGCTGCGGGAGGCTACAGCATCACCAGGGATTCAAACTTATGATCTCCAGATGATCAAAATGATCGGAATGGGATATATCTAAAACCGTGATACTTACAGAATCGCAATATAAATAGAATCAGCACCTAGGTATCGTGATAATATTGTATCGGGTGGTTCCTGGTGATTCACAACTCTATAATGCATATCAAGATAATTAGCTAGTTGTTTTAATACATACACAAAGTTTCAAGTGGAGCACATGCTGCTTGCGTCCTCAAAAGAAAAATAATTACAAAGCAAGTTTTTCGTCAATGTTCCAGGTAGGAAATCCTCACATCGGACATAATTCTCTGAATGGCTGTACATACACTGGTTCCTTCACAAAAAGCAAACCAAGGAACCCTGTAGTATTATTCATGACTCCAGACTGAATATCATCATCTTTCCCAACAACTGAATTTGAAATAGTTCCTGGCATCGAGCCCTGACTTCTGACTGCGGTTTATAAAAGCTAAAAGCAGGTTTTTAAATAAAATTGTGAAGCTGTTTCTGTTTTGCACGAATAATACATGAAAAGAAAGAACACAGAACAAATGTGACGTTCGTGCTCCACCCGGATGGCTATTTAAAATAGATTGCGCTCATAATACTGTTTGTGAAATGAATCTAGCGTTGAATGTAATATATCACAATAGACATTTTATTAGGAGATCAATAATGTGTAGCCTACAGCATAAGTAGTGCAATGAAAAACGTTATCCCCTGTATCAATTTCTCGTCTCTATACGTGCCGTTTCCTGTCCACCAGCCTTCAAAATACATACAGTGATATAGAGAGAGAGAGACTAAAAGAAGAAAGGAGACTTGAAAGGAAGGAAGAAAAACTAAAAAACTTTTTCAACAAAAGTAAGTTTTGATGAAAAAGTGAGGGATCGAAGAGCAAGAGCAGAAACGACCCAACGTCACCTCACACTCCATAAATACACGCTGAAGGACAGAAGTGCGTTTGAGATCGTGACTCGAAACCGCCTCTGTGTGCTAACCTGCTCTCCGAGGGAGAAAACCTTTTTTGTTTTTGACGTTGGCGTAAAACCAAGCACAAGCGCATTTCACATTGCTTATTCAAGCCGGGTCTGTATGAGACTGTTCGGTAGCTCTGCTGTCTTCACAGAACATGACAGCACACAGTATTTGCCTAAAACTTGTCTCCAAACATGCTGAGCTCATGACTGCTTCTAAGGATTCAAAATAGGATTCAGGTATATAATTTTTATAAAGCCAATAACCCTTGCAAAGAAATTCAGGTATTCAGGATATTACTAAGTAGGATAGAACCAGTATCAGTTTACGAAACACACAGGAAACCTTTCATCAACCAAACACACAAACTCAAAAGTTAAACCTAGACGTTCCTAGATCCATTAAGACTTTTTTTATTTTGGTCTGCGTTTTGATCCCGAAAATCGGCGGATAACTTCTTGCAAAAGAGACCCATCTGTCAGTGGGAACTGTGCACACACCCATTCACGAAAACCACTTGCACATTACAGGAACTCGACTGGGAGTTATTGCCGCACCCACCGTACGGTCCTGACCTCGCTCCAAGCCATTTTCAAATGTTTGGGCCATTAAAGCCCAAGTTCCTGGGAGGCTAGAGTTTTAGACGTGAAGCAGGCAGCCCGATCATGTCTGCGAAAACATTCTACTGTACCTTGATGGTATCCAAGCGCTAGTAAAATTCTGGGATAAGTGTATGAGTGTAGAAGGAGATTATAGAGAGAAATAAAAGGAGTTTTTAACTCTCATAACTGTGTTCTGTTATTCTGCACAATGAAAAAGTCCTGGTGCGACTTGAACGGCCCTTGTAATGGAAAACATCTAAAAAATAATGCAAATGCAAGTAATAATTTGGGAAACACATGAAAACAATTTCTCATAAATGCCTTTACATTGAATGCAGTATTTTTGCAGTCATTTTTAATGAACCCAATAACAAAAATTCATTTTCATGAAACATTCTCAATAAAAGCCTGTTCAGGTAGGTATAACATTTACAATTATTTAAAAAAGCCTTTTTTTTCCTAACAGACAAATTTGTTCCTTGACATGGTAAGAGGTAAGCGGTAAGAGGCTAGTTAGCCGTAGTTGGTTTTCCTACAACGCAGTTCATATGAAATTTAACTGAATCACTCAGTCACTATAATCACGGGAAACACTGTTGATTTCCTTGGAGTCATTTCCATAAGGGTCATCTGGAAGGCACATTTTTTTAATACGATGTATCTTAAAAAATTTGCATCGCTAATTTAATCGAGGCAGGAAAGAGAGCGGCAGCTGGCGGGAGGAATTAATTCCACTGTCAAAGTGGCCGCTCAAGAAATCCGGCAAGGTGGCTAATCTAATTATCCGCTTCCATTTGCATCTTTTTTAATATTTTATTAAATTGGTATTAATGACCAAGAAAACAGCTTGGTTTGAAAAAAAGAATAAATAAGACAAAAAAAAATGCTTCAGCTGGACATTTCAGCATTAAAAGTTAAAAAAAAAAACAGAGCGAAGCGGAGGTGAAAAAAGCTAACTGCAGCAGTTTAGAGAAGGCAATTTAGCAATAAAGGCACACTCAGCTGATAGGTTTAAGTGTAAGTGATACACGGAGGTAAAGCTATGACATTGTGTTTAAAATGTTCGCCGTCAGCTCGGCGAAATGTGTTCCCCCCCACGGGAGCACGTGATCATCGGCAAACGCTACAGCTCAAGGTTAAAAAACTGCCGAGGACGAATTTTCTTTAGAGACATATTGTTTACTATTAGACCCTATAAACATTGACGGCTGGGCAAAGAATGGAATAGAAAATGTAAAAAAAAATTAAATAGGAAAAAAAAGAATCTACTTCCTGAAAGTCAGTTAATATTACTATTATGAAACTATAGTATGCCCATAAGAAACCTTTACCCTGGTACACAAGTGCCACAGTAGTCTGATGTAGTACCATGAGATTTTTTTTTTTACTGTACCATGGTATTCATTTGCTCATATACGTAGTACATGTACCACCAAAATTCTACATGGTTCTACTATAGTACATACATGTATGATATGGTACAATATGTACAAACATACCACATTAGATACCTGTTGAACTTTTTTAGCCACCGAGGTACCCCATGGGAATCACCAAAGTATTTTGGAACACACCAAAGTACCTACCATGATATTCATTAAAGTACAGTGTTTTATACCATAGTACTAAAACGGGACCTAGTCCAGTGCCATAGTACCTACCCTATCTTTGTAATGTCTGAAGTACAATGATAATATATTATGGCATGCCATAGTAAAGTTTCTTCTGGGTGGTTCTTTCATGGTTAGTTGCCATGAATGATCAGACACTTATTATACAGCATTATTCCTTTAATTTTCACCATCATTAATGGTCAAATAATACCCTTTAGCCATAGGGTTTTTAGACTAGGTTGCTTTGCAATGAGAATTTTACACTATATCCTTCCTAGCGATGGTGCCTGCCAATCAAAGGGTAGCTTGTATGGGTGCAATTGATCACAAAACCAATGGTTCGGATCATAGGTCAGTGGTGGCTCAGTCGGTTAAGGCTGTGGGTCAACTGCGCTCGGACCCCAGCTTTCCAAGTAGAATATGCGACACATTAAGACCCTGCTGCCCCCCTCACTGGACCCACTGCAGTTTGCGTATCGTTTAAACCGTTCTACGCTATCTCCACCACACTCCACCATACTCCACCTGCACTGACAGACCTTGACAAGAAGGACACTAATGTTAGAATGCTGTACATAGATTTCAGCTTACCATTTAATACAATCATCCATCAACACCTGATCGGGAAGCTGAGCCTGTTGGGCCTGAACACCTCCCTCTGTAACTGGATCCTGGACTTTCTGACCAAAAGGCCTCAGTCAGTATGGATCGGGGACTGTACCTCCAGCACCACCACACTGAGTACTGGGCCCCCCAAAGCTGTGTGCTCAGTCCCCTGCTGTTCACACTGCTGACTCATGATTGTGTAGCGACACACAGCTCCAATCATATCATCAAGTTTGTTGATGACACGACCGTGGTGGGTCTCATCAGCAAGAGCGACGAGTCAGCATACAGAGAGGAAGTGCAGAGGCTAACAGACTGGTGTAAGGACAACAGCCTGTCTCTGAACGTCGATCAGACAAAAGAGATGGTTGTTAACTTCAGGAGGACACGGAGCGATCACTCTCCGCTCAACTTCGACGGCTCCTCTGTGGAGATTGTCAAGAGTAGAAAATTCCTGGGTGACCACCTGGAGGAGAACCTCACCAGGTCCCTCAACACCAGCTCAACAACGTCTTTTCCTCCTGAGAAGGCTGAGGAAGGCCCAGCTTCCACTACCAATCCTCACCACCTTCTATAGAGGGACAATCGAGAGCATCCTGAGCAGCTGCATCACTGTCTGGTTTGGGAACTGTGCCATATCGGACTGCAAGACCCTACAGCGGATAGTGAGGACAGCTGATAAGATCATCGGGGTCTCTTGCCTCTATTGAAGACATCTACACCACACGCTGCATCCGCAAAGCCACCAGCATTGTGGCTGCTCGGACACACCCCTCACACACACTTCACACTCCTGACATCTGGAAAAAGGTACCGAAGCATTCGGGCACTCACATCCAGACTATGTGAAAGTTTTTACCCACAAGCCATCTGTCTCCTTAATACAAAGGGACTGAACTGATAAACACACACATGCACAGACACTCTGATCTAGAACCATCTCACAATTTGTTCATACTGACCTAAGTGATCTGCTCTTTTTTTTTTTTATATTTATTTTACTTGCAAAATTTTAAAAGAACACTAAAAGCAAGAAACTCTTGCTCATCATTTTAAATAAAAATGAAATTCCAATTGTCAGATGTTTAAGTACATAAACATCTGACTAAATTAAGTACTTAATTGTTAAATTACAGTGCAATATTAGACATGATTATTCTTTTTTTTATGATATGGACACAGGCTACTTTTATTGCTCAAAGAAAAAAGGTTTCTTCGTTTTTAGAGAAGAATTTTTATTTGTATAGTGCTTTTAGCAATGTAAAGTAACACTTTTTTTATTATATTGCTAATTGTAATGAAATGAAGTATGTGCCTAAACAATTGAGCTTATAGTGTCAGCTCTGGTACAGATGTTATAACTTGACCTGGTTTTTATTGGAGTGGGAGGATTTTCAGAGCGGCACAGGTGGATTTTTCAATGTAATCTGGTAACCTGGTCCTGCACAACGTGTGGGCGTGAGCAAGTAAAAATGTAATTAATTAGTGTACCTCTGAGAGAATTTGAGGAAGTGAAAATATAATTTGTGCAATTGGGACTCGCTCTAGACCGGGTCCAAATATAACGCCATACAGTGGCAGTATAATTTTATTTCACGCTGTGATGGTTACCCTTCGCAATTTAACCACGGTTTACACCGGGAACCGTTGGGAGCCAACTGCACGGATTACAGATCATCTCCCATTAGTTGCACCACTAATATTTAAAAGTTAACAATCAGTTGCTCAATACAATGAGTAACAATGACGTTATGAAAATAATAAGTAAAAAAATAAAATAAAATCTGAAACACAAGTGTGCAAATTTTTGCAAGATGTTTCACCACAAGCCTCTGACAGACACGGAGATACACGACTGATGCATCGAGCCGTTAATCTCCTTCGCCGTGTCCTCACCGCCTGTGTCGTCTCAATGCTCCGGCTCATCTCACGTCAACAAATTTACTATGTGCTGCGTCAGGTCTCAGGCAACATAAACTACAGGTTTACGAGTGTGTATGCACGTGAAGAGGCTCTCTCACAGCAGGTCTCTCAGGGCCTCTTCATGTCATGTGGAGAAGGCATTAAACACACAAGACACACTCTCGTACAAGACAAAAAAAAAAAACGGTTGCAAGAACCTCTTATCTCCATCATATGCTATAAGCCAACAGAAAGGCCTGAAATCTTTTCACGATGGCTGACTAAGCGCTGGTTTCCATTTAAGGTTCGTCATCGCTTATGCTGACTGTAGGGGACCGAGAGTATAAATTACACTTTACTGCTAAAGCTGTGAATCTCAGGTAGACCATCAATTCAATTGGGTTTGATTTTATGCCGTTGAGATTTTCAATTCAATTCATTTCAAAAGCATTTAAAAAAGTTCATTGTCTGATGTGTCTCGAGCAGCTATATTTCTTGCTGAGGTATAATTTTATTACTTAGAGGACTTAACATTTGTAAGTTTACCTTTAAAACATGTAAAATGATTCTGGATCAGAAACGGCACATTGATTCAATTTCATTGCACCAACTAAAAAAAACATCAATTAAATTGCACAGCTCTATTGCATTAGCCATGGATCTCAAAGTCACTTGCACAAGCCAAAATGTTTCCAAAATTAGATTTCTTACATGCATACCCTTTTTTATTTATATAACTTTGTCCAAATATTCCATTTTTGTGGCAAAATTTAATTTTCAAAGTTGCATCAATGCTTTCACCTCAAAATTCAACATCCTCTGATGGTTTATTACAAAATGCTCCTTTTAAACTTTTAAAAAAGCTGTCCAAACCTGCATGGCCCTATGTGAAAAAGTAATTGCCCCCAAAACCCCATAAACCTCATAACTGGTTGTGCCACCTTTAGCGGCAACAACGTTTGCGATAACTGGCAGTAAGTCTTTCACGATGCTGTGGAAGAATTTTGTCCCACTCTTCCTTTCAGAATTGTTTTAAATCAGCCGAGTATGAATGGTCAGCAGTGGCTTTTTGCCTTGGAACTCTCCTAAGAATGCCATTCTTGCCCAGTCTCTTTTTTTTATTGTTAAATCATGAGGCCTGCAGTTCTTTAGATGTTGTTCTGGGTTCTTTTATGAGCTCCTAGATGAGTCTTCATTGTGCTCTTATAGTAATTTCGGTAGGCCGGTCCCTCTTGGGAGGATTCATCACTGTTCCAAGTTTTCTCCATTTGTGGATAATGGCTGTCATCGTGGTTCGCCGGAGTCCCGATGCCTTAGAAATGGCTGTGTAACCCTTTCCAGACTGATTCATGTCAATTACTTGACAGATGAGATGTTTCTCATCTTTTCTTGACTTTCTTTAGATCACGGCATGATGTGACACCTTTTTAGCTCTTTTAGCGTGCTTCAGTTTGTCAGACAGGTTCTATTTCAGTGATTTCTTGATTCAACTGGTCTGGCAGTAATCAGGCCTGGGTGTGGCAGGAAAATGTAACTTTCGCAAAAAATGGAAAAATAATTTAAAAAATTGCTTTTCATATTTACTTGGGTTGCCTTTGTGTATTATTAACATTTGTTGTATCAAGTGTGGCAAATATGCAAAAAAAAAAAAAAAACTTTTTTTAAATTGGAAAATCCTTTTTTTTACAGCACTGTATGCGATACAACAAGATGATTTAGTAGGTATAGGTTTCCGAGCTTTGCTGCTCGGAAAAAGAGATATTTATAATATTTTGCACTAATTTATTAGAGAAATCAAGGAAATATAACATAACAAGTCGGCGCAAATGAAAGAAAACAGGAATAAATTATAAATCAAGGAATCACATTATTCATCTCTTCCTTATGAATGAAAAAAAAAAAAAAAATGACTTATTTATCTGCTGTAAATGAATTGGAAATTGAACGAACAAATTATTTATCCTGTGCAGATGAATTCGAAATGGTCGCTTTCTTTCTAATATTTATTTTAGCAGCTAGGTTCTGAAACATTGGAGATCTACTGAAGCTGAACATGGACAAATCTTCAGTCCATTAGAGACTCATGATTCATCTTGAGGAAGCGCTCTGTCCTGGTGGATCCAGACTTCAAACCAGGACCACTGAGAGCGAAGTGGAAATACACGCTGGATTGGATTCCAGTCCACAGCAGGGCACCATGCACTTGGGAATTCCAGGAATTATTCACACATCTGAAGTTATTTCACCTTCCGGCATTTTTTGGGAGGAAACTGGAGAAAATCTTGACAGATCTTGGGAAAACATGAGATTGATGACCCAAGCCTCAAGGAAAATTCCTTTTTTTTTTTTTGGTTTAAAAAACGTATGCCCATAATTCTGTCGCAATAAGAGGAATTTTCTTCAAATTGTCTTAAGTCTCCATATGTCCCAAGAGTGGCACGCAAGGTCAAATTTACTCTCGTTCACGACTCCAAGCCACTTTTACATCACTTCTTCCAAGACTTTTATTATCCGGGGCATTCGAGCACCTCTTTGCCCTCGCCAACACGACTCACCACTTTCTATTGACTGTATTGCAGATTACAGCACTTTTAATACACCACAGACATTCAAGATTAAGCACTAAGGGACACGCTTGACAAAATCCAATTTCCTCACTCCTCCGTTCTGTCCTTCTTTCTCGGATAGATTTTAAAGTTGGAATTTTTGAGAAACGGAGACCTGACTGGAGGGGTTAGGGTCGGGCAGGTCTCAAAGCAATAAAAATACCACCAGTACGGGTATACATGGGTAAATACTGAACATCCAGATTAACCAAAGCGGTTAAACATTATTTGTGAGTCATGCATGGCTGACTTCCATTTCCTTGCTGTGTCTCCGTGCTAAAGGAGTAACTCAGTAGAATAGCTCTTACACTCTACATCCCTTAACTTGATTTATTTTCAACAGGCTTCCTCGTTATGTCTCAGGGACGTGAACAACAACTGAAGTGAGCGTATGAGAAAAAAAGAAAGGGGATGGCTCGAGGTTACTGTGCGGATCTCTTGATTGCAGGAGGAAATGGCGTGACCTCAGTTAGCCTCAGAGGTGAAAGAGTGCATGGAAGCATGTGCTCGTGGGTCGAAAATAAAAAAAAGGAAAGCAAGGTTAAGGAATTGATCTTTCATAAATCAATCAATCATATTCATAAATATTGGAGCACGGATAAGGGTGTTTGTTTTTTTTTTGGCATGCAGCCTACGAAAACCACCACAGTGAATTTATGAAATGAAACAATCAAGATGTGTTTTGAAAATGCAAGGCTTGTGTCAAACTCCTTGAACTAAAGCTAAAAGTCTTAACTTTGCCCTTTTTTCTATTAGAGATTAAGGGCATTCTTTTGTGTGTCAATACATGTATCGCCACAATGACTCCATAATCTTTTTTTATTATTATTATTATTATTAATAATCATTTGTAATGTGTATGAATATACTTACAGTATATGCATATGCAGTGTTGATGGACGTTACTTTTTAAAGTAACTAATTACATTACAAAATTGCTGTCTTTAAAAAGTAATCAGTTACATTACAGCGTTACTTTCTGATAAATGTAACTAGTTCGAGTACTTCTCCATTGCAGAAAATGAAAACTCCTTTGTGATTCCTCATGCATGTTGTTTTAGTCAAGACCTTTATAATTATTCTACCATCACTCAGTGAAGTTTGGCCGATAATCTGTTAACTACTAATACGCCTATCTCACCACTCGCACGGTGGCCGTAAGTATGGTTCATCATGATCCACCGCGAGTTTTGGCGCTGTGATTAGGTTTGCATCTTTCCGCACGTCGGTCCTCGCATAGTCAAACCGCACAGGTGAGATAGGGCTATAACAGCAGGAATAACAGAGGGGGGGAAGGGGTTATCGGGGGCGGGGCTTGTAGGATGACTTTCATAAGTAAATACCCGAGTACTTAACTGGCGGACCTAACGCGTTAGATTACTCAATACATCAAAAAAGTCATCCAAGTACTCTACAAGGTAACGCGTTACACCCAACACTGTGCATATGTTTGCATTTGAGCTGGTAAAATGTTGCAGTTCCTTCTTAATCCTACAGGTGGTTGGCTTTAAATTATTGACATATTGGCAGCCAGCACAGCACCTTGTGTGATAGAAGCAAATTATTAGGTAGGTTTGTGTAGGACTGTAACATAATCAAAAAAATTTTTTATAGTGAATCGTGATATTTATAAAATCAAGATATTGCTTGACCAAATTGCAACACAAATCGAATCGACACCTAGTTATCATGATTTCATCGTATCGGGTGGTCCCTAGTGATTCATGTACAGATCTATTTATCTATCTATCTATCTATCTATCTTATAACCAACACCATAGGGCTTTTCACTCCTCACTAACATACTGACTTAATGACTTTCTTGGTAATAATTTTACAGCAAATCTAATATTACTTAAAGTTATCATTCATATCACTGGAATGTTGACAATGTTTTAAACGATTAGATATTTGATATATGATTCCTAATTTATCCTACATTACAATCCTTTTAACTTACCTACTATTTCCTTTTTTCTGAGAGTTTCTAAATCTGTCGTACGATCCAGTGTATAACCATCGCTTTACATGAGCTTGCCCAAGTCCATCCAGCACCTTAATGCCACGGCTACATCAAAGCTAATCAAAGCTTACATCAAATCAAGTGGACTTTCTGAGCCAGTGGTACACACTACTTTAGTAAACTGAAGTGTAGCCTGAAGCACTTGAGATTGGACTCTGATTTAGCTGAAGTACCAGATGTCAAAGCAAAGATGCTGACGGTGGAATGGGGCGGGAGATCGCCACTCCCCGTCTAATTCGTTTGGAAGGAACAGACTCTCACAGCCAAAAGGGAATGTCAGCTAGCCGTAAACACTTCCTGTCAGGATAAGAGCGCTTCCGTAATCCTGGAGCAAAACCCTCTTGGCCTTTATTTCCAGCAACTGAAAGCAAAACGACGCCTAGTTCACTTCATCCGCCCCCGCCAGAAACATGATTTCCAAAAAGAGAAAAAAAAAAGCTGGAGTACTTTTTTTTATGATTTACAGTACTATGTGGATTTGATCATGCAACAAAAAAAAAAATCCATGTCTAAGTGAAAGGTTGGTATTATAACTATGCCGGAATGACGTGTAGCCTTAAAATAAATTCTGATGTTCAGCCTAAATATAGAACTGCACAACGAGGCACCTATCCAGGCTAAAAGTACAGGTCAGAGCCTTTTTTTTTTTTTTTTTCAACCAAAACCCTGACTAAGCAAAGCTCCTCCTATGAGATACACAAGTCAATTGCATAACTGCTCGGGGAGATAAAGCCAGGCTCCATGTTTCCAGAGAAGCGGTTAAAAATACCTCCCGTTTCCATACTCCGCCCGCTGTCTTTTCCATTTTCCAGCAGTTTTCTTTATTTGCTATTATCTGGACAGGGACGCACCTTCAAGCTTGAACTGAAGTCCTGGTGCTTAGATCATTTGTGCTTTCCTCTCTCACATCACACACATACACACACTGCTCCGAAAAGGCTAGCATGACCCTGAGCCGATCTCTCATTGACTAAACAGGAGTCCTAGTGGAGCCTTTAATCTGGTAAAGCAGAAAGAACGCAGTTTAGCTCCATTTAACCTGGATCATGTTTAGACGCAGGTGCTTCAGGGACAACTGTGCAAACCCTCTAAATTTAGTTATCGAGCTCACGCCTGGTAAAACATCCCAATCTCTCATGACCTTACCCAGAACACATTCCTCGCCACAGTGCTGGCAAGGGCCTGGTAGTATTTAAACTGGGTGGCGTCATACTTAACCTCAGCAAGCTTATGAATGGAGCTATTTTAGCTTAGAATTTCGAGCGTTCCTGTGAAACCAAACCGCAGTTACTCCTGACTCGTGGTCATCCAAAGGAGGAGTTTTCTCCCTCGTTTAACTGCGCTGACACTTCCAGGAAGGATGAGCGTGAATTACGAAAAACGTGCCTCGTCCAAAAGCGTACATAGGAGTACTCGGAGTTTTGTTTTCTTCGCGGTGGTGCAAATGTCAACCATCTTGTCTAACAAAACGGCCACGGATTCCTGAAATATTCGAGCAAATACGTGCAATCGTTCGGCCTACTAGTGAAAGCCGTCATTCTTGAGTATTCCTTTGACACGCATTCAATTACTTTTCTCACAAAGAAGTTGTTCTCACAACGGCAACAAAAAAAACTCCCCCATCACAGCACACTGTTGCCATAGCCACTGACAAAACCCGGATGCACGGTTAGTAGCGCCAACAAGCTAACTGATGATGAGAAAAAATAAAACACCACATCTTCTCGGTCATCCTATCATCAAGAATTGGAAATTACTGTATAGCCAAAAAGGTTTCAGGTTCAAACAATTATGAAATAGAGTTGACGAACCTTCAAATATTCCTTAAAGTTAGTTAGATCTTATATATCTTTGGAAATGAACAGGGCATCGAATTAAGATTTTAATTAGGTTAAGAATGCATCCTGGCATACAGCGATGAGGCTCAGTAATGCAGCAATAATTTCAGGAAATTTTTTATTCCTTTTTATTAAGTCGCAATTTTCCATTATGACTTGTAAGGACTATTTATAGCTGTACCTCACCGGATCGTTTTCCCCCTCCGCCCTCACTAATGCAAATGCAAAGAAAAATTGCAGCTCATAATGTCCACAAGACCCTGAAAGGTCCTGAAGTCTTTGCAGTGTCAGAAAACTTTCCTAAAGTTTTAGCTTTACCTTTTGTTTGTAAAGAGCATTGGCACTGGAGAGTTCTTCCCAAAAAGAATTCAACAAAACAATCGCTAGTTGAAAACTCTGCACTGCAGATCAGGTCAAATGTGTTTATGTGGACCATCTGGCAAACTGTCCCCGAGCCGCCTAATCTAACTGCATTATGGGTAACGTGGTTGCACATTGAAGCTTGTGCTCAAACCATAATGAAGCTAGTCATTATGATATGAATATTCGTCTCTAGCTAGTCAATTCAGGTTTGAACGTCTCTAGCTAGTGCATTTCGGTTTGAACGTCTAGCCAAACCTGCATTCTGAAACCTACTAGTAGTATTAGAAATTGGGTAATGCTTGTGTAATAAATGGTATAATACTGGGAGGGTACTATAAATGTTTAAAGTCATACTGATTGACCAGCTTATATGACGATGATCATCATTATATTATGACCTTTTTTGGAAACATTATGGCTGCATGATCTGATCTGAAAAAATTCTTTAGATACATATTGCGATTTAAACTTTGATACACTATTAAATGTATCTAAGCTGTAATGGCATAAATGATCTTATTAACAGTATATAAGCCAATATGTATTTAGCTCTTTAAAGAAAATAACTTAAATACTTAAATTACTGACTGTTCTACATAAATTCCTGTAATAAACTGCAGCCGATATCGGATTTTTCCGATATTTATTAAGTACGTGTAGCACTAGGAATGGTGTATCTGGATAAGAGTTTAACAACAAGCATTTACACTTGCCATTCAAATAAGTCTTCGGGAAGCTCAACTGAAGTCTGATTGCTGCATCAGGTAATATGTAAATCCCTTGATAACCCTAACCAACTTCCTGTATTGTTCCCTGGATCCTGTTGTTTTATGCAAAAGATGGTTACCACATCAAAATGTACGATTTTGCATACTGTTTATCGCGTCTTTAAACTCGGAGGACTTGGAGGGGGGGGGCACTTCACAGTCACAGGCTGTTGGTAATACCCCGACTATACCTGCCTTTCATGATAAGTGTATGATGGTCATGAGGGTTACATTATGGTTACATTAATTATGGCGAAATGCACTGTGGTGTCTTGGTGACAGTGGAGGCTGAGGTTTGGATGAGTGATGCGTGTATTTTTATATTTTTCAAGGTGAAGCAAAGAATAAATCCTGAAATCGTTTCTTTTGTAACCGTTTTTCTTGTGTTTCACATTTTGAATTTACATTATGTAGAACCTGGTTGAGATACATGCAAAAGGAAAAAAGATCTTATAATTGTTCTCCTAAGGTTACGTCTGCATTCTTACATGTAAACGTTCCTTTTTTTTAATCAACCCCATTTAAAACACCCAGGTTCCAAATACTGTACGGTTATTGATCATTTCTGCTGTCTTTCTTTTGTTAAACTATAATCTAAATTTATCCCATTCTGACCTAACAGCCCTGTCTAAGAGAGGCATAAAAGAGAACATGGAAAAACGAATAAACTACAAAAAAAGCCACTGAAACGCCTCACTTACAGGTAGACAGAAAGACATTTTCAAGAAAATATATTTACGGAAGAATCCCGCAACATGCCCGAGAGACTGCAACACTTAGGTCTGTCATTAACACACCTTCAAGGCAAAGATATTAAAAAATGTAAAGCTGTAGCTGACTATGCAATCAACCTACGTTACCCCGAAGCTTACAAAGTTATGGCATGTCTTCGTTTATTAGTCACATAGTGGATCATCAAATATAATTAGTTCAACAAGAGAACAGCATCTACTGAAGGGCTTTTGGACATGTGCCAAATACTTGAAGTTCTATTGTATATTTTGAATTTTATATTTTTCTGTTTAGTTTTAATAAGAATCAATCCATTCCTATAAAAATGCTTATGTCAGCTTTAGGTTTCCGCTGATTAGAACTGGTGCGACTCCCACAAGGCTGGAAGACGCATCTACATTAGATTAGGTGTGCCATATACAGTACATTCAACCAGTGTTAGACAGTTGGATCCACCTTTTATGTCAGGGCTTCACTGGGCTTTCCAGAAGATCGGTAAAGCAGACACATCTTCAAGGCTAATCAGCCAGGGTGCTCCGTGGCGTTTGCTCTATATAAATATTGACTTTATAAATATTGATCTAAACCCTAAATGCTAATGTGAACTTTGAATCCACACCGCATAGTTAGCATTACTGTAGTTTCGACTGGGGACCGGCACAAGCAATCCAAATAATGACAGTGATTGATTGTTATAAAACAAGACATAAAATGAATTAATGTTTGGATGGGACTTTTTTTTTTTTTTACATTATCCAGTAGCAATCAATCAATCAAAGATATCAAAAATATATATAAAAAATCCCTATGTATAATTTTAAATCACAGCCTTTACCATGAGCTCTGGTGCATCCTGTTTCCACTGATCATCCTTGAGATGTTTCTACAACTTGATTGGAGTCCACCTGTGATGAATTCAGTTGATTGGACATGATTTGGAAAGGCTGTCCAAATCATGTCTATATAAGGTCCCACAGTTAACAGTGCATGTCTGAGCACAAACCCAGCCATAAAGTCCAAGGAATTGTCTGTAGACCTCCGAGACAGTATTGTATCGAGGCACAGATATGGGAAAGGGTACAGAAAAATTTCTGCCGGATTGAGGGTCCCAATGAGCACATTGGCCTCCATCATCCGTAAATAGAAGAAGTTTGAACTACCAGGACTCTTCCTAGAGCGGGCCACCTGGCCAAACTGAGCCATCAGGGGAAGAGGGCCTTGGTCAGGGAGGTGACCAAGAACCCCTTGGTCAATTTGAAAGAGGTCCAGAGTTTCTCTGTGGACAGAGGAGAACCTTCCAAAAGAACAACCATCTCTGCAGCACTCCACCAATCAGGCCTGTACGGTAGAGTGGCCAGATGAAAAACATGACAGGCACCTGAAGCCCCTTTGGCACCAATTACAGACACAAGTCTTTTTGAGTATAATGCTACAAGATGGTTGCTCTTTTGCTCCTCAGTGGAAACAGGATGCACCTGAGCTCAATTTTGAATGTCATGGCAAAGGCATGTCTTGCTCATTTTTCAGGCCTTTTCAAGAATTTTTCAGGTCCTTATTCCGACCAGAGAATATTTATATTTATACCTTGTGACATTCTAGCAGAATGCGAGGAATAGCCAGAATGCTAACCAAAGATGTGCTAAAAAGTGGCTACAAACGTTTTTAAGCCATGATGATGTTGAGACATCAAACTTTTCTAGAACTCACTTTTCTATTAAATACTACTGAAAATCCTAATTTTATGTGTCAAGTTTTTGAGCTGTCAGTTCAAACTTATTTAAACGTTTGGTTGGTTGTTAGCATTAGCCAACATAGAGTTCCTGTAATGTCTTGATACGTTCATTTTGGGCTTCTGAACGTTTACAGTTGTGAAAACCTAAAATTATTCCTCTAAATAAAAAGTATGCAAACTAATGCTAGCCTGCATGATTATAGAGATCTGATAATTAATTCTATCTGAATAATAAAGGAGCCTGAAAATTGGCATTGGTACAACTGGACTGCCAAATGAGGTAAACACACAATCACACCTGGCAGACAAAAATGTAAACAACGTAGTGTTCATGTGCAAGGTCAGGCGGTGTGTGAATATGTGTGTGTGTGTGTGTGTGTGTGTGTGTGTGTGTGTGTGTGTGTGTGTGTGTGTGTGTGCTTGTTTGCATTTGTGAAGTTTGTTTGCTCCCATTATCTGCTGTTTATGTTTGACTAATTCACTTTGAGAAGTCCTTGAGCACTTTGTGCTGAGAGTGAAGAAAGTAGTGTGTGTGTGTGTGTGTGTGTGTGCATGCACTGGGGGTGCGGTGGTGTTAATTAGCACTACAGCACGATGCTAATTGATAATCTACTAAACTCAGTCAGTCAGGAAGGCCTGATTGTTATAAACCAAAACACATTAAGAGTAATAATGCCAAGAGCTAAGGCCTAAGCCATGCTGAACTGTTAAGTCTGTGTGCCACGCCATGCATTACGAATGCTAATGCTGGCAATAACAATACTACACCGCTTCATTTCCACCTCAAATCCTGCCATCGCATCCGACAAGCTTCCCGTTAGCCATTCGACCTTTTAAAAGCGCTCTGAAAGAAATAAATGCAAGCTGTTGTTTTTAAGCTCACTGTTGTACGAAATGGACAAAGCTATCGGCATGCTGAGCATTAGGTAAACGGTTATATAATTAGCAACCACTAGTGAAGTACTTGAATTATCAATTGGCCCCTTTTGCAGTGTCCAAAGAATGAACGTCTTTGTCTCTCAGGAACGCCAGCCAAATAGGACTCATTATTATTTAGGTGTGCCATAACTTTCATTTCCTTGTTTATACTGGCTAATGTAACAGTGATTGATTCTGACATTCCTAATATCCAAGAAAGCCCTAAAGAGAAATTCACTGGTTTTGGTACTATTTGGCTAAAATTAGTCCCCTCAAAGCCATGTCCATAGGCTAGAACCTACAGGGAGCGTGGTTGCAGTAGCATCCACTCACTGCTTGAAAAAATATAGAAATCCTGAATGTTTCTAACAATGGTGGCTTAGCAGTGCAGACTGGGCTAACTGGGGTTACCAAATTGTCTGTAGTGTGTGAATGAGCATGTGAGTGTGAGTATGTGTTTGTGCCCTACGATGGATTGGCACACTGTCCAGGGGTCGTACCCCGCCTCGTGCCCTAAGACTCCTGGAATAGGCCTCAGGCCCCCTGTGCCCCTAAATACAGGATAAAGCGGTATAGATGATGAGTGAGTGAGTTTCTAATAAAATGAAAGTTATTAAGAATATTTCTGAATATTATTTAGAACTCAACTTTTTTTTTCTGGAAAATCTAAAAAATAATGCTAAAAATGACAGCAGCGTCATCTGCCAGTGTGCCATTTCCAAGCTTTACATTTCTAAAAATGTAGATTTTTTTTATGCTTTATTGGCGTGCTGTGGTGCACTGGTGCCTTTATTTTTTGGCCACAGTTTTTTTTTTTTGTCTATGATTTGTGCTGCATTGGCCTGGCTTGGTACCGGACTGGACAGGCTGGCCTTTGGTCCCCATGGGCATGGGTGAGCCTTGGATGTCCATAGTCCTAACACCTGTTTGATGGTGTGAAGTTGGTGATCTGTATTGTTCCAATCACCCGTCAGTGATCATAATGTTAAGGCTGATTGGTGCTGTTTTTCTACTGCTATTATTATTATTATTATTATTATTATTATTGAATTACAGGAATTCCTTCCTACACAGTTTACAATCTTTTCAAATGCATGCCCAACGTACACTACCATATAATTTACTGATCAGGGTAAACTGGCCTCTCCGGTTCAACGTAAGCGTTAATAACAACGTTCACCAACAAACACAACATTCCCCGACTCGTTCCAGGGCTCAGGCACTGCTGTCATCCAAAAACAGCTGGATTCCACTTATCTAGAGACAAGATCCGGATATTAATTACACACACAGTCATTTCCTAACGTTGGGTTGGAACGGTACACCAAATTTCTAAACTAAACTAACCAATATCACAGTGTTCAAACAGAACTGCAGTACAGGCCAGAACATGGTGATAAGACACATGTGTGCTGCGTCGCGTTAGTCTCTTTGTCGAGTACGTTTTCCCTTAAAAGCCCCAGGGAGACTAAACCTTTGATTGCTTTCTAACGAGGTTAATGAACATAATGCGCACATGAAAATTCTGAGGAATTGTTCATTTACCACCGTCAAAACCCTCTTATTAAAACCCTGTACCTTCACCTATTACATGGATGATATCAAGTCTCAAAATCAGACATTCCCTTCAATGGCTCAAATTGTGTCCAATATGTTCTGAGCACTTTTCTGCCCACCAGCGTCAGAATTTTAAAGAATCCGCAGGTTTACTTCATTTTGCTTTTCTTTTGACATAAAAACATGATTTAAATGGCTCAGACTAGATGTCCTGCACCAAAACCAGGGGAAGTCCTAAATGTTTCAAACACTCAGAGACAAACAAGAGCCCTTGAGCTTGTGTCTCAGGCCAGAGCCTGTTAAAAAAAAAAAAAAAAAGGGTTGCGTTTCACCCTTTCATCACAGGGCCTCTATGACTAAACAATATAACTAATTCAGATTTCCTTCCTGTGCGGTATCTTTAACAACAGCATACCACCACACTTTATTATTTATACATGCTATTTTAAAGAAAAGAAAAATAAATCAGTGATATTGCATGTAGTTCTGGAAAAAGCTGATAGGGTATGATTAAAATCCTTCACGTCCGTCATCACACTGAATAGACACGCATAACAGCAGACTGCGTGCCTTAGGGAGTCGAAGACAAATGCTGCACGATGGCCATGCGCTACAACACACTGGAGAGTTGCCGGGAATGTCATTTAATCACCTCCAACCTCAGCCGTAACAAGGAGCGTTAGAGCTGCATGTGCAATCTGTTGCGCTGTAATTCCGTGTGTGAAATTAGAAGCTTCTACTGGGTTGCTAGCGAAAATAAATTAGCTGGACTATTATAATAAGGGCTAGGGGTGTTAACTGGTAGGGAATGTTTATGGTACAGTATGAATGCCTAGGCTAGAAATATCCAGGCATGAATTGGCCATTTATAAAAACACACAAGCTGATGGTGAACATAAAAGAAAAAATAAATATGCAAATGCACAATATTATACCACACAATTAACCCTGGAATCTTAACACCCCTAGATAGTGGCTCAGTAGTGATAACCCCTTCAGGCATGGTGTCCACGATTAATTTAACTCCATTTAGGGTTATATTATTATGATGAAGATCAGTAGATCTGCAGTGTATGTATTGGGACTGTTTTGTTTTGTTTTGAATTCCAATAATTATTTCATTGTCAACCACCAATCAAAGATAGTGAACAAGGGTAGCCGGGGACAAAATACTTCGAGCCAAGATATGAAAACCTTTTATCTAAAGTGGTCAGCGCAGGTGAAAGCAAATACGGTGATGGACAGGAAACTGTGATGGACATTTCTCTGTTTTATAATCCTCAATTAAAAGCAAAATCTGGTCTTTGTTCCTTAAAAAAAACCAACCGTCGATGTATGTTGCAGCCATGCACCAGTGGAGTCAGGTTACGTTCCCAGTCTTGTTTGTGCTACCTGCCATTCGATCTATTGTATGCTTACGGTAAGGTTTTGAATTCCAACCACCACAACAAGCACATCTCTAGCTCTCTTTACTATTGTTTCAACAACCTACCCCGAAATTACTTTTGTCCACTCCGTAAACCTGTTTAGCCAAATAAACCTTTATGCCCTAACCTTTCAATCAAAGCACAAATGAAACTCAACCTTTAATGTATATTAGAAATGGAGGGGGGTGAATTATTCAGAGATGTATTGTCATTCTTTTGCATCCTGATTCACGTATCGCCATGCTGGCTCCAAAATCGTTTTGTATTTGTGGCTTAGTGGTTAGCACTCTGGCCTCACACCTCCAGGGTCGAGGGTTCGATTCCCACCTCGGGTCCATGTGCATGGAGTTTGCATGTTCTCCCCCATGCTTGGTGGGTTTCGCCAGGGTACTCTGGTCTCCTCCCACAATCCAAAGACATGCAGATTAACTGGAGTTCCCAAGGAGTGTGTGTTTGGTCCTTGCAATATATTGCCACCTTATCTACAGGTTACCCCCGTTCCCCAAGTCTCCTGGCATGGGCTCCAGGCCGCTGCAACCCTGTACAGGATAAGCGGTATAGAATGAATGTCTGGATTTATGGTAGTAATATGATGCAGTTCCTCTAGAATCCTATAGCTATTAAATAGGTATACAAACATCCTGTGTGGTAGGTGTAAATTATTTGATTTATATAAAAAATAATAAAATCGCAATACAAATCGAATCAGCACCGATGTATCATAATAATGTTGTACCGGGATTCCCTCGTGAAAGTATAGAAATCATTTACAAAAAACCCCAAATGTCTTGTCCTGTTCATGCTCCAATCTTTCATTTTTCCATGTGGCATTAAAAAGGGTGAAGCTTGACTCTCTCTGACTTTTATTACTTAAAAACAATGATAAGACATTCAGTAAACTAACAGACTGACATGATAACCTGTTCGAACTTACATCATCAGATACTCAAAAATATCTAAGAAACCGCTTCTAACCAGGCGTCAGCATCACAACACCCCTCCATGTATTAGAACACACACCTGCATTGCGTTGGATTCCTCTTCTGTTTGCCACTGAGGCATTTTTATGCAGTAAATAATGACTTTTTATCTGTTTATAATTACAGTTAACAGTATGTTGTGGAACAACTTAGTTATTTAAATAGGATGATTCCTTGATGCCGTGAGTGTCAGATAAAATTGTAAAAAATGCAGCATGTTAGGGAGAATCCGCAAAGTGCAAAGCTCTCCATCCTGAAGACAATCACATGACAACTCTTTGCTTTCAATGACTACAAAACGCTGACATTGGAGATCGGAGGGTCGGGGGAACAAGCACTGCCACCACCGGGTCTCGCCCCTGTTGGGCCCATAGTCAAGGCTTTTAACCCTATGGCCCAAACAACATCACTCTGCCATTTGCCGGCCCCAAAGCCCGGGTGAGATAGGAGGAGGGTTAGTGATTGTGCTTACATAAAATCCACCATCGCTATAGAAACGATGGAACCCGTAACCCAACATGCTCAACAGCACAAAACGAGTAAAGTTTTTAAGAAAACCGAATCATTACTATAGCCAAATTAAAACTAGCATAATAATATAGAGAGCGACAGACTCTGAGCCGAGCGTTCAACCGCTGCGCTACATCTAAAGTTAATATTTCTCTAAATTACTTTTGCTTTATTCTTCATTCCGCTTGTTCCTCTTGCCGGAGGAAAGTTGATTCATTTCTTTTGGGTGTGTTAGAGAAAAAAACACACACACACACACACACACACAAGTTACACGAGCATGTGTAGTAGACAAGCAGGATTGAGAAACACTGTACTCATTTCACCTCAGAGGCTTGCCATGTGTGTGTG
This sequence comes from Leiocassis micropogon, assembly GCA_028565275.1. NCBI lineage: Eukaryota > Metazoa > Chordata > Actinopteri > Siluriformes > Bagridae > Leiocassis > Leiocassis micropogon. The sequence goes on from JAOVVA010000037.1 coordinate 32,787,395, forward strand.
TGTGTGTGTGTGTATTTGTATAAGCGCCACACCTTGCAGAGAGGTGCGGCAGGTATGATTGAGAGGAAGAGGAAGTCTGTGATCAGTAACACAGTTTGCACAACTCAAACATTCCTGGCTGTTTTCCGAACGCGGTCGAACACCTACAACGTGACGTAACTGAATGAATGTATGAGTGTGTGTGTGTGTGTATGGGATCTGTTCCCTGTTCTGGTGTTGGATTAGTGGGATAACAAGTCTTAAGCAACAACAGAAGTGAGTCAAGGGCTGAGACATGACGAGAGCATTAGAATAAAAAAAGAATTGAAAAACAAAACAAAAATCATTAGTTTAATATTAAATTCAAACATTTCCGTTCAGTTTACACTCCGGTTTTGATTATGATTATGAATAAACCGCATGCTGTCACACGTGGATGTCAAGCTACGCAGGCTCTGCCAAAGCTTGACACTAACCCGTGCTGAGAAACGAGATAACGCAACTCGTTCTGCAGGTTTCGACAACGCATCCCACGTGCGGCGCAGCAGGATCGCACACACTCCGTCCTCTACTCCTTCAACCTAATGCTGTTAATAACTTACGTTCTTCAGGGTTAATAAAGTTTCTTCCATTTTATTATGTTTTAGCTGATTGATGTGCCTCGTGCCCCGAGTTCACCCTGTGACTCTATACCGGATAAGTAGCATGACAAGTAATCGAATAAACGAATGAATGAATTTCAAACAGCATTTCCAGACCCAGGCTCTGTTTACAAGATTTGAAGAAGACGTCCGCTCTTATCTCCAGTAATAAATAATAATAAAATGATAATCTCACAGACATGTGATACACTATACAGTATGACCTGCCCTGAGAACCACTGGCTTGTGGATGCCAGATACGTCAACTTTAAATCTGTGGATCTAAAGCGAGAACCCTGAAGCAGAGCCGCATAAGATGATCTGAGTTTTTTTTTTCTTCTCTTTTTTCCTTTCTTTCTTTCATTTTTAGTTAGTTACAGTGATGGAAATCCTAAGCCAGAAGGGCTTATTAATATTGCATTCATTATTGAGTTGTTATTATATGCATTTACTTGCCTGACTTGTCTGTTGGATTGATACCAATAAAGAATTAAATCAGAACAAGAAGTTGAATTAAATATCATCATCTTCTTGGCTCTGATGTGTTTGTTTAAGTGAAGGAATAAAAAAATTCAGAGAAAGTCTGGAATTTAAACCTAAGTTAAATTAGTGATTTATCATTTCAGTCGGTCATCATGTCTATACTGCTTTATCCAGTGTACAGGGTGACGAGGGAGCGGCTGGACACTCTGTATCTAGGAGACTTGGGGCACGAGGTTGGGTACACCCTGGACAGGGTCAAAACCGTCGCAGAGCACACGCACATGAATTGGGAACGGCAAATTAACCTAATCTGTAGGAGGCTCTAGTCTTTCGGCTGCGCCTGTCGATGGGATTGCCACGATCCGAACACAACTTGGCACAGGTTTAACGCCCCTTCTTGACGCAACCCTCCCATTTTATCCGGGCTTGGGACCGGTACTGCATCCAGTGCCTAGGGCTTGTTTGGGCATTGGGGTTTGGGAATCTAACCCGGGCCTTCCACGTGGAAAGATGAGCCAGTAATGCCCTGGGAGGGAACCGGAGTACCCGGAGAAAAACCAACAAGCACCAGTAATAAATAATAATCATAAAATTATAACCTCACAGATATGTCATACACTATAACCTGCTCTGAGAGCCACTCGCTTGTGTATGCCAGATACATCAACTTTAAACCTGTGGTTCTAAAGTGGGAACCCTGAAGCAGAGCCGCATAATCCATGATCTGGGTTTTTCTTTGTTTATTCCTTTCTTTTTAAGTGATGGAAATCCTGGCTCACGTTGGGGGAACATCTGCACACAGACCCAGGAGTGGAATCGAACCCATGACCCTGGAGGTGCGAGCCCATGATGCTGACCCCATGATTTATTATTATTATTATTATTATTATTATTATTATTATTATCATCATCATCATCATTATTATTATAGAACCCTGATTCTGTTCTAACTTTGTTGTTTTTAAACAACTTTTCCCTTTGATTGTGATTTATGTCTCATTCCTGTTGCTGTGGGTTTTTTTTTTTTTTTTATATCTGATGATGATGATGATGATGATGATGATGATGAAGTCTACCTGCTGTGGACAGGTTAAAAGCAGCCCTCACCTTGTCCTGTTTAGGCTCGTGCTCGGCGGCTGGAGACGTGGGAGATCTCGTGTTCCCGGCAGCCGCCTGGTTCGCGCTGGCACCGCTGCCGCTTCCACCAGTACCACCAGTACCAGTAGCAGCAGCAACACTACTACCACCACTACTACCACCACCACCACCTCCTCCTCCGCCGCCAGCACTCGGGCTCCTCTCCAGCGTCTCCACTTTGATGAGCCGGTGTTTGGGAGAGACGTACTTCACCTCGGACAGCGCTGCGCCCGAGAAAGGCGTGTTGGCGCCGGCTGCGTACGGGTCCTCGAAGTCCAGCTCTTTCTGGAGTTTGTACGCGGCGAGGATATCCGGCTGCGCCGGGCTCGGGTATCCCGCGCCGCCCGTGCCGCTTCCCGCGTGCTGGTACGCCGCCGCCGCCGCCGCCGCGGCCGCGTGACAGTGCCGGTAGTCCGGTCTCGGGGGCGCCGGCGGCGACGCTTTGGCGCTCTTGAATCCCAGGTGCTCCTTGAACCATTTGGCCATGGTGGTGCCAGCGCATCGCTCACCGCTCCGACACGCCGAGGTTTCCGTTCCGGGTTTCCTCCTCCTCCTCCTCCTCCGTGGTTCCTCCGGTGGAGTCTCCGTACAACTAAACAAATCAAAACAAAACAAAACACTCGGTACACAAGCTTTACGCGCCTGTTTCGGACCCGCGATCACTTTCGGGTGTGTGCTGGAAACTCCACCAGTGTGTGTGTGTGTGTGTGTGTAAGTGGAAGCGCGTCCCCGAGCGCTCAGCCCACGTTTTTCCCCCGCGCGCAAAGGTTGCCAGGTTTTCCAACAAAGTTGCCAGATTGATTCTAATTCTGTCACATATTCAGACAATCTACGTATATCCCAACTCTAAAACAGTATATAGTTCATCACCCGTTTTTTTTTGTTTAGTTCGAATCGCTTATCCTAGACATATGAAGAAAGAAAGAAAAAAAACAAGTGTAAAATGTACAATCTGGCAACCCTGCGTGTGCTTTGTGAATGGAGCTCGACATCTCCGCCTGTCTGTGCCGTGCGCTATAGCAGGAGGGGTTAATCCGACCTCTGATTAACTCACTCACTCGTCGTCTATACCGCTTTATCCTGTGTAAAGGGTCAGGGGGCGAGCCTATCCCAGGAGACTTAAGGAACGAGGCGGGGAAGTGCCAAGCCATCACAGGGCACACACACATAGGCTACTCAAACGCTCACTCACACACTACATGCAATTTGGAAACGCCAGTTAGTCTAATCTGCATGTGTTTGGACTGTGGGAGGAAACCGGAATACCCGGAGGAAACCCACCAAGCACGGGGAGAACATGCAAACTCCAGGCACACAGACCCCGAGGTGGGACTCGAACCCAGACCCTGGAGGTGCAAGGCGACAGTGCCCACCACTAAGCCATTCGGCCACCCACCTTTGATTAACAAGCAAACAAAAAAACGTCTTTTTTAGTTGGCACATATTGTCATTATGCTGTTTTATCAAAACACCTTAAAATCTGTGGCCATCTACACACTGTTGTATACAGAGGTTAATATACTGTAGCTCCAGGGTGTTATCCTCCCCATTTAAAACTTTCTCGATCATAAATGTTAAAATTGGCTTCATTTTGAGTTTAAATAGAAGCATGCTTTGGTGCTTTTTTTTTGATGCAGCATGCACATCCGAAGCAATTCGTCTCTCATGCTTTACCACATTTTTTTCTAGGTACACTATATGGAAAAGTATTTGGCCAAACCTGCAATGACATTGTATCCAAATACATATACAGTACTTCAATATGAAGTCGGTCCTCCTTTTGCACCTCTAACAGCTTCCACTCTTCTCGTACGGCTGCCCACAAGATTTTGGAATGTTTCTGTGGGAATTTGTGCCCATTCTTTCTGTAAAGAATTTATGAGGTCAGGCACTGATGTTGGATGAGAAGGCCTGACTTGCAATTTCCGTTCCAGCTCATCCCAAAGGTGCTCGATGAGGTTGACGTCAGGGCTCTGTGTGGGCCAGTCACGTTCTTCCACACCAAACCCATCAAACCATGTCCTTAGGGTCCTTGCTTTGTATACTGGGGCATCATCATTATTATTAAATATTATTGGAATAATAATAATAATAATAATAATAATAATAAATCGCCTTCCACAAACTGTCGCCACAAAGTCTGAAGCTTAGCATTGTCCAAGATGTCGTTGTATACTGAAGCATTAAGATTGCCTTTCACTGGGGATAAGGGGCCTGATTGAAACACCTGAATTCAATAATTAATAGGTTTGGCCAATACTTTTGGCCATATAGTGTATATATGATGGTACGGTGGCTAAGTGGTTAACACTGCCGCCCTGCACTTCCAGGTCCTGGGTTTAATTCCCACGTTGGGTCTGTGTGTATGGAGTTTGCATGTTCTCCCCGTGTCTGGTGGGTTTCCCCCCACAGTCCAAAAATATGCTGATTTCAAAATTTCTAGTGCTGATTTATTTCAAACTTTCCAGTAGTGTGTTACTGTGTGTGTGAATGTTGGCCTGAGATTCTACCACGGTCATACAAATAGGAATAAATACAATGGTCACCATTGGCTTCCAGTAGTCACCATTTGCCTCCACGGTCCCTAGTTGGATTACAGAGGTTCCTAGATGGATGGATGTAGTGTCTATGCAATATGTACCTAAATGCATGTCTCAGAGGGCATTAGTGGCTCCGGGGGAGGTTTCTACCATCCCATGTGAAGGGCCCGATTTCAGTTTCTGCCTGATGCCCAAACCCCAGCCACTGGACGCAGTTACTGTTGTATAGAAGTTAAAACATTAGCAACTAATTCATGATGTCTCTATTTTTATTTCTTTTTTTTGTATTGTCCAAGTATCTCAGGTATGTATTGATTAAACAAGTCTATATAAAAGAAACTGTAGCTATAATGAAATTGAATAGTGTATATCCTAATACATTTCTTAGAGTTTACATTTGAACAAAACCAGCAGTGGTAAACCTTGTGTGTACAGTATAAAATGATGAAGCAGCAGGGAGTGACGCTGTCTAACAGAAAGATAAGTCATTTCTTTCTCTCTTTACTACTGTAGCCTTTAAAGCTCAGAGACTTTTAGCCATTATTTGTTTTGCAGAGTTTTTTTTTTATTAATTAATTTATAATTTTTTATAAATGTATATAGGGCTCAGGATTGTGTAGTATAGTATACATATCCATTTTCTCAGCACAAAAAATGCAATATAGTGAACTGAATTTTAGTTCATTTTAACCTACTAAATAAAGAAATAGTACAGGTATACATGTTCACGTGTTTTTCTGACCAAATAATAATAACAATATGTTAATTTTGAGAGTTTGACATTTTTGCGCTGTCATTCCAATATCCTTAAAAGTTACCCTTTATCAAAGAAATTATAACTTTTGTTCTACCTGACATATCCATAATGTTAAATATACAGTCTGAAGTCTGAAGCCTCCTCGTTAACACACACCAGCAAAGCTTCCACCATATAAGAACCTTTTTACTAAATTGTTATTGACCTATACTGTGTTGCCGGTATGGATCTGTGCTGATGAAAATGCTTTGTTAATGCAATATGTATACACTTAAAAAATACATTTGAGAAAAAAAAAAAAAAAAGAGTTAGCACTGTCGTCTTGCACCTCCAGTGTCCGGGTTCGATTCCCGTCTCTGTGTGCATAAAGTTTGCATGTTCCCCCCCATGCTTGGTGGGTTTCCTCCCACAGTCCAAATATATACAGGTTAGGCTAATTGGCGTTCCCAAATTGCCCGTAGTGTGTGAATGAGCGTGTGAGTGTGTGTATGTACACTACCGTTCAAAAGTTTGGGGTCACTTTCTAACTCCATGATCGTTCCTGATTTTTATTTCTTTCTACATTGTA
>JAOVVA010000037.1:32807634-32826822 GCA_028565275.1 Leiocassis micropogon
ATACTTTGCAACAATATTGCATAAGACAATTAAAGCCTATTTTTCACTTTCTCATCCTTTCCATTCCCCAATTTCACAGTTTGTTTATCAGTAATTTCCCCTGCATGTGAATTGGAAACGAAGTATGAAGTATCATAAGATTCGCGTTCTGTAGCAGAGAACATTTTGGCGAACGTCACGTAATATTAATTATAAATCGACTCCTTGCGTGTCTTTTAATGCATTGCCTGATTGGTTCTTGCAGGAATCTTTAAGCAATATCAATAACTTGTTTGTCTTTTAATTGCATATCGATTTCTGTTTATTAAGTCTGTAATTTATTAGTTGTCTACGTGGATGGCAACTGTGTAGAATATCTTAAATCAGTGGTCTTCATTTGCTTGTGAAACTAAGACTAGATTTTTTACTTTGACATGGTTAACACGGTTGGAAATGAAGCTCATGGGTGTGAGAGTGCGGTCAGATAAGAATCCACAGGACAGTGAATGAGTAACTTCATTAATGGGAATATGAACGATGCATTTACAGGAAAGTATTTAACCATGAAGGATTAAATTAGATTTAAGGGTTAAATGATCACATAGGGGGTAAATTCAAATATTTACACTGATATGAACATTTGGAGGCCTAATCACTTACAGATAGCATCATTGCATTGCATCCTCACTACACAGACGTACTAACAATGCAAAGTGAGTTTGAAGCAACCTGACTATCTTTTTTCTCAGTACAAGACAAGAAATCACAGATTCATCATACAGTACATAATCATTTAATTTATCCCGGTCAGGGTCAAGAAATGATGATAGAGGAATCGCTTAAAGTGTCCACTTGAAGTGTCTGGCGTGCCACGATACGCTTACCAGAAGCGAGACACACACTCCCACACACATATACACACAGCACCCATAAGTGTCTGAATGTTCTCTCTAGTTTAGTCACAAGACACAGAGATATATGAGTACTAATCCATTTCCTGAGTCTGCTACATCAAAGCCATTCGCATTTTCTGGGGAAACAAAAAAATTCCAGGAAAACAAAAGGGTTCAGGCAAGCCATAGGAAGTATTACCATATAAGGAATGAGGAGGAAATGTGGGGGACCACGGAAAGAGGAGATCAAACAGAGAAAAGCCTGGGAAATGTACCCGTCTTTGGGTGGAGAACTGGAAAACCTGAAAGAAACCCACATGGACCTGTGAAGAACAAATCCAAATATGACAAATATGACGCTACAACAATGCTTCCTAGGAAAGTATTAATCTTCAGTCATTTCATATAAGCAGTTATTCTGTTAAGATCTCCTTAATAATGAGAGCAATGCTGGCTAGAGATTAGATTTGTGATCCAGAAGATAAAATGGATGGACGAGCTCAGAATCACAGCTCTGGTAAACAGTTTGTTAGACACAGTAAAGAGAAACTTGGGAAAGTGGTCTCTAGTGCATTGAGACAGGAACAGCCGGCTGCTGAGCAGGCTCCACTGGGAATGGACTGGATGGCAGGAGTTACTAATGATAGCTGAGAGCTTATCCAGTATCTCTCTCTCTCTCCCTCTCTCTCTCTCTCTCCATCTCCAGAGTATTAATATGGAGCACTAGGGCTGAAACAGCATTCGTGAATTTATGTGCCCGTGGCAGAGATGGTACTCGCCACCTCTAGTGTAGTTACATCTACACCAAAGGACCTTTGATTCATCTCAGAGCCATCTCAGCGATTTCTTTTATGGTTAACTCATCCAAGCATATCCGTGTGAATCATCTTAGTTTCTTTTCTCAAATGAATCAGCCTATGACTTGTGCACTGTCTAACATTTCCTTCTATGCAGTAGAACCATGAATCTATAGCTTTTTAAAAAAAGCATTTATAGAAATTAATTTATTGATCTTCAGGAACCGATCAATAAGCTTATTTTTAAAAAAAAGCTTTTTAATCATTTTAACAAACTCAGAGAGGTCCCCACTGTGTGTGTGTGTGTGTACAAAACATGACACAAGCAGTAAACTCAGCTCATGGTTGAACCAATAGAATATAATAGTAGCAATAGAATATTGTTTAAGTAGGATTTGGAGGGGAATTTTATTTGTGGAAAACATCAGACATCAAATATGTATTGTTTAAATGATCCTGGGTTTGGCGATCCTTGTGAGAGAATGCTTAGTGCTACATTACTTAAGCATGATTTATGCTTTTGTGTCAAGTCCATGCTATATGTCTGACATAGCCTTGATGCAGTAGCATAAAGCAGGTTTTAGTGTGAAAATGTCACACTGCAGGCTTGACCACCTGTACCTGTAGACCTTCAGCAAAGTATGTTCCTAAACAGATTCTTCAGTTAGGGAAAAAAACGTAAGCCTCATGTTAGAGCATACAATAAGTAAATATTGAAAGTCACGAAACAAACCCTTTTTCCTATTTCTTCCTGCCTGTCTTACTACTTGAGTTTAAGTACAAAAATTTCCAGATAAATGTACTGAAATCTCATATGAATGCACTCAAGATATCAGGACAATCTCCCCACATGCCTCTCCAACATCATCTCCAATCAAGACACAATAAAATCACCCTCAACAGCTCTGCTGTGAGGAGAAATTACCATGACAACGGACCACAGAAACGGAGGACTTCTGTGTTGTTCAGAGACAGACAAATAGAGTTCTTCAACTCTTCAACAATCAACAGCCCGTGGATGATAAATAAGTAATTTCCTCGCCGGCTTGTCAAGGCGCAGGAGCGTATCCTGCCAACTCCGAGGAAGAGCTGCTGTCGGAAGGATGATTAGACGTTGAAGATGATGGATGATGGAGGCGAAGACTCTGCAACCGCAGATGCATCTGGGCCTCGTACCAACTGGCAGCACGCCACCGAGACGAGACCACCCTCGACCCGCTCGAAGGGGCAGCCTCATTAACCCAGGCGCTCTGGCTCGACTATTTATCTCACGACACACGTGGATGATAGGTGATTTCACTCTGCCTGCTCGATTTAGCTGCGACTTCCCTCCAGCTAAATAGCCTTACGAGCGTTGCATTTTCTCCCAAGGAATTACATGCCCGATTGCTGGATCTTGAGGATAGAATATGAAGATTTCATGGAAGAAGTGCTAAATGTGCATCAGATAGTTAGGTATCATTTCCTCACATATGTTATGGAGTTTTAATGGCTTCATAATGGTTACGAGTTGAAGAGAGTTCAAATCTACAAAATAGAAAAATGGATACTGAGAGAAACTGAAGAGTTAAGTGTCACATTATGCTTCTCTCTCTTTCTCTCTCTCTCTCTTACATTTTACAGTCCAGAGGGAGAGGCAGCAGTGTCACGGTCTGGCCTTCCTCCCCGTCCTTTTTGCATGAACATAATTAGCACTCTGTGATAAAACAAGCCTTTGGAGACTTGTTCTGGCACAATATATTCAATTGAACTGAATTATAGGGAGAAATAAATCAGTCAGTAGTCGTGGAGAAAAAAGAAATCAGGCTATTACAAGGCCGGATAGGAAGAGAAAGGAAAAAGAGAAAATGTTAATTATTTCATGATCATGACTCACCTGTCATTGTGAAATCTGCTGAGCTTTGTTCCTGACAATCCACAGCAAAGATCATGACCTTCAGGGTGAAGGGCAGTAATGGAATAATATGCCGACTGGTGGCCTGTCAACTCCTATCACGCAGCATCTTATCTTTTTTTTTTTGGTCCTGTATCTATTTAATGACCAAACCACTTCTACTATAATACCCATAGCTCATAGAAAAATACTATATTTTACTGTGGTATTTGCTACAACAAATACTGAGTACCAAATGCTGAGATCTTGATTTTAGCATAAAAAAAATCTCCCAGGAATGCCATTGACTGTTCTAAAAACTAATTCTTCTTTAGGAACAGGCTAACAAATAGTCCCGAATATAAAAATAGAACTTTGGAGAAAGAGGAAGTAAGGCAAGTTAAACCATCCCATCTTGTTTTGTGGTAACTGGCCAAGATTGGGCGATGTTGGTGTGTGAGCGGACGGGAGCTTTAGGTGTGCTTCTGCGGTAAGATCAGAGGTGCAAACTACAGATGTAACCATAGACTGTATGGGAAAAAAATGGACAAACCCTCCATGAGGTTTGTCCAAGGTTTTCTGTGGGTGCTCTGGTCATCGCCTTCTTTGCAGGACCTGACACTAAACCCTGGTTAATCCATAAATGAGCAAGTAGGAAGAATGAATGCAGGCTGGCTGTTGGATAGAACATGCTAACTTACGCCAGTTACCACAAGATGACTAGCTTAGCATTAGCTTAGCTAAAATGCTAAGGTGGCTATCGTTAATTTATATGCTAACATTAATTTGCCTTTGTTTGAACTTCATCATCTATACCCTACACATCCTACCATGTCAAGGCCGACATTTCTTGTTGCAGGTTAAACTACAACAGTTCCAGGTGTCACTCAAACTGGCCAAGCACCCAATTATGCATAATCTTATGGCTTAACATCATTTTAGCTGATGACTCACAAATAAAATTTATACAGTTGTCATTGATAAAAAAATATGGGGACAAAAACTGCTGTTTATATTTTGTTGTAAAGTTGGCCATTTTGGGGATTACCTCACTTTTTGGTGCCAATCCACCATCCTAGTGGTCATTCAAGGAACTGCATGTTTCAGAACTCAAGGTTTGGATGTAACGCTATGGAACTATTTCTGTCTCTGTATTCTGATTAAACTTCTAAACAACCAGTTGATGTTGCCTTGACTCATTAGCGCAAGGTTTGCTAATTCATATAAAATCAATACGTGGAAAAAAAAAAAACCTTACACGGCCACTACATGTCTTTCACGTCCTCACTTCTGTTCTGTTGGATATAGTTTGTGTTAATGTCTTTTGTACTAGGTCCTCTAAACATTTCTGTCTGTCTGTTGTGATCTAATTAAGCAATGCCACATGAGACGGTGTGCTGTATAGCATGGCTGTGATGCAGTCATAGTTGAGTCATGGTTCAGATAAAATTAGAAGCAACTGTATGGCTTAGACACAATAATTAAGTAGTCATTGCATTCCGTAAGATGACAATGCTATTAGATGTGTTTTCTTGCTGAAAGTGTTTCTGCTGCTGGTTTTGAATGTGGTTTTTCATCAGGCAGCTTCTCGCTCCTCAGTACCGTGGACCATACTGACCTACTTTCACCAGTGCTGTGTAATTAATAGTCAATAGAACACCTGGGACATGGAGTGATACATATATTTAAACGTCCCAGTGCTGTTACCGTCCATTATCGCCACTCGTGGAGCACCTCTCGTCCAATCAGATTGCTCGGTTGTACCTAACAGCTGTGTTAAAAGTGTTTAAGCGCTCGTCCCTATTGTGATGAAAACTTGTAACATTCAGTGCATCAGAAGAACACACTTAGCTAGCAAGGTTTTGGGTGATTTCATACACAGCGATGGTAAACACACACATTGCCGCGCTCTTGTCTTGACGAGAACTTGATGATGTCATCATGACTGCTGTCATGACCTGCGTTTCAAACCACAAAACTGCTATCTTATAAGAAAAAAAAATGTAGAAAAAGCTTTTAAGTAGACTTAGGAGTGACATGAGATGTGTTTAAAACTCAAACCAAATGAGATAAACTGGTCAATACTTATTAATTGATTGTGTAAAATAATATACAAGTATGCAATTTAAGACACAACTCTAATTTGCTTAGTCAGCCCTTGACACAGTGTCACCTGATGCTATACTGCCCCCTTAATTTAGTCTGGTATTGCACCAACCACACTGTTGCAAAATGATCATTTCTGAGAATCCTCACAAGCTGTGCTCCGGACGACCGTAGGATACGTGCGGTAGCCATCTTGCGTAGGTGTAGTTACTAGGAAATATAATTCTGCCTTAAGAGTAACACAAACTCACACTTCCTATTACTCATACTTTGTCCTTATTCCCTTACACATCTCTTCTCCTTACCCTCTCTCGCTTACACTCCCCCCACATACACACTCACTTTCTATCCCCTTCATACCAGATGCTCTCCCGAGGATATAGCAGCAGGTCCGTTGTCCTGCTTTTACCTTTTACACACCACAAGCCAAATACCTGCAGTGTCCACGAACATGCAGTAGCAAGCATTTTCCACCATAATATTCCTGAGTCTTAGTCATGGCAAGTCTCTTTCCTGTTATTTTGTAGTCAGGATGGTGAAGAAATTAGAGTAGATTTAACTGTATTATCACGATCATGCAGCAGCTGGTGCTTAGTTTAAATAAAGAGATTAAATCTTCACATTTCCACTTTAAGGATTTCAGTTTTAAAACCGCTGTTGTCTTTTAACTTTAATCCGTGAGAGGTGAGAGTTCTAAGAGCTATTAGCTATAAATAGAGGTATCTAATAAGTTACATTGTTATAAGCTGATAATTATTAGAATCCAGAAATAACATCTTGCAGCTGCGAAAGTGTGTGTGTGTAAAAAATCATGCAGTAACTGATCATTTGGACAAGATGGAAAAGGGAAAACATTTCTTAGTGATTACAAAGGTTAAGGTTATGGGTTATGGTAAGATATAGGATCTGATGTGGAAAATTCTTATTACATATAGCTAGTTCTATGCAAGGTGTGTTCAAGTCAAACTGGGAATTGATTGTGCAGAATAGCAGAACACTTAAACTACCTTTATTTCTTCTATGTAATCCCCTGCTACACTAATGCACTAATCCATCAAGGTAAAACGTTTTCTCATTACAGTGGAGCCATTATCTGTCTGTTTGCTTCATGTCGCGGTCAAAATGCTGGCCTGCCAGGAACTCCTTTAATGCTGCAAACAGATGCATTTCTTCGGCAAGTCGGTGACAAGCTATCAGTCGATTTTCAAGGATCAGGTGTTCCACTCACTGAACATTCACAAGAACGACTGCAGTGGGCTCCGTGCCACCTCGGCCGGGATCATCATCATCATACACAGATGTAGAGTATAGCATGTAAGTTCAACTACAGTTTGTAGCTAACCACATGGACAAAGAAAAAGTCTTCCGGACAAAGTTTTTAATTTGTTTTTTAATAGAGAGATGTTTGGAGAAGTAAAGGTGAGGCATTCAACCCCAAGAACACTGCACCACCTATTAAGCTTCATGCTTTGCTGCTATTTTGCTGTCAGTGGAAATGCTGGAGTGTGAAAAAGCGTATAAAATAATGACAAAGGTGGACTACCCAAGAATTCTTAAGAATAACCTCAAATCATCAGCTAGATACCTGAAAGTTGGACAAAATTAAGTGTTTCTGGAGGATATTGACCCCCAACACACATTAAAGCTGGTTGTAGAATAGATAAAGCAGGCTAGCTTTAAGCTTTTGGTACCTCAATCCTTTATAAAAATTTCTGGCTCTATGCTTAAAGGTCAGGTCTGTGCCAGGAATTATTATTATTATTATTATTATTATTATTATTATTATAAGTAGTAGTAGTAGTAGTAGTAGTAGTAGTAGTAAGCAGCCTGGTGACTAAAGCACATTAGACTTCACAATACATTAAGTTTAACATAAATTAACGCTACCAAAAATTAAAGAAATTCAGGAATACAGGAATACAAACAGACCATTAGAAGTTGCTAGAAGTTGAGTGCATTAGTGTACCTAACTTTTTTAACCAACTACTATACAAAACTTTAATTTACTGTATTTAACAAACTGATTAGGGAACGTAACCAGCTAACTAATTTATCAAACTTATATACAAAGCCTAACAATTATGAAAATAACCTTCATAATTTAAGAAAATAATTTCCACATTTTTACTAGCTAGGTAATTCTATGAGTTAATTTACAAAACCTTATGTACCAAACTAATATACAAAACTTATCTTATCTTATTTACTAACTTACACTCCAAACTTAACTAATAAAATATTACAAACTAATTACAAAATTAATATACCAAACTAATATACACTAATTTAACAAATGAATGTACAACATGTACTTAATTTAACCTAATATGATACATAACATACATACCTTTTTAACCAACAGTTAATAAAATAACTTAATTAACTAATTTAACAAACTAATTAAGACAATATAACTAGATAACAAGCTAGATCATTAAAGAAAAAAATATGGACAAAACAAAGTTGTAGTATTACTAAGCAGCTTGATGACTGAAGTACTTTGGATTTTACAACACTGCAAAATTTTTTTAAAAAACTGCAAAAAATAAAAGAAAATTAATAAAAATCAGGAATACAAACAGACCATTAGAAGGTGAGCGCCAGACACATTAGTGTAACATGTTGCTGTGTGTAGTGTGACATCTCGTCGTCTATGTGATTTATTACATCAAATGGGTAAATAGATTGTGTTAGAAATCATTAACATGTCCATCAAATACTAGCAGCGCAGCACAGAGCTCAGCTTCACTCCCGTGTGCTTCTGCCCAATTTAGCTCCTGTTAATGGCTCCATACCGGCTCTTTACAAGCACACAGGATACACAAGCAAACACAGTGACAGCAAACAGCTGGGACTGTATCACACACAAACACACACGTACACACACACACATATACTTCAGTGAGTGGACATACACTGAAAGAGACGCACACACATACGCTTCACTGAATGGACTTACACTGAAATATACACACACACACACACACACACACACAAAGTCTCTTGCATTTTTTACAGACATACACACACACAAACACACACACACATTATACACATAGAGACTCACAGAGACTCGCACACGTTTTTTTCCCACACACACACATTTTACCTGCACACAGATTCATGCAGGTTGTATACACACACACACACACACACACACTTACAGAGACTTGCATTCATTTTACACACACATTATACACTGATACACATTTTATACTCACACATATACACACACACACACAAGCACACATAAATTTCCTATCGCCCCCACGCTTTTTATTTTATAGACACACCGACAAACACACATTTGACACACAAACACACACAAAAAGGTACCCACATATATTTTATATATCGACCCCCTCCCCACACACACACATTATACACACAAACACAGCTACACATTTTATACACACTGACAAACACATATTTAAGGCAGACAGACAGACAGACACACAGACAGACACACTTTAGTGTTGTTGATAAAAGTCACTGGAATGGTCTGCCTTTGAGGTCAGCACCTTTAAAACGTCCAAGGCCCCCTCCTCCCCACACACACCATCACCTCTGACACACAAACACACACACACACACAACCACACATCACCACCGACACACACACACAAACAGCCAGACAGGGAGGGGCGCTTCGACAGCCGCCAAGGCTTTTAGTTTCAGGGACGACCATTTGTATTCCCCTCACACTGATGTCTTTGTGTGTGTATGTGTGTGTGTGTGTGTGTGTGTGTGTATGTGTGTGTATGCTGCCAAGGACAGCCAAAGACATTGCCTTGGTGAGAAGTGGCTGATTTCCACACCTTGGAACAAGATGATGGAGGATTGAGAGATTGCAGACTACAGAGAGAGAGAGAGAGAGTGATGAGGGAATGGATGAAGAGTGATTGAAATGTAAGCGTCTGTCAGCTTGATTGGCTGATGGACCTGAAGGGGGGACTGCTGTCAGATGGTAACACACACACACACACACACACACAGTGCCAGCAGGATATGCCTGTCATAAACAAGCGAGAGGGGACAGAACTGCTGGTTTACTTAGCAATGACACTGGATCTGACTGAGATGAAAACTATGCATGGAATGTTACGGGAAAGTTGGTGTGTGTGTGTGTGTGTGTGTGTGTGTGTGTGTGAACAGGACATGTGCATACATGAATGCATGTGTGCGTGTGTGTGTGTGTAAAAGAGAGAGTGAGAGAGGATTATGAAGTCATATCTCGGCAGCTGGAAGAGCTATAACACCGTGATTAAACAGCGGAATGGAATGTCAGCCACAATGCATACAGAGCAGCAGGGCACAAAATGTGTGTGTGAGGGAGAGAGCAGGAAAGAATTGAGAACCAGCAGCCGTTCCGTTTCCCCAATCACACGTGTAATCAGGAATTTTTCTGTGTGGACTAAGTAGAGCTGACAGAGTCGTCTCCATGAGAAAAGTCTTCCAGTAAACCCACACAGCAATAAACTCCAGACACATCGTTTGCACAAGTTTGTGTGCTGTAACACTGCAGGAGTTACGTTATGCAACATACAGTAGCGTAGTAAAATACGTTAGTGAAAAGGTTGGGCGGGGGGGGGGGGGGGGGTATATGATCATGTGTATGATTTTGCAATCATACACATGCATATACACACACATGCACACACAAAGGCACGCACAAAAAAAAAAAAAGAATCACATAAAAAAAAATAAACCTAACTAGCTGGCCAATTTAACAAGCAAATGTATAAAATCTAGCATGCTAGAAATTTAACAAACTAATACACAGACATTAATTAATTTACAAAACTAATATACAAAACATAACCAACCAATTGCTTATTGAACTAATATACAAAACAAACTTACACATACAAACTAATACTAATTTAACAAACTAACATAAGAAATACCTAACTTTTTAACAAACTGATTTAGATAGCATGACTAGCTAACTATTGTAACAAACTAATATTTAAACTCTAACACGCTACATAATTTAACAAAATAATGAAAAAATAATTTTACCAGCAAGCTAATTTTACGAGTTAATTTGCAAACACTAATGTACCAAACTAACATACAAAACTTAAATGACTTATTTACCAGACTTGCACACCAAGCTAAACTAATACAACACTACAAACTAATTTACAAAACATAACTAACTAATTTAACAAACCAATATACAAAATGTAATTCATTTAACATACTAACATACAAAACCAACCTTTTTAACCAGCTGATAAAGAAAAACGTATAAAATAAATAATGTGCAAAACTTAATTAGCTAGCTACTTTAACATGATAATAACTTTTACCAGCTAGCTAATTTATGTGTTCATTTATAAAACCTAATGTACCAAAGTAATATTCAAAATGTAATTTAACAAACTTATATACCAATCAGAACTAATTCAGATTTATGTAATATACAAAACCTAATTAACTAATTTACCAAACAACCAATTAATTTATCAAACCAATATTTATACCAGTTTTATACATTGATACTGTAACAACATATCTTACAAAACTTTATCAACTAGCTCATCTTACAAGGTAATTTTTTTTTTAAACTGAGTAAAGGTAATTTAAGAAGTGAATTTTCTCTGACCCCAACTGGGACATGTAAAGAAAATAATGTCACATGCTGTATATATGTGTCGAATAAAGATTTAACTGATTTACGTTATATTAACACACTTGTTTAGCATTGATTGTTAAGTTTAAGAAACTCTCTTTATTATTTTTAAACTTATCCTAATATCAGTAAAAGATGTTAATACCATAATAAAAAGAAATATGAAGAGTAAAAAAAGGAAAAGTTTTATAAACAGACTTTAAATGTAAAAAAGGCATATAGGAATAAAATATAATGCAATATAATGCAATATCACCTTGAAAAACTTGAGTAAAATATAAACTTTCCAAAACAATACTGAAGTACAGTAACAAAGTATATTACATCTCTGATCAAACATCAGTAGTGGAAAAGAAAATGGAAATACAAGGTAATTTATCAAAGTTACAGAGGATGAAACTGGAGCTTTGGATGTAACCTTTATCCAAAACCTTGCTTTTTTTTTTTTTACTCTTTTTATTTAGCAGCCATTTGCATGTAGAATGACTTGTAAGTGAGGAAGAATCCAGTTCCAGCTTGTAGCAGAGCAGGTCAGGGTTAAGGGCCTTGCTCAAGGTTTTTCGAGTCTGGCTCTTTGACACATCAGGGACTTCAACTCACAACCTTATAGCCACACCAGGGCAGGACCTTCACCTCCATTTGTGTTACATGCTGTATATAATTTTGTAGAATTTCCCCTCCCGCAGAAGTATTCCCAGCTCGGCACACCGTTTGACATTATAATTCAGAGCTGTGCTCTCAGTCATTCTTTCTTCCTCTCTCCCTAGCTTTCTCCTGCATTTATTTTGTTGCTGGAGGCACACACAGGTAAGCAGGAGCATTAAGTAGGTCAACAGCACAATCAATGAGGTGAGACAGGACCCCAGGCCTGGCGGTTCCACATAGCACTCTAAATTCTCCTAACTATGTTTTCCTCCTCTCGAGAAAGAGAAAGACGGAGACAAAGATGGAGAGAGAGAGATTGAGAGAACCTTCCCAACCTGGTGTAAGTCATCATATACTGGCTCTGTCGTTTCTCGCTCCTTAGAGACACAGCAAAGTCACGCTGTAACACTTTCAGAATCAATTTAGAGTTAGGGGCTGCCTGCTCTCTTCGTGTTGTTAATCCCAAAGTGACTTTTAAGATTAGACTGTGAGGAGAGTAATCGATTTTATACGCCTGAGCTGGAGGATGGGCTCGGAGAGTTACGAGAGCGGGAGCTTCTCAGGGAACCGAAGAAGAGATGGAGGGATGGGAGAGAGGTGGAGTTTGTCTGCCCACCCCAAAAAAATTTATTTTAATTAAAAATATTTAAAAAAAAACACACACTGTAGCAATTGAAATATAAAAATGCTTTGGTGTTCATGATATTACTCTCTGGCTTTATTAAAAATGACACCTAACATAAGCATGTTTATTGCAGTGCTAACAAGCGAATGCTCATCAGTAATCAAAGCTGAAGTATGAAATTAAAAGGAAAAAAAAAAAAGAAACAGACTTGTGTATTCATGGAGACGTGTATTGAGAGACAATAGGGATACATTATCAAAGCTGAGCAGCAGAGCCAAGGGCATTTATTGATCGGCCAGGGAGAAGCTTTATTACCACAGATGGTGTGTGAAAGAAAGAGAGAGAGAAAATGCTGTAATGTATTCGTTGGCAGGTGTCATGCTGCCTAACTGGTACTGTGCATTCCTCACTGCACTAATATGGGCCTTATTAACATTAACGCCTGTCCAAACAGTCATGACATCAGGGTTTTTAATCTGTCATGCTGTAAAAGCCCAGTCAGAGCAGAGATCAGCCAACTCGATGATGCCGTTAGAACCTTGAAGGACAAAATGACCTTATTAAGGTATTACGTTAATAGTGGCTTCATTTATGTTTATTAGTAATAAAGAGATCATGCTTACTGGAATGATTTCTGCCGCAGTATAAATTTCGTTTTATCCTGGCACATCTCTGTCAGTGCCAGTTAGAAATGTATTTGCTAATGCCACTCATTCCCGAAAGATGGCTAACCAATTCCATGTCCTCTTGCAGACGTTCTGACCATTATTTTTAATTGTGCCTTTCCTCAATGAGCTTTGTTAGTCTGATTTTACAAAATATGCATTGGTTGAGCAATTTAATGCACAAAATATCTGACCAGGATAAAGAAATTCCTAAAAAATGAATAAAAGAATGAGTGAATGAATGAATGAATGAATGAATGGTGATTGTTAATCGCGCCTGTTAATCTGAGTGGTCCTTTATGCTGAACCCATGTTGCCATAAAAACTTTTTTGCCTGTGGTATAAAATTTGTGCTACCATTAGGGTCTTAGACTTCGAATAGAGTTGTAGCAGACATTACTGGAAATTTTATCTTTTGCCACATTACCTGCCTGCCTCGTACCACCTTCTGCTTTTGGGGTACAATAAGATTCAATATACAGTACAATTCACACCCACGGTGCTTTCATGTACAGGTAAAATGGTTGTATGTGAGATCCATCCATCCATCTAGGATGCTCTGTAGTCCCACTAGGGACCATGGATGCCAGTGGTGGCCTTCGTATTCATTCCTATTTTGGTATGACCGTGGTAGGAGATAATAGATAATATGTGTGAGATAATATTCAATAATGTGGTGTTTAATAAATCACCTAACATTTTGCATATTATCTATGATAAACAAATTACAAACATCATGTATACAAAAACCCATAAACCGATAAACATCCACCAACAAATTATGCAAGTTATACTTGCCCTTAGTCATCATAAGATACCATTGAATGTTTGTGCTTAATATGGAAGCATTCCATTGTGAAAATGTGTCAGTATGATGAAAATAGCTGATGCTATAAAGTTGCCTAAAGTTGAAAATTATTACATTCACATGTGAAATTGTCAGTTTTTAAAGCTGCTGGATTTCTGGAATTACTGGAACTGGGTTAAGAATATTTCAACGTATCATCGAAACCTTTAATGGTCTTTAACCATTACCTTTGTGGAAGAAACACTTGATGTTTAAACAATCAACAGTAAAGAACATAGCTATGTTTAAAAGTAAAGGTTTCCATTTCCATATGCACACAATGTGATAAGAAATTCCAGGATTGGGACTAAATAGCTACTGTATGTGAAACAAGCATCTGGAGGCAGTGTTATGATCTGGGGTTGCTTTGGTTGGCCAGGTCTAGGCTCAGCAACACTATGTGGCAATAAAATGAAGTCAGGTGACGACCTGAATGCACTGAATAATCAGCGTATCACATCTGTGGAGTTTTTCTTCCCTGATGGAACAGACATACTCAAGGACTAAAATTATGAAAGAGTGGTCCTGGGAGCAAGAGAAATTATCTTTACACATGAACTGACCAACACCTTGTGTGCTGTAATCAAAGCTAAAGGTGGCTGAATTAAATACTGTATTAGAATGTGCAACCTTTTTTCATGTGCATATATTTTTAAGCCATCGATAACAATTTGCTTGCCATTAATTAGCAGAAGGGTTTACCTCAGAAATAGATGAAGCTTTTTATTTGATAATGTTGCATCAAAATAACTTGGCTGTTCCATAAATTGGAGCTGCTTCACTGGTTCTGATGCTCATGGGAACGGGGTATGTTCGAGGTACATTTTGCATCCTGCAATGCCCTCGAGACAACTCAGTACCAGTTTCAGCTCTTCTGTCAGTGTGAGAATTTGTGCATGTTTGTCAGACCCTGTGTAGTCATTTACTTTAAGCACACATACCCTGGCTTTACTGGCCCTGATCTAAAGTGACATGTGAAATCTAGCTAATTGAAAGGCGGTCTGGCATCTAATCCAACTCAACGGTAAATCTGCAATTAGCAAGCTGTTAAATGCAGCTTGCACTATGACTTATAAGCAAAAAAAATTTCACCAAACACTTCCATATGGTTTTTGAGATGGGATATATTTAGTCTGAGCGGCTCGGTGGCTTAGTAGTTAGTGCTGTGGCCTTGCACCTCCAGTGACCAGGTTCGATTCCCGTCTCGGGTCTGTGTGCATGGAGTTTTCATGTTCTCCCCGTCCTTGCTGGCTTTCCTCCGGGTATTCCGGCTTCCTCTCACAGTCCAAAGACATGCAGATTAGGTTAAATAAGTTACCCAAATTGCCTGTAGTATGTGAATAAGTGTGTACCCTGGCACCCTGTCCTGACTCGTGCTCCGAGGCTCCAGGATCCTGTGACCCTGTATACAGGATAAAGTGGTATAGACGATAAGTGAGTGAGTATACTTTGTCTACAGACCTAATACAAGTGAAAAAAATATTTTAGGGAGTTTTCTTTCACAGTGCACAAATAATGGATTGTAGATAATTAGTTTATAATAAAGTCTGGAAGAAGAAGTGAAAACAGATTAATTTAAGTTATACTGACATACCACAACATACACTCTGGGTCAGTTAAAAATTATATTATATATATATATATATATAATTTTTAACTGACCCAGACTGTATAGCCTATATATAAAACCATATTTATATAAGTCTTGTTTGTTAAAATGAATAAAGTTGTTAGATAAGAAGGAAATATAAGAAATATAAACACTGGGCTAGCACTAAAGGCTAAGGATTAGCATGAAGCTTTAAAGCCTTTATAAACTATTGGAAATAATCAACATTTTACTCAGATCTGTTGATATTTTGTTATGAAGTACACCATGAAAATGTCTAAAATGAGACTACTTTTATGCTTAGCATCAACCGCTAATCCAAATTCCATGCGTAGCTCATATCAATATAGCATCACAACCTGTACCCCTATAACTGAAATTTCTGAACAGTGAACATGACCCCATATTAATGTATCACAAATTGAATCTACAATTTCTCTTCTCCTGGATGTCTGTTCAAGCTGTCTCTGAAAAGAAAACCACCTTCTTTGTGTTAGCTATTTTTTTCCCGTCAATAGCCAAACGAAGCAAGATTAATTATGTGTGTGAGAGAAAGTGAGAAAAACCATGAAACAGATGGACAGACAGACATAGCAAAGAAGAGATCTGCTTGGGGAGGACATGGTGAAAGGAACTGGGAGGAGGGAAGAGAAATTGAGGCTATTTGGGGATCTATTATGAGTAAAAAGGAAGAGAGAAAGTACCCTCATATCAGTAATGAAGAGCTGAGGGAGCAACAACAACAAAAAAAAAAGGGGGGGGGGAAGGGGGGGTGGAGAAGGTGAGGAAGAGCTCTAATTTGTCTTAATGAAGTCCACTTTTGCTGACAGGGGAAGCTTGGTTCTGAGAAAATGAAACAATAGAAGGAAGAGAGAGAGAGAGAGAGAGAGAGAGATGAAGGGAAAGTGGACACAAACACCTGCACAGCTTTGATTACCGCAATAATAGCACAATCCTATGAGAATATTTTAGCTGGAGGCTACTACATGCTTATCCTGTCTACCTGTCTAGGCCCGTTAGCTTTGGATTTAGTCATTCTGTGATTCAGAATCCCCACAGAAAGTCTTTATTTGTCTTCGTATAAAGTGATTAGCTCAGCAAAAATAAGTCAAATCCTCTCAGCCTTGTACTTTACCCAGATTCTGTGTCCAGTGTTTGGTTTAGTCCTGCAATTGAGCTACAAGGCTACCGTGGCTAAACTGAAATAGGAAGCCTGATTTCCCCCAGGGACTTTTGTGTACTGTAAATATCTGCCTCAAATCAGATAGAATACATCAGTAATATCATGCAGGCTTGGTGGAACGCTTTATTTTATGGTATGGTTTCTTGTTCTTGTTAAATGTAAGCAGAACTTCACAATGTTGCTGAATGCTTAAGTGGGCAGCCATCTTGGAGAACCAGAATCACTTTGACGTTAATGCAGAATAATGTTAAATTAAAAAGTCAGTGTATTAACACTTAACTCAGCATATTGACGGCACAGCGACTTAGTAGTTAGAATTGTCACCTTGCTAATTGGTATTCTCAAATTGCCCATAGTGAGTAAATGTGCATGTGAATGTTGACCGGAGGTCCTACCACAGTAGTGAAAATGGGGAGAAATACAATGGTCACCATTGTCCTCCACGGTCCCTAGTTGGACTACAGAGGTTCCTACATGAATGGATGGATGGAACTCGGTATTTAAACATAATAGTGGAATTTAAAAAATCTGGAAATGACATAGTAGCTTAAAAATGTTGTCTGATGCCATCGAGTAGATACAATTGACTTGTATTTTTTGTAACTGGCTCGAGTCCAAAACAAATAAAGCAAAACTTGTCTTGCTCTGAAGCAACTGTGAAGGCTAATGACTAAAAGCAGGGCTAAGAAATAAGACTCCAGGGCCTGTTCTCTGTTTACTGAGATAGTTCGTTGTTGATTTCACCAAATCCTGGAGTTGCCACTGCAGTGGTGGATAGTACAAGTACATAAATCCTGTACTGAGTAGAGGTAGAAATAACCCAGGTAAAATATTATTCAGGTAAAAGTCCTCTAATTACATTTCTATTGAGCTTATATTAGCTCATTCTCTGACTTGCTTTCTTTCTCTCTCTTTATTGTGGACATGTCATTTTCATCCCTGTTTGAAACCACCTCTATGTTTGATTTCAAACACCTGCTACATGATTAAGCATTTTATGGCAGGAAGGCAAACCAGGGAATCACGTATAATTGTCAGCTGCAAGCACTATCGCCTTGCACCTTCAGGGTCCGGGTTCAATTCCTGGCCAGGCTCGATTCCCGTTTTTGTGTACTTGGAGTTTGGATGTTCTCCCCGTGCTTGGTGGGTTTCCTCCGGGTACTCCGGGTTTCATCCCGCAGTCCAAAGATATGCGGGTTAGGCTAATTGCCATTCCCAAATTGCCCATAGTGTGTGAATGGGTGTATGTGTGTGTGCCCTGCGATGGATTGGCACCCTGTCCAGGGTGTACCCTGCCTCGTGCCCTAAGCCTCCCTGGGATAGGCTCCAGGTCCCCGCGACCCTATATACAGGATAAAGCGGTATAGAAGATGAGTGAGTGAGAGGGTGTCAGCTGCAAATTATGTTATGTAATGCAACGTAATGCACAAAGGTAGTGAAGTAGAAAGTATAGATATTAGTTGTAGGATGTAGTGAAGTAAAAGTAAAAGGTATCTACTAATAAAATACTCAAGTAAAGTACAGATACTTGAAATATGTACTTATAGTTATTTGAACATATAACAACTACTTAATATTGTTAAAAATGTTAATTTCAACCTCTTGTCCATGCAAGAGTCGTATTATTCAACACAAGATTGAATGGCATACAGTTGTGCAGTTGTCCAAAACAACTCGATTACATTTGAAAAATTAAATTAGCCCATTTGGAATTACCATGATTAGTACTGCATTACTGCACAGTGGCATAATGTTTAGCACTGTGGCCTCTCATCTCCAGGGTTGAGGGTTCAATTCCCGGCACAGGTCTGTTCGCGAACAGTGCATGTTCTCCCCGTGCTTGGTGGGTTTAATCCAGGTACTCCAGTTTCCTCCACAGTCCAAAGACATGCAGATTAGGTTAATTGCTGTTCCCAAATTGATACTTGTGTGTGTATGTGTGTGCCCTGCGATAGAATGGCGCCCTGTCTAGGGTGTACCCCGCCTCATGCCCTCAGTCTCCGTTGATAGGCTCCATAAGTCCCATAACCCAGGATAAGCGGTATAGAAGATGAACGGATATTTCATCGTTATCCAACTAAGAAAAATATCATGCATAAACAAGCAAGTTTAATGAACTTACACAGAAACAAATGTCAGCCTGGCCTTTCTGAGCATGATCAAACAATCAAAAAAAAAAGTTGTTTTTTTTCATTAATGATTTTAAAGTAGATTATTAAGTATTCTTATCATTATAATATATATATATATATATACACTACGTTCCAAATTATTACGCAAATGATATCTTTCTCTGATTTTCATAATTAGTCAATGCAAATGACAGTC
>JAOVVA010000037.1:32826840-32847064 GCA_028565275.1 Leiocassis micropogon
TACATCCAATTTGCATAATAATTTGGAACACAGTGTATATATATATATATATATATATACACATGCTCGTAAAAGATCTGGCTACAGAGGTCATACAAGCATCTTATCAGAAAAGATATTAACGTGTGTATGCATTTTTAAGCATCTGTTAAGTGTATTGTTGGATGTTAAATGTTCTCCAACCACATTCCGCATGCCTTGATGGTTTTGTATTACTGGCTTACATGTTGTTTACCTTGGTGCCTCATGATCATTCATCGAAATGAATATTTCCCACAGGTGCACTATTACCAACAATAATAGCTCACCTTACTTAAAAAGCGATAGCTTCCTGGTAAAATATTCAGCATGGTAGAACCTGTTTGGGGATTGTTTTCTCTGTTTCTTTTTCCTCATGCCTTTTTGTCTGCACCTCGTGTGTCATGTCATATTTTGTACTTATTTTTACACTGACACCTAATTTCCACACACGTATGAATTTTATGCCTCCGAATGAACTTGTCAGGAGACATCCAGAGAACAATGAGATTCGTTTGCTTTCAGATCATCAATCAGGAATTTCATACGCCTCGGAAATGGAGTCCTTCTGACCTTCTTTCTTAGCCGAGGATGGCTGATAGAGTCTCTACTGTTGAAGTGATCCTATTAAGTACAGAACCACCACCCCCCCTTCCCTTCTACCCCTTAAAATACGGTTCATCAGCAAGAAGTACAGAAGCTATCTATCTCTCCACAGGAGGGGACACTGCAGGCTATTTCTCTCTTTCTTTCTGTACAGGGTATACATCTTCAGTAGGGTGGATGGCATGCGTATGCTCCAGTGGCTGCCCGAGGAAAAGAGTAAGGGAAATAGAGTAAGGGAGGGGAAGAGTCACACTGTGCTCTGGGCATGTTAGTGGATTTGACTTGAAGATTTTGGTTAGAGTGTAACTGGTAGTAATTTAGTGATGATTCAAGACAACTGACTCACAAAGAGTGCTTTATGTGTAATTTCAACACATAGTTATTATGGATGTAAGTACATATGAATAAAATATTTGGATTGAGTAAGATACTGTTTGTATTTTTTTGAAGCTTGACAGAGAGGGCATTAATGTGACATTACATACTGAAGGGACTGGGACTAGAGGATGTTTACTTTCATGCATTGTGGGTATGAACATGGAGGCAGTGACTGTAAAGCTCACGAGACAAAGACAGAAAAAAAAAATCGATAACATAAAATTGCATCTTTCCTTACTTACTGCTTGGTTAATACCATGGTGCTTTAAACTGGTAATTTTTCAGAAACATTTAGAATACATGTTTGTATGCTAGAACACCAGCTTTATTCAAGTCGTGTTATCCCGACTGCTCTTAATCCTGTACGAGATTCAATTCATCATAAAGCAGAGAAGCTCACAGTAATCTAGGTATGAACTTGTAGCAGGCAGAGAGGCGCGCTGTATTATATTGTGATCTGCACAAAGTACACCTTCGTAATCATATTTTAAATTTAAAGCCAGCTTGCAAAGAAGACCATGAATAATTGATAAATTAGACCACACTGTGCGCTAAAGAACTAGAACAAGATGAAAAGAAGGCACCTGATAATGCAAAACAGCACGGTACAGATTTCCATTCTCTGCTTTCTGGGGCCAGCATGTTTCTGAAGCTTTTCAGCAATTGCCCGCAGCTAGTGTTAAAATTTCTATGCGTGCACTTATGCGCGAACCCTGCTAGAAAAGTTAACACCTTTTATCATGCAAGCATACCTGTGCTACTGATTGAAATTCAGTAAGTGGCTATAGGGTTGCATTAAAGGAATGTGTGAAAGAGGGGTACTTGATTGGGCTTAAGTGATCAGTACCATTTCCACTTTTTAGCATTCATTTTAACATCAAGCATCAGCAAGCATATGTCAAAGAGAAGCCCTCAAGGCCAGGAGGTTTTAATGCACCTTGCTTTCACAGAAGCATGTCTATGGAGAAGCACCAATAACATCAATGCACTGCTGGCAGAATTGACGAACACAACATCAACTTCCATTGTCAACTTTGCAAGATACCAACTCTATTTAGATCAGTGTGACTGCAGAAGTCCTATAAGGAATTCAGCCTCGATTATATACAATGTACTTACATTTTAGATGAAAAATTTACAGCATAAAATTTACAGCATAAAAAGCATAAAAGAGATCAAATTTTAAGTTCACAGGGAGCTGAAAACAACACAATCTTTTACAAGAATTGCAACTATACACTGAAAGAGCATCAAATGTTCCAGTAATGCAGCTCAGCCACATCACCTAACACACCTTTCTTTCACTAATATGATGGCATTTTTACTTAACTTATGGATTTTCTTTCTTTAAATTATTAATGTTAATGACTATGTTTCATTAAATTTTCTTCTGTGCAATTGAAATAAACTATTTAAACTTGACAATGTGATTCATATACAGTAGGACATAGCCAGAACAGTTATAAAACTTGAGGCTCCTAATTTTCAATTTTTTTTTGTGGACCCATTAATTGCTTTACAGTGGAACTGGCACTTATTTAGTTTTTATTTAGAACTTTGGGGTTAATAAAAAAAAAAAAGTCACTTCATAATAATCTTGTAACATCTCAAAACAACTCTAACAACACAGTTTCCCCCCTCATCGTTCGTATTAAAACTAATCAGGAAAAAAATTATTAATTAAAAAGGGAAAAATATAAAATTTCTGATAAAAAAAATATTGTTTTTATTGGCACAAAATATATTTTAACAAGTGAAAAATATATATATATTTTTAAAGTTTGAAATGCTGCTCCATTTTCCAGTTAAATGTAACAGCTTCAACATTGAATGTGTTTATGATATCCTTACAAAGAGAGGATAGAGAAATAATAAGTATATCTATCTGTAAGCACCATGCCTGTCATCATCATCTCTCTTTTATCTTCTCAGAGGAGTAGTGACCTTCAGCAAGTGAACTCTGGTATGCAAAAATGCACCCCAGGGTGTCTTTCCCTGTTTCGGCTTTAAAAAGAGACAATTTTATATCCTAAATCCATAATTTAATATCCTGTCAATAGTTTAGAAATTTGCATTTCAATCTAATGGCCTGGTGTTTATTTTATATGTATAAGGTCACATTTAACTTTTAATAATAATAAGGTCATTTAAACATAACTTTAAATGTAAAAACATCCTTGCAGATTGGACACCTCCTTACAACACACCACACAATAAGCTCGCTTTCAAATTTCTTTAAAAATACCATCTTTGTTAATCATTATCCAGTTTTAATATAATTATAAATATAATGTGGCATAAATTAAAAGAGAGAATTTCAGTACTGATTAGTATTTTTGTAAACAATAGTTCATAATAGCACCTACAAATGATGGCAGAGGGATTTTGAGTGGCATAACTGAAGAATTTCGATATTGTGAGATTGTGTCTGTGCTTCCTGGGTGGGAGTGTTATTATAATCTGCCTACCCTGTCAATCACAGTGACACTAGCTATTCATGGATTTTTTTGTAAGCTCACGTATATGTGTGGGCAAAAAAAAAAAAAAAAAAAAAACCTCTGATTGTGTGTTCAGCTGCTCTGAATGGAGACAATTTTAAATGAATAAGTGAATGTATATGTCTGATTCCCTATAGAGTATTACGTCATCTCTACTGCAATAAAGTCTTATTCATTAAGCTTTCCAGAATAACCTAAACATTCTACAAGTATAAATATGATCATACAACAGTTATTATGGATAAGATGCATTCTACGAGTGATGATATAGAGCATAACAGCACTGGGACGTTTAACTTTTCGTATCACTCCACATCACAGGTGTTCTTACAGGCGTTAATTACACTAACCGTTGATCTCCGCAGGGCGAAAGGAGGTTGTCTCCTTAGGCTTCTAAGTCATTCTGAATAGCCTCTGAACCGTCTGTGTTGTTTTGTTTATAGCTAACACAAGCACTTGCTTTGAAGCTAACAAGCTTCTAAAACAGGGCTTAATTCCAAATTCCTCTCTACACCCTGATCAAGGGCACTACTTAGTGTGTGGGACAACGGATTGTACACCCTACATAGCGCACTAGCTTTTAGTTTAACACTATTTGGGATTCAACCTCAGAACGCCAGGAGGTACAGGGCATAATCTGTTGATGATGAACAGTGTTTGTAAAACTGTTGTATAAAAGCAACATCATACTCAAGGTCATGACAGCCATGCTAATATTCAGTATAACAGCACTATGTCTCATGCAAAAACTTTTAGAGCTCGCAGCCAAACCTTGGACTTACCATGGCCAAATTCTCACACTTACACAGTTTGACCAACAGTTTGCTATGTGTGGGTCATCCACAAACTATTTTCATAAATTTGAAACCACACAAATATCTAGAATGTCTTTGTATGCTAAAATTTCCTTTTGTACAAATATGTTGAATGACAATTCTCCTGCACACAAAGTTGGCAACACAGTGGGTCAAGGATAATGTGAAAGAACATCGACATGTCGCATCATTCTTATCGAAAAGCTTTAGGATGAACTGGACCACAGACAGAGTAGTTTTCAGACAGAGGCATTTTTTTGTCTGTGATCAGTCCCTGGTCTCGATAATGCTCCGACTAAAGACTGGAGGCTGTTATAGTAGGAAATGGTAAACAACAATATGTTAATGCCTAGTGTTTGGAAGTGGGATGTTGAGATAAGCAGGTGTGAGTGTGATGATCAGGTGTGCACATATTTTTGGTCGTTGGTTTTTGCTCTTAACTTTAGAACCAGAAAGATTATTTTGATGTTACTTTTAGATATCAGTTTTGACATTATATGTACAGCATTGATCTGTTTTGTGTGAAGATCCACCGGCTACAACTTGTGTGCATGGCACAGTACAGTACAGATCTTACAGCAGCAGATGGACACATTTAACTAGAATTTGCCATCAGCAAAAAAAATTCATTGGCCGTGATGGATAGACCATAAACGTCCCCTGTGTTTTAATTTATTTCATAGTGTTTCATTTATCTCATACTTTACGAGCAGCTCACGGTGATTGGGATAATTAGCTGAGTGCTGGTTTACTCAGCACAGCCTGATCCATGACACCTGCAGTACCTACCGCAAGCACTCAACCTACCTCAAGAAGCTGTCTTTGAGCTGCCTTTCCATCAAAACATAGCTTTATAAGTAGTGAAAGCTTCCTGTTGTAACGATGTGTGATTAGAGTAAGCAAAAACTCTATCAGCAATACATTCCCCACAAGAGTCTGCGCATCTTTACAAATAACTCTGATGATTCCGATATGAAATTTTACATACATGTATATGCATTTATGATGATGTGCACCCTCGTGCACTCACCCATTTCAGCTTTGCATGCCATTAAGTAAATTACTCATCCGTTTCCGCAGACTTCATTCTAAATCTCATCATTTTTCCATTAAGGACAAGTTTGTTGCATGTAAACATGAGACGCGTTCGCAATTTGTAAAGACTCATACAAACAATATCGACTCATTTGTATCTCCAAGTGCAAGCCAAAGAACCTGAAAGATAAAGAGCGAGCGAGTTTGGAAATGTGCGTGAACGCCGGACAAGCCAGAGTGCCACCCTATCGTCTCGCTACGGTTCTGTAATTACCCACAATTCCCTGCAGGTTATGCTAATGACCGTTGGACTATTAAGTAGGCTATCTATATGCACAGACTGTAATGGATTTGCTCATTATTTATTGTTAATGTGCAAATGCGCTCTCATGATGAGGGGAACGTGATGGAGTTGAGTTTTATATGACGGAGCATCAGAGAAAGAGAGAGAGAGAGAGAGAGAAAGAGAGAGAGAGAGAGAGAGAGAGAGAGAGTGTGTACACTGAACCATGGTTATCATTTCCTAAATCATGGCTGGTTTCTTCTAATGTTACCACCATTTGGATTTAATGGAACACAATACAATTAGTCCAACTGCCATTACAGCAACAGTGTAAAAGACACTTGTTGGACTTTTAAGTCTGTTTTAACACAAACAATTAGTTTGTTTTTTATTTTTTTTATTAAACATTTAATATCTTGTAGAAGAACCTTTGGCAGCAATTACAGCTTTAAATCGTCTTAGATAAGTCGCTACAAAAATGCTTACCAAACCAGGATTTGCACAATTTTTCTCCTTCTTCCTACCAGTTCTGCCCACGCTTCATCAGAAAATATGGGTAGAGTGTCCAAGAACAGCAATCTTCAGGTCTCTTTACAGTTGTATTCTTTCTGTGCATAGGCTCAAGTCTGGTCTTTGGCTGGGCCAACCTGAGACTCGTCCCAAGGCCACTTCAGGACCGTCTCATCTGTCTGCTTCAGGTACGCTGAATGTAGTCATGCTGAAAAGTGAACCCTCGACCCAGTCTAATGATGTGCGACCTCTCGAGCAGGTTGTCATCAAGGACTTTGCTCTATTCATCCATTCTCCGCTTTCAGTTGATAAGCACTCCCTGTTTTGCCAGACATAGCACTTATAGTTCAGTCAAAGCAGATAAATTTTTGTCTCATCAGATCAGAAAATCTTTTCCCTCAGGCTCTCGAGCTTTCTTTAAGTGCCTGCCATATCCATTTTACCCAGGAGTGGCTTCTGTCTAGCCACTCTATCATAACGTCTGATTGATAGTTTTTCTAAGATAGTTGTCTTCCCAGCACGTTCTCGCATTTCTGTGGAGGACTCTCTGAAGCTCTCTTAGAGTGGCCTTTGAGCTTGAGGAAGAGTTCTAGTGGTACTAAATTTCTTCTGCTTCACTCCGATTGAGCCCACTGTGCTCCTGGAAACTTTCAAAGCTTTAGAAGTAGTTCTCTTGTTTCTTAGAAGTAGTACTCTTGCCCAGATCTATGTCTCATCAGAGCTTGATTTTTTTTAAAGGTCTACAGAGAATTTCTTGGACTTCATGGCTTGGTCTGGCACGCATGTAATGCGGGTGTGTGCCTTTGTACATCATGTCCAACCATTTTATTTGACATCAATCCCTTAAAATGTAGAAAGATTAAAGGAATCCGAATAATTTCTGAACTCATTGTACTCAAATTCAAAGAGCTTCAATGTTCATTTTTTTTTTTTTTTTTAAAGGTGGTCTCTGAAACTGTACTGGAGCAATGAATACCATTCTTTCAAAGTATATTCCTTCAGTCTGTGGTTTGATTGTCGTTGCTTCAGAATCTTCTATTGCTCTTCAATTGAGGTGAGATCTGATGATTATAGCCATTGGTTATTATTTATATCTTATTCCTCATCATCATGATTAAACCTGCCAGTGATCCTTTGTGATCTATGAATTGGACAGGGTCATCGGCAGTGTTAAGAAGCTATTATACAGTAAGATATTGTATTGTAAAAGATGGTCTTTGGTTGGTCCACCATTTTGAGCACAGTTACAACACTAATCCTGACACTGACATGATGCTGGTATTAGTCTATCAGGTAGAGTCTATTGCTGGTGGAGCTCAAATTAAGCCCTGTGGTCCAGTCTTGAGGTCAGAATCTGATACTGATGCTTGCTGGGGAGGAGGATTAACACACTCTTCTTCTTTGTCTTTCGGCTGTTTCCTTTCAGGGGTCGCCACAGCGAAGCACCTGCCTCCATCTACCCCATCCTCTTCCCTCACAACAACTAACTTCATGTCCTCTCTCACTACATAAATCTCCTCTTTGGTCTTCCTCTAGACCTCCTGCCTGAACATGTCTAACACACACTGTGCATAAAAAAGAAGCTTTGTCGATTTGTACTCCCTACAAAGTAGACCAGTAAGAAAAGCGTGTCAAATAAAGCGACGAGAATGCACAGTACTTAAAAACCCTATCAACATTACTGAGGCTGGTTCACTTGTGTTACTGTAATGAGCCACCGTTCAAATTACTATCTATTCAGCGGCGGTAATATAATGGGTGCTTACCATTGAGGTACAGGGAAGATGGTGTAGCACAAAGGATGGGACTACTTTCAGAGTTATTTTCTGTGAAGGGAAGGAAAGTATTCAGCATGTCCAAGAGAGTGTAATGGAATGCATTTTTAAGTAAGGAATAGAGTAGCGTCAATGATGTAGTAACTCACTCACTCGCTATACCGTTTATCCTATACAGAGTCATGGGAAGCCTAGAGACTATCCCAGGGTACACCTGGTACAGGGTGCCATCCCATTGCAGGGCACATAAGCACACTACGGGGAATTTGGAAACGGCAATTAGCCTTCTCTTCATGTCTTTAGACTGTGGGAGGAAACCGGAGTACCCAGAGCAAACACACCAAGCACGGGGAGAACATGCAAACTCAATGCACACAGACCCGAGGTGGGAACTGAACACTGATCCTGGAGGTGCAAGGCCACAGTACTAACCACTACACCATTCCACCAGAACAAGTGTGTTAATATAAATATACTCTAACACTTAGGTGGATTCGCCATTTGAATGATTCCCAGCCATATTCATGAAACTCCACCGCCAACATCAATGGAGCATTGGTTCCAACCCTATTAGTGTTTAGTCAGTTCCCAGAACACCAGGACCAGAGTTGAGATTGACTGCTGTATAAAATGATTGACAGAAGGCACATCCTAACAAAATAATAAAAGCACCAGATTTGAAGCCAGTTTTCCAAATGGGTTTTCTCAGCAACTCAAAACACTTTGGTTTAATCCAAATCTGTTGCACCTTTAGGAGCTCAACATCACTAATGTTCATCCACTGTGCACTTCTGCCCTTTAACACGTCCTACATGTCCTCTACGCTGTCTCCGCCCACTCTCCTTTTGTTTTTGCCCCCTTTGTTGTAATCCTGCGGTCTCAACCTCACCGATGCGTCTCAGATTCCTGCCCATTTGCGCTGAAACCAGAGATGCATTGTGGGTAGTGAGTGGTCATAAAATGAAAACACGATCCTCTTCCAAGTCTCTCGAGTCGTGATAACAGCACAAACTCTGCCATCCAACCTACTTCCTTTATTGTAGCAGGTTGTGATATTTTTTTCTTTTTTACATTTTCAGGATAAACACACTCTGTATCAATATTTGATCACAACTGAACCACATCACTTCCATCCATTAACTATATTCGATTCCCACACAGAGCGAGCATAAATGTGGGGGCTGGGTAGATGAGAAAGAGGGTGAGGGAGATGAAATGGGCACCATTAACACAATTATCGGGAGAACTTTGATGGAACGGGGGAAATGGAAAAAGGGTCGAGGAGTAATCCTGTGAGAAAGATATAAATGCACTTGTGTGTCCTTGTGCTGTTCAATAACACTCAGAGATTTGCAAAGACTGGCTTAAAGACATATTACTGCAAGGTAGTCATCTTACATAGTATCCGTCATCCTTCACCACGTTATTTAAGTCACAGCAGTCCAAAATGCAGGCATCGTCTGAAGAGCCGTGTGAGTAAGAGATCTGCTTAAAACTTTTCAGTACTCTAAACACACATTGAAATACAGATTGAGAGCCTATTAATATTTACACTGACTGCGAAGCTGGAGAAATTGAATTGCCAACCTGGCCTTTTACAGTAATATATGCATCCTATCTCCTGCTCATGACACTTCTGAGCTCGGCGTGGCGAGCCGTGAATGCATTTATAATACAAATTTATATTAAAAAAAAGCAACCTGCTGAAATGATGGTGAAGGTCATTCTGTAAACGCTGCATCCTGCAATTACATGGCTGTGGAAGTGCTGATTTGCGTAATACGTACGGCAGCGAAATGAGGTACTTTGTGGAAAGCACCTTATATTAAACACCTCGACCAGCAGTTAGCTGTTTGCGAGTGAGCACAATATAGCAATTAGCCTCGATGAGCCAGACAGGACTTTCTGTTGTTTCTCTAAAACGCAGTGTTTCATTTTGGCAGCTAAATTGGTTTTCGTTTTAGTGAGATTTTTATATTTTTACATATTAATCAGTTTAGTTGATAAAAAAAATGCAGTGATTTGATTCTAGTCAATTAAAAGATTTTAGTGATTTTTTTTTTTTGTTTCCTCCTCCTCTCAAATTTCCCTAATAACGTTCCAAAAAGCAGACACACTAATTTCCATCGTTTTGAAATGGAATTACAAATCACTTCGCAAATGTGCATTGCCATGATTGGTTCATGTTGTGTGGCATGATGGCATTCTCTGAGGCATGGATTTCACTAATGAAAAACAATATTCTCCATCATGCTGGTTCTAACTGTCTTGAATAGTGGCTGACAGATGTGAGTGACTCGAGATCCGCACTATGTCCTGGCCATGCCACTGAGTTGATATGCCTTTCCTGAAGACAATTATTAACACTATTTGCACTGGCATAAGATGCTTTATCATTGTGAAAATTACTGCACCCTCAAGAGATTTTATAAGGTAATAAAAATTATGATTTACAAATTCTCTCTGGGATTAATAAAGTTAACCATCCAAAGACCACCCCATCCTGCCATCCACCCGCCCACCTACCACCTATCTATAACTCTCTCTGTCTCTCTATCTACTGTACGCTATCTGTAAAATTCAGTTATTTGCCACATGTACTGCACAGTGAAAAGAGTTTTTCAGCAAATATCCCAGTTAGGAAGCACAGAGTCAGCTAGGATACAGTGTCCTTGAAACAGATATGGTTAAGGGCCTTGATCAAGGGCTCAACAGTGCCTGCTTCAACCTTCAACCTTAATATTTTGAGCCATTGCCCCATTATATAGACAAAACTGTTTATATGTACACCCCTATGCAGAGCAACTTTTTGATTATCACATTATACATCTGAACAGTTAAGGGTTAAATGCCCAATAGGCGCAACTTGGTGATGGTGGGGTTTGAACCTGGGACCTTCTAAACTGTAGGATAATGCCTTAACCAGGCATTAAGCAAGCTACCCTTGCTCCTCACAGAATGAGAAAAGTGTCCACAATTTCAGTGTACCTCTGTGCAATGATTGCTATCTGGTGCTTTTCCTGGCATACAACTCCATATCATAAATGATTGGGGAAATTTAATAGTTTTCTTCAGGGAGTCATCTGCATACATGTATACTTGATTAGACCTGCACCAGATTTAATCACTAAAGATCACTTTACTCCAATCATCCACACTCCATCATTCTTCTCTTGAGCCCGCTGTTACCTTATTTTCTTGTTTTCCTAATTCTCACCTCTGGCTTATCCATTACTTCTACAGCAGTCAGCCATCGCTGACTCGTTATGATCACTTGAAAAGTTCCAGATTCTCACTTCGGTCTAGTGACTACACCGAATATTCTCTTAGGATGTAACCGTAATGAATCTGTAGCCATTCATTCACAGCAGCTAAGGTTTGTCGCTCTAGAGGAGATGAAGTTCAAGTCTGGATAAATATATAAGCTGGTTCGGATGAGCGGAAAAGGCTAAGGGCACAGGATGCATGATCTGCTGGCTCCCATTGGAGTTTGTGTCACACACGTAAATTGAATTAGATGATATTCAATACACAAAAGCAAAACAGCAAGCAGGATCTGAGTCATCGCGGTCTGAGCCATCAAGTCCTCATTGCCGCGATAATGCAATCTCTGCGACTGACCTTGCTGATACTAAACAGCGCTGCTGGAGCAATTGAGTTTGGATCACGGTGCGGTTGAATTCTCTATGATGATTGGTCATTATGTTGATTAATTGTCTGTTATGGCAGCACTGACAGCTGTTCGGGCAAAGAATCAAATCTAAAAAAAGTTTGATTTTAATAAGCTAGTTCTAGTATGTTATTGTTTTTAACTAACAGCTTACACATAAAAAATTTTTTATTACTTGTCTAATTGTTAAAGTTTGGAAATTTCGAACTTTTTTTGGAAGGAGTCTCCAGCATTAGGACTTTGGAAACTAATATCTGTAAGTTTTTTTCTCTCTCCAGAGGAAGGAAATGAAAAATAAGGCTACTATAATGTAAATGATATCAGGAATTTATTTCACAGACGTTCCACAACATTAAGCTGAACCTCCATTTAGAATATTCTGGCATCAGCTCTTTGGTCTTCTATTTGTCCCACCCACAAATAGGATTATCGTATTTAAAAAAAAAAAAAAGTGGGTAAGAAATTAAGCTGAGTCTCAGGCATTTAATGAAGACTCTTTACTTGTCCTGCGAGCGGTCAATAATGGCCGCCATCAGCGCAACCGTCTCGGCTATAGACAGGGCTGTTCTCGATAATTAGCAATTAACCTCTTTATGCAGCTCTGTGGAGAGCCGCTCCAACCTCACTGGACTCCCCTGACAGTGGTGATGCACCATGTGTGTCTGCCTTGCTTACAAGATTTGGAGCGCAGAAATACAATTAGCGCGATCAATGTTTTATGATCTAAAATGTACTTTCATTGTCTCCACTGAGCCGCCAGCATATGCTGAGGGACCGATGCGTTTGCAAAACACTCAAGGGGATTTCTAAAAAGAAAATATACTTTGTTGAAAAATCTGAATAAGGGCTAAGAGTAATACAAGCCCGATATCGGTTCTATGAAAAATATAGATGGAATAGAATTAAGAATAGGATTGCTGGCAGGTATGTGGAATCTGGTTACCAGGAATCAAGCGTGTCAAAGTTAAAGAGGATTCTATCTTTGGTATACTTTGCATGATGTTAAAATAGGACCTGGATGGGTCAAGAACTTACTTGCTGGAATGTTTTCGGGGAAGAGGTAGGAAACTGGAGAACCTGAAGGAAACACTATACAAACAAAGACTGGATGTTATGAATAAACTCCAGAGCTGTAAGGCTACTTGATGCACCACAATTTTAACAACAAAATTCCACAAATGGCACACAGTGATGTAGTGGTTAGCACTGTGGCCTCGCACCTCCAGGGTTGAGGGTTCGATACCCAACTTGGGTCTGTGTGTGTGGAGTTTGTATATTCTCCCTGTGCTTGGTGGGTTTGCTCCAGTTTCCTCACACAGTCCAAAGACATGCAATTTAGGCTAATTGGCATTCCCAAATTGCCCTGTAATACAGTATGTGTGCCCTGCAATCGATTGGCACCATGTCTAGCGTGTACCCTCCTTGTGCCTCCTGGGATAAGCTCCAGGTAATGTAATACTGTAACGTGATAAGCAGTATAGAAGATGAATAAATGGATGAATTTCTCCATCTAGACCTCTTTTGAGCGGGCCAGAGGCAACCACAGCAAGGTAAAGCTTCTTACATTTGTCGTAAGGATGGAACCTTGAGAGGAACCAGTTACAGTACTCTGGCATATAAAGAAAGAGTAAATGATACAATCCTACCTCATGGGTTTGGATTTGATCGTGCAGGAACCACATCAGAGAGTTGGCCCAGATAACCAAATGCAATGATAATCAGAGGAGGGAAACATACCAAATGTTATGTCAATTTGGTGAACGTTTCTATGTGGTACTA
The DNA here is from genome assembly GCA_028565275.1 of Leiocassis micropogon. Taxonomy (NCBI): domain Eukaryota; kingdom Metazoa; phylum Chordata; class Actinopteri; order Siluriformes; family Bagridae; genus Leiocassis; species Leiocassis micropogon. The sequence goes on from JAOVVA010000037.1 coordinate 32,840,208, forward strand.
CTGGTGGTAGAGCAGTGTGTTGCTCCAAGATACCATCTACATAAAGTTTTACATGGGTTTCCTTCCACCTTCCTAAAACATGTCAGTCGGTACATTGGCCATATTAATTTATCCCTTGTTCATGGTGGTCTGAGATGACCTGGCTTTCCATGCATGATGTTTCTTAAGAGTTCTCCAGCTTCAAAAAAAATGTAGAAAAAGCTTAGTGTGGAACACTTTCTGAAAACATACTTGTAATGTGCTGGGTCATGACAGAAATCCAGCACAAAATGTACAGAAGTTTCAACATTTTGAAACTTTGGTGGAAATACTTATGCAAATCACTACAAGTTCATAACCTAGCAACCTGCGAACATGGTTGTGTTCTTTCATTCTTGTATTCATTTCGTTTAACACACATCAACGAGTTACAGTGTCCTCCTCCTTCATCAGTTGAGCACAAGTCGGACAGTTGGTCGCTCAGTTGTTTCTCGGCCAGCTGTGCGTTTCTGGTTCATTAAATCATGCAGAAGAAATGTGACATGTGGAACTACTCATGATCCAAAGCATGTGTGAAGCATGGTAATATGTACGTGAAAGCCGGTCAAGTGTTTATTTGCAACACAATTATAGCTGATAATCACTACAGGATAAAAAGACATTTTATTTAAAGAATATAGACGTCTGGTGTATCTTTCCTTCAAAAGAGTATTAACATCAATTCAGATCCTGGGCCGCTTCTTTTCTACAAAGTAATATGAATCGTAAATACAATTTGACAAAATTCTCCATCCTTGGTCTTATTGTGGAATAATTAGAGGTGGGCATCTATCCAATATGCAAAGACTTGCCCAGTCCTGGTTTTTTGTCTTCTCATTTGTATCACTGTGAATACATAGGCTGACCCTTCATTAGTGCTCTATCCTGGTCATGGTCCTCGTAGTGCAAGAGCCTATCCTGGGAACGCAGGGTGAGAGGTCGGACACCAGGTCATCACTGGGCATCGTGCACACAGACATTAGGGCCAATTTAGTGAAGCAAGTTCACCTGCTGATTATTTTACTTGGAGATGGGAGGCCACCACAGACCCAAAAGAAAATACACAGAACACAGGGAGAACATACTGGGCCACTTTTGGGAGAGAAGACCTGGAGTTTTAGAGATGCTATGACCCGGTCATCTAACCATCACGTGAAAGTCACTGATCTTTTATGCTTACCAATTCTTTCGACTTGCAACACCTCAAACTTTGTTCACTAGTGGCTCTACATATCCCACCCTTTGACATGTCATTTTAACAATATAATGATATTCACAATACTTCTGTATTCAATGTTAATGCTGATTAGTTGGAAAAGCTTCACAAAACCTAAATCAAGATGGACCAGAAATCCAAAGAGGCAATGTTACCAGCTCTACCATTGTAAATGATCCATAACCCATTCAAATTCCAATCGTAATCGTATTCCAATCAGGGAATCATTTACCAGCCACATATCACATTTGATTAGAAAAGATAAATAGCTAAATAAAAAACTCAAGTTGGCTTGAACGAATAACAGCCCTAAAAGTATCCGGTCCTGCATTTAAAAAGATTTTGCTGCATCACGTACTGGATACTTCTGAACCCCTATCCTATTTGATGCTTCCTTGATCCCGCATCCTTCAGCACATGACCCAAAAATCACAAATCCAATCCTCGATCATTAAAGTACCAAATCTTAAAACATCCTAAGAGGGAATCAAACTACAAGGAGAGATCGAAGCTTTTAGACCAAGAATATACATGTGCTTCCTACATGCAACTTATTTTTTTAAACCTGATGTGAATGTGTGGTATAAATGCTCTACTTCTTGATAAAGGATTCAATAAAAGGAACCAAAGACACAAAATTGAACACAAAAGAAAGACTGATGCTTCGTGATGAGCAGTATCTTGTTCAGGGTCAAACAGCAACACTTCAGCATGTGACTTAGACATGGAATGATTGGATTAAAGATACTGGTTGTGCGCAATCACCGCTGCAAATTAAATAAAGTGATTTAAACGGGAGGCTTCAGGAAGCAAGATCGTCTCGTTTTACTTTAGTAAGAGTTTCCTTAATTAATTCCAGCCATTTCCTTTTCTTACTTCTTCTGAAGGAATATCTAAAACATGAGGACAGTAAATAAGGAAAAGTGCAATTACAGAAATAAAAAGGTTTCAATGCAGTGATCTCTTAAAATGAGACCCTACTGCCACCTGGTGGATGAAAATGCAATATAGAGAAAGGAAATAAAGTGGGGGAGGGGGCATTTCTTAAAATTCTTTATTCATAAACTTGATGCAAGTTTACAAATTTGTATGTACAAGGTCAAAATTACACGATGGAAAACAAACGAAAAAAAAACAACAACAAAAAAAATAAAATCAATGCATGCTAACAGTGCATAACCCCTTCCTTCCCCAGCATAAACCAACCAGAACTGCTCAGAGCGTTTAAGATTCAAATCACTACAAGACTTGCACTTAACGATAAGGTAAATCAATCTCTCTGGGCGTTTGAATACCTTTCTCCATATATTCTTCATGAGACATCGGGGTTAAATAACACGGTTCTGTAACAAAATGCCCTGTTCATACTGTAGTACGATTCCCTCGTGGGCTCTTTATCTTAACTGTTGGAGAGCACACATGTAGTTCGGTTTGATGTTTTGAAGCAAACAAGAGGCTTCCAGGAGTTTGGGTCAGTGTCAACCAAAAGAAAGCTCCAACAGCTTCAGCTGTATTGAGGCTTTATTGTTTTCACATCACCTGCTGCTCTCGATCTTGCAGACACACCCAGGGAACAGGAGTAAACATGCCTGAGAGACTGCGGCGAGACGCTACAACCCAATCCACCATTCAACAAAAAACATTGTGTAAAGCCACAAAACGTTTGCTTTGCTAAACACAGTGTAGGCATCTGCTTTTCCCAGGATTATTCACAACACGAGTGCCAAACTAATGCTGAAGATATACGAGCGTGCTCTTGCTTATAATAAAACCACTAAAGCGCTGGGAGAAAATCAGATTTAAAATAGGGTGGAGGAAAAAAAACAAAAAAATAAAATAAAACAAAAAAAAGTTGGACTTTATTATAGAAAGGGATGGGATGCCAGATCTTAAAGCTTCTATATCAAGGCTTCACTCTCGTAAATATTAAAAGTCATGCGAGATGTGAAAGAAAATTCCACCCTGAAACACATTAAACGAGTTTCTATTAAAATACTCTAAGAGTCAGGTGCTTATCAGTGGTGTGCTTTTAATTTATTTTTTTCTTTCTTATTCCGGTCAGTGGTTGTCTACTGCTGTGCTAATCTCATTGTTGCGTCTCCATTGTAAATCGACAAGCAAACAAAAAGTGTTCACTTTCTCACTCACCGTCAGACTAATGAGAAATCCAGTGTAGAAACGATACAGATGTTGGAGCAAATGGTAGATGCAAAAAAACAGCTAATATGATGATCGAATCCTTGTGACATGGCTCTAAGAATTACTGATCTATGAAATGAAGTTAAAAGTTTCAAAGCTGTAGAATCCGATCAGTTTGAGAGATTTTTCTTTTTGGACAGACTGAGAGACGAAAGCACGGCCACATCGCTCTTGTAAGGTGAAATGAGAGGATAAACCCCCAAAGCACCATTGTCAACACCGGTGAAGGTCACTATGGGTCATAAATTGTTAAAGTGTGCAACATGCCAACGAAAGATGTGTAATCTAAAATCCTCAGAATTTGACTAGAACATAAACCATGGACAAATTTAAGGATCACAAAGTTAATTCTAAAGTCATTCAGGGTGGATTTTTCCTTAAATACAGACAACACTATACCCCTTGCCAGTTCATATTGCTGCAGAAATCATCATCACATCCTCCCTTTTTTGACCCAAAAATTTAATTTGAGACGCCACCGATCAACAGTAACAATAAGCTATTTAAAGGTGCATGTGAATAATAACTGAACGACAATGACAATAATAATAATAATATGGTAGGCATTTAAAACAGAAAAGGATGAATATTGCCCATTTGGATCAACATTTCTGGTCAAGGAAGAGACCCTTTAAAGGGGGGGCGGGGGGGGGAGGCTCGGGTCATGAACCAACTGACTGCGTGTAGATTAGGAAGCTGATCAGAAGGAAGAGTTAAGGCCAAGCTGTAATCTAGGCACATCTACACTGTGGACAGCAATGTTACAAAAGGGAATCTTTTTTTTTTCCTTTTCTTTTTTTAAGGCAAAAATGGTCATGTTACAGATTGAACAGGGCATCATAAATAATTCTCATTATTTGGTGGCTCTCGTTAATAAACGCTGCATAATTGTACTGACTGCTTAACACTTCGACCTTGCTATGAGCCCGATTTGACAGGAAACAAACGGGGAAAAAAAAAAGGGTTTACATAACGGCGTCAATGTCAATGTAATAAACACAGCAGGAATCACACTGGTTAAAGAGGAATGGTCAACAATTGCAGTTAATGACAGCGTAAGCCACACAGCACTTCCATTCTTATAAGGGGAGAAAAAACAAACGAAAAAAATAATAATTATAAAAAATAAAACAGCAGTAGTCATCATAATGTGTACATAAAACATGTTTAAAATATTCCTTTTTGTCAAAATGAGGATATCCATTAAGTAATTTATCCTTGTTCTGTTTGCGAGATAAATCTTCAAGGATGATGTTGCACGGCCACGCAGGCATGTTTTTAAGTTTGAAATTCAAAAGTTCAATCTCTGCGTATTTTTGTCTTTTAGAAGTTTACTTGCAGGCGAAAATCCCTTCGATGACTTTACAGTGAACATGTCAGACTTTCCAATGGGGGGGAAAAGCTCACGAGAGAATGACAGGATGGAGTCGTGATGGAATTGAACCTCCATCGCTTTATTTATTAAAAAAGGAAAAAAAAAAAAAGTGGATTCTTCATGAAGTATCGATCGCTTGAGTCTCATCCAGGCAAACCTAATGCCTCCCCCTTGCCTCTTTCTCCATTATGTTCAGGTTTTAAAAGTCTTAAAGAAATAAGGGAGGCTTGGGTGAGCGCTGATGTCCAAAAGTTTGTTATTTATTAGAAACCTTGGCATTGATGCGCAGGATGACTCCGGCCGTAAGACGTCTGTCCATGAAGCGGCAGGTCACGGGGCATCGCTCGAAAAAAATCTGCCGTGTCAAATTTCGCTCTGCCAACCAAAACAGCCAAAGAGAAAGCAGGAAGAGCGGAGAACTAGCGGGACAGAATGAGCGGTGATGCGTAGTACAGGGGACGCGCTAAGAGGAGTATGCTTTACCCGTTAACTCTCCAAGCTTGCTTGGTTCACAAGTCTATAATCCAGACGTGATGAATCTCAGACTAGCAAGACGATGAAAGGGTGAAAAACAACAACAACAAAACAAAAAATAGATAAAGAAAGGGGAGGGAAAAAAAAACGTAAAAGAAAAACAGCTGTTGACTCCAATGTAGTCTGTCCTGGTTCTGAATGAACAGATGTTTTTCCGTCTTATCCGTCTTCTTTGGGTGGTGTGTACCAGCCTGCAAGGATCAAAGTCATACACACGACATTGAGAAACTAAACAAACTGGTCTGGAAACGTTCAAGACAAAGAGAAACATTAGAACATATCTACATCAAAACAATGTCTGTCTGTAATGTGCAAACAAAATATGACAAGCCCGCTCAAAGTCCCGCATGGCAACGTACAGGCAGATTCTACACTCTGACGCGGTTATAAGAAACCCTTAGAAGCAAGACCTACATAAAGCGCAATATAGTCTATCCTGAATCCTAATTTACTGCTGCATATAAATGGCTGCATTACACACAACGTCATGAAAAACATCTAAAAGTACGAGTACTTTTTTTTTTTTTTGTACTTGAGGATACTGATGCTGAAATGATGACTTTTAACCCAAGATGAGCATTAATTTAATTACTCTTTACACGCTGGTGGCTCCTGTTGGGTACTCTGGGTACCATATGTAAGGTGTAAAAGTGCACGTTGAACTCCTAAACACAACATTTAATCATCATCATCATCTTGGTTTATAATATTTTCTTAAATGTGGGAAGTAACTTTACGCTCCCTGCTTGGTCTCACTAAAATACAATAAATAAACCATTTCATACAAAGCAAATGGACGACGCTAAAATATCAACTGCTTTAAAAATTTTAAGACACACACAACTAATACTAACTTGATCATCCTGCTCAGCCTAACAGAAAACATATTACAGAAAAACCACACACTTCAAATTACATTACCGGATTTATATTCTAACACACTGCTTACACTCATCTAAACCTGACGGAGACGGAGTAACATCTGATTCGAATCACATAAAAGCAACAAGTTACCGTTCTTTTCATGGATCTGCACCAGTGATTTGTATGACTGCTGTGCTCTGGCAAGATTGTATTGGTTCTAGGAGGAAAAACAGACACTGGATCAAAATGACATCACAGGAAATAGAAGAAATAAACAAATAATTCAGAAAAAAAACGTCAAAACAAAAAACATTCTTTGTGACTAGAAAGATTTTCTCTAAATGTGTACTTTCCATGACATTTGAGCTCTGTATTTATTTGGGATTAAACACTTCATGACATGCTGTTACAGGAAATTAATCAATTCAATTTTATTTATATAGCGCTTTTAACAATTGAAATTGTCGCAAAGCAGCTTTACACAATCAAAGAATTATTTAAGTGTGTATGAGATGCGATTGTGTATGAATCAAATGATAAGATTGTCCCTGATGAGCAAGCCGAGGACAATGGGGACAGTGGCAAGGAAAAACTCCCTGAGATGGTAATAGGAAGAAACCTTGAGAGGAACCAGACTCAACAGGGAACCCA
>JAOVVA010000037.1:32861479-32874950 GCA_028565275.1 Leiocassis micropogon
AAAATCCAGGAGACTTGGGACACGAGGCGGGGTACACCCTGAATGGAGGTTTTCCTGGAAAAATCACATGTAATGGTAGCATGCAAGCGTGAGGATCTGCACGCAGACGGAGCCACTCTAAAAAGTAAATAAATAACGGCACAATGGCTTAGTGGGTAGCACTGCCACTTTGCACCTCCAGGGTCGAGGGTTCGATGCCCACCTCGGGGTCTGTGTGCATGGAGTTTGCCATGTTCTTCCCGTGCTTGGGTTTCCTCAGGGTAATCCGGTTTTCTCCCACTGTCCAAAGGCGTGCAGATTAGGCTAATTTGTGTTCCTAAATTGCCTGTAGTGTGTAAATGAGAATGAAAGATTGTGTGTGCACGCGCACCCTGCGACGGATTGGCACCCCGTACAGGGTGTACACCGTGTCGTGCCCCAAGTCTTCTGAATTAGGTTTCACACCCCCACGACACTGTGTAAAGAATAAGGCAACAGACAAGGATAATTTTTTTATTTATTACATTTTTTTTTTACTTAGGACCCAACATTTGGAAAAACTCTAGAAATGAACAGAACAGTTCTGAGATCAGCTCTAGAGTCGATTGAACCAGTTCTGCTATTCTAGAACGGTTTAATCTAGAAATTTCTCAAACACAACATTACTATTACACTCCTGACTGTTACAATAACGCTTTGACACAGGAGACTCCTTCAATGCGTGCTAATCAAATCTCCTTACAAAAAATTTACAACAATCATTACACACATTTTGTTTGTATTTTTTTTTTAATAAGGTAATTAAGTACCTGTGCACGGCGTTACTATAGAAACGACATGGTATCGGTTCAAGCGCTTTAACAGAGTATCATGTGATTTGTAATTAGTAATTACCCCCCCAACAGCAACTCCAAAAGTGTTTCCAACTACAGAAACTCTGAAACGAGAAGTCAATTCAATCGAAAATATTAGCATTATTAGCATAACTAAAAAAAAATTTTAAAAACGAGAAAAAAAAACAAGTCAACAGCTAGCTAGGTTAGCAAAGATGCTAACGCTAGCGACAACAAATTACGTCGCTAACTACCGCCATGAAACTAGCTAAATTGCTAAACGCTCCCTTTTTCAGTTCAACAGAAAAAGCTAAATAAGACTAGATTGCAAACAATCGACGCTTATATGCTAATAACGTTATGTTAGACATGCTAAACATGCTAACGTTATTTGTTTACGCTGCTATTTAAAACACGACATAAAATGAGGGAATTGAATAATTTAATATTTGTTTCAGGAGTTTTTATTACTCTATAGCTGGTGTCTTTACTGCTACCTAATACAATATTTTCCTTCGGGATCAATAAAGTCTTCGCTAACGTTAGCTTCTAGTCTGCTACCCTGAAAGGCCGGACTACAAATGGCGTCCTATTCCATATTTAGTGCACTCATTAGGGAGGTCAAGACAAGCTTTGTAGAGTGCGCCTAAACAGGGAACAGGGGGTAATTTGGGACGCGACCCAACTTTTCTTTTATGCGCCAGGAGGTTGGCGTTTCTTACCGTGATATTGCAGTGGATAATGAGAAGCTTCTCTCCGGTCACGTTAAACTGGCAGCTCAGCTCATCAGGCTTCCAGTCGATGATCCTGAAGCGTTCGTGGTTTGTGTCGAAAATGGACTCGAGAAACTTCAGCTCGGCCTTCAGTCCCGAAACCGACATCTTGCGCTCATCTCCGGATAAAAAGCACTAGACTGGACCCGATGTAGTCACGTAACAGAAAGAAAAAACGAACAAGACCGCAACAAATAAAGAAACACGCGTTATTTTAGCCTTGAAAGCTAACGATAGCTAACTTAGCTAGCAGGCTAATAACAACGCCTTCCTTGACTTGGTGCGTTCGGGTTTTTCCCCCTCAGTGTTTTTGTTGCTGTCACAGAACCAACAAACACCCAGTTTCTTGCTTATCAAAAACCCATAATGTGTCATCTAACCACTATCCCTTGCCTTTTACCCCCTGGTTGAATAAACTGTTAAAAAATATACCCCAGCAGTGGCTCTCTCGCTGTGAGTCGTGGCGCTAAACGGAAGAAGATTCTTTCTGGGGTTTAAAGATGACCGTTCGTCTCGTGAACGCGCATTTCCCAGCGTACTCCGCGCGCCCATAGCGAAGGAAAGCAGAGGCCGCGATGCGAATCGCGCGCTTGTCGATACAAAGTAAACTTCGTAGGGTGTACAAGGCATTATTTCAGACCATATGTAGTGCATTCAGGTAGGGAGGAAGGAGCTATTGCGGACTCAACCATGCACTGCTGTGCTCTGTAGCGTCTAGCAAGTTATTCTGGTTTCCTTATGACTTTAATCAAAAGTATTTGCCATAAAGAATTATAAATTGTATATATAATCCACGACCTTTTAACAAATAAAAATGTTATCTGTAGAATAAAATCAGCACACAGTAGTCCTGGCTCTTTTGGCCCCCCAAATCCTAAAGGCCCTGTTCTCTTGCATTGACACCTAGCTGGGCACATTTTAGATCATGATGTCCAAGAAGTTCATCCGTGTGCAAACAGTTCTGAAATCAGCTCTTGAGTCTCAACTGATTGATTCAGTTCAGCTATTCTAGAATTGTTCTTAGAACTGTTTTATCTAGACATTTCTCAAACTGAACATTGTTACAAAACTTTTGACACTGGAGACTCCTTCCACAAGCACTAATCACCTCATCACAAATACTTTACCATAGCAATAATTACACTTATTTTACACTTACTTTTTACTAGAGGGTACCTGCGGGGTAGATCCTGACACCTGCATGCTATCATTACCTCTAAATGAAGTGTGCGGTCAACTCCCTGCCGCTCCTCACACTGCCCCAATGTTTTGTTAGCCCTTAATTCTGACTGTTGTTTACTGTTACATTTATTAACCAACATGACCTGCCCACAGCAATGTTTTTTTAGGTGGCATTTTTCTTTTAAAAAACTGCCTACTGTTACTTTTGGTGAAAAACCGTGACACTGCCTACCGTACAGTACGCCTCATATATTGATGTAAAGATGATAAAGGCACAGCCTACTATGACATTCAATGAAGAATGCCTGTGAAACGCCTGTGACAGAAATACCTGCCCTCACACGCCTATGACGAAACTTCCTGCACTCGCACGCCTATGACGAAACTTCCTGCACTCGCACGCCTATGATGAAACTTCCTGCGATCACAGTAAAGTTGATGATGACTTTACTACTGTAACATTCATTTAAGTACTTGTGCTTTATTAAGGAAGTGGCCATTAAGGATTCAACAATGCCCTACTGAGCAAGTTATTCTGGTTTCTTTATTACTTTAATCATGAGTATTTGCAAGAAATAATAAATAGTACATATAATACATAAACTTTTACAAAAAAAAAAAAAAATGGCACAATAAAATCAGACGGGCTTCCCTTGAGCCCTAGAGGCACTCCAACCCCTAGAGGCCCTGTGTAATCTTTTCTTTTATTTGTCTTGCATTGACACCTGGCCATATTTTATCCATCTAAATGATTTAAATAATGTGCAAAATGTTAGAAACCAAATACAGCACAGTACAGTGAAACCTTGATTATTTTTGGGTTGTGGAACAAATCATAGGAGTTTCCATTATTTCTCATTGGGAAATGTATGGGTGCTTTGATATACAAGCACACTTCCAGAACGAATTATGCTTACAATCCATGGTTTAACTGTAATTCATTTGGTATTTTTCATTTACAACATACTGTAGTGTACACGGATGGCATGGTGGAGTAGTGGGTAGTAGCATTGTGGCCTTGCACCATCAGGGTCGAGAGTTCAGTTCCCACCTTGTATGTTCTTCCTGTGATTGGTGAGTTTCCTCCCGTAGTCCAGAGACACGCTGATTGGGTAAATGAGCGAAATTGTAGCTCAGAGTGTTAAGGCACTGATGTTTATGCCCTAGCTCCACCAAGCTGCCATTGTTGGGCCCTTGAGCAAGATCCTTAACCCTACGCACACTCTCATTCACATTGGTGCCGTATTATGGCTCACCCTGCGCTCTGACCCACTATGCTGGGATACGTGAAGGAAGAATTTCACTGTGCAGTAATGTACTGTATATTTGGCGGTACAGGCTTAGTGGTGCCTTACACCTCCAGGGTCGGGGTTCAATTCCTGCCTTGGTTCTCCCCGTGATTGGTGGTTTTCATCTGGGTGCTCCAGTTTTTTCACACAATTCAAAGACATGCATGTGTGAATGAGTGTTTAAGTGTGCATACAGTATGTGTGTGCCCTGTGATAGATCGGCACCCTGTCCAGGGTGTACCCCACCTAGTGCCCCAAGTCTTCTGGGATAGACTCCAGGTTCCTGCAACACTGTATACACGTTGAACAGTTTAGATTAAGAGTAAGTAATGTATATGTGACAAATAAAGGCTTAACATGAATTTTATTTAGAATTAACATAAAATAATTAGCATTCCCAAAATTGCCTGGTGTGTGTGTGTGTGTGTGTGTGTGTGTGTGTGTGTGTGTGTGTGTGCAATGATGAATGAATGAAGATACTGTACACGATTTCATTCACAATTTACCTTTATGCATTTTCTCAGCCTCTGCATCAATGTTAAATTAATTCGTATTAATTTGACATTCTGGCTCAACATATCCCCACCGGTTCCTGACTTTTCAGACACCCTCTGTAATGCATGCTTGCGAACCCGTTCACTCTTATCCACCACACAAAGCAAATGCCGTTCTGCAAACCAACTCAGTATAATCTCTACAGATTAAGATTCAATTATTTGTCACATGCACTTTACACACAGTGAAATGATTTTTTTTTCACATATCCCAGTTAGCGTCGCCGGAGCAGATAGGGTTAAGGGCCTTGCTCAACGGCTCAAAAGTGGCTGCTTTGTCAGTGTTGTTGATTGAACCCTTGACCTTCCGATCAGTAACCTGGAGTCTTAATCGCCGAGACTGTCCCTTAAAAGCAACAATATCCTGTAAAGGACACTGTGGTGCAAGCAACCAATATTTACCTTAGTTAGTCTCCAGGGTGTCTGTGAGTCACAGCGAGGAAGTCTGTAGTTTCTTTGTTATTTTGTTACTGTAGTTATTAAAGTTCGGATTTATTGTTGAGTTGTTCTAGTTGCTACTTGTTTGACTGGTTAGTTAAATTGAATAGGTTTCATTCCAAACATCACAAAAACAAGCTAGGCTGATAAATAATATTAACTTGGGTATAAAGCATTCTGGAAGTGGAAAGTTTAGGAATAAGTCTTTTTAGTGACATGACCTGTGAAATGTATTTTACATTTAAACAAATGCATTTACATGCAAAACATTTGAAAACCCCTGCTGTAGGGACCTTTCATCCATTCATCTGTGGTCTCTAGGTTTCACCCTAGATTTAGGGATTGCCAGGCCACCGAAGGCATACAGTAAATCACACACCGATCATGAAATCATCCTTTAAACAAAAATGACTAGAGGCATAACCGTGACTGGCAGTAAAAAAAACCTCAAGCACATGATCTCAGTGCTTTAGGATTCAGAGAGCTGGGAGGCCACAGGAGCACGCCAAAGGGAGATGAGTAAAGGCTGAAATGGGAGCAGACAGGCGCGAGGAGGCTCGCTGAAGCATGGCAAACTCAAAATGTAAACAGTCCCAGCGCTCCCTCAGGAGTTAACCCCCTTTACCAACATGCATGTGTGAGCGTCTCACGATACAGACCTGTCAGCCCACATTTTGCCATGACGGTGGTCCAGAGAAGCAACAGAGAGTCAGCGACATTTCACACACAGTGGGGAGGTGGAAATGGGTTGGCAGGTCACACGGGAACTGGACCTGATCTGAGATATGGCTCTCTGGCTATTATGATAATAAACATTAGAACTATATCACTTACAGTTGATCAAAGTTAATCAACAGATGTAAAATAATTTATTCGACTCAAAATAAGTGCTTAGGTAATGTTAATAAGGAAAATTATAAAATTAGATCAAATTATCAAAAGTCCTAAGCGGTTATTAAAATCTTTTAAATGCCTCTAAGCACAAATTTCTAAGAATATGAGAACCACTAGGAGAGCCACAAGATGGCGTGAGAGACCACCATGATACCTTTACTCCTCCAGGCCCGTCTCTCCTTGGTTCTCCAATATCTTGTATGTTGTATTGTCTCATAATTTAGGAATGGTCGATATTGTATGCATGAACTAAAAGTAAATAAATAAATAAGTAAATAAATCAAATAAACATACAGACAGAGTTTTAGCTAATGTTCATAATCAAATATGAGAATGGGGACTCAGTGACCATGGGATGAGGAACAGGTTTGAGTGTTTCAGAAACTGCTGATCTTCTGTCTAATGTTTAAACAGAATTGTGTGAGGAAAAAAATGAAGCAAGGGGCAGATCCATGACCTGAAAAGTCTTGTAAAGGAGAAAGATTAGTCTGGTTAGCGCTGACATGAAGGCATTATTAAATTAAAAATAACATTTTTGGTGATAAGAAAAGCATCTTGAACATTGAGGAAGACTGAGCTAAAACAGCAATCAAGATCCAAGAACTCAAATGAGGCTGAAGTTGGCACAGCTGATATTACTCTTGCTTATTTTTGTATACAGGGTGGTGGGGGGCCTGGAGACTGTCCCAGGAGACTTAGGGCACGAGGCGGGGTACGACACAGACACACACGCTCATTCACATACTACCGGCAATTTGGAAAGGCCAATTAACCTAATTAAACCTCTAATCTTTGGAGTGTTGGAGGAAACTGAAGTACCCGGAGGAAACCCACCAAGCACGGGGAGAACATGCAAACTCCATGTGCACAGACCCAAGGTGGGGATTGAACCCGGACTGTAGAGGTTCAAGCTTACGGTGCTAACCAGTAAGTCACCGTGTCGTCCCAGCTGATATTAGTGTTGACTATTTTATTGGTTTTATTACCAACTAAATTACTAACATTTAACCATATATATTTAAATCGGTAAAATGTATAATGCCTTATTTTGTTTGTTTTGATTATATATATCCTAAACAGATACAAGCATTCTATTTACTTATCCAACAGGTCTGTCTTTACAAAGGAAGTAATGTAGAGCTTTTTTTTATTTTTCAAACTATGACTTACTTGTTAATGAAGGCATAAAGCTGTCTGATATTTATAGAAGACTTCAAGCAAAGTACAGTGATGAGACTCTTAGCTGCAGTAAAACATTTGCATTATGCCAGACTGAGGTGGTTCGGAGCCAACTGCAGTCGCTCCCATGAACATTCAGCGAGTGGAACGCCTGGTCCTTGAAAATCGAAGGATAACCTGACATCAACTATGTAAGAACTGTACACACAATCATTCAGCAACACCACTTGCACATTACAGGACAAGAGCAGGGAGTTATTGCCACATCCTCTGTACAGTCCTGACCTCACTCAAAGCGCCTTCCACATATAATATAGAGAAATAAATATAGTTTTTACTCTCATGACTGTGTTCTGTTATTCTGTAGAAAAAGTCCCAGTTTTACTTGAACAGTCCTTATAGTAAAAAAAAACAAAAAAAAACCTGTGTATGCTTTTAGGGATCATTTGAGGTCATGAAGTCATCCAGGACATTCACTCATACAAAGAAGCGTTTTTTTTCTGGACAAATATCATACACACAGTAGCCGCACATAAAAATCTACAACATGCTGAGTTTTCTCTTATGAAGAAATCACATTAACGATCTGGATTATGTGTATAATGCCCTGAAAATGCGCGAAAATAAGCAAACAGCTGACATCATATGAGCAATGTGTTATGAATAGAAGTACAAATATACCAAAAAATAAATGGATTGTGAAAACATATAAATGTTTGTTCACATAGATGTGTGAAAAATATAGACATAAGAAGCAGACAAAAAAAAAAAATCACCATGAGTTATGTGACTATCATTCATATAAAGTTTGTGAGCAAATCCTGTAAAAATGAGCCCTCGTCTCCAGACCTAGTGCATCCTTCCTATAATATACCTCTCAGCTTGTAGTGATCATCCACCATTAATTCAGTAGGGCCAAATTTAGTGCACTTGATTGTAAGGGCAAGGAAACGCTCTACAGGGTTATCAGAGGGAACAGTGTGAAGGTGACAAGGTCCATGAATAATTCACAGTGAAACCAAGCAGAGCGTCCTGTCAAGCTCCGCATTACGTACGGCTCCCTCCGGTTCGGCTGGGCTGATTAAAAAGGCAATTAATCATTAAAAATGATGATCCTATTCTGTACGTTAAACTAATGAGTGAGCATGTCCTGTTGCGAAAGGCTGCTTTAATGTCCTGATTAACACTACAGGGTGCCACGTGGTTGTCCTTGATCGATTCCAGAGTGAAGAACTCAGACAGGAAGAAGACAAGTGGTCAAGCAATCAAGGAAGATCTCTTCAGGCTTTCAATAGGGTTTTTTTTTATGATATGGCAATCAGAAATTGAGGTATTTTGGTAGAGTCATATTACAAGTATATGGGATATATACACCTTCTCATATGTATTCGCACCTAGAACTTTTTAAAGAGTGGAGAAAAAATCTAGATGAAACCCGTACAGACAAAAGGAGAACTTGCAAAACCTAACATTAACCATGCTCAGGAGTCAACCCTGGATTTTATTTATTTGTCCGTACATTTAAGCCATCTGCTCTTTTTAAGCAACTTCCCCATAGGCAAAAGTTTCCAAGAGGAAAAGGGCACCGATTCCATCTCATTCCATGACTGTTATTTGTTTCACTGACATTTTTTCTGACGTGTGGAAGAAAAAAAAAATCAGCCAAATATACAAGGAGTGAAAACTATATGGCCTTTATTGCTGTCTCCCATCCTCCTTTAATCCCTCCTTTACTGCTAAGGATGGACCGGAGTGTACAAGATTAATGGCAGGAGGAGGTCAGGGTATTGGTTGTGTCACTGCTGTAATAATTCAGAGTCAGCAGGTTCACATGAGTGGGTCAGCTGGAAAGAAATATAGCCTATTGGAATCGCAGCGTCTATTTAATATGGTCGAAAATGGCACATAGAGCATCTTCTGCTTGTGTAATCTATTCTGTTTGATTCAGTACAGAAAAGCTCTCTATAACCGGGACAAATCTCACCAATCCAAAATTGGATCAAAAAATTGAGTTAAAAAGAGAATGGTGTAAATAACAACCTGTGGTTGTAAGTGACCTGTGACCACATTTCTCCTCCTTTTTCTTGTCTATTTATTATTAATTTGTTTGTTTTTCTTCTAGGTCTCCACATCATCAATCATCATCATTGTAAACAATTTTTTCATCATTGTAAACAATTTTTCTATAGCAATGTGGCCTTGCACCTCCAGGTTCTGGGTTCGATGCATGGAGTTTGCATGCTTTCCCCGTGCTTCGTGGGTTTCCTCCGGGTACTCCGGTTTCCTCCCACTGTTCAAAGACATGCAGATTATGCTAATTGGCATTCCCAAATTGCCCATAGTGTGAGAATGCATGTGTAAGTGTATGTCTATGTGCCTGCTGTAGATTGGTACCCTATCCAGGATGTGTACACCGCTCATGCACTAAGTCTCCTGGGATAGGCTCCAGGGCCCTCATGAACTTGTATACAGAATAAAACAGTATAGATGATTAGTGAGTAAGTAAGAGTGTTAATTATTTGTGAATTCTGTTTCTGATAGAGCGTAGCTATGCGTTGCTGTGAATGAGAACTTGTGACTATCTCTGACTAAGGAAAATCTGTATAACTTTGGGAAAGGTAAAGTTTTCTGTATATTTTTTCCTCCAGTGTCAGTATTTTGTAACAGCCAAATAGAAGGAGTGAAAACTGTATAGATAGTGCTTTATCTATCCCTTTCTGACACATAATAGGCTTCGGAATTGAATTTGTTTCAAACTGGGTGACATGACAAGCTACATTTTTGACTCATAAACTATAAGAAGGTGAAAAAATATCTTTGTGCATAGAGAATAGTGTAAGTGTTTATAGGAACTGGCTTAATGCACAGGTTGCACACGACACTAAATGCAACTATAAATGAATAATAAATTCAATAAATGGCATTCTCTAATTAATTGAAATTGTGGTTCATTGTTGCGGTGTAAGAAGTAAGAGTGTCTCCTCTTCATATTCGTCTGAAAATTAGAAATTGGGCCTCAAACCTCCGATCAATGCCACTCAATCCTCCTGGTCACCTTTCACCTGAATGCTGCAACAACCCAATTAAAATTCAATAAGTGCTCTAAAAACATACAGTGAGGTCATGTGTACTGTATGTGTGGTCGAGGCAACCTGCTTGCCTATACTGTAGACTATCTACCAGCTTCCTAGAATAAGTTTATATAGATTTGTATGTTTAAAAATGAAAATCCTCAAGTAAATTCACATAAAACCTCTTGCATTTTATGACACTACGAATATTTTTTACTGCTCTGCAGCTTCTCTTGGTGATATAGTAAGTACTCTACCTGTCTTTGAGGAGCGGATTGGAAAAGATGTTCTTACTCCAAACGTAAAATAATGATAATATTAGGGCTATACCAAAAGTAATGCAAAAGTGGGCATACATTTTTTTATTAATCGCCATAGGTTGTTCAAATTACAAGCGATTCACTTGCACCATCATTGAACCCAACTCTCAAATCCTCTTTGTCACAGTTGATGGTCTCCCACTGCGTAGTTTGACTTCAGTGCGGTTTTGCCTTTCTTTATGCTTCTTCATCCATCTGTGCACACTGCTCTTCTCAATAGTGTCATCTCTGCGAGCAATCTGTAGCTCAGTGGGAGACCATCAAAGTAGCTGTACGTCTGTTTTATTCCCTGTCCGAGAAAATGTGACATTCTGACAATGAATATCGCACATCAGAAAATCAAAGACAAGAGGTTTTGCAGTTGAAAACACTGCTCACAAATCTATATGAGGTCCATACAGGTCAACAATAATTGCCAGTTTGTCCCTGATGAGCAACTCAGAGACAAACTGGTGAAAAACCTTGGTGGATCCCTTGGAAAGAACTACTGTAGACTGCAAAGAGAACCCATCCTCATTTGAGAAATATCAGCTGTTGCTGCCATAAATCATTTCTTGCTATATCTGTGTGCTATCACAAGAAAGGTGTTTAAGTTAATGCATGGTGATTCACTCAAAAGAGAATCCGAATATTCTTTATCCTGGTGCCAGACACCACAGGACACCCCCAGAGGACTTGCCATAAGGGGCCAGAGCTCCGTCTGACTCAGGGTCATCGGCGCTCCATATACTAACAAGAAATCTGAATGACATAATATACATGTGATCACTTCCAGCATTGCATGTAATGCAATCAATTACATGTACTGTAAGTATTTATTTGGTTCAGATTGCTTCATCATAGTGAGAGTTATTACAGAATATTCAGGGCCTCCTTTCAGTGAAAGAAGC
Source organism: Leiocassis micropogon (assembly GCA_028565275.1). Classification (NCBI taxonomy): domain Eukaryota; kingdom Metazoa; phylum Chordata; class Actinopteri; order Siluriformes; family Bagridae; genus Leiocassis; species Leiocassis micropogon. Next base: position 32,872,882 of record JAOVVA010000037.1, read on the forward strand.
CCACTTTAACTGATGGAGGCTCCGGTACAAAATTGTTCATGACAATTTCAGTCCTAAACTACTGAGAGACTGCAGTCCCAAGCCATCACAGAAAAACTGCTTGCATCAGACCACGAGGCCATCTTCATGGTCATCAAGTGGAACCATCCTCCGGCATACAACACAGGCAGACCCCCAAGCAGATCACACACGGCCATCCTCAGCAGCAGCCAGAGGTCTCAAACCAAATAGAAGTAGGTGTCTGGGATGTGTTAGACGTATCCAAAGGGTTCAACAGTTCAGGATCATTGGTAACTGAGGATTGCCATGTGTAGCTTGACAGAAAGAGAGAGACGACAACAAAAAGAGACGTTACAGGTTATTAGTGTGGTGCATGTGGTGCAAACTTGATGATTAACCTTGGGTTCTGTAATAAAAAGCCAACATCCACCCTGCAGATCACAGCAGGCTTCAATCACATCTACACTAAACCTGTCCAAATGAATGACAATCCCGAAAACAAATGTGCGAACTTTAAACCCAATTGTCTTCTGGGTCGTATTTTATGACAGTGGTCGGCCTTTCATAGTTTGTCACCAGGCAGTGTTTGGCCCCTTTCTAATAAAGAGCTAGATTGGAGTTGCCATTGATGATTTATCTAAGGGTGTTGTCCTGTCTATGTATTGCTGCTGAAGATAATTGAAGCCCTCGATCTTACATGAGCAAATCAAGCATCTGTATGTAGTCCATGCTGTTCTGCTTTGTGTTTTATGACGCATAAGAAATCTATGTTTGTGTTTACATCACTGCTTTAGTTTTTCATTTCATAATCAAAGTTTGCTTTGAGCTCTAGGATAGCCAGTAATTTTATTGTTTACAAGAAGATTGGTTGTTAAAATTAAAATTTGGTCACTAACATTCGTCAGCATGTTAGGTCATAGCTAAAGAACAGAGCAGTTTTCAGATCTTAAAAAAATCAATCCAGGAGCCTATTAATGCAAAACATATTAACAAGATCAACAAAACTAAACACTCAACCCTATACACACTGTAGTGTCAGATTCCTGTTCTTGTTGGACAGGAAAGTAACCTGTTAGAGTCTTCTGCTCTTACAGCGCTTTAGCCTCAAGGTTAGATATTTTGAGTTCTCTGAGTTGCTTTTCTGAACACCATGTTTTTAAAGCGCGGTTATTAAAATCTTCCTGTCATAACGTACTAATCTCACCATCCTCCTCTGAGCTCTCTCATCTTCAAGGAATATCTGCTCTGCAGAACCACTGCTCGGGGGATTTATCTCATGGTTCCGTGTAAACAGATCAGTTGGTTTTGAAATACGTAGTTGTTTGCTGCTCAGTCAAAGTCACTGATATAGTTTGTCTTTTATTCTGATGTTTCATTTAAAGCTTAACTGAAGGTTAGATTCTTTAGGAGATTAGATTTATAAGATTTTATGCATTGCCCTGTTGGCACGATTTATTGATTGTTTAGCAGTGTTGGGTGTAACTGAGTACTTAAATGGCGGACCTAACGCGTTAGAGTACTTGGATTACTTTTTTGATGTAACGAGTAATATAATGCGTTAGGTCCGCCATTTAAGTACTCAGTTATTTAGTTACTTTTTCAAAAATTTCATCCCTTATTCAGACAATTTATGCAATCCGTGAGCCAGACAGCAGTCATTCCAGATCCGTTATTGTGTGTGTGTGTGTGTGAACGTCATCCTACAAGCCTCGCCCCCGACAACCCGCCAAAACTTGTGGTGAATCACGATGAACCATACTTACAACCACTGCGCGAAATCGCGTAGGTGAGATAGAGGTATTATACCCCTATCTCACCTATGCATTTTGACTTGTGGTGAGATGCGTTGTTAGACACCGTGAGCCGCCGTGATTGCCCGCCGACGTTCCGCAAAGTTTTGCGAGGTCTGCAAGCGTCAGGAAAGACCGCCAAACAAATGAAATGTCATGAACTGTACTTACGGTCACCATGCGAAACCGCGTAGGTGAGATAGGGGTATTAGTAGTTAGCAGATTATGGGCCAAACTTTGCTGAGTGATGATGGTAGAATAATTATAAAGGTCTTGACT
>JAOVVA010000037.1:32879826-32892249 GCA_028565275.1 Leiocassis micropogon
CTGGATCACTGGGAGCACAGGAGCAGCATGTGTAGCTCCAACCATCATAAAGCAGAATCCAGCTGGAGCTGGTCCTTGGATGCCTCAGGATCCTCGCAGTTATCCACTTGTTACCTGTATTAATTCAAATAATACATGTCATAATTACTTTGACATAAATACATCTCACAAAAAAGAGTATAATAGTACTCTGATCAGTTACATTAAAATGTAAAAAAAACATTAAGCCCTAGGTTCCTCTTTTGCCCCTAAAACAGCTTTGATCCATCAAGGCCTGATTTCATACATCCCTGAAAGTGTGCTGTGGCACCAGGAACAGCTCATCCTTTAAATGTTTTAAGTTGCAAGAAGCGGCCTCTATGGATCAGACTTGTTTGTCCAGCGCACCTCATGGAACTCTTTGCCTGCTAATCCCCAGGCACTGCAAGCTATGATGCACTGAGTGTTCTCATATCTTTCTATTATAATTAACATTTGCTTTTCTGTCTGATTAGACCGGACAGACTGGCCATAAATGGTTTTTATAATTCTGTCATCAGTTTTCTGGTATATACAGTAGTTGCTAATCAGTCCTAATAGTTTCTGTAATTATCACCCTCTGAGCTGTACCACGCTGTTTAATATTTTTAACCTTTAAACAGACATGGTGACAAAGACTGTAAAACAAGGCCATAAAGCTGATGTGAATTTGATCATCCTATCCTCTTGATTGATTGGGGAATTGATTAATGTATTGATTGATGGATTGCCAATCAATCATCAATCAATGTTTACTGTGAAAGTTGGTTGCATCTGAAAATGCATAATCCCAATTAGGGGAAATTGGAATACAGTTTATTTAGTCAGGAGGGATTATTTGCAAATAAGAAACCATCCAAATGCCTAAAGATAAAGCTTTACATGTAAAATTTATATTTGTATGCTCTACAACTCTTCAACATGTGCAAGCTATCTTATTATTATACTTATACCATATTTTTTAATGCCTCAAACCTCACTCTGTTTATCAAAAGGTATTGCCATCTTTTTGTGTAACTGCCTCTGATACTTTACAAAACTCTGGGAAATTTATTCCTGCTCTACTGGATGTCAAGCAGCTTGCCCTGACCTGCTCATAAACCGGCTCATAAAGCGAGAAGACAATGGTGCGTTTTAATATGTTATATAATAAGGGGCAGTGAAAAAAAGAAAGAAAGTGAATCATTCCAATTAAACAAAGACTGACTGAATGAATTAAGAAATAAATGAAAGAGTAAATATCATTATGTGGCATTCAACTGTAATGAAGGTCAGTTAGAACCTGTAGGATTGGAATGAAGGAAGAAAAACATGCAAACAGTCATGCTATTAGAGCGATAATCGATTACTAACGTTGGAAACCATTTATCCGTATCTGTGTCTGATTATCTTTTGTCCTCATGTCAATGACAAAGCCTGTCTGTGAACCTGAAGGGAGATGAAGAGGTCAACGTCTCAGATATCACACAGAATAACTAATGAATGACAAGTGTGCCATCCTGTCATTGATCTGTTTGCACTGACTCATACACTAATTAGAGTTGTACATGTGAGCCATAACCTTAAAACTCCTTCAGGTCTATTGGAAAGCAAACAAGATATATAAAAAAAATTTTATCTCGTGGTTGGTTGAACGTGAAATGATCTTGGATAATCAACATATGGTATTACTAAATATATTTCACTCAGTTGTAAATTATTCAGATCACCAAATTTTTTATTATTTTTTAAAATATATATATATTTTTTTTCCCCCCAATTTTCTCCCTAATTTAGTTGTGGCCAATTCCTCCCCGCCACTAGGGGGCTCCCACATTAAGGCTACTACTACCATTCAGCCGGGAGGGCCAAAGACTATCACATATTTCCTCCGAACCGCGTGACGTCAGCCGACCGCATCTTTTCGAACTGCTTGCTCACGCACCGTTAGGGGCGGAGTAACACACTCGGAGGAAAGCGCTAGCCGCTCCTTCCGCGTGCGTGAGCTCACAGACGCCCCCGATTGGCTGTAGAGCCGTGATTAATGTGGGAGCACAAAGTACCTCTCATCCCTCCCCTCTGAGAAAGCTCGGCCAATCAGCTCTCTCCAGATCACCAAATTTTTAACAAATATTTGAATATTACACTTCACTGAGTTAGACAGGTTCTATTTGAGTGATTTCTTGATTCAACAGGTCTGGCAGTAATCTCAGGCCTGGGTCTGGCAAGTGAAATTTAACTCAGCTTTTCAAAAATCACAGCATATTTATGATTTGTCAATGGCAGGTTGTGGGGGGGCAGATAGGTTTGAACCGTTTTTTTCAATTAATAAATGAAAGTATCATTTAAAAACTGCATTGTGTACTTACTCTGGCTATTCCTCCTTCTTTCACAGCACTGTACAAAAAGTGTTACAACATGTAGCCTTGGGAAAACTTTATCTTATTATCTAATTATTGCAATATTTTTATTTCCCACAGATATGGAATGACTATAAATTGAAGTGGAATCCCAAAAATTTTGGAGGCGTGGAGTTCATCCGTGTCCCGTCCAACAGGATTTGGAAGCCAGACATTGTGTTATATAACAAGTAAGGACAATGATATGTTGTCTTTTGGAATAAATCAAAAAGTTCTATCTCTTAAATGTATTGTTTGTGTTGAATATATGAAAAAAAAAATTTTTGGTTCACCTTTATTTATTTCTGAATCACAGTGCAGTGGGAGACTTCCAGGTGGATGATAAAACCAAAGCTCTTCTTCGCTACAATGGAGATGTGACATGGATTCCTCCTGCCATTTTCAAAAGCTCTTGCAAGATTGATGTCACCTACTTTCCCTTCGACTACCAGAACTGCACCATGAAGTTCGGCTCATGGACCTATGACAAGGCCAAGATTGATCTGGTTCTGATCGGCTCCACAATCAACTTGAAGGATTTTTGGGAGAGCGGGGAATGGATGATTATTGATGCTCCAGGTTATAAGCATGACATCAAATACAACTGTTGTGAGGAGATCTACACTGACATTACCTACTCTCTTTACATCCGTCGGCTCCCTCTCTTCTACACTATTAACATGATCATCCCATGTCTGCTCATCTCATTCTTGACCGTTTTGGTATTTTATCTTCCATCTGATTGTGGTGAAAAAGTGACACTTTGTATCTCAGTTCTCCTTTCCCTCACTGTCTTCCTCTTGGTTATTACTGAAACAATTCCATCCACCTCTCTGGTCATTCCACTAATCGGTGAGTACCTCCTCTTCACCATGATCTTCGTCACCCTTTCTATAGTCATCACTGTCTTTGTGCTTAATGTGCATTACCGGACACCGAAGACCCATACCATGCCACACTGGGTGCGTCATGTATTCCTTAGCCTTCTTCCCAGAATCATGTTCATGACCAGGCCTGATCGAGAGCCAGGAAAGCCAAGAAGTTATGGTGGTTCCCATCAATCAGGTTCCCTCCATTCGTCCAATTCCTTTCCTCAACATCTCACTAAGCAACAGAGCCTTCCTGGTAGCTTTCCTCGGCGCACTCATCTCTTGCTCAGCACTGAGCTGAACACCCTGAGCGATGCTGTAAAGGCCAGCTCAAGTTTCTTGTGCAGAGATGGGAGATGTACCTGCTCCATAAGGCAGCTTCCTACCAAACTATGCACAGATGGAACTGGAGGGGCTGGAGTGGGCACTTTGGGGGCAGTTAGTGGAGCAGGTGGAAATAGCTCTTGTTCAAGCTCTGAGTCTCTGGATGGGGGACTTTTGACTCTCTGCGCATTGTCACCAGAAGTTCAGGAAGCTATTGAGAGTGTTAAGTACATTGCAGAGAATATGAGGCTACAAAATGAAGCCAAGGAGGTAAGATTTTTATAGATTTATTATTATTATTATTATTATTATTATTATTTATGCAGTAAATAGTGGACTAACACAACATACAATTGGTTGTATTCAGAGCACAGTTATGCACTCATATTTATGAATTGATCCTGAACAATATGTACACTGCTTTACAAACTTTAGTCCTAACTACTTGACTTGGCAATATAGGAAAGAGTTTGTTGACTCACAGATCTAACTTTGAGTAACCAGAAAGCTAAAGGATGCTAAAGTACTGGTTTTCTACATTGCATGTAAATGTAAGTAAAGAATGGTATCAATATTATTATTATTATTATTATTATTATTATTATTATTATTATTATTTATTTATATTTACATTTTAGTTCACAAAAAAGATTTATGTATCAACATATTAGCTAAACAAAATAAATACTATACTAATGGTAAATTATGATAAAATTGATATGATTATGTTAAAATCATTATATACAATAAAGTACATTCATAAACATAAATATGTTAAATAAAATTGACAATATGATAATATCAATATGTAAACGCTACAGTTTAAAATATTGTTATATTAATTATTATTATTATTATTATTATTATTATTATTATTATTATTATTGTTGTTGTTGTTGTTGTTGTTGTGTATTATGTAAGGGTTCATGTTGTATTTAAAGTTACTGTTGTGTTTATGAAGTGTTTTGCACTTTTAGGCCACTGTAAATGGCTTCATTTAAATGTAAACTATATCCAAACTAAATAACTAATGAACTAACTTAATTAATTGATAGAAATTATGTGCTGGATCAGGTACTATTTTGTAACTTGGTGATTACTTAGGGTAGCAGCCATATTGCTAAATTTACAGTGATTAATATGATGATTACAACTGGGGCAGTGGTGGATCAGCTGGTTGAGGCTCTGGATTTTTGGCTGGCAATTGCAGATTTGAGTTTCAGCACGTATTGGGTCCTTGGGGAAGACCTTTACAACCCAGCCACTCCATGCCATTCCCAAGCCTGGTCATAAAACTCGGCAGGTTGTGATGGGTAGGGCATCAAACATAAAACCAGTGCTAGATCCTGCAAATCAAATAATTCAATGTAGCGACCCATAGGATAAAAGGGACAAACCCCAAGAAAAAAGAAATAAATAAAAACAGCTAGGACTATTCATGCAGCAATAATGCCTTGCCAATATTCTTAACTTTTATTAGTTTATTTTAATGTTTGCCATATAGATCATCTTGGTAATCTTTTCTTTTTCCTTTTATACAGTCTGCATTTTCTAGCTCTTTTACATTTTTAAAGACAAGTACTTGTAGATACTAGTAAAGGTACTGTGTTTTTTAATGCTGATAAAAAAATGCTTCAGCAGACACTTCCACTTTAGAAAAATCATGCATCCACTACTATATGCTTGTGATTTTAACAATCTGTACATGGAGCCCTGCAAATCAACTTAATTACCTGCCTAACTCCCTCTGAATGCAAGGACATTTTTAATGGGTTACTGCTGCTGCAACTGAAATTAAGTTACTGACTCTAATTCCGGCCCATCGTGGGTGAGCATGTTAATATACAATAACTGCACACACAGTACTTACTCAGTGTAACTACCTGAAGGATAGAAGAGGGAGAATAGAAATGACTACATCGAGTAATAATATTAAAGATACATATTATATATATATATAGGCAAATTGAGGGCAAGCTATATTAATTGAGCAAAATATGCTAAATATATTATTTCCTTGACTGCATACAGAATTCTGGAACAAAAAAATATCATTGTATCTTATCAACACAAATTCATCCATAAAATATGATTCTAAATGTAAACATCCCTTTTTCCTTGGTGCCTTTGCTTCCATTTTGGCGTGAGGATAAAATCCTCTTTGCTCTGCTGATCTCTCTGCCTGAGCAGATTCTTCTAATTCATATTTGCTGTTTCGCTTCACCTGTTCAAGGTCCAGGATGACTGGAAATACGTGGCCATGGTGATCGACAGAATCTTCTTGTGGGTGTTTATCCTGGTGTGCATCCTGGGAACAGCAGGACTCTTTTTACAGCCCCTCCTCATGGGAGAAGATATGTAATTCTCTACAATCAATCTTAAGTAAACTTAAAGAACTTTGACTGGTGCATTCGAATTAATATACAGCTAATCGGAGATGTCTACTGTGCTCAGTAGTCCTTGTGGGCGTAACTTTTTTTTGCCTTTATTTCTGAAAAAGACTTCCATGAAACCAGTAAAAAGCTCCATCTTTTTAACTTATTTGTACCATTCATAATCAGCGTTTTAAAGAATGTTTTGTTCTGTTATCTACTTTACAGAGTATTCTTAAATGTCATGAATAAACAGGCTTTGAAAAAAATAAAAGTCTAAAACCTTTTAAAGTGTCACATGAACTGCATTAGTGCACTGATGCTGTAAGCATAGTCTAATGATGCAAATTCTGCCTCTTATACTGTATTTCATCCAGGCTTTGTGGATAGTGCCATCCAGTGGGTGCATTAGGCGCTTGCAATCAAATTATTTTACAATAAATTATTGAGCTGTGAATTATACTCATTAGGTATTTTATAATCTAAATATTACAATTCTTCATTTTTGACCTAGCCCTAAATAAGGACGTGGTTGCAGATTAATTTCTAAAAGCTATCCTTTGTCTTCCCTATGCTAGTGTATGTCTCTTAAGGTCAAAGTGTATTAAACACAGTTAATGTATGTCATTTTGATTTTTATACACTTCCTGTTCATGTGAATAAAAACTTGTGTTAAGTGCTGAGTTTTTTTTTTTTTTTGCAACATTGCTCAAAATTAATAATTCCTATCAATATCCTATATATGACATACAGTACTAAAGTTTTAGAATCTTCAACAAATAGAACTTTGCACATTAAACTTTTTCAGCAACAAGAGAGTGGGTGATTGGTTTTTCTCATTGACTTCAAGAAATAGAAAATTAGGCTGGTGAGGCAAGACTGTTTATAACTAGATAGAATGTAGGTGATAAAAGGGTGTTGTTTCATTGATGTTCCACATCATCAAACATAATCATGAACAGATTGCCCTGAAGTTTTATTTTTTTTGCATATTTTTCACACTTTAATGATTCAGATCATCAAACGAGTTTTAATATTACACAAATAAGAACAGTTTTTAAATGCGGATTTCATTTATTTGTTGAAAAAAGATGTTCAAACCTAGCTGTCCCTAAGTAATTGCCCCCTTGCTACATCATGAATAAACTGTGATTTTTGGAAAGCTGAGTTAAATTTCACCTGCCACACCCAGGCTTGATTACTGTCAGATCTGTTAAATCAAGACATAACTTAAATAGAACCTGTCTGACAAAGTGAAGCATGCTATTTATTTAAAGACAAAAACATTATTTAAAGACATTCAAGTATAGAAGAGAAACAAAGTAATTGACATGTATCAGTATGGAAAGGGTCAAGCCATTTCTAAGGCTTTGGGACTCCAGTGAACCACAGTGAGAGCCATTATTCACAAATGGAGAAAACTTCCTCCCAAATAAATCTTCCCAGGAGTTCCCGGACCACCAAAATTACTCCAAAATCATAACAAAGACTCATCCTGGAGCTCATATAAGAACACATAACATCTAAAGAACTGCAGGCCTCACTTGCTTTAAGGTCAGTGCTCATCATTCAACAATAAGGAAGAGACTGGGAAAAAATGTCCCAAGGTGAAAAACACTGCTGACCAAAAGGAACACAAAGGCCATTCCATCCATCTAGGAACCTCTGTGGTCCAACCAGGGACCATGGAGGACAGTGGTAACCATCGTATTTGTATCTATTTTTATGACTATGGTATCACCTCTGGTCAACATTCACTCACGCATTCACACACTACAGGCAAATTGGAAAAGGCAATCAATCTAATCTGCATGTATTTAAACTGTGAGAAGAAACAGGAATACCCAGAGGAAACCCACCAAGCATGAGGAGAACATGCGACTCTATGCATACAAACCCCAATTCAGGAATCGAACCCAGTCCCTGTAGGCACAAGGCAACTACAGTACTAACTAATAACTATGCCACCATGCCGCCATATAAAAGTTATTATTAGTAGCCTGAAATCACCACAGTAGCATCGACAGGTTGCAGCGTGTTCCAAATGGAAAAATTTTGTTTATGGGAATTTTGTTTGGGGAATTTCCTTTAACCAACACTGCCTGAACAGGTATACGGCTGTAGGGCATACTGTTTAAGTGTCCTGTGAAAGGGATCACTGCCAGTGACATTAATTATCTTCTTAAATATAAAAATGTTTTGAGAGCATGACAAGGGACTTAAGGCATGATCCATTGCTGGATGTCCCTGGGAGGAAACCCACTAACCATGGAAAGAACATAGACCCATGGGAACCCCAAACACTCATACTTGACGCAGAAATCAAACCCTCGACCCTGGAGATGCAAGGCCACGGAGCTCACCAGAATGCCACCAGGCCATGATGCAAGATATTATACACCCAAATGCATACACTGCATTTACAATAAAATATTTACTTGACTTTACACAGCTTTTAAATTCCTAAAAATTCACCAGATTTATATTCGTATACAAGCTTGCTGTAATCAGCATTACCATATAATTGTCAAACTAAGACAATTACTAGAGGTAAATAGGCAGTTATGGTCAAAATGTATTAGGCAAAGTAGTTAACTCAATGGAAGAGGTGGACAATCCTGTAAATTAAAATTTTTTTTTTTTAATTTATCCTTTATTTTACCAGGAATGTCCCATTGAGATACATTATCTCTTCTTACAGGAAGTCCTAGCCAAGGTGGCAGCAACAGAGTTTAAAAGTTTCAACATATATACACATAGAGCATACAATGTTAACACATGTAAACATACAGACATTCCAAAAATGCAATTAAATAAACAAACACGGACTAAAAAGACAAGCAGATGGGAATTCCAAATGTCAAAAAGAGACGGAGAGAGTTATGGACAAGAAGAGAAAAGGAGAAAATAAAGAATTCAAAATATACGCTATGTCTATATGAACTAAAAAAAATTATGAAAAACAATGGCATTGTTATATAAGAACTTATAGAGTTTAAAAGATTTTTGAAAACATTTAGAGAGGGTAGGGAGTTCAAATTTAGGATATTTTGCAATGAATTCCACTCATGTGGTACATATGAAGAAAAAGCAGTTTTGCCAAACTCTGTCTGTGTTATTATTCTGTTATGTTAATTATTTATAAATTTTTAAGTAATGTTGGAAAATAGTGAATGGTTTGGGCATAATAATGCAGATGTGATAAACACACAGTATGTAAAAAAAATTGTACTAAAGATAATAAAGACTTGCACAGTGCTGCACATCGGAAACACTTCATTCTATGCAAGACAGAGAAAAAGTTATAAGACAACATTAGCCTTTGTGGTACACCACGCTGGATCAGAATACAATCGAGAGCACGCTTCATCAAACAAATTCTTACTCCCCTCTCTTTCGCAACCACGCACGCATACAGAGTCGATTTACATCGGGGTTAGTCTGAAGACATACAGGCGTAGGCAGTGTGCAAAATTATATTTAGGCCTTTGACAGACATTGTGCTAGTTTTGGAATGTAGAGAAGTTCTTGCTGTGCATTAATGGGGAAAAAAAACCTGACAAACAGAGTACAAACAAATATGCCATCTGCTTTGTAAAGAAGAAGAAAAAAAATAAGAGTGAAGTTATTGGATATATTTGTTTTTGTGATTTGTAATAACTGGGCAGTAAAAAATCTAAAATATTTATTTATTTAAATTAAAATGTATGTATTTTAATTCTGCCACCATGTGTGCTGTGCACCTGGAGCCTGTTCCATAAAAAGCAAACTGATTCCTAGTATAAACATCTCATAAAAAAAAAAAAAACTAATGGAATAAAGAAAAGGTTATAAATGAAGGGGGATGTTTGTGAATTCAGTTGAGAGTATCTATAATTGTTTAATTCAGGATAACTTTGGTGAGTTTTCAGATTTATATACATTATATACACATTATGTACATCTAAACACTTGAACACGTACAGGTATATATAAAGACAAACATGATAAAACTGTATGATCTACAGGACGTCCTTTTAATGCAGCTTGTTTATCTCTCTATTACATCAGTGACCTTAGGTTTACCTTGCCAGCAGAGCAGAATTACCCATTACATTATCACCCTTGAACACGTCTGACTTGTGAAGAAAAAGAGAACTGAAGACATCTCTAGCACAAGCGCGACAATGCCTCACATCATCATTATATTAAGTGAGTAATTCTCATTAAAAAAAAAACTTTATCATGGAGCGGATCTATGGCATTTAAGAATTTAAAGTTTGTCTGATTTTTTCATTTGATTTAACAGTGACCTTTGTGGCTTGGTTATCTCAGGCTCGAGGTATGGATTAATTTATGTAAAATGCTTCAGCATTACAATAACAGTAATTTAGCATGTATGTCCACTTATATATATTTCTAATGTTTTTTTTTTATATATAGGTCAGGAATTCCATCAAGCAAAGATTTACGTTGACAAAAACAAACACTACATAGAGTTCACATGCAGCATGCATGGGCTGAAGAAAACAGTTGCGAAGGACAGCAATTTCTATATTTACCTGTGTAGAAATGGCATTGGTATAGATGTAAAATCAAGTTGTCAAGATGCTACATTTTATGTCGATGACAAAACAATGGACAGTACAGGAGACTACAGTTGTGTCTTTTCAGTGAATAAAAAGAACCCTTCGGATGTAAGAGGAAATGGCATTAATTCAATCTTCATTACTGTAAATGGTAATACTTTTTTTAAAGTTTATTCTGTTATTTAATAATAAAGTAGTTTAGGAATAAAGCCTACTAATACTGCATAAATATGCATTTAAATTTCTTTCAATGCATAATTTTATTAAATGCTTTCTCTTATGTTCAGATTCTTTTATCCCGGCTGAGATAGCCTTGCCGGAGACAAGTGTAAAAACAGGAGATGATGCTGTATTCCAGTGTACTTCAATGTCATCCAAGAGGACCCAGAAAGGCAATATTTATGCCTATCTGTCCAAAAACAGAACTGTAATACAGATGACTATTTGGAACACCATTAAAAATAACACAAGGTTTACTTTAAAAGAAGTTACGATGAAAGATGCCGGGACATATAGCTGTTTTCTGATGTCAGAGCCATGGCCTTTTCCTAAAAAAGTGCACGGCATCAATGAAGTCAACCTTCACGTACATGTAAATGGTACTATGAACCAAGGTATCAATGATAAATCGACCAGCTATACTTGTTAATAAGACTTAATTTAACTGAATTCTTTAGTGTCTTATTTATCTATTTAAATGTACCATGCTTTATATGTTATTTATAAATGCTCTGTATTTTCAGGAAATGATAATGAATCCCTAAAGATTACTGTTGGTGTTGTTTTTATGCTGCTGATGATTTTTTTGTCTCTTGGACTTTGGGCAATGTTTCGAAAGCAAGGTCAGTTATGTTAACTTACAATTCTGTGTATTAACAGCATTGATTAGAAAAAAGTTGCGGTGAGTTTACAGTTTAAACAATTCACGACACTGCAAATGTCTTCAGCTGCCCCACTTTTTTTTTTTAATATTTTGCTTTAAAGAGACAGACTTCATTGTATTTTTTATGTAGTCTTTAGGAATAGTTCTCCAGGCTTCCTGAATGACTTTTGTGGCTCTTATTATCAACTGATACCTGGACAAATTCAGAGGAATGTTTTTTGCACTTTCTTATAAAGTAAGAAACAGGTGCAGATGATGACAGATGATCAGGCCGGTAATTAGTATAGTGGTGATGTTGAATGCCGTGGTTCTTACGTTCTTACATCAAACACCCATTTTTAAATGATATCTTTAGTCACTTCACAGAAAAAAAAAAAATTCCCATTTCTTTAATTTAATCTGCAGAATTTAATTTAATTTCATTTAATTTACTTATTTATCATCTATACCGTGGGGGGCCTGGAGCCTATCCCAGAAGACTTGAGGTACATCCTGAATGGGGTGCTAATTCATTGCAGGGTCCCACACACACAAATACACACACACTCACATGCTCATTTACACAATACAGGCAATTTGGGAATGCCAAAATTAGCCTAATCTGCATGTCTTTGGACTGTGGGAAGAAACCAGAGGGAGCCACTGAACCACCAGGCCGCCTTAAATTAATAATAATTTAAAAAAAAATCTATAAATTTAATTATTTTAATATGAAGAAATTGGGGGTGGCTCAAAACTTTTGCATAGTACTGTATATCATATTAAAACATTTGTTTATTTTTTTATCATTTATTATGTTATCTAGATATTTATTTCTATTATATCATAAAATTACCATTCACTACTACTACTACTACTACTGCTACTACTACTACTAATTATTATTATTATTATTATTATTATTATTATTATTATTTATACAATGTTGTTTTTCAGTAGGTTGCATTAAAGACTACTGTGAAAGGTTAGTTTGTTTTGTTACTTGCTATTTAATTAATTTTTTCTTTATGT
>JAOVVA010000037.1:32892349-32911670 GCA_028565275.1 Leiocassis micropogon
AAACTCTGATCTATCGTCTCATATTCATCCTCAGATCTCAAACCCAAAAGTCTTTAGTGTAAAATAAAAACTATAGAACTGACCTTACTGTTCCAATACTTTTAGACAGTTGTATTAAAGCTGCAGATTTACATCCTCCCTGTGTTTAAACTCCTGAAATGGTTTATTTCCCCTCGACACAAAACAGAACTGAGATGTTCTATTGCTTATCTGACCGGTGGGGAGGGAGGGGAAAGGTGCACACACACACACACACACACACACACACACACACACACACACACACACACACGCACGTGACAAATGAGACAGGGAGAGAGAGAGAGACAGAGAGCTCATCATGTCGTAAATGATTTTAACTGTAAGATTGAAAGTTTTACAAAAATGTTGTTAAAAAAAGTTTAAATTATTTTATTTTTAGTTTTATGACACATTTATAATCTATCATGTTCTGTCAGGGTAATTATAGCTAGACATAATGTAAGTATAACCTCACAACAAATGAAGAGGAATAAAAAAGAGAAGTGGAAGAGTAGAAAAGAAAGCTAAACACTGATAAATGTATCAGATGATGACAATTAAATATAATAACATATAACAGAATGCTGCTAGTCTAGCCTTAACTATGGGGGAGACTTGAAGAAATAACTAGTTGCCATGACTAAGTCTAGTGCGCCGCTGTCAGTCCACTTGTTAGCTAAGATTAGTTCTGTTTTTTTATATGTTCTTTATAAAACAAACCTTGTTTTAATATTCCAAGTTTTTTTTATGTTATTTGGAATTGGTTAATTTTTTTAATGTTTATATTAATTTTGGAACTAAAACTAGGTTGGGGGCCCCTGGGGTCTTCTTTGCTGCTAATGAGAACCTCACTTTACCCTACCAGGATCATGAATGCAAGTGTGTTGGTATAAATACTTTATCATGATTTGAAAAAAACATGCACTTCACCCAATTTGGGACATCAATCAGTTGTTTTTGGACTGTGGGAGGAAACCAGGGTACACAGAGGAAACCCACCAAGCACAAGGTTATTACTGTAGTTTGATATAAAAACACAGATTATAAACTGTAGGTGTGAAAGCACCTTATTCATAAGGAAGAAACTGATTTGATTAGGAAAACTTTGGCCGGGTCACATGACTGTACAGACAGATCTGGCCTTTCATTACATTTGCATACAGGTGTCTGATGGAGCCTTTTGTTCTGAACAACTAAAAGCGAAAGCTTAATAAACCTACAGTGATGTGAAACCTATGAGGTGAGAGCATGAGGAATAAATTCTGAAAATAGGAAGTTAATAGAAAACAGTGAGTATAGCAGACAGTACAGGCAGAGAGGAAAACAACAACAACAACAAGGTTCATTTGATGATGTGAAACCATGAGCTTCTTCACAGGCTACTCAGGTGGTTGTTCACTTTAAAGCACTTTTTGTAAGTCGCTCTGGATAAGAGAGTCTGTCAAACGCCTAAATGTAAATGTAGAACAACAGCATTCATCATTTTTTTTTCTTAATAACACTAATGACCCTCATACAACAGACATAAATAGTGACAAATACAATGGAATAATGTGAATATATGTATCTGCTCCAAATACAGACATAGCAGGTGTGTGTGTGTATGTGTGTGTGTGTGTGTGTGAGTGTGTGTGTTGGGGTGGAACGAGCAGGTGATGTTTATCACTGGTGTCTTATTACCACCAGTTTATTTGTGTGCTGCTTTGTGCTGTCAGGACCGACATTGGGTTTATGTTTGTGTAAAAGTAACATATATCGCTGCTCGGGCTTAAAGGCAATTGACTGTAAAAATGTTTAATAGACTAAAAAGCTGTTATGATGATTTATGCACTGTAAACCCGAATAAGTTGGCAAAAATCAAAAAATTTGAGGTAATCAGTTACATCAATTTTTTTAAGTAATGATGTTTCCAGTTTTAAGTAAATGGAACTATGACACACAAGCTTGGCCCAGGTTTTACACCAGATGCCCTTCCTGACGTAACCCTTTCATTTTATCTGGTCTTGGGACAGGCACTTCATCCAGTTGTTGGGAATCGAACCCGGGCCTTTCACATGGCAGGTGAAACCCCTACCACTGAGCCACCAGTGCCCCATTGCCCTGATGATGTCAGACACGAAATCGCTAGACTGAAAGATTTTAAGTTGGTGGAACTTTAAGGTGACAGTTACTGTTACTTAAGTACTTAAAAGATACATAAAATAAAATTTGTTCAGCTAACTTGAAAAGTGTCATTTCTACAAACTCATAAATACCAAAAAGTTCTAAATACTCATAAAGGTCTATTAATTTGAACTAATTGTAATTATTTAAGTTAACAGTACTCAATATGTTTAATTACTTTGAGCATTAGGGTTTACAGTGCAGCTAAAGTCTTATTTTGTGATTCATTGTTTTATAAAATTCCCCAAAAATAAAATTTCTAATCAGATTCTATTATTTCATCGCACATATGATTCAATGATAAAAAAACGTAATAAAAAAATACTTCGGCTGGGTTTTCACAGACTGGGTCACATAACCTGTATACAGTATAGCTTATTGTATAACATTCCTCATGAAGTAATCTTTAATATTCCATTCAGAAATGTGTTTATTTCACAAAAATCCTTTTTTTTTTTACATCACTACTTTACTCATCCTCATGATTACTAGCTAAACATTCAAAATTGTGTGAATGCAGTAAGTACTTTTACAACTTGGCAGGAAAGCAGTAGAGAGTAGTAAGGATGTCATATTATCGACCTTGATGTGGATGCTTTTTTTGTTTAATGTTTAATACAAGCTATGATGCATTAAAAGGCAGTTAACGCCATAGCTTACACTTCTTAGGGACTTTATTAACATAATGCATGCATGGCGTAGACTAGAAAGAGTGGATGGCGTCCTGACAGAGTTGTCATTGGAATGTCACTATGTTTTTGTTCCATCTAAGAAGTTCTCACAATGACTTTTTCAGGCTTTTTCAACTCGGAGAAGCTCAATTTAAGTTCATATTATGTTCTTCTGGTGCTTACTATGGTTATGGCACACATGTAGTAGGTTTTCAGTGCGTCCATGTCATATGAGTGTGTGTGATCAGGAATTAGTGACAATATACAGTAATAGAAGCATTGAGAACCTGACAGGGACATGACTAGTAAGTAGCATGAGTTTGGTAAATTCACATTTTTTTCCATTTTCCTGCTGTTTTCATGAATATTTTTAGGATGCAGAGGAGAACGTCATCGCAGTGTGATGGGTGGGTTAGAGATATTTTTATCACAATGCAGTCAATCTTTGTTTAGATGCTACCAGAACAACTATGCTGCTATTTGATTGGCTGTTATATATTATAACATATAAATGTTATATATTGGATGCTATTATATATATATATATATAAAATAACATCTTGCTTCCTCTTTATATTCTAATATGCTTTGTTTCTTACTCTTGATATTCTGTAAAATTAGAGATGTGCGAATTTGTTGCAGAATGTCATTTTTCTTAAAAAAATATCTGTATTATAAAAACATACATAAGCATGTGATAGTGTGTTGTATGTTTAGTCTTAGCTATTGTACATATGCATCACTTTTACATATACATCCACATTTACCTAAATTACTGTAGGGATGCAGCTTTGCAAAGGATTTACTGTGATCAGTTATTTCTCCCTAAAATGTTTATCTACTTGAAAGCTATTTAAGTTAAAAGAATTTTTATCTAAATTCAGTCTACTGAAAACAAAAAGTTCTGAAAATTTTATTTTGGAATGTATTTAAATGTAAAAAAAAAAAATTAGTAAATTTATAGAAGTTTTATTTAGATTTATAGAAAATATATACACATACAAATAAATTTTATTTAAATTTACCACACTAGAAATGTATTTACAACTATTGCATGTGATACATTTTGTGTAAATTTGAAATTATGTTAAAATTTTACTAATTTTACTCATTTATTTTACTAAATTTATAAAAAAAAAAATTCTTTCATGTTTTGTCAAGGGTTGTGCCAAGATCCTGCTGAAAGGTATCATTATTTAAAAGCTTTTCAAAATAATACTCGAAGCAATATGTAGTAAAGCACAGTTTTGAATAAATGAGTACTGAATACAATATTTCCAATATCCAAAGCACTTTGAACAATGAGCCTTTCTACCAGGAGATCACAACAGGTAATTTCCCTGCTTTATCTACCACTACAACGATTTTATTCCTATGAAATGATCCCAATCCTCTTTCATACCTTTCAATCCTTGTATAAGGTACACTCTATGTGGATGAAAATGGAGCGCTGTGAGTTATTTTTTTTTTGGCTGTTATTTGGTGTACTTTTTTACTGATTTAAATCATGCATTTAAAATCAACGCTTATTGAAATTTCTTTTGTTGTACTGTTTGTTCAGGAGAAGTTCTGGTGCAAAGTCTTGTAGAAGGGCAGGGGAAAATGTAAATGTTTTATATTCCTCCATACAAAAAAATGAAGGTAACAGCATTTCATTTTATTCCAATATTACTTGTATTGCACCTTCATCATGAAGTAAAATCTACAGAAATAATTTGCAGAGATCTGTGTGTAAATTCATAATTAATAAGCATTTTTATGAGCATGATGAGAAATAAGTTTGGAAGTATGAGTTCATGTTGGTATAATAGTTCCTTCAGTCATTGAAAGGAACCATAAAAGAACACTGGACAGTATACAGTATGTGTCGAGTAGGCAGGTTACATTCAAAAGTTAGGTGTATTTTATGCATGGAAAGTTTCTTGTATTCAGGGTCAGTTATGTAATTTATTTGGTTAAGATTGAAAATTGACCAGCATGTAGTTCACTACACTGTAAACTACAATTTGTAGCTGTTTATTTAGGTTTTTCTCTTTCTGACAAAAGCAACACAATGTAAAATAAACTAAATTATGATTAAAAATATAAACACTCTATAAGCAGAAGTTTATGATCACCTGACCATCATTTCCACGTGTTCCTTCCCATGTTGCTACATATTTAGAGCACACAATTGTCCAGAATGTCTTTATCTGCCATACCAAAATTTCCCACAAATGAAAATTGTTTCAGCATGACGAGGATCTGTGGTTTGTTGAGGTTGGAGTAAAAGAGAGCCATAAGCCTAACTCGACTAAATATAATTGAGATGAACTAAAACTCTGACCTCACCACAGGCTTCTCTAATCAACAAAATGACTGACTTAGCTAGATATGCAAATCCCTACGGTCATGTTCTAAACGCTAGTGGAAATTTCAAGAGTTCGGTGTGATAGCCAGATGTGCACAAACTTTTGCCAATATAGTGCATGAGTGTAGTGTATAAGTGTAGATGTAGCTGTAATTATCACATTAATCATTACAAAGTTGGTTTCATTGAAAGAAGCCTATAAACAGCTTATAAAATAGAACTTGTTCTAGCACAAACTAATTCAACAATTAAATATTAAAAGAAACTATCAGTATATATCTTTTAACATATCATTAGAGATGTTTATATGTCATGCAGCAAATATATGCACAATGAACTAAAATCTCTCCTATTTCTTTTATAAGGTGAAGAAACTGCGGAACAAAATGTGAATCTGTGAGTTGTGTCTACCGACCCGGAAGTTAACCTTTTTCCCCTCACATACTGTATCTATGTTGTTCTTGTTGTACTGTTTTCAATATCACCATAAATCCATACCATGTTTTTAACAGAAATATAGAGGGAGCCGTTTATGACAGTGCCAAAGCTCAATATGCTGTAATCAACAAACGCAAAGGTAATGATAGGGGGTAACCTGTCTAAATGCGACCTGCAGAAAATTGTCAGTGAGTGTAATTATGGCACTTTTTCCTCCAGGCAAAACAGGGGATGAGCAAGTAATGCAAAGGTAAGTGAAAGCCGAACACATCTTTATTTAATAACAATAATGAATTTATTTCCAGAATGCAAATAAAAATGCAGATAGCAAGAATTATAATAATAACAATAATAATAATAATAATAATAATAATATAGTCATTTTTATATCTACAGTTTTATATACTTGGGAACTTGAAATTCTTGAGAAACCTTGAAATTAAAGGTTTTAATAATGCAATAGATGATTTGGTGACTGTATTATGTAACGTATTTGAAAGGAAAGTCAGCACTTTATAACACCCTGAGGCAATGAGTAAAGTTGAAACAATGAGTATTATTATTATTATTAGTAGTAGTAGTAGTAGTAGTAGTAGTAGTATTTGGAAACCTGAAGCGCACACGCACATACATACATATATACTGTACACAAAGCACACACACATACAGTATATACACACACATATATATTAATTAGGGAAGCAAAATGACTTGACCACTGGGGACAAATATTATTATTTATCTAAATCATTATAACATAATCATTGTTTAACTTCTCAAGTGCATATGCAATATTGTGATTTTTATTTATTATGTAATGCTTACTCATTTTTAGAGAAAAAAAATTCTAGGATTGTAATTATTAAGTAGTTAAAACATATTTATAGCCATTTATGTAAATACTGTTCAGTCATTTTAGCACGTTCCACCTTTATACTTTAATTCTATAAATGATAATAATAATGTAAGTAATATTAAACTTTTTTAAATTAACTATTATATTGAATTGGAAGAGCTAAGACAATTGCAGAGTCTCATGTAGGATATTATTGTGGTTGTACCTTTAACACATTTCAACAAATTGACCTCAGAACTGGAACAGAGAACAGAAACTTTATACTGTGTATGCCTGAGGGTTTTTTTTTACTTCTTGTAATTTTAGCTTCAGCTGTAACCCTACTGTCACATACAGCCTGGTGAATTACTGAGGTGCGTGGTCCAACAGCAAACACCACACAAACATCAAACCCTTGATCAAGTGAACTGTCACACAGTCTTTATATAGAGAAAGTCTTTGTATGAAGAGTGAAACGAAACATGAAAAAAAAATATGCCCAGTTTCTCATAGGCTGCACTGTTACAAACCACATAGTTTCTGATTTCTATGTGTGCTGTTTTTGTTAACCATTTTCTTTTACTATATTTTCACCAGAAGCAGAAGAACATAATCAGACCGAAGTACAATAGAAGGACAGATAACAATATGAGCAAAATTTGAGGAATTGATTGACATTTTTGTTGTATGTAATGTTTCTATAAATGTTTGTATAAATATTAAAAGAAATTTAAATATATGCAATTTTTTCTGCCTTTTATATATTAAAAACATAACACAGATAAGAAATCTTGCTAACTGATAATGAGTCATTTACAGATTTGTGATCTTTCAAAGGTCAGTGTTAGAATTAGTTGACAATTTTCTAATCTACATCATAAACATCTTTAAACCACATAAATATACGCTGCACAAAATGTTACTTTAGCAAATACATTATTATTAAGCTTATTTCTAGTCAATTGTTACTAAATTGTTCTCATAACTTAACATTTACTTAATAATATAATTTTGCAAGAATGAAGACCTGAAACTAGATTTTTTTTTTGAACACAATAACACAAAATATAAGATATAAGATTTTTCCTATTTCTAGACCATTTTATTCCAACATATAATTAGAATCTTGGTCTATTAGCAGATATTTGTTTTTGTAATTGTAAGCATTTGTTTATATATTTAAAAGTACAACTTATCTGCCAATAGAATAAGTAAGTTTAAGGCTTAAAATGATTAACATTAGTGCATCATTAAAGGAAGAAGAATAAACCTATTCTTCATTTTTAATAATAATTGTATAATAAGAAATTTGATCGGTTTTTACTTGCTCAGATATAACATCTTGCCCATGTTTAAGAATGTTTGGAAGAAACTAAGAATCTTGAGAAAACTGGTTGTTATATGGTTATTTGTAGAAAATAAAGCATCGTAAACATTTATGTATCTTCATAATCAGGGAGCATAACAGCTGGTGATAAGCACAGTGTCAAGTTTGTGTGGTTAACTTTGAAACAGGAAAGGGCCATTTTTTTCATTATTGTATTGTTGCACTAGTGGAGGTCATAGCCTCCTAGTGGGCTTTAAAGGTACTGCAGGTGGGTCATGAGAGGTCAATTTTGTAATGAAATTGAATTTTGCAATCAATAAATAAAAGTAACTTTAAGTCAGAAAGAATTGATGGAAAGCATATTTTATATATATATATATATATTTTTTTTTTTTTTTTTTTTTGTATTGTAGATAGAACTCCTGCACTTATATGATAACAGCTATAAACAGTACATCCCTCAACACTGTTCTCTCTCTTTCTTTTTTTTTTTTTGCAATTTTATCACACTAAGATGAGCCTTTGACCAAAAGGTGGCAGGCTTTTCCATACCACAGAAGGTCCTTTATTCTGATTGGCTGACTTCCCTGCTTAGAGGGGAGAAAGACCCTCAGGCAAAAACAGACAGAAGAACATCTTTTACAGAGCTGAAGGAGAGGCAGGAAGAGAAGAGGAGGAAAAGATAACAGGATATATATGATGTGTGTGAAAACGGCACAGCAGGGAAACTCGGCACTGCCAGGTGAGAGTGTGTGACAGGAAGAGGAGGTGAGGAAACAGCCAATGTCTTTGTGTGTGTGTGCATGTGTGAGTGTGTGTGTGTGTGTCTGTGCTTGTTGTATGCTGAGTGCAGGATCTCTGTGCACTTCTTTGGAAGTGAAATAGTGCAGATTATTTACTGTAAATAAGTATAGTGTATATATAGTTCAAACATGTATGCATTGCATGTATAAATGTATGTATTATATGAAGTATTTTTTTTATCTTGCTTGTTTGTATGCAGTATGTTCACTTTAATCAGATTAATAGCTTCAATGGCTCTCTGAAGCTCTACAAGTGACAACATGCTACAAGCTCAAATCTCATTGTCCCGTCTGGTTGTACTCACCTGCTCCTGTCTCATCTGCTCCATCTTGGGTGAGCTCATATGACCTTACCTAGATCCATTACTTTTGATTTTTACACTGAGGAAAAATACTTTAACATTTAAATGCTGTAGTATAGGTTTAATATTTTCCTGATCATAATGAAGTGAAAACTTTAAAAAGGACACTCAATTGAATTAATATCACATTGCATGTGCATGAGCAGGTGGAATCGTCATATTTCCATGTTTCCGCCGATTTCTGTTATTGTATAAAATAAAACTAGAAAACAATGTGAATCTGGTTTTTAGATTTACCTACAGTATGTACGAACTACTGCAGTAATCATAAAGACACATCCCGGGCCTCTTATTTATTATCCGATCATACTCACCATCTTTTTAACACACTCTGTACTGTACTCGTTACTCCTCTACACCTGTATACTGTAATGATTTATAACACACCTATCCAGTTTCAACCAGAAGATTCTCTGTTCCCTTTTTAGAACAAATTCTGTTAAGGTTTCTTTCTTCCTCATGGAATTTCCCAGGGATTTCTTTTTCTTTTCCACGTCATCACTATCACTTCACGATTTTTTGAACAGGGATGTATATACAGTATATCGCAAAGACAGTGGATACTTACAAATAAATTTTAAGTATATGGAACTGAAAGAGGTTGAGGTTGGTATACAACAAATACATTATTGATAAAATGTATGTATTATGTAATACATAAAAATTTTTTTGAACGATCCACAGTTCAGGTTTTTATGATATTTTTTAAAGAGTATATATAATCATATTAGGTGGCACAGTGACTTAGTGATTAGCACTGAAGCCTTGCACCTCCAGGGTCCAGGTTCGATTCCCGATGCAAGGAGTTTGCATGTTCTCCCCATACTGGGTGGGTTTCCTCTGGGTACTCTGGTTTCCTCCCACAGTCCAAAAACATGCAGATTAGGCTAATTGCCTAATCCCAAATTGCCCATAGTGTGTCAATGAGCATGTGAGTGTGTGTATATGTGTCTGCCCTGTGATGGATTGGCACCATATCCGGGCTTCTAGGATAGGCTTCAGGCCCCCGGCGACCCTGTACCTAGGATACAGCAGTATAGATGATGGTGATAATAGAGTCAGGCCACCAGGGGAAAATGTTTATATCAGGTATTTGCTTGTCTCTATTATGATGAAAAATTAGAGCATTCATTTTATTTTAGATTTTCCATTAATGTTTATTTCACTCCTCCTGCCATCCATTTCAGATGGTTAAGAAGGTGATGATTCATTTCCTATAGCAGAAATTCTGACAGGAATTGTGGCTGGAAGGCAATTCTCAGGTTTCAGCCAGATTTTATGACAGCCCATGTCACACTACATCATCCTACTGTTATTGATTATTTTGCTTAAGGCACTTCCTGAAAATATTCAATGATTATTGATGATTCACGAGTAAGTTTTTTTTTTAATGTATTCATTTATACACATATTATATAATCCATTCAGCTGTATTAAGTCATTTATTAGTAGCTTTTGTAAATTAAACCAGGATGGCATAAATAGTGAACATCCACTAAGCCCAGCTGTAAAAAAATATTTGACTTTTATGCCTTTGCTTGTCTGGATAATACCCCAGTCTCAGTGGGGTACTATTGCTCATTTGCAGTCAAAAATAGGATCGAACGTCCCACTGTGTCAGCAGATTTTAAATGTCACTCCCCCTGTCGCAGGTAAATGTCACTGCTCCACCTACGTTCTTTCCATTAAATAAATTTAAAAAAAAGTAAAATAGCCTCGCCTACAGTTTTTGTACAAACATAATTACTAAGAAGTCTGAATTGTTTATCGTGGTTAGTAGTGTAATAGTAGTATCAGATCAGATAGAACTTGAAACAGATAAACTACGGTATATGGGCAAAGGTATTCGGCCAAACCTGTTAAATGTTGAATTCAGGTGTTTCCATAATGCCCCTTATCCCCGGTGAAGGGCAATCTTAATGCTTCAGCATACCAAGACATCTTGGACAATGCTATGCTGCCAACTTTATGGCAACAGTTTGGGGAAGGCCATTGTCTATTCAAACATGATTGTGTCCCAGTGTACAAAGCAAGGACTATAAAGACATGGTTTGATGAGTTCGCACAGATTCATGACCTCAACCCCATAAAGCACCTTTGGGATGAGATTGTGAGCCAGGCCTTCTCATCCAACATCAGTGCCTGACCATATAAATGCTCTACAGAATGAATGGGCATCAATTCCCACAGAAACACTCCAAAGTCTTGTAGACAGGCTTCCAAGAAGAGTAGAAGCTGTTATAGCTGCAAAAGGTGAACCAACTCCATATCAAAGTGTATGCATTTGGATACAATGTCAATGCAGGGTTGGCCAAATACTTCTGTCCATATAGTGTATGTCTATTTTCCAAAGCAAAATGCACTTCTTCTAGTAGGCTGGTGAAACCATTATAATGTTACATGAGGTTGTGGATTGGTTTAGAACTTGGAAACCAAGGAACGTAAATAAACTTTAACTAAGACTAATTCACAACTAATTTTATTCCCGATCACCCGAATATTAGCTAGCATAATACACGCTAGCAGATGCTAACAGTATAAACCGTCATGATAATTACAAGCTAAACTATACTTTATCAAATTAAAACATGAATTCCTCTGGTTTTTAAATGCAAATGTAAAACGTAAGAACCAGGAGGTTTTTAAAAATGACAAACACAACAACAAATGACAGCAGCTCATTAAACCATATCTGGACTTCCATCTATCATAAATTGTGGCTCATAACTGAATCTTTTCTTTCAGTAATGCACTTCGGCTGACTAAACCTTGTTGGGCTTCCCATCGTAATTCATTGTGTAGGGGCAAAATTAGATTAGTAGAGACGCCACTAATGGTGGCTCTGGCTTTACAGAGGAAAATTGCACAAATTAGTTCTCAGAATCTCAGATATATTTCCCATGCGCCCTGTAAGCACAAATACACTTATAATGCTGCGGGTTTATAAGTCAGGTCATTACTTTTCTGTAGTTCTGAAGGCTCTTATGCCAGATAAACATTTTCCAGTACATTTGAATTTGTGAAATTTTATTTTTGGATTCCTAGCCAGTGGAAAGAAAGGTTCCTGGTACTGTAGGTAATTGCTGAGACACTAAAAGCTTGTGGGTAATTTGCATAACAGAGTAAAAGGAGGAGGAACAGAAGGGGTAGGAGAGATATTGATCAAGCATCAGTTTCCGCACCCCAGATGCACACATTTTTCTCGCTTTATTATTTAAACAACCCTGTAATTCAAGCGTTGAATACAAGACAGAAACAATAAAAGGATCCAGACTCTAAAGAGGACTCATCTTCATCTGGGTAATATTGGATATAGGGATTATTCTGTATTATGGTATTGTGAATAAAGATATTTTGATCAGGTTCGTACCTAGGACCGAGTTTAGGCTAGTTTGGGGGGGGATGGAAGATAGAAGTATTCTGATGTGTATTTTCCATGACGTTCTCAGTGCAAGCAATTCCCATGATACAGTCATATGAAAGTCCAGTTTTATGTCTCAGCCACTATAATAACCCTTTCCCCCTCCTCATCACAGAAGTAAAATAGTATTAATAAAATAAAGTGACAGGTTAAACCAGTTACATTACTGATGCTGACTTACAGTACATTGAAAGTTTTTAAACTTAACCAAATACAGTATAGTGAACTTTGGGTTTAAATAGCCTGAGTTACGAAAAGATTACCACAAAAGTGTACATTGACTTAAGACTCACTGGAGCACAGGACCATCTTCATGATTACAGCAGAAGTTCTTAGGTGCAAATATTCAGGATTCAAGTACAGTAAGACTTGTCAATTACATAAGGGTGAGATTGGGAATCTTTAAGCAGAAACAGAGTATCAGAAGAATTTTGATTAAGACATTTTTGCAAACATTCTGTGCATGATGCTTTTATGTTGCCTTAGCTCAACGCGAGATATCCTCGTATGCCAAAACCGAAGACAAGCTGTTGAGGAATCTTTTCAGCAAATACCAGAAATGGGTGCGACCAGTGGAAACTCTGAATGGAACAGTACGGGTGAAATTTGGACTGGCCATCTCACAGCTGGTCGATGTGGTAAATACTTATTTACTTTGTATTGAATAGATAGAAGCATGAAGATGTTGCATGATCAAAGATTTTTTTTTTATAAAAAGTTTATTTTAATATTTTAACCACTTTATTCAAAGGATGAGAAGAATCAGCTGATGACCACCAACGTATGGATGAAGCAGGTAATGTACTGTATAATGTTAAATCTCTACCATATGGACAAAGGCTTAAATATTACTTCTATTTTCTCTTTCTTCACAGTAAACTGGGTCCAAACATCATGCTGAAAATTTAGCAGCAAATTTTTTTTCTGTTCCCTTCCTTCTCCTCCTCCACCCCTCACGCCTCCAAGCCCACATGCACTTTTTCCTGCCCTGACAGCTTTATGGAGATTGTATCTGCCCATTCCTGCTGGAGCTCCATTGCTCCCGGAGGGGTCAGGAGGTCATAGGTTGCCTGGCGCAATTTCTTACAAGATTAGCGCGAGATAAAAATATGTTCTTTGGATTCTAAAATAGCTTAAGTGTTGATCCATGAGATGAAAGAAACAGAATGAAAACAGCAGTAAAACTGTTTCTACTTGCCCCTGTAATCCTCTAGCAAGGAACATTTGAGTACTGAGCTAGGCAATGCTCAGAAGTTATGACCCTCAGCAGACTGCATCCAAAGATCAATAGAAAAATAAAATCTCCCTAAGCACTGATAACTGAAATTGCGCTTCTTGTGTGGCTCAGATCAATCTAATATAAAGCCTTGTGTTCAGGAATGGGTCGACGCGAAGCTGCGATGGAACCCTAAGCAGTACCTGGGTATTACGTATATCAGAGTGCCATCTGACTTGATATGGATTCCAGACATTGTGCTATATGACAAGTATGTACATTAAAAAATTCTTTTTTTTTTATTTTAAAACGTGCATGATCATCTCCACAGATTTTATTATTATTATTATTATTATTATTATTATTATTATTCCAAGAACAACTTCTGTTTGTAGAGAGAATGCTAAACTACATCATTCTTTTTTGTGGTGGTTTGAGAAAACATTTTTCTAACTCTTTTAGCTAAATAAGCAACTCATCAAAACCAATTATAAAAATATAGGCCGGTCTGTTTAAATATTTTAATTTCTAATATGCTAGCTACAGTAAGTGCTGTATTCAAAGCTGAGGTCTGTGTTCAAAACATGGATTTAATACAGAAATTGTTGATAAGGTTAAACGAACGGTTGCATGGATTTGCAGGCAGGCAGTAACGCCAGCTCCACCATCTGTTGCCTGACATGCAAAAATTAGTTTTGGGGGCTAAACTATATGCAGTTTAATTGTACAATATGGATAAAAAAAACTGACTTGAGCAGCTGAGTAACATAGTGTGGGCTTCTTTTGCACAGTGAATTTTATGCTTTGTCAAGTCGTTAGTTACATTCCACAGCAAAATAGACATTAGCTGCATCCATTTAGTTTCAAACTGGGATAAACAGAGAATTTTATAAGCATCATATCAATAAACTGTTGTGGCTGCTGATATTTTGGCATGGCATGTTTGTTCATAATTTGCTGTCAAGCGATATCAAATTACAGCTTCCAGAGAAGTCCAACTAGTAATTATGAGTTAGATGAAGTTGTGAAAGCTTCTAGCTTGCAATTAGCATAATTCTGACACGGCACGCGCATAAATATTGGCAAACCCTCTGAATGGATACAACAACTACTGAACAAGTCTAGACATTTAAAACTCTTTAACGCTAATGAATCGCTCCTCAAGCTTTAAAGTTAATAACCTCACATTTTATTTTACACATTGCGGGATAATAAGCCTTTGCAAAGTAAAAAGAGCATAAGAGGTGAAAAGTATGTAGAAAGGTAATAAAAGATTCATTCTTATAAATTAATACTACATTTTTATGCATATGCCATTAAATACCATATAACACAGCAGTGACAATGCAAATATTAGATTGTTTGACTTGGGAGTAAGTAGCATACATCAAGGTTAATTCCTTGATAGACTATTTATTTTTAGCATGTTATTATTTGTGCATTTTTATTGTCTACAAGGAAACACTACTGATTTGTATGGTAGGTCTAACTAAAAGTAAGTTAAAGAAAAGTACTGATGTAATAAATAATGAAAAAAATAATATGTTTTAATAGTGCAGATGGACATTTTGAGGCCACGGCAACTAAAGCTGTAGTGAAGCATGACGGCACTGTCTCCTGGACGCCACCCGCCACCTACAAGTCAGCCTGCACTATTGATGTCACCTTCTTCCCCTTTGACCTTCAGAACTGCTCCATGAAGTTTGGCTCATGGACCTACGATGGCTCACAGGTATTTTTGCCTATAGGGAAGTAATTATGGTGACATGGTGGCTTAGTGATTGGCACTGTCGCCTTGCACCTCCGGGTCCTGGGATCGATTCACGTGGCGGGTCTGTGTCCATGAAGTTTACATGTTCTCCCCGTGCTTTGTGGGTTTCCTTCTGGTTCTCCGGTTTCCTCCCACAGTCAAAATACATGCAGATTAGGCTAATTGGCATTCCCAAATTAGTGTGGGAATGTGTGTTTGAATGTGCATGTGAATGTTGACCAAAGTTCCTACCATGGTCGTACAATATATAAATAGAAAATAAATACAAAGGTTACCATTGGCCTCTATGGTCCCTAGTTGGACTACTATGGAAGTAGTATGTAACTGTCTGAAACAAGCTGAAACTGTCTCATAGGATAGTGATATATGCACTTTACTCTTTAACTCTTAGGTGGACATACTCCTGGAGGACGTCCATGTGGACAAGCGGGACTACTTTGACAACGGCGAATGGGAAATCGTGACAGCTACAGGAAGCCGTGGGTTAAGAATGGACACGACAGGCTCCTATCCCTTTATCACTTATTCCTTCATCATCCGGCGTCTGCCTCTCTTTTACACACTCTTCCTTATTATTCCCTGCATTGGGCTCTCCTTCTTGACTGTGTTGGTCTTCTACCTGCCTTCTAATTGTGGAGAGAAAATCTCTCTTTGTACATCGGTTCTTGTCTCGCTCACGGTGTTCCTCCTGGTGATAGAGGAGATCATTCCATCTTCCTCAAAGGTATGCTTCACGTCCTAGGGATTTGTTTGATATAAAGTGTAATACAACAGTTAGCTCTGGCTGAGTAATCTGATTGGACAAGAAGCTTTCCACGAGTTGGGATAATAGACAGAAGCAGCACTGAGAGGTTTAACTACAGAATATGTATAACTCTGCATAAATATTTGCTTGTGAACCTTCACATGCATATGAACTTGAGAAACATTTAATTCTTAATTAATAGGTTTTTATATGATGTTGGCCCACCATTTGCAACTATAACAGCTTTAACTCTTCTTGGAGGGCTTTACATAAAGTTTAGGAGTGTGTTAAAGGGAATGTTTGACCATTCTTTTAGAAGTGCATTTGGAAAGTCAGACAATAATCTTGGATGTAAAGGCCTGGTTCACAGTCTCTGCTCTAATTCATCCCAAAGGTCTTCTGTTGGGTTGAGGTCAGAACTCAGGCCAGTCAAGTTCTTCCACACCAAACTCGCTCATTGATGCAAAGTGATTTTGGAACAGGAAGGGGCCATCCCCAAACTGTCCCCACAAAGTTGTGAGCATAAAAATGTCCAAAATGTTATTATGCAAAGCCTGAGGCCAACTCCTGAAAAACAACCCCACACCAGTTCCAACATGACTGCGCACCAGTGCACAAAGCAAGGTCCCTGAAGACATGGAAGTTTGGTGATGAAGAACTTGACTGGCCTTAACAGAGTCCTGGCCTCAACCTGATAGAACACATTTGGGATGAATTTGAATAAAAACTGCGATCCAGGCCTTCTCGTACAACATCAGTGTCTGACCCTACAAAAGTACAAATCATAATCTGTTGACAATAATTTGTGTTTGTGAAAATGTTGTATAAAAGCAATATCACATTCAAGGTCGTGCTGTATTACTGAATAACAGCATGGCTGAACTTTAGCACTCAGTCTGCACCCTCTTGCCTACGACTACCTCACAGCTGTGTTAATAGTCAGCACATTATTACTCCCTGTTGTGTGATATTGCTTAAATATGATGTGATGTTTTCTCTGAGGAGACTTTTTGTTCGTTTGTTTGTAAGAGGCATCTCCAGTGTCAACACTTTTTTAACAATCAGAGGTTTTGAAATTTGGAAAGTACATTACATTTAGGCATTTGGCAGATGCTCTTATCCAGAGCGACTTACATTTTTATCTCATTATACATCTGACCAGTTGATGGTTAAATGTCTTGCTCAAGGGCCCAACAGTGGCAACTTGGTGGTTGTGGGGTTTGAACCTGGGATCTTCCGAACCGTAGTCCAATGACTTAACCACTGAGCTACCCCTGGCCCCAAAGTAGAAATGTGTGGTTGCAAATGAATGTAGAAACAACACCCTTTATAACTTTTGATAGTGCTACATATTGGTTTGTTGGCATGCTGTCCTTTACACCCTGAATTTCCTCCCCTAAGGTCATCCCACTTATTGGCGAGTATCTAGTCTTCACCATGATCTTTGTCACACTCTCCATCATCATCACGGTCTTCGCCATCAATATTCACCACCGCTCTTCTTCCACGCATAATGACATGGCACCCTGGGTCCGGCGTGTCTTCCTGCACAGTCTACCGAAACTGCTTTGCATGCGCAGCCACGTGGACCGCTACGCAGCGACAGGAGGGAGTCATCGAGCTGGAGGTACAGCAGATCTAGACTGTGGGAAGAGCTTGAAAGAAGACAGCAGCCTTCTGCTAGACTCAGCAGCTCACAAACTTCAAGCAGCACTGGAGTCTATCCGATACATCACTCTGCATGTGGTAAAGGAGAATGAAGTCAGAGAGGTAAGAAGAATAGCTCTCAGTCGGTTTCTCTTACTGGGGAGTAAGTAATCTGTTGATGTGAGTGATGGCCCTTGTTGCTAACAGTAACATGTATCACTTTCCACTGTGTTCCATGTTTGACTTCTTCCATTTGTGAGATTGTTAAATATTGATTGATTACTTATACATTGAAACTAGGTATCAGACAAATAAGAAGATTCCTGTACAACTCATACTTGTTCATTATCTATTTATAAGGAAGTTTCTGATGACCACATGCCAGTTCGTTAGCCAAAATTTGGTTATGAGCTGTGGTGTATTCAATTTTGCACATAAAACATATCACTCAACTTGCACCTGACTTCACAACACCTGCCAGCCATGATCCCGCCCACTTCTGGGTGCAACATTACTTACTGGATGCAAGCTCCAAAACCCACTTTCTAAACCAGTCACGATATCACTTTAAACAAGAAAACCCATATAATAACACTGTCATCTTAAAATCCACTTTATCTCCTAAGTAATTGCCTCTGAACCATCCGTGTTGTGTTTAGCGGCTAATGCAAGACACATAATTGCATAATGTGAATGCAATTATGTGTATACCTTGAACATGATTACCAGCAAAAATATGTAGTAGCCTAATGACGATTCATGGTGTTTCTGCCGTCCACTGTTGTGACTGACATCATGGTAGTCACGTCCCTGCAAAAGGTCAATATGTTCTCTATTCTCTGATTGCCTGTTGCAGATGAGGTACAGTAGAGTGTATGATGAATTAATGCTTAGAAATCCATATACATTTCTGTGTATTCCTGATTATGAAAAGGTTGTATAGCATTTGTGCATGCTAATTAATCCACCCAGTAATCAGCTAACTTACTGAACTGTATATTGTTGCATCTCTTCACAGGTTGTTCAGGACTGGAAGTTTGTGGCACAAGTTCTAGACCGCGTCTTCCTGTGGGTCTTCTTGTCAGTGTCTGTGCTAGGTTCCGCTCTGCTCTTCATTCCTGTCATTTACAAATGGGCCAAAATCATTGTTCCCAACAATGGTGATAACAGTAGCTAAGCAAGAAAAGTTACAGTGGTGTGTTGAGAGCTCTTCATTTTTATAAATATAAAAAAAACAGCACAGGGTGAATATTTTCTGTCTTTGTTAAGGTTGATTGTTTGGTCGATTGATCAATATCAGAAAACCTAGCATTATACAGCTTTTCTTTACAATGCAGGTAACCAAAGAACAAGACATACATTAGTGAGGATAGCATGAAACAGAATGGATCTTTTTCCCCACTTTTCACTAAGATGACAGTTACTTATACAAAATTATGCTTTCATTTTGCAATCAATTCTTTAAAATTTTTCTCATACACTACCGTTCAAAAGTTTGGGGTGACTTTCTAACTCCATGATCGTTCCTGATTTTTATTTCTTTCTACATTG
>JAOVVA010000037.1:32917699-32930853 GCA_028565275.1 Leiocassis micropogon
TCAATTACACAGAATCAGGTGCATGCAAGTCATGACTGTTGGGTCTGTTGGTTTTCTATTACTCCACTACACCTACAGGTAAAATATTTACCGT
The DNA here is from genome assembly GCA_028565275.1 of Leiocassis micropogon. Classification (NCBI taxonomy): domain Eukaryota; kingdom Metazoa; phylum Chordata; class Actinopteri; order Siluriformes; family Bagridae; genus Leiocassis; species Leiocassis micropogon. The sequence goes on from JAOVVA010000037.1 coordinate 32,917,794, forward strand.
GAAGAAATATAATTTCTCCCAAAAACAATTATTGATCTGTTTACTGATGTTGGACTCCTATTATTTTGAACACTACTGTATACTCATTTGTCCATTAAACTGGGTCCAGACACTGCGACATTTATCTTGTTCAGGGTTGTTGTAGATCCAAAACATATCCCAGACACAGACTGGGACTAATTCAGGACGGGATGCCAGTCTATCACATGTACACGCATTCACACACACACTTATTTACACCTAGGTGCAATTTAGAGACACCATTCCACCTACTGGTGTGTTTTCGGGAGGTGTGAGGAAAATGATGAACCCAGAGGATCAAGTGGCGCACACATATCCACAAAAAAAAACAGAGATATACACAAGAGCTTAGAAGAAAAGTGCCTATAGCAAAACATATAAATAAAGCAAGAAAGCTAATGAACTCAAACGACAATAAGCTAAACCGAGCGCTAGGAAGAAGAAAACAAAGGAACGGAGGGACTAAGGACTAGAAATCAACAAGTAAAAGGTTTCCCAAGGGAAAGACAAGGACAGGATTTTAGGTAGGCTGGAGAAGCTAATGAGAGCTCACGAGACAAGACACAGGTGCAGAAAGCCAGGCAGCGAGTGTGAACAGGGCGAGGTTTGAGCAGAGAGGGAACCAGGAAGTGGGAAAAACAAGATTCTTTTTTACAGTGCTGTGAAAATATTTTTGTTCATATTTGTTACTTTTAAATGATAACTTTTTCACTTAAAAAATCGTCGCGTTATCTTTATGTAATATTAACATTTTATGATCATAATCTAAATCATTTTAGGGGGACAAATATGCATACTCCACATTAACATTTCAGGTACATTCAGCAATGTTTGTTAAAACTTTAGCATTAGTCTTTTTATAATGCTTCTAATAAGTCATTGATATGCTATAATTTATATATCAGTTAATAATTAGGAGGAATATGTTTCTAATAAATGTTTCTAATGCCTTAGATAATGCATTTATCAAAATTACTGTCTTTAATGAAAGACATTTGTGCACTAAAACCATCTGTCCTTTTTTTTCTCTTTTGTTCTTTGTCACAGTTCTGCGTGATTCACATGTTGATGACTTTAAAAGATGTCTACCGCCATTTCGCCAATCCTCATCATCCTGACCTTGGTAGGCTCTATCCACTGTGGTAAGATCCTGGTGTTTCCTCACGATGGCAGCCATTGGGTTAACATGAATATATTGATACAAGAGCTGCACTCCAGAGGTCATCATGTCACGGTCCTCCGAGCAGCTGACAGCTGGTACGTCAAAGAGCAATCACCCTACTACCACTCCATAACCATCGACTTCTCAGTGGGGGGAGACGCAGCTTTCTTCAAGACCTTTGTCTCCAGACAGCTGCAGATTCGCCGGGAAGGAAGCTCCCTCTGGACTCAGCTGAGTCTGGACATGGAGCTGGGGAACAAGTTTTTCGAAATGCACAGGAAGATATGTGAAATGGTCATCCGTATAATCGAGGATCCAAAACTGATGAGTACTATCAGAGAAGCGGGATATGATGTGATGCTGACAGATCCTGCGAACGGTGGAGGAGTCGTTCTTGCGCATTATCTGCACTTGCCTCTGGTTTTTAACGTCCGTTGGACGGTACACGGAGAGGCGCAATTCGCGATTGCGCCCTCGCCCTTGTCGTACGTCCCATTTCCTTTATCCATGCTAACAGATAAGATGACGTTTTTTCAAAGGGTATATAACATGCTTTTCTATCACCTCAGGCTCTTCTTTTACAAGCGTATCGTAGGTCCTCATTACACCGCTTTGTGTAACCGCTACTTCGGTCCAGATGTATACTATTTTGAATTATTCCAGGCAGCTGATATCTGGCTGATGAGAGTCGATTTCGTTTTCGAATTCCCCCGGCCGACGATGCCGAACGTCGTTTACATGAGTTGCTTCCAATGCAAACCCCCGAAAGCCCTTCCGGATGATTTGGAAGACTTCATGGAAAGTTCCGGAGAGCACGGCGTGGTCATTGTATCAATGGGGACGCTGGTTGGACAGCTTCCTGACTACATAGCAGACGAAATGGCTGCCGCTCTCGCTAAGCTCCCTCAAAAAGTGATCTGGCGATACTCTGGGAAGAAACCATCCACTCTCGGGAATAACACCATGCTCAGGGACTGGTTGCCCCAGAACGATCTTCTTGGACATCCCAAGACGAAGGTTTTTGTGAGCCATGGTGGGACAAATGGGATTTTAGAAGCTATTTATCACGGTACTCCAATCGTCGGCCTCCCTGTAGTTTTTGATCAACAGGACAATCTGTCGAGGATGAAATATAAAGGCGTAGCACAGGTCGTAGATATAGCCACTATAAATCAGAATGTGTTTCTCAAGGCTATACTGGAAGTCCTAAATGAGCCTTCCTACAGTACAAACATGAACAGGCTGTCCAGGCTTCTCAGAGACACGCCTATACAACCTATGGAGAATGCCATGTTCTGGATTGAGTTTGTCATGAGACACAAAGGCGCTGCGCATCTACGAACAGAGTCTTACAAAATGCCTTGGTACGTGTACTACAGCGTGGATGTTATAGCGTTTTTACTGTTAGTCGTATCCAGTGCAGTTTTCCTAATCTTCGCTGTAATCCGATGCTTGTGCTGCAGGGCATGTAGGAAAAAAAGAGTAAAGCAAGACTGATATTACACAACAAAATCCCAGATCAAAGGAGCACAAACTTTCGATCAGTACCAATTTTGTGCCTGTTAGTACATAGATGAGGTATTACCTAATGATGTGAGGAAAATACAGTATATTGTTGTGCATTCAGTCTTGTTTCGTGAAAATTCAATGAAATGTTACTTTTGCAGATAGGAAATATGTAAATACAGTAAAGAAAATGGTATTAAGATATGCTGGATTTTACTGTGTACATCTTTTAAGTAGAGTTACTGCTGAAACAGATAATAGTTTATTTTACTTAATGCCAAATTTGTATGTCACTAATTTGATTTACAGTTATTTAAGTTACTAATTGCTTAAATCTTTAGTTAAAAGGTACATTTTCAAGTCAAACTGGGACTTGTGAATAAAGCATAAAACTAATTGACATTTACAGAACACAGTACTGTGATGAGACTCTTAGCCGCAGGAAAACATTTCAATGGTGCATGCGTTTTAAAGAAGGCGATACGTCTGTAAATGACTATGCCGGAGGTGGCTCGGAGCTCACTGCAGTTGTCCCTGTGAACGTTCAACAAGTGGGATGATCCTTAAAAAACTAACGGATAACTTGTCGCCAACTTGTGGAAGAGATGAATCTGTCTGTAGGACCTGTACACACAATTATTCACCAACAACAGTTGTACGTTACAGGAACTCTGGGCTGAGAGTCATTGCCACATCCCCATATAGTCCTGACCTCGCTCCAAGCCACTTCCAGGCACGCACACCAATAATGGCTCTGGTGTACTGAGAGAACTTTATACCTTGATGGTATCCAAGCACTAGTGAACACTGGGATAAGTGCATTAGTGTAGCAGGTGAGTCCCAGTTTGACTTGAACGCCCCTTGTGCAAAGAGACTTGTTTATATCTTGACACTACAGTATGTCTTTAAGATGTTCATTTAACATTTATTGGAAGGAGTCTCCAGTGTCAGTGCTTTGTAACAATTGGAGATTAAGGTGTCTCTTTTATTAACATAACAAGCTGCATTTTCTGGCTAATTGACTTCATGGAAAAAAAAAAAAAGGGGCTGGTGCTTAATAACATAACTGTTAACTGGTTTTGTCAACGATTATTCATTCATTCATTCATTTGCAAGCACTTTTTCTTGCTCAGGGTTATGCTAGGTCTGAATATGTACTATAAATTGATTCAAGGTAATATGTCTTGTTCAGTAAGAAGTAAAAAAAAAATTTGTATTGGTAAATTCCTGTGGTAGAAGAGGAAACAAAATCCTTTGGGATGTAAGATGAGTAAAAACAGAATCACACACCAGTTTTGTATTATTCCTTACTAGGTACATTATGTGTTTCACTTAATTGTATTTGTGACTCGAATGTAAAATGAACAATATTTTGTGCAGAAAAAATGCAATGGCTTTGGAATCTAATCTAACAATTTCTGTTGTAAATAGATTTTCGAATATTCTTTTTTTCCTTAATTTTTCACTTTATATCAAAATATAAAAATCTTTTCACTGTTTATTATATACGTGAGGAGTAAAAAACTTTCCGCACTTTGTCTGTAGAATTGATTTTAATTAACATTTAGAAAAGACAAAGACATTTTTCGATATAATATCCTTGCTTTTCAATGCACTTTGTCCGTCTGCCAACAAGCTTTCGTATTCCCATATTAAAAAAATGTTTTAGGCTGAGCTGCGAGCCACGAATGCACCGCTGTCTTCACTTCTTCATCAGAAGTGAATCTCCGTCCTTGTAGGGCTGCTTTCAAGGGACCAAACAGATGAATGCCTTATTTTTTAAGAGGATGCTTTAACACCTCAAAATGAAGTGTTTGCAGAGTGTCAACAGTGTGGACAGAAGAGTGCGGATGTCAAGCAAGATCACAACACCCCTAATCTAAAGTTTAGGCTTCAGCTCCTACAATGAGCGTAAGCCTCAGTTTTCAACTTTTTCTTGGTTGGCGCCTGATGAGTTTTGATTTGATTAAGTTTTCATTTACTCTCAGGCTCGTAGTGATGATTCACCAGTAAAGATTACCTTTAAGAAACTTTCACTTTCGTTGGAGTATTGGTCCAAATTTTGTTTGCAGATATCCAAACGCTTCTGTTCAGGCTTTTCTGTGAGTTGTTTCGGTACCAGGTATACCCTAAAATAAATACAAATTACTGCATGCTGCTCTTCTTTCATGCAAATCAAAAGTGGGACATCCATTTTTGTTCGTACCACAGTTACAAATGAACTGATGGAACACGACCATACCTGCACAGCAGTGACTGGGGATACAGTAGCCTTGAACAGGAAACTCTGAAAACGCCAACAGAAGTTTTAATACAACCGGAGTGCAGATAATTTTTGACTCACCTTCGTATATCTCTGTATAAGGTATACACTGGCATAGACAAATAAAGTGAGTAGAACCTGTTGTACATTATTAGTGTGAAAATGTTATTTTATTGTATTACGGGTGTAGTGTGTATGAATCAGCCTTTCACGGTGTGTTGAAATCAAGAGGTTGTGGTTGACTGGTATGAAATGATTGCAGCAGGCATTAAGAATAAACTAAGAGTGAAATTAAAATCCCTCAAACCCGACTCCAGATGTAGCCTTATTGTTATTACAGTGCAGGGTGAAAAATTTCTTGGAAATATAAGGATCTAAAAGGAATTTTTCTTTTTTTACAGTGACATGACCTTAGACACCCTTCTGCATGGCCCAGGCTTACTGATTTGATTACAATTGATCTGGTTATATAACTGATCAACTAAATCTCTAATTGTAGCTTTAAATTCTTCCTCCTTCGGATTAATCCATGATATTACTGTAGCAACGTCTAGCCTTCTTTAAAGCATTCACGAGTTTCTATCCTTTAAAAAGAGTTGGCAACATCCTGAGGCGCAATGACGGACCCCTGCGAGCGGAGCATCAGCTGCAGAAGCGCGGCACGCTCTCCACTCGGTGGCACACAGCGGTGTTCCCGAGGACGTCATTGCCAAGAACTGAGCGTCCAGAATAAGCAGCGTGACGGTGAGCGAGGAACTGGAGATGGACGTGATCTGGAGGAAGGGAGGCTGGCAGCCCTGCATGAGCACACATGTTATGGAAGCTGGAATGCTTTGAGGTGATAAAGAGGCCTCAGGAAAAATGTCTGGTTCCATACTGGACTGCCTACACTGGAGCTCCACCAGCTTCTCTGAACCTGAAGGCCGTATTAGACACAAGCGTCGGTGCTGCAGAGTTCATTTTTTTTTCACTGCCTGCTTCCTTCCCATGATACAGTACAATAAACCCAATATGCATCCGATAATGATTCCGAATAACCAAGAATAACCTTTGCGATGGGCGTGTTTGTAGTTGTGTACATAATGTTCATTACGTGCCAAACCTTTTGGCATTCCATACGTGCTAACACACTAACACACCCATAACACATAATCAGCAGTGTTTGAGGAGAAGAAATATGAAATAAAGCAGCGTGTATCATTAAGATAGACAAGGTGAATAATTTACTTTCATCCTTTTTGTTAATGCATTTGAAGGAGAACTAAGCGCAGAGTGTGCCAAATTACACAAAAGCATAGACAACAAACCCGCTCCGTTTTGCCTGTTTGGTATTCAGCGGAAACACGCCGCAGAGCCAGCAGAGCATTACGGACTTGATGAGACCTCGTGGCATAATGCATTGCTCGACCCTGATAACTTCCTTGTCAAGTTAATGAGAGATTAGATTTTAGCCTTCCGTCTAATATCACACCTAGCTCTCACTGAATATACACAATCACTAATTCAATTTCCTCTGTACGTACCACAGCTTATTCATTTTATACGCTCTCCCCAACCAATGATTTATTTATTTATTTATTTATTTTTACAAAATGGTTCAGCTTGGGTTAGGCTGGAAATCATTCATTTTCCATCCTGTGTCGGGTCACGAGAGACCTGGAGCCATTCCCAGAGAACTCAAGGCACTAACCAGGGACACCAAAGATGAGGGGGGGATGGGCAAACCTGTCCCAAGACACATGTGCGCACGCATACACACACCCAATTACACAATTGGAAAACACCCAGAATCAGCCTACAATGCATGTGTTTGGACTGAAACCAACAAATGAATGCAATCCAGAGGTGAGATTCAAACCTACAACCATGGTCCAACAAAAAAAGGAGTAATTTATCCTTACTTCTCAGATATATAACCATTTGTCATAGATACACTGATCAGCTGTAACATTATGACCACCCGTCGTTTGCACCATAACAGTAATGATCTGTGTTTTGATTCCTTTCTATTGGAACCAGCATTAACCTTTTAATGAACTGGCGACAGAATCAAGGGTGGCTAACGGCTTGCTGATGCACATGGGGAGCATCCTAATGTTAAGACTGATCAGTTATCTGTACATATACTGTATCTCTATGTAGGGGTCATTGGTGGCTCAGTGCTAAGTTTCTCACCTGACATGCGGAAGGCCTGGGTTCAATTCCCACCAGATGCCCAAATCCAAGCCACTGAATGCAATGCCAGTCCCAAGCTGGGATAAAGCGGGAGGGTTAGTATCAGGAAGAGCATCCGGTGTAAAACTTGTGCCAAGTTGTTGTACGTATCGGATGGTCTGCAGTGGTGACCCCTCAACAGGAGCTAACAGCAACTACCCAAATGTGTATGACTTTACTTGTCGTATGACAGAAATATCACGTTTCTCTATTGTATATATCGGATGCCTTTTTTTTCATCTTTAAATTGATTAACTCTTAGCTTCAACTCCATCTTGTCACAGAATTACATACCTTCAAGCCACACTGACCCATTTTTAAATGAATGGGAAAAAAAAATCAACATGAGCTACAGTACTACAGTAATTTGTTTCAAAGGTGCAATATTAACACTTGTCCAACAGATGGCGCATTACGAATGTAGAACCTATGATGTCTGTATAAAAAAAAAACAAGGCTTCCTGGGAGCCATGACGAGGAAAAAAACCCGACTTTAACATATTTCAATATACAGTATGTTTCGTAATTGACTCACAGCTCATAACAGTGTGTATTTAATGTTATAGATAGAAGACAACCCAAAATGTTCATGCAACATGCTGACAGTACAAAAATATTATTAAGAGGACACAACAGGGTCACCTTGATCACCAGTGTGTATGGGGGTTATTATGGATGTGCAAAAAAAAAAAAAAAGAAAAATGGTTAACTATGAGAAGTATAGCTTAGTATATGGTATATGCTGGAAAATATAACAAATAATAAAATATTGCGTTTTTTAACCCTTATAATTAATTACCAAATACAGAAAAGTGATGAAGGTGACCCTGTTGTGTCCTGTTAATAATTTTCTGTTAATAACTAAATAAATAAATAAACAAACCTGATTAACTATTAAAAGTAACCCATACTGGAAAATATTACAGATAATAAAATGTAGGGTTTTTGTTAGTTAGTTAGTTAGTTAGTTTGTTTGTTTTAATGTCTTGGTGTCTTTAAGTTAAATAGTTAAATCCAGAATATTGTTTTTTTTTTTCAATAAAAATCCAAGAACTTAAAATGCAAAATGTTGAGGTTAATTGATCAAACATTAATGTATCGATTATTCATTAATTGATTAATTTATTATAATTGAAAATTAACACTACGAAGTGAGGATTATTATTATTATTATTATTATTATTATTATTAAGAAATACAGAATCCTAGGTCAAGCTGGTTTGCGCGCAGGTCCTTCTGCGTAAAGCGTGCGCAGAGTTTACGTGCGCGTCTCCGTGCGCGTTGAGGAGTAGGACACGGCGCGCGCACACACACACACACACTCACACGCGCGCACACACGCTCATCCGACAGCGTTCCTTCCCTCTGCAATGCCGTGAGTGACTCCATCACGAATGGCTCTCCGTCCGCTTCTTCTTCCATCCGGAGCTGCCGCTTCTCCTGCGTGATTCGGCGCGCGCTCGGCGACTCGACGTGTTTTTGGCCCGCGCTCGCGTTTGGCTTGCGCATCCTCATCCTCTCCGCGCGCACCGTGCCCTATAAGACCCCCCTATCGCATCCTCATCTTCGACGAGCCTCACTTCTTTTCCACCTTATATATATATATTTATATATTTATATATAGCAATGTGTCCGGGTGCGACGATGCTGGCGACAGCTGTCTTTCTCGGAAATGTAATGCTACAATATGTGTCGTCTCAAAACGGTAAGGATTAAAGGATGCTTTCTTTCCAGAGTGCACAGCTTCCTAGGAATAGGTTACCATCCTCTTTGGCTTGCACTAATTCTTTTCTTGATTGCAATATTATTGCATGTTTATAGATTTCTGTATGTTTCTTTACATCATAAATCATGCACATTTAAAAAAAAAAAAAAAAAACAACCTTTATACAGTATTAAGAACTGACTAATTAGGAATTAGTGCAACATTAACCCCTTATAGACAGGACCAGAGAGAATTCCCTATCCAGTACATTAAAAATTAGATTGTAAGAAGACTTACATCATTACTTTGACCCCATACCTATGTCCTGCTATGTGCATGAGTACTGTAACAAATGCACATTGGGTCAAAGTAATTGCATTCCTAATTCAGTGAATGTATTTACACTGTAATTTACAATGTAATTTGTGTGCATATTATTATTATTTCCACCCAACAGTAATATAGTAGGCAGCACATTGGCTTAGTGGTTAGCACTGTCTTCTTACACGTCTAGGGTCCGGGTTTGATTCCTGCCTCAGGGTCTGTGTGCATGGAGTTTGTATGATCTCCCCTTGCTTGGTGGGTTTCTTCCGGTTTCCTCCAACAGTCCAAAGACTTGCAGATTAGGCTAACTGGCATTCCCAAATTGCCTGTAGTGTGTAAATGAGTGTGTGTATTGATTGGCACCCTGTGCAGGGTGTACCCCGTATCGCGCCCTAAGTCTCCTTCGATAGGCTCCAGACTCCCCCCGACCCTGTATACAGGATAAAGGGCTATAGAAAATGATGACGAATTAGTGAGCAACTCCTTATATCCAGGATCAGAGAGAATTCCCTATCTATATATCCAATACACTATAAGTTACATTTTAAACAGACTTACATCTGTTACTTTCATTATACATTATACATTACTTTGACCTCATAGCTATGTGCTGCTCTGTGCATGAGTACTACAACAAATGCATATTAGATCAAAGTGATTGTATTCCTGATTCATGTATCAGTGAAACTGATTAAGGATCCACGAATGTATTTACATTGAACCACATTCATTTGTGTGCATATTCTTATTCTTATTATTTCCACCCAACAGTTATGTAGTAGGCGGCACAGTGGCTTAGTGGTTAGCATTGTTGCCTTGCACCTCCGGGGTCGAGGGTTTTGATTCCCGCCTCCGTGTCCATGTGGCTGGAGTTTGCCTGTTCTCCGCAAGTTTGGTCCAAAAACATGGAGATTAGGCAAATTGGCCCAAATTGCGCATAGTGTGTGAATGAGTGTGTGAGTGTGTGTATACGTGTGATAGGCTCCAGGCTCCCCTGTATACAGGATAAAGCAGTATAGATGATAAGTGAGTGAGTGAGTGAGTAAGTAAACCCTTATAAAAAGAACCAGGGAAAATTCCCTCATCTGTATATTAAATACACTAGAAAGTACATGTTAAGCAGTCTTACATCATTACTTTGACCCCATAGCTATGTGCTGCTACGTGCACGAGTTCCATAACAAATGCACACTTATTCTGAATCATTCCAGATTCATGCATCAGTGAAATTGCTTAAGGATCCGTAAAAGTATTTATACTGAACCACATTAATATTTGTGCATATTATTGGTATTATTATTTCCACCCGACAGGAATGTAGTAGGCGGTACCGTGGCTTAGTGGGTAGCACTGTCACCTTACACCTCAGGTCTGTGTGCATGTTATTCCCGTGGGTGCTTGGTGGGTTTCCTCCTGTAGTCCAAAACCATGCAGATTAGGCTCACTGGTGTATCCAAATTGACCGTAGTGTATGAATGAGTGTTTGTATTAATTGACACCCCGTCCAGGGTGTACCCCGCCTCGTGCCCTAAGTCTCCTGGAATAGGCTTCAGGTTCCCTATGACCCTGTATACAGGATAAAGCAGTGTAGACGATGAGTGAGTGAGTGAGTAACCCCTTATATCCAGGACTAGAGAGAATTTCATATGTTATATATCTTGTACACTATATAAAAACATTTTTCTGCAGACTTACATCATTACTTTGACCCCATAGCTACTATATGTGCTGCTTTTTGCATAAGTACTATAACAAATGCACATTGGGTCAAACTATTTGCATTCCTGATTCATGCATCAGTGGAATCGATTAGGAATTCATGAATGTATTTACACTGAACCACACCAATTTATGTGCATCTAATGTAGTACCATCACGAATATTTCTTCGCATGAACAAATCGTGACTGCACAAAGAAACGCACAAGGAAAGATCTCGTCTTTGATCTGTTAGTGGTAAAGAATGACAGGATTTAGTGCAACACTGAATTTGAAAGGGTTTTTCCCTCAGCAAATGACTTTAAACTGTCTGATCTTCATGGAGCATTTGGTCTTTGTTAAGTCCTAGTCTGTGATTTGTCATTTGCGAAGTTGACCCATGGAAAACTGCACATTAGAATTCTGATAGGAGCTACACTAAGTAATACTGGACGTGCCTATGGGCTAACGTCTACTAAAGAAGATATAGAAACGTAGAGGCAGAATGTTAAGTATACCCAATGCAAAAAAAAAGTAAAGAAAGGAGGAATAAAGTGTCACATTAATAAGGTGGATGTGTGTGAAAGCGCCCATTGATATTGCAGCAGTTAAGCGACCAGCTTGGTTTAATAAGTGATGCTTCATTTTGGAAAGCATTTTCATTTTATTATAATTATTTTAATTTCTTTAAAAGTTCTTCCATTATCTATTTAATTAGATTTTTTTGTTTTATTTGTTTATTTAATTTTATTAAACAAAGGTCGTTCGAGTCAAACCAGGACTTTTGATGGAATGATGGAATTTCACCCTGAATGAAGCCACTGAAGTCGTTCCTGTGAACACTGAGCGAGTGGAACGCCTGATCCTTGAAATGTATCTGTCTGTAGAATCCGTACATGAACAGCGCTTGCAGATTTCCACATTAGTGCTATTAAAGGAGTTCCTGGGAGGCCAGCGTTTCAGACGTGAAGCAAATATTTCGATCATGGCTCCGGTGTACTGTGAAAACTTTCTACCTTGATGGTATCCAAGCACTAGTGAAACGCTGGGATAAGTGCATTAGTGTTGAAGGAGAGTATATAGAGAAATAAAACTAGTTTGCTGTAAGGTCAAAAGTCCCAGTTTGATTTGAACACTCCTTGCATAAAATATTTTTCTTCATTTTCATCTTTAATCTATCCCATTTGCTCTCATTACATTACTACTGTAATTATGCTTTACTTTTTTTCATGAACAACTTGAACCACAATTCTTTTCACCTACCACTTGCATTTCAGTGCTCCATAAACTGATTTTTTTTTTTTTTTTTTTTCCCCCGGTTTATTCAGTCTGCCCCCATATTTAAATCGCGACCGCCTTTCTCTCCATGATGACTTACTATGTCAGAACCTGGCACTTAGCGTCTGGAGTGTTGTAGTCGTAATGCTGACCCGATCTGGTCTGTTACACACGAGCTGGGATGTGCAGCGTGGGTAGCGCGATCCTATTGCTCACTCTCGTGAGTCGTACACAACATACAGTTTTCATTTCCATCCACGTTTCGGGTCGTCACGCGCGCGCGTGCGCGCGGCAGCTGTGATGTTGGCTGTCTCTCATTCCTTCCCCACAAACGATTATCATCTGAGAGGCCTATTAATAAAGCGGCTTTGCTGCAGAAATAAGCCGGTTGTGGAGAATGGTTTAATCATTGGAATGGTTTAATCGGTGTGTGGGGGAAGTCGTGCGAAGAGCCGCTCCACGCGGTGTATATGGACGACTCTCAGAGGGCCAGATCGAGCAACAGATATCTGCAGGACTGTAAATAGCTTTGGTCCATCTCGCCGCATGTTTCTATTCTTGGAGCAGAGACACGGGAGCGCAGGACTGTGGCTCCACAAATTTCGTCTGTGAAAGCATGTCTATTAAATGTTAATAGACTGTGTTGCATGGCTTTCGGTGTGATCCCCAGTGAACAATGAATCTCCGCAAGCCAGGGCTGTGTGTCAGAAATGAAGGATAAGTCCCTTTAAAACTCGGGATACTTAGTGTCACCTTGAGCTACGTCCATCAGTTTCTCTATTTCTATTTTCCCCCAATTTATAAGGCTTACTGGTACATGGATAAAAATAACCAGATTTGACGTTTTTACCGAAGGCAACAACCTTGAAAGAAAAAAAAACATATATATA
>JAOVVA010000037.1:32930976-32943344 GCA_028565275.1 Leiocassis micropogon
GGTCGGTCTGCGGCCCTCCCGACTGATTGGCGGTGGAAGCTTAATGTGGGAGCCTCTAGCGACGGGGTGGAATTGGACACTATTAAACTACTAAAAACTATCAGTCAAAACGTCTGCGATCACCGCAAGTGTTTTGGTTAACCGAAGCACTTGACCTACATCTGCGTGCTTTCAAGCACTTCGCTGAATCTGCCACATGATTGGTGGGTTGGATAATTACATAAATAAGAAATAAAGTGACCGGGAGAGTCTGTTTATATTTGCATTTTTCATAAAGTCAGACTAGCACAAGCACAGCGCTGCTGGTAAAATCGTTGACATTTATCGTAATAGTAGCAGGGCACGTTGCTTATTTTGTCAAAGGTCAATCGTAATTCTTTCGCAGGACGTCACGTAAAAGACAAACAATCTAATTTTGTCTTGTAGATCTCTTAAAAAGGTTAAGTGTATAGAGTGTGTGTTTGGAATTGGTTAAGCCCATACTTCGTCAAGGCCATGAGGATTTCAATCTCTTGAAAGTGAAGCCCTACAGAAGCGTTCTAGCAATACTAAGGCAAGTGTTTTTCGTACAAGCAGAAATATCAGAACAGTGTTAATCAATCTTGGATGTCGCGAGCCCACTTATGTGGAAAAGAGACTGAGTTCTTGTAAATCAGTTCATTTTATGCTTTGAACAAGAGCAAACATCACATTTCACTGGGAATGAAAACTCGTATCCATCAACAGAGCTCTGCTTATAGCGTAATACCTGGCACTCTTGAGATGGAAAGGTCTGTCCAGGCTGATTATGACCTGGGAGTTGGAGAGCCATGTTGTCCTCAAAAGAGTCTGGATCAAGCACTGTCAGCTGGCACGCACCCCCTCCTACACGAACTGAGTGGGATTGGATATTGATGTACAACCTTTTGCATGATGCAAAAAATGATTAATTTACATTTTATTTAGCCAACAATTTGAGAAGAAAATAAATTGTGAGATTGTGTTAGACGGAGAGCTGTCCGATTTAACTGATTATGCAATTTTGAAGTTTGTTTTGGTCAATTCAATTTGATTGAACCTGCTATGGTTTGGCACCTCTCCAGGGTGTCCCCCGCCTCGTGCCCTGAGTCTCCTGGGACAGGCTCCAGGCTTCCCGTGACTTTGAACAAGAAAAACAGTGCAGAGAATGAGATGAGAATTGATTGAATCAATGGGTCAGATTTCGATTTGCGAATGTTAAATGCTCTAAAAATGACAAATTAAAAAAATATATACACCACAGCCTTCACAGAAAATACAAATCACCTCCATCTTGTGCGAATACTCATGTTCATGCATTTTCTATACCAATAATCCTGCACAGGGTCACAGGAGGCCTGGTGCCAATCCATCACAGGGCACCCTCACACACACACAATGTCTTTGGACAGTTTGGGTTTGGACAGGAAACCCAACAAGCACAAGCAAACTCCACGCATGCAGATCCAAGGTGGGACTCGAACCCGTGACCCTGGAGGTGCGAGGCCACAGTGCTAACCACTATGCCATTGTGCCACCCAATACTCATGGTTTGCTTTTTCATTTTTTGAGTTTATGGGGCAAAACTGCCACCTACTGGACTGGAGCATAGAACAGAAAATCGGCAGGAAAAAGGTGGTCATCACTTTGTACGAGACATTTCATTTAAACAATCAACAACCCAGGTTACACAGAATATTAGTGCTTATTAGATAGTTTTTACATATTCAAAATTCCTATAAGAAAAGTAGCTCCTTAAGACAAATCAGAAACTAAACATCAGCACTACTGAATCACTCAAATAGAAAAGCACAATGCTCAAAAATGTCATCAGATTAACAGTGGCATGTAAAGACCTATGTTCAGAAGTGGGTGGAAGTGCATTCGAAAACCAGGCACAAACAAAAACCTGAGTTTATCCTCAAACCACGGATCTTGAAGCTGTCCCATCCTGGGTCTAGTGAACGTCTTATTCGAATAGTTGACTAGTCAACAAGTCCACTATTACATAACACTGATTGGAATGTATGAACCTAAACAGTGTTAGTGAACACAGCGCAGTGCTTGTTCCACCGTGTAGATGTGCAGTTAGAGACTATAGCATATCTTTTTTCCATGCACACTGGGTTATTCATCCTCTAGTGTCCATTTCTGACCACAGCCCCACTGTCGTCAGGATATTTTCAGCCTGGCAGGCCGTCCCTGCAGTGACATTGAGGCGTTTAAAAAATCCCATCATCGCTGATGTGCTGAGAATGTTCGACACCCAAATAATATCTGCTTCATCGTGGTCACACTGGGTTCCCCTTTTATTGACCGGTGAAGGAAATACGAGGGGTGATAAATTAGACCTAACACAGGCTACAGTCAGTAACTGTACACCTGCAGAATGGCATATAAGGGTATAGAGTGGCTTATTTGGTCACTTTTCCTATATAAACTGAGGACTTGATCTATTAATGATTAGTGAGACATGTCTGTTTATTAGCCTGTTTATGGTATTAGATCTAACGACATACAAATTATAATTTATTCATCCATCTATCCAGTATCTATACCAGTAGTTCTCAACTCCGGTTCCTCGAGGACCACTGCCCTGCACATTTTAGTGCCTTCTCAGCTTCCCGCATACCTGATTTAAACTAATCAACTAATTAACAGACTTTTCACACTCCTAGAAGTGGGCGTGGTAGAGCAGGGAAAACACTAAAATATTCAGGGCAGTGGTCCTCCAGGAATAAGGTTGAGAACCACTGATCTATACTGCTTATCCTATTTTGAGTTGCAAGATGCCTGGACACGTTCCCAGTGAACTCAGGGCACAATGTGGGGTATATCCTGGATGCGGTGCCAAATCAGCACAGAGCAAAAGATACACTCACACACCCAATCATACACTCCGAGCACTTTGGGAAAGCCTGTCGATCTTCACAAAGCACAGCGAGGACATGCACACTTCAGGTGTGATTTGAACGCCCAACCCCGGTGGTTTGATGCGACAGTGCTATGGAATGGCTAAGCCACCATGCCGGATAAGAAATTCGTTTCATTAGCCTTATGACATATGATAGCCTGATATGATGTCCATTATGCACTGGTGCAATCACATGGCCGGGGCAGGGATAGACAGATCAAGCGTCCCCCCTAGATATGAGACATGATAGGACGATGTTATATTGCGCACTCTTTCATGAGTCTTCTGTCCACCCCTGCAGAGACATTATTCCTATTATTATCAACCTATATTCTGATGTTTGGCATGTGTACCTCATATACAGATATCAAACTATGAGACTGAAATCTCAGACCTGCAACACTATTCCCTGCAGTCAGAAAAAAAACTTATCTTGATCTACCTCCATAAGAGCACAAAAAAAAAAAAATCTTAGGAGTCCAGTGGGAGTAGTGGAGGCTGTGTTGCAAGAAAATGATTTCGGTTTCAGTAATCCAGCTCCCCGAGACAGGCAGCACGAGGCTTTATGCAGCAGCGATCTCCTGTTCTCAGGACACCATCTATTTCCTTCTGCGGTACAGGAGCGGAAACCGTGACATCCTGTACATTAGTAGTCAGTTACCGGTGCTGGAACACTGTACTCTTGATGGTCAGTTTTTTCCCTCTCGGGACAAAAATGTTCCCAGTACATCACTGGAATGTTTGAACAACTTTGTGGGTTGTCGTGCATGAGCTTAAGCCAGTAACTGGCTGTTCTGCGTCTGGGTGTACAGTAACTGACCATGTGTTACTACTGAAAATTACCATCAGTATTGTGTGTAATTTTGCTCTCTTTTTTTTTTTTAAAGCATCAGATGCTATTTTTACTATAGCAGTTCAAGGTTTATATATGCTATATAAGTTTTTTTTTCATTCTTTTACACAAAACCTCATCGGTTTAGTGACAATTGTAAGCCCAGGCCAGCTGGGGCCAATCCCGGTAAATCTTCATTATTTTTATTTTTTCATTCAATGAAAATGGTGTTATCGGAATAGTCTTTTCATCAGGCTAAGAGAACAGCTCGACACACAGATGTCTCCATAGTAGGAATAGAATCGTGACTCTTATTAATAATCTCCAGGCGAGGAATTGAGCTGAGTGAGCGTTTCATCATGCAGCTGTCTATGCAGACTGACATGCTAGTCTGTAGTTAAGACATCCATTATACGGGCCAAAAAAAAGGTTTTAACTGTGGACACCTGACAATCACTCGTATGCAAATCTTCACCAAACTGGTGTTCAGCTTGTGTGCTGGAGTGTTAAGATTTCCTTTCACAGAATCCATGAGGTCCAAACCTGTTCCAGCGTGACGGTACTGCTGTAAATGAAGCGAGCTCCTTAAAGACATGGTTTGCCAAAGTTACCATGACCTTAACACCCCTTAACACTTTTGAAATGAATTGCACCCCAGGCCTGCTCACTCACCATCAGTGACTGATCTCAGTAATGCCTTTGAAGCTGAATGATCACAGAGCGACACTCCAAAATGTATTGTTAAAGCCCTCACAATAAGAGTGGAGGTTATTGTAACAGCAAAGGAAATAAATCTGGAATGGGACATTCAGAAAGCACGAGTGTGATACTCAGGTGTCCACATGTTTTTGAGAATAAAAATGAGCTAAACTTAATGAGGAACCACTTGAGACCTGATATATTATATAAGGTTTATATGACGAAGCTAGTTTTCACATAATATCTTTGAAAAGTAATCTTGATTTGCTAACTTTAATAATAAATGAATAAATTCTTGGCGGCACAGTGGCATAGTGGTTAGCACTATGGCCTCGCACCTCCAGGGTTTAGGGTGTGTGGAGTTTGCATGTTCTCCACGTGCTTGCTTAGTTTCCTCCAGGTACTTCAGTTTCTTCCTACATTCCAAAGACATTTAGGTTAACTGGTGTTCTTAAATTGCCTGTATTGTGTAAATGAGGGCGTATATGTCTGTGTGCCGTGTAACGGATTTGCATCCCATCCAAGGTGTACCTCGCCTCGTGCCCTAAGTCTCCAGGGATAGGCTCCAGGCTCCCCACAACCCTGTATACAGGATAAAGCGGAGTGAGAACGATGAGTGAGTGAGTAAATCCTTGGTGGCACGGTGGCATAGTGGTTAGCACTGTGTCCTTGCACCTCCTGGGTCCGGGTTTGATTCCCATTTGCATGTTCTCCCCGTGCTTGATGCGTTTCCTCATGGTACTTCAGTTTCCATGAGAAACATGTGTTTCCAAATTGTTGCTTGTGTGTCCTGCAATGAATTGGCACCCTGTCCAGGATGTAACCTACCTTGCACCCCGCCTTCCCTGGGATAGGCTCCAGACCCTGAACAGAATAATATAGATAGGTATAGAGAATGAGAGTAAGTGAGGCCAAATCCTTACTTTGTAGATGGAATATAAATCTACAAATTTCAATGCTGTTGAATTCTCGATTCTGATTGGGCGCACGCAAGGTGTTGGTTCATTTTCCTGCCCATGCAGTTGGGACAGCTCAGATGGAAAATCAGCTCAAAATAATGCTCATTTATTATAAATGATGAATTATGAGTTTCCAAAGTGTGATTCTATAGAAAAACATCACTGTGCAGGATGCCTGTGTAATATGCACAGATACACTCTGATACACACTGGAGCTCGTTCTTGCTGAGATTGCAGGAATTGCTGTGCTACACAAGATGCAATTGTTCACTCAGGCATTTTAAAATACACCGGTGGGGAAAAATAAAGGCAACATGTCAAGCTTGATGCCAACAAGGTGCCCTTACCACCAGCAAGTCTAGTCCTTCTTGTTACTCAACTGATGCTTCAAATATTCGTAAAATACACCTTAGCCATGTTGGGATCAATGGCAAAATGTTATCAGATCATCTGTTGGGCTGCAAAGACTCCATGAGATTTCTACTGTTTTGACCACTTATTTTTGAGACGTGGCAAGAAAAATAATTTCCCGCCGATGGACTGACGGATCTTTTGGAAGTCTTAGACAAGCAGAAAATAGGTTTTGAGCTGGTGAACATGATTGTGTGACAAACAGGAAGGAAGCTATTGAAGCAAGACTATTTCGGACATTTGACCTTGCTGTGAGCTCGACCCTGTTTGTATCAATTCCAAAATCTAATCAGACTCAAGTACTGGATATGAGGATCACGTCAATTAGGCTTTTATTGTCATTTCAACCATATACAGTTCAGTAAAACAAAATGACGTTCCTCCAGGACCAAGGTGCTCCACATATGTAACCTAAAATAACAGAAACTAACTAGCTAACTAGGACACCTAATGAGGTGACTACCTAAGACAAAACAAATTTACACCATAAATTCTGAAAAACTATTCTAAAGTACTACAGAAAAGACGTTACTATACAAAAGATAAACACAAGACAACATAAAGTGTAAGTGTAAATGTGCAAACAGGAGAAGCAAGATGGGAACATGACACAATGCAATAAACTGTAATATATGGAGATAGTGAGTTGAGGTAGTGCAAGTTAATGGCATGATAGATAAAAAACAGTAAAAACAATTTGTGAGTAGCACAAAAAAATAAGATATAAATTCAAGTTTGGTTGAAAAATATGCTGGATGGTTGTAGATCAATGTGTATGCACGTGTGTGTTTAGCTGTCCAGTCCCATTTTATAGAGGTGAATGTTTATCTGAGTGTGTGTATGTGTGTATCAGTCCAGTCCTGTTGAGTAGACGGATGGCATGTGGTTAGAATCAGTCTGGATGTGAGGGCCCAAATGCTTCGGTACCTTTTTCTAGATGGCAGGATTTTCTCATCTGTCATCACTATCCGCTGTAGGGTCTTGCGGTCTGAGATGGCACAATTCCTAAACCAGACAGTGATGCAGCTGCTCAGGATGCTCTCGAACCTGAGCCTTCCTTAGCCTTCTCACTGGGGGACCCTGTGTGGTGGTGCTGGAGGTGCTGTCCCCAATCCGCACTGAATGAGGCCTACCGGTCAGAAAGTCCAGGATCCAGCTACAGAGGGAGATGTTCAGGCCCATAGATGGCCCAGGAAAGTTTGGCCCTTGCTGTTTTTTACTTGCTCCGCAGTAATCCATGTTGGGGCGTGAAATTATGTTCTTGGAGGCAGTGACGTCATCTGTGCACTTGTTGATGTAGCTGGTCACTGATGACCACATACTGTATACTCCTCCAAGTCGGTGAAGTCGCCGTAAGTTGCAGCTTCCTGAACATCTTCCAGTCAGTGTTCTCAAAACAGTCCTGAAGAGCAGAGATGGCTCCTGCTGGCAGGTTTTTACCTGCTTCAGAACCGGTTTTGAACGCCTGACGAGAGGACTGTACGCTGAAATTACCATAACAGAGATGTGGTCTGAGTAGCTGAGGGCTCTGCCCGATATGCGCCAGGGATGTTTGTGTAAACAAGATCCAGTGTGTTTTCCCCTCTCACATACTGATGGAATTTAGGGAGCTAAAAATCTTGAGGTTTGCATGGGTGAAATCTCCAGCGACAGTAAACAGTCCATCGGGGTGTGTGTTCTGCAGTTCACTGATCTTTGCATACAGTTCACAGAGCGCTTCCTTAGCATTAGCGCTAGGTGGAATGTACACTCCGATAATGAAAATGGTGGTAAATTCCCACATTAGATAAACAAGTCCAAAGTAGAAAAAACTTAACTACTGCTTAACAAAATCGCCTAATTGTTCTTCTTTAAGAAAAAGATAGTTATAAGAGTGACAATGCTAAAGGCATCCAAAATACGCAATAATCTTATTTGAGCAGTTGATATTGAGATGTATCTGCTACTTATGCTCTATAAAGCCTTCGTAATGGCTCTAATCTGAGGTGCTGTTTGTTAACTGGTGATTTTTCAGGCTGATAACTCTAAATGAACTTCTCCTCTGCAGCAGAGGTAGGTTTTGGTCTTGCCTTCATGAGAAGGTCTTTGAGAGCCAGTTTATCATGGTGCTTGATGGGTTTAGCAAATGCTCTTAACAATACTGTTCTTGCAAGAACTGTTTCAGGACAGCTAACCTTTGTGTCTCGAAATAACAACTCACTGTTGTTGTTGTTAATTATTTATCTTTTTCCATACGTGTTATTTCATAGTTTTCTAATCTCCAGTATTGTTTTGGAATGCAGAAAATAAATCATCTTTTCAAGTAGACCTGAGCGCGCCTTGAATCAAATATAAAAGCCAACCATAACTGAACATGGAAGTGGGCCACAATTTAGAACGCGACATCTTAAGCACGTCTGTTTCTGTTTGCTCATGGCACGCACCAGTCTCATCCTCGGACCTATACAGCTATTTTTCCAGCAATGCCGGTAATGTTTGGCATAGCATCGACTTCCTCGTACTCTTTTTCTCTTTGTGCTTATTGCCAGCCCGGAAACCAACCTGCTGTATCGGATAGAGTAAATGCACGTAAAGTGTACAGCAGGGGATTGGTCAAGGGGGAGCAATCGTACCTGGGCACAGTATGAATCGATTGTGCTTAAGGTAAAAGCAGCCTTCGGGTTAGGAATCACAGCAGCAAAGGTAGCAATGCATGTTGAATGGTTAAGGTTTAGTTGCACTGCATTATGCATATTTGTATTTTATCACTTTCCTTTTTCGTTTATTTTGCTTGTTCGATGCTGTTAATAAGCGCTGTGCACTTCACCATCATAGTCTCCCAAGTCATTTTTGATCACTCCGATTTTTGTTTTAAAAGTTAAAGGAACACACAGCAATTTTCTACGCCCACTAGCAAACAGGCTAACGTAAATCAGATTGCATGCACACACACACACACACACACACAAATATTTCAGACTGTAGATAGGCTAAAAAGGATTTTCTGAAGTTTATGGGGTTTCAAAAAAAAATTCACAGGTAGGTGGTAAGAGACAGCGTTGCATTTTAATTGGTACAGATGGTGCCTGGATAATGATGAGGTAACCTCCCGATAAGAATATCATAAGTCAAACATGCATTTAATGCTGTTCACCTATGCTACTGAGGTAATGTCCTAGCTTAACCCACCTTCAACATGATCAGAACACTAACATTACCCTACACCTGAGCAATATATTTTATCATAACCATAACATGTATTTTAAAATAAAAAGTGCTGTCAATCGATAAAAGAATTATTCTAGCGTTAAATCACAATTTTAAAATGTTCAGATTTACTTGTATTATAAACATGCAATGAAGAAATAAAGAAAACAACCTGGTTAGAGGAAATAGAATAGGCGGTTTGAAACATTAGCCTTTACCAAATGTTGAATTAAAATCTCTCAAATCTTGTCAACGGCACTTGTATTGGGAGCCCTGTCTGCTTTTATAGCGGTGACCATGTCTGTTATCTTCTTTTCAACTTGGCTAGCGCAATTGGCTAGCACATGCTTCAGCAAAATGTCTTTCTTCTGTCTTTAATATGCCCAGAGTAAATGAGTGCAGTTGCCATTAGTCATTGATAAGATTTGTCTTAAACTTGGTCGTATGATTCATTTTCCTTAAAAAAACAAAATTTCTAGATTAATTACATGCGTTAACACATTACTATTGACAGGTCTAAAATAAAATATAAAAAAAAAAAAAAACACTGGCAACAAAGTACACTGTAGAGTATGGGTTGATTATGATTGTGATCGCATGGCTGGGTCGATTTCTCTAAACCAGAAAAAGATCCAAATTCAAATATGGCTCCCAGATACTGTGTATTGTTTTAGCACTTTTGCAAAGTTGAACCATCATAAGGCAGACACCATGTATATATTACATTGATCAATACAGTAATTGATCTAGAAAGCTGATCATGAAATGAGTATGAAGCTTTTCGAATAGGGTAACTGGTTTTCTGGTGTAATCACATGCAAAAGTCTAAGATTAATTTAAATTTCATGTGACTAAAATTAACCAGTTATCTTCTGAAAATTGTTGGAGAATGCATTGAAAATTCTACCTTAATCCGTATATAATTTGTTTATTTTTCAACAAAAAAAAATCATAAAACTAAGAAATAAGCAAATGAATGAATGAATGCATTTATTTAAAAAAAAACTAATGAATAAATATATATTTTTTTGTTAGTTTCCACAAAAACTAAAAAAAACAGAACATATAATTGTAATTATAAATGTATTCGATTATTAAACATATCAGATAATTGCTCATTTTCCTGATTTCCGATTTCATGCTCAAATAAAAAATAATAATTTAAGTTATAATAAAATAAGTTATAAAAATTTATAACAATAAAATAAAAAACGTCACATAAAGCATTAAGTAAAAGCTTTCGGGGTATGTTCAAAGAAAGAAAAAATGTAAAGCGAGTGCTTGTGAATGCTTTTTTTTTTTTATTTTATTCAAGCACAACATTGAAAAAGGAAAAATAACCATTATCTGTTCTTTCATTTTGGTTTTGGAAATGAATATTTAAAAAAAACAAAAGTGGTCTTTTAATTTTTTATTTATTTTTATAATAATAAAAACTTTTGAATTTGTGCATCATTCATGTTTTTTTTTTTCAAAGTAAACTAAAAAAAAACATTGAATTTGACATTGAAAATATAAAAATACGACACACAGATTTACATTGAACATGTCATTCAATTAATAGACCATATTGAATATTTAGCAATGTACCGTCTACTAATCTGATGCCAAACATAATTCGGGCAATGAGGTGCCTCACACTGAGCGGTGAATACCTCTAGGTGACCCAGTGACGTTTTATTACAGCTCATTCTGTACAAGGAAAAAAACTGACCTTGTTTTCCCAGACAGTACTGAATGCCTGAAAAGCACTAAAATCAAACACAAAACATACTACTGGCATTTATCTATGGAAGTGGAAACTGTCATTAAGCCAAAGTGTGTAACTCTGTGACAAATAAACTTTGTAAAAATTGGAAAATTGTCATGGTATAAGAGGAATAAAACACTTTTGTTTTGTTTTTTCTTCCAAAATCTAGATTAAAAAAAGAAGAGTTTCCTAGCATCAACCCCTTCAAGTCCTAGCTCATTATTCAGTTATTTATCATATCACATGAATTATTCAGCAACTGCAGTCAACCTGATAGGAAATACAGTATATATATAGTTATGAGTATGAGAAATGAAAGTCATTGATAGAGGTTATGATAGTGAAGAAATCAGACGCTTTGCAACATATTATGCTTCGAATCTCAAAGAAAGCCCCTTTTGCGAGTTTCATGCCTCATGCTCAGTCGTGTCAATATAATAATAGCTATCAGGCAAAAGACAAAAACTCTGCGGTATAATGTCCTTGTGATACCAAAATACCACTACTCAGCTACTGAGAAGCTCCACAGTGTGCAACAGACACGTCATATCTCCCAAAATAGAAAGCTTCATTCTGGTTTAATTTGCTCACTCTCCGGTGGAGATAAGACTTTGTTATGCGGTCTTGTTAAACATTTTATACACGTATACCTACTGTACGTAGGAAAAACGTTACATAGGAAAAGTTACAACCTAAACAGAAAAAGAGAAGCTATATTGGATTTCTTTGTCAGCTGAACAATTATATTTTATTTCTTTACTATGTATGGACTTGTTACAGAGGTCCAAGGCTTTGGTTTATACATTCTGTATCTAAATGCTTCTTCAGTTTCTTTCTTTGGGGAAAATGATCAAACGTGGTTCGAGGTAAAACTCACATTGAACACCAGTAAGAACCAATAAAGGGCAGCTTTTTCATTGAGCCAACTTTTCATTAGTAATCCCTAGATATCAGTTATCCCCATTTGTATACTTTTTATTAAAGATGTTATCTTGTGCAGGTTTCATGTTTGGAATTATTCATTCATTTCCTTGCCTTTAATGATACTGGAAAAAAAAAAAAGTCATTGCCTGAAGGATTATTAAGCCATTTTCAAAGCTCCACTTCAAGTGATCAGATTTTTACCCTAATCTGATGCATTTTGCCATCTTGACTAATTCGCCCATCGTTTGTACCGTGATGAATGTAAATTGGTAAAATTATACGTTTATCCCACACAATGTGATTTCACCGATAACGTCTGGAGCCAACATTCGATCCTGTTCTAGATTATATTCCATAATCAAGTCTTTCTGCTTTATTTTTGTGTCAGTGCTGGGAAAGCTTATTATCACAGTTGAAAGCACTTCAATGTTCTAGCAAGCAAGACGAACTGCCCAGATACCAAGGGTCCATTAACCTGTTTTTCACTAATACATTCACCCTCTTGAACTTTTACCATTGTCTTTTACTATAATCAAACTGTTTTTTTTTTTTTTTCAATCATTTTTTTATAAATATAATTTCCGGCTTGCTGCTTATTGATTTGCTTTTGATCATTTTTCTTCTGTATTTTTTAACTGACCCATTTTTTTTTATTTTACCCCTGCGTTCCTTGGCCTTTTCCATCCCTGCTTCCCT
>JAOVVA010000037.1:32948068-32966181 GCA_028565275.1 Leiocassis micropogon
GGAGGGGAATTGGACACGACTAGATTGGGGAGAAAATCGGGGAAAAAGAATTGGACAGGACTAAATTTATAAAAAAATAAAAAATAATAACTGGACATGGACAATGCACAACATTAGACTAGACTAGAAGGTCCCTCAGAAATCCAGCCAGTATGATACTGTTGAATCTCAAAATTGGTGAACAATGGCCTTCCATTTCTGCTAGTTGATGGCTGCTACTCTCGCATCACCTTTGTTTAATTGGTTAGTAACACTATTCAGGTTTCGGGGGGCATGAAGTAACATAGCAACTGATCAGGAAGCCGACAGGGTTCTATGCTTCAAGACATGGCCAAACCACCACAAGTGGCATCTTTGGATTTCTTCACAAGGGTGAGCTGATTGCAGCAGTGTCTGGATTGTTCATCCCGAATATGGTCGTAGAGTCTGACGCCCAAGGTCCTTCATCAGCAACACATTTGGAAACCTCTAACTTCAACAGAATCATAAAACAACAAGTAAAACAACAAGGGAACGGAAACCTTTGTTGGAATCGTGATGTTAATCCACAATAAAATATCGCTGATCCATAACTTTAAACAGATAAAATTTAACATAGAACCTGTAATTCTTTGATAATTACTAACATATTCTGGTGTGTAAAAACACGCAGTTATTGTCATAAAGTAATCAAATCTGAGGGCACATCACCACTTCGCATCGGGTCGCCTCACAACACTCTGTTGCGTTTTTATTGCTAACGCAAGTGTTGTAAATGACTGACATTAAAAGCATCTTCAGGATGTCTGAAAACAAAACTAATAGCAGTCTTTTCATTACGGCGAAGCATCAGCACCATCTGACATGGTCCAACAGTGCAGGGTAAGTCAATGCTCAGCACCTACAAATAACAGCGTCATGCCATAGAGTGACAGCATCATAAAACACAAAACATAAAAACGATTTGATACAGGAGAGCGATTTCTACTGTAAATCAACTCCGTAGCTCAATATGTGAAAAAAAGCTAAACGAGATCTTTTCAGTGCAGCGATAAATCCAGACAGTCACACAGAAAAGCCTAGCTGTGAGTGAAATAGCACAGACATGGAGAGATCAAGTCTCATTAGGTTCCTCCACAGAGCAGATGAAAAGAGGCCTCTGGACAATGCCTGTCACTCACACAGAAGAGGGGTTCGAAATTCACAATGACACAAAGACTCCAAATTACTAGGAGATTGTATATTTCACTCGTTTTCAGTCAGCGTATCTGTCATATGTCTGAATAAAAATGATCATTTATTATGGCTATTCTTGTCCTCTTTATTATATCGAGTAGCACTTATAATCAGCGCTTGTTTCCCACGTCAGGATTTTAAACTGTGTAATATTTGCAATGTGCAAAAAAAAAAAAAAAAAGTTTATCGAATATAATATGCGTGAATCATTTTGCATGTTTAGAATATTCCGAAATCAAACTAGAATTCAGGTCGAGCGTTAACTACAGGCTGCTCAGGCAGGAAGGAATCACCCCCTGCAGCCAGAGACCCGTGAAAGACTCCTCACTTAAGCCAATTTGTCTTGACACTGCCGCCGTGCACACTGAGCATGCCCGGACTGTTCTGGCAGGCCTGTTTTAAACGATGCCTGGTTGCATAATGCGATGATGCTGTTGTCCACTCAGCTCTTACTCTCAGCCTGTCATGTGACGGGACAGATGCACTGTGCGTCGCATTCCTCATTCCGCGCAAGATCTCCTCGCTATGCAAAATACAACTGAACAAAAAAATGAATATAAAGGCAACTGATTTTTACTTTTTTTTTTTTTTACATTTATTTTTTTGCCAAAACCAAATAGTGTTTACTGGCATATAATTTAACCAAAGCAATTTTTTTCCCTCTTAAAATATTCACTGGGATAATCATATTTTCTTGAATGTATTGTTACATTATGAAATGTGAAATCTGAAAGAGCATCCTTGCAAACACTGGCAGATAGTAAGAGGAATAAAACATTTATAATAAGATATAAGGCATTAACGGCTGCACTGGACCATCTCGCTGTTGACCGTTTTCCTATAACGGCCTGTCATGTCATGTTTTATTCGTTAGTTATTATTAAAGGAAGTCATTTTAGTTTATTTGCTTGTTTTAATCTCTAATAGTGACCATGATTTATTACTATTGCAGCCAAGATGATCGATTGATAAATCCTCAGATAGTAAAACTGAAATAAAACATGGATTCTTTTTCATTTTTGAATTCATTTTTGTATAAAACAAGTCACCGTGCTTTCCAACAGAAGAATAACACAATTTCTGAGTTTAAAAAAAAAAAAAAAAAACGAAACTGCCTTGTGATGTATTGTAATATATCTCGCACATATATCACAATTAAGGGTGAGGCCATCAGCACAGTCAAAAACCAGTTGAGACAGGAAAACAAGAAGGTGAGCTGTGCTTCTTTCTATCTTGCGCTCCACCCCCAGGCTGTCATGTCCTTGGCACCTCTCTCTCCAGCTCTCAGCTCTGAGGGAACAGATGGAGGCTTGTGTGCCGGGGTAGGATTAAGGCCTGAATCCAGTCCCAGCCGCTTCTAATGGCAAGAGTTTATTGTTCACAATGATAATCTGCTCCTACGTGCATTTCGGCCTGACAGTGAGAAAATTCTTAAACACATCTCCGCGTAATTTGATCATGGTACGTAGACGTATTGAGGTTTTTGTGCGCTTACAATCTCGAGTCATTATTTTTTTTTTCTCTTCCTCTTAATTATACGAGTTAAACTGCAAAACTAAATAAAAACATGCTTTCATATAATATTATGAAATTCACCCATATGGCTGGTACTGAAAGCATTGCTCATTCTCTATTCATTAGAAATTCATTATCTGCTTGAATGTGAATGCATTTGCCAACAACATGTTCACTCGTTTTCTTTTGGTATAGGTTTCAGGCGAAAAAAGAAGAAAAAAAAAGATGCAGATGTGGTTTCCTTTACAAATAACACACATTGTATTGGCGCTGTTACATATCTCTTTTTATCAGTGATCGCAAGAATGAAGGCACACTTCCATTAGGGATCAGGGTTTGGAAGCAAGCCAGAACGACACTGAACAGCAGAGAAAGCCCTATCTGTTTAGAAAGGAAGGCGATTTACTCCCTGTCAGGGGAGAAGCGTGTGGGGATAATTCCCAACTAAGCTCCTACTCCAACCCCCCGTGCACGCACACACATCCACACAATCCTCAGATGGCGCGTGTGCACCATAATTAGAGAGCAGCGATGTCGTCCGTGTCCCAGGCCACGCTTGGGCCGTCCTCCATGTTCACAGCAATAAACACTCGCTCCAGGTCTTTTTCTGATCCTGCTTAATTGCATGGAAGGAATCACCGTAATTTTAAGGATTAACAAAACAAGGGGAAAAAAAAGGCCTATGGCAGTTCCCGATCCATTAAGAATAGACTTGTAGTCGATGGCCAAAATGGCAGACTCAACAGATTTTAAGCATCAGGAGGTTCTAATGCATAACTAGGCATCTAGTGAGAAGCTGATGACTCAGCACATCAGCTTGAAATGGTTCATGAGCAGGCGTAGAGGAAGAGAGAAAGCCTGAGAAAGACAACCACAAGCCTACCATGTGTACCATTGTCTGTGACGTGCATAAATAAGTATTAGAGATCAAGTCTAGAGCTGGTCATTTTCAAATGTTAAATTTTTGCCGTCCTTACAGCAAAAAAAAAAAAAAAAAAAATGAGATTAACCACAAGAAGTGACTTTGCAACAAACTAGACGCTGGACAAAACAAATGCTGTAAAAGTTTATTATTTTTTTTTAATGTTAATGAATAATTTTAATTTATTGTGCCTTTTCTCTTCCACTTAGCGGCTCCTGAAATCACTGGTCACAAGAGAAGCGAGAATAAAAAAGAAGGAGAAAGCGCTATGTTGTACTGCAAATCTGTGGGATACCCACATCCCATCTGGACATGGCAGAAAAAAGTCAGCCAGGGATCATACGTCGTAAGTAGCATGTTGTTTTCCCCTACTAGTGCCTGCATTTACACCACTATAGAATAAGCAAAGGCTGTGAATATATCTATGGTTGCTATGTATGTAGGTGCTAATGTACGAAAGGTGTTCAGAGAGTTTTTAAAGAACAAAAAATCGAACTGCCCACCAATAACTTTAATGTGCTTTGTGCATCTATTTTTCTACGGAATAGGTTGGTCTAATGAATATGTAATCTGGGGTGTAATGTGGTCAGTGGAAAACTATGCTCATATGCACCTATGTACTGTATAATTTGGTTGTACAGGGCATGCTAGTTCTTTCCCCAAAGCAACACCTCTTTCCTGCTGCACAGTTTAAAAGAATATACACTTATCAGCCATAACATTACGATGCAATATTGTGTATGTTCCCCTTGTGCTGCCTGGGAAGCTTCCCCTTGGTGCATGGCTCCACCAGACCTTTGGGGTGTGCTGTGGTGTCTGGCACCAAAACAGTGACACGGATCCATCGGGTACCATGAGTGAGGGAAGGAGCCTCGATGGAGCATACTTTCCAGTGCCTCTAGTGGGTGCACGATTGGATTGGGGTCTGGGGAGTTTGGCGGCTGGGTCAGTGGCCTTGGGCTCTTTGCCTGCTGGGGCCCATGCACATGCTGTGATGGAGGCCCCACAACTCACCCACGGCACCCAATGGATCTGTCCCATCGTCATTGTCCCAGACACGACAGCACACCCCAGAGTTCTTGTGAAGTATGGGTGAGGGGTGGGGCCTCCGTAGGCCAGACTTATTTGAGCAGTGCAACTTGTAGGTGTTTGGGGGCCAGGTCAGTGGCCTTGGGCTCTTTGCCTGCCTGGCCCCATGCGCAGTGAGCTGGGAGTGCACTGGGTGTTCTAGGGCCTTTGTCTCATGGCCAACATTGAATTCTTTTCAGCATGTTGTGCTGCATTGGCTTTTCTGTGGGATTGGACCAGACAGGATGGCTTTTGGGCGGCACAGTGGTGTAGTGGTTAGCACTGTCGCCTTGCACCTCCAGGGTCCGGGCTTGATTCCCAGCCAGGCTCGATTCCCGTCTCTGTGTGCATGAAGTTTGCATGTTCTCCCCGTGCTTTGTGGGTTTCCCTCCGGGCACTCTGGTTTCCTCCCACAGTCCAAAAATATGCAGGTTAGGCTAATTGGCGTTCCTAAATTGCCTAAAGTGTGTGTGCCCTGCGATGGATTGGCACCCTGTCTAGGGTGTACCCTGCCTTGTGCCCTAATCCTGGGATAGGCTCCAGGTCCCCGCAACTCTGAATACAGGATAAAGCGGTATAGAAGATGAGTAAGTGAGAGGATGGCTTTTGTTCCCCACACGCATAGAAAAACTCCTCGGGTGCCCATGTTTTTGTTACCAGTTTACTGGTATATAATGGATAATCAATGTTATTGTGTTAATGTTCTGTGGTGTAAATGTTATGACTGGGCGGTTAATATCACACAATGGCAGTCAGTTTTTAGGGCTTGCACCTTTTACACACTGCTGCAAACCAAACAGTCTGAACTAGGAGAAATACTGCCAACAGAGAGTCAACTGACAAACATGAACATTTCAGAATTCAGAAATCCTATCACATTATCATTATATATCATGATATTGAACATAGATGTGGAATGTGTGATGGTTTTCTCTTCTCCCAAAGAACCCCATTATAAAGAATGTCATTCTTCAGAATAGTGATGAGCAGACTAAAAAAATCGACAGGAGGAAAACAATACATATGTAAAATAGTCTCCATCTTGTTAATGGCAATTTGGTTGGCCCTCAGGCATTTTGCATTCCCTAAAGGTTTGTCACATGTCAATATGGGAGATGACCTTCTCTCAATGCATGACCCTTTGGAGAGAGTAGACGCTTTGCCATCAAGTGGTAAAACAGATATGTTATCAGTTTGGTAGGGCTAACATTCATTTATTCTCATACAGGGAATACCTATGGTTTAAACTGTTTTAAGCTCTAATATTGTCTTTTATTGCACATCTTTAAGACAACGCATACTTCTTGCTTTTCCTCCATTGGCGCTTATCCTTCCCAGATTGTAGAGGATGCATTAGGGGGGTCTGCCTCTCATAATAGTGTCCCTGTGGTGGCCACTGGAATCCTAATAGATAGTAGAAATAACAAGCATCTTAGCAAGACAGGATGTCAGGTGGGTCAGCTGGAAAGTAGGACCTTAGATGTGAGGGCTTGACATATAAAGGTATTGCCACTATTCAGAGTCTGTGAAGGATTCAGCGTCTATGTGGGGAGTTGTTAAGCAGTACTGCCAAGGGAGGGTATGTTGCTGCATGTCTTGCATGGTTTGAGGAGGTACACAATCTCCTACTGGGGCATATGTCATCCTAGCACAGTTGTTCGGTTGACCAACGCCTTTTAGTTCCATGTTTCAGGGACTGTGACGTTCCCAATTTCAGCAGCTGACAATGTTTTTTTTCTTTTTATGGTATTATTTCTCCTTGCATGACCTCAAAAATTGCCTCAAGGGCATGTCAGTAGCAAACATTTGGACAGCAACCTCATGGGATTTCCCTTATAATTTCATGTTTTTATGCCAATTCAATGTTGTGACCCTGTCTTTGGCACATTGATACAGAAACAGTGTTGCACTAGAATTTTTTTCCCCTTTTACATCTGGGCCATTTAAGCATCCAGATGTTTTGATCCTGTATATGGCTCACTCCATTATACTAAATGCATCGGGCAGGTATTGGGACATTATTTGTTCTGCTTGTAAATATATGCCTCATACCATCCATGTTATACTCCCTGACTTACATAGCCTTCACAGCTTGGTGACAAGTGATGGCCAAACTGAAAATTGACCAGGGGTACATGTCCTCAAAAAGACAGGCAAACGCATTGTATCTGTGTTACATCTTGGGAACAGGGGACGTATGTGTAACCTTGTGTTTTTTTTCTGAAGTGCTTTTCTGTCATTTTGTAGGACATCGACAACAGCACTGGACGCTTCTTCATCATGAACAAAGACAATTACACAGAACTGAGCGTTATAAATCTTGACATCAGTACAGACCCGGGCGAGTACGTCTGCAGCGCCTCAAATGTTATTGGAACTAAAGAATCAACGTCTATTCTGCGGGTGCGTAGTCACCTGGCCCCACTTTGGCCTTTCCTCGGTGTGTTGGCAGAAATCCTCATCCTGGTGGTCATCATTGTGGTTTACGAGAAACGCAAGAGGCCAGACGATGTGCCTGACGGTAGGCTATTCAAAATTTCTTCTTAATGTCTGTGATACATTATAAGCCCTGGATACGATTCCAGTCCATACATGGTGCTGTAGATGTTTGCGAAAAAAGGTACATCTCATATGTCTCATACATACGAGGATGTAGAAGTTGGAACTCCTGCAGCTGTGGTGACTTATTACCCAATTAGTTTCAACGTCTACAACTGCCCAGGGATGTCTTATTGGAGTGTTTACAACTTTGCTATTGATGTTATTAAGGGCACATTGGCATCATAAGTATTTATTGCAGAGGTTTCTGTTGCTGATTCAGACTCTTAATGCTTCGAGAGCCTGTTCAATCATGCAAGTACTTAAACGCTTGAGAGTATTAGTATCAATTTCATCATCGCAGATCTTAGTGAATACCGTGCAGAAATACGACCTTGGAAAGTAAACCCACAGTGTGTATTATCTTGAAGAGGGATTCATAACTCTGTACCCTCTAATCCTTTTCTAACAGATCAGTGAACAAACAAGGAGAAGGGGCAGAGAAAAATAATCTCTTTTTAAAGGACAAAGTGTATGATTCAGTGGCTCAATCATAGGACAATATCCACAAGCCAGTAGTCAGGGACAGATGCATGTTAATTTGACCTTTGCAGCTACACATTAGGGCATCTCTGAACCAGCGGTGGGCTGGAGTTACCCTTTCAATGAGCTGGGTAATATAAAATAACAGAGATAGCAGATGGTTTATTGACAATGGACAGATGACCTGTTCTTGACAATTGTACTAGTAAGCCATGGCAGTATTCATAATCAAAATGAAGTATAGTTAATGCAATTTGATGTATGGCTTATGTAGACAAATGCAATATGATTGACAATGTCTGTGAATTATCTAAATGTTAATATGCAAAATGAAGAGCGCATACAATGCATGACCTTCTGATGTCTCAGATTACTTTTACATCCAGAATATTCCTAAATCCTCAATTTTGTTACGTAAATTAAATCCAGAAACTGAGCCACATTTCATAGGTTTAAGGTCATGATCTTGTTAAAACTTTCACCATATTTGAACCCTCTGTTGGAGCCAATGAGCTAGTGTATTAATACATCCTGATACAGAATTAATCATGGCATCAGTTCATGAACCACTTACTGCAAATCAGCCCCAAATCATAAATGAGTCAGTCGTATTATACAGTGGGTTTAGGACTTTCCCTTGGATGTAGTTTGCCTTTTAAAGCAACTATGCTGATGGTAAACTACCAGTCAAATTTTTGGACACACCTTCTAATTCCATGGTCTTTCCTGATTTTTATTCCTTTCTACATTATAAAACAATGCTGAAGGCATCCAAAATATACAATAATCTCCTTTGAACAGTTGATATTGAGATGTGTCCGCTACGTAAAAGCCTTTTGTAAAGCCATTATACAGTAGTGGCTCTTATCTGAGGTGCTGTGAATTGGGGATTTTTGAGGCTGGTAACACTAAGTGAGCAGTACGGTGGCTTAGTGGTTAACACTGTCGCCTTGCACCTCTAGGGTCCGTGTTCGATTCCTGGTCAGGTTTGATTTCCGCCTATGTGTGCATGGAGTTTGCATGTTCTCCCTGTGTTTGGTGGGTTTCCTCCCACACTCCAAAGACAATGCAGATTAGGCTAACTGGCGTTCCCAAATTGCCCGCAGTGTGTGAGTGTTCATTTACTGTGTGTGTGTGTGTGTGTGTGCGCGCGCGCCCTGTGACGGATTGGCACTTTGTCCATGGTGTACCCCGTCTTGTGCCATAAGTCTCCTGGAATAGGCTCCAGGCCCTGAGTACAGGATAAAGCGGTATAGATGATGGGAAATTGACAGTGATGTAACGCTAAATTAACTCTGAAGCAGTGGAAAGTTTTGGTCTTGCTTTCCTGGCATGGTCTTCACGAGAGCCAATTTCATCATTATGCGTGACAGTACAAATCAGTCCAATGCAAAATGCAACACTGTCCTTCGTATCTTATATTTTTATATATTGCATTTATATTTACGGCATTTGGTAGACGCCCTTATCCAGAGCGACTTAAACTTTTATGTCAGTATACATCTGAGCAGTTAAAAGGTACAGTAAGGGTCCAAATTAACTTGCTCAAGGGCCCAACAGGGGCAACTTTTGGAGTTCAAACCTGGGACCTTTCGGACCACAGTCCAATGCCTCAACCGTCTTAAAATGACGAATGTTGTCATTGTTACTTAAGTCCCTAATTCCATATGTGTTATTTCATAGTTTTGAAATCCCCAGTATCGTTCTAGAATGGAGAAAATAAATCACAAAACAGAAAAGATTGAACTAGAAGGTGTAATAATAATAATAATAATAAATTTTATTTATATAGCGTCTTTCCAGAGCTCAAGGACACTTTACAATGAATGTAAACAAAAGGAGATAATAGGTGTGCGTAAACTTTTGACTAGTACTGTATATACTGTTAGATTTACGGTCTCCCGTAAAAAGCTTTTCTTTTTCAAATAGCTTATTGTTATGGGATGATATTTAAATTCTGAACATCCAACCAGCCATCAGCTAGCCTAAATAATTCTTAAATTGTGAACTTCAGCACAATCTCTGCCTTTCTCGCCCCGTTCCTCACCTTTTAATTTTAAAACGAACAGGTCATTTTTTAAAAGACCAACATAAACCTGTTTCTACTTTTATTTTATGAGAAAATTCTGCCATACTGAAATACAAAAATGGTTGCCCTCATTAAAATAGTTACATAACCACACATAATGTGAAACATTTTTATAGGTGCATCCAGTTTACAGTCTTGCTATTTCAAGCATAATTTAAGACTTAGTCACATCGCATTAGCAAATACTCTCTCTCTCTCTCTCTCACACACACACACACACACACACAGTATTTATTTATTCATTTATTTATTTATTTTACAGAATTACTAAGCAACTACTCAGCTTTGCAAAAGTTCAGTAGCAGCTGAAAAAAAAAGATTGTTTCACCAGAACCAGAATATACATTTAATGCTCTCATAATGTTATTCCATAATTCTTATAAGATACACTGTATTTTCTGCAATGGCTCTTTTCATAATTCTCTTCTTGTATAACAGATTTAATATGGAAAGAATGAAAATGAAATCATAAAACTGTTGTTTTTTTGTTTTTTTATATAGTCCACATGCACACTTATTAGTTGCTTATTTTGGTTTAGCTGTAAATATAAAGAAAATTAACTCGCGGCCATTAATTCTTTACTACTTATGACAAAATCATACTCTACCCTGAGGTACATTTATAGTCATTTTTTAAATACGAGTTTGATTTGCAGAGCATAAAATCAAGGAATAAATAAATATCTAGCTAGTTGTGCTGATGGAGATTGCATTTGTCAGATCTTGAGGTCA
Organism: Leiocassis micropogon; assembly: GCA_028565275.1. Classification (NCBI taxonomy): domain Eukaryota; kingdom Metazoa; phylum Chordata; class Actinopteri; order Siluriformes; family Bagridae; genus Leiocassis; species Leiocassis micropogon. The sequence continues at coordinate 32,958,691 of JAOVVA010000037.1, forward strand.
CAAATTGCTTTCAGCAAGGCTAAACGAGGCCAGTTGTGCTCCTCTGGCGGATAACAGTGTGACAAATGAGTGTTGCAGAAAAGGGGGGCACAGTGATTTCACTAGTTCAAATCCAACACCAGAACATGCTTGTAAATTATGCTGCAGTAAACTGAATCACAACTCAGTTTATTTAGTACACTTAATATGGCAAGCCGGAAAGCTCGTTTTACTAAGTCTAAAACCTAAAAGCTTTGCGTTGAATTCATAAATTATAACAACACAACAGTTTTAAAGAATTTCTCATCGTTTCGATGTGTGAAAGACGTCTTTTTTGAGACATCAAGTAAAAACGAGGTATCACACAATGTTTTATTAAAACATTCTTTGGTATGGTCATGTTATTTATGCAAGTAAGAATCATATCACTTTTCATTCCACTTCTTTTACATTGCTTTGTATCTGCCTATGAAAAGCAATTCCTTAATATCTGTGCTGTGCTGTATTCATGAACTGGTCATGTTTCCTTGCGTTCTTTTCTTTCTTTCTGCTGTTTGTCATATGCTGTTGCCTACAGTATATCAGTCACATTATAACATTGTGTGTGCATTTGCAATCAACAGTTAAATAAGAGATGGAGTGCTGTTGTGCCAAATACCAGCACGGCCGTGATGCGCCCACTGGCATGAGGGCTCAATCTGAGTACTAAAGATATCACAGAACCAGTCACGAAAACACTTACTGATATTCAGAACAGCAACACGACCTCGAGTGTGATAATGCTTTTATACAACAGTTTCATAAACACCAGTTATTTTTCTCTGCCAACATGTATCCTTCCACGACTGATGGAACTAATTAACCGTGACTGGCGGAGCTGGCGACTGACATTTAGTGTAATTAACAGGGGTGAAAGTGGTTTTAAATTCTTACCGGTATAATATAGGCAAAATTTGAGGAGAATAAGCCATGGATGTGGTGGACAGTCCTGTAAATCTTGTAAGTTTCCACTTATTCCGCTGAAGAATATCAGCTCCGTTAACGCCCAGATTACAGGGTGAAGTCCCAAATATCGTTAACCGGAAAGCTAGCGTGTTCCCTTGTTTCACACACCACATAGTGCCAGATGCTAGAGAGGTATTTGGGATTCAGCCTTGCGTTGGAAGCTACTTAGTTTTGTTGCTCGCCTTGATCGTAAAAAAATAAAACATGGACAATTCAGAGGCAATTCAGAACATTTTAGAAGCAATTACTAAGAGGACAGTGTTCTTTAAGATGACGTAACATTATCAGATGTTTTCTTGCTGAAAGTGTTTCCGTGACTGGTTCTGTATGTGAGCATTGGCTCTACCATCTTTGCAGTACTGCAGACCATAACTACGTACCATGCTCAAACCAAGAATTAAAGTAAATAACGATTTTTTTATGCAGAGTGGTACATATAATTAAATGTCCATGTGCTGTTATCACATATCACAAGTCTCTCATCAGATTACTTAATTGGAACTACCTGTTGTATAAGCATGTTTTAAAAAACATCTCTACTTATTCTGAAGCGACCCTCACAACACGGTATTATATTTAAATTAAAATAATAATATTGTCAGGAAACTTTGTATAAAATCAAGATAAGTCTGTCTGACGAAGTACAACTTTAATTTGTTGTGACTGAGTTTTAAACAAATCAAATTACCTTGTTGTTCTTCTCTTCTCCATATGGTGCCATACTCGTTGGTGGTAAGTTTGAGCACTTGCACGTATGAAAATATTGCTTTTATCTGTCTTTCATTCATTCCGGATGTTGCATTAACATTTTTTTTGTCTAAAAACTTGGGCAATTATTATTATTACTGCTTGATTCATCAATTAACTCTTGTTAACAACATTAACTCAAATACTGTGGAATTCCCATGTCAAAGTTCAGGTCTCTACCATGTCTTAAATTGGTGTCATTTTATAACACATATAAGCATCATTGTGGACTATTTATAAAGAAAAAGGTCATTCAGTATCATGGCCAAAAGTATTAAGACAACATATGCCATGTATTAAAGTTCTCTCTATGCACAAAACAGATGATGTCACTAATAACTGGAAAAATCCCAATAGAAAACTGTTGGATAATGGTGATGAAGGCAGTAGCAGTCAAGAAACCATCTTCTGTACATAATCTTGAGCAATCAAGCAGCATGGATCGAGCGAATGACACCAGAGTACTGCAGATGTCTTTTTGACTCTATGCCCAGCCGGATCCAGCAGGTTTTAAGGACTTCATAATAAATATTGATTGTTGTATAGACATTTCATCACATTAAATAAATTACTCTTATTATTATGATTGCCATTATTAAAAGAAAAAAAAACAACAATTCAATTAAAACATTGAATTTCATTTTTGTCTGAATACTTTTGACCACCACTGTACAGTACATTTAGTCAGCTTTAGGATCTTTATCCTGGTTCAGGATCCTGATAGACGCAGTGATATAGAACACCATACACTGTGGACGGATTACTCGTCCAATATCAGAGCATGACACACACACACACACACACTATGGATCAATTTAGCATTGCCTGTTTCCTTCAATGCATGTTTTTGGGAGGTGTGGGGAAACCAGAAAACCTGGTGGAAACCCATTTGGATACAGAATGTGTAAACTCACACTAACCTGGGCTCAGGATAAAAACAGGGACCTGTAAGGCATTTCAACAACAACAGCGGTATTAATAACAATAATAGGAAGAAGAAGAAGGAGGAGAATTGATATTACCACTAAAAAGTCTTATATCGTATGACCTTGATAAATTCTCCCTTTACTCTTTCTGATAAATTAATGAAGAAAGAAATAGCTTGCAAACAAATGGAACTTCAGTGTTCATTTTTGAACTCTGTGTATTGTTGAAACACAGCTCAGTGCTCTGAACATGATTTATGCCAGCAATGAAGCATGATGTGGATAGATTAAGGCAGATTATATCTGGCACTGGTGCTTATCAGCAGAATCAGAGATGAGAGTGTTATACTCACTATAAACTTGCAAAGCTTTTTTGGTAACATATATTCAATGCTTTACAGCTAAATATAACAACGTATATTGAGATGTGGTGTTTTAATAACAGGAGGATGACAGGAGATTTCTCAGGGCTGTCATTCTGAGTATTTGTCTGTGTTGATTGCTTAGCTATATAACTTTTGTATCTCGGTGTTCCACAGTCTCATCAAAAACTATTTGGAGCATATATAGCTTACATTACAGCCTAAATTACAGAGATTTTTTATAGTCCCTCTATCTTCCCTGGCTCAAACGTAAATGGACAAAAAGGCAATCTTAAATAAAAGGGTTATTTTTAAAACTTGGATGCGAAAACGTTGCAGTCAATGACTGCCTGAAGTCTAGATCCCATGGACATCATTAAATGGTGAGTTTTCTCCCATCAGATGCTTCGCCAGGCCTTTTCTTCAGCCGTGTTCAGTTTTCACATTTTTCTTTTCAGTAAGTGAAAAGCATGCTCAGTTGGGTTGAGGTCAGTTGACTGACTCTGCTCCACTAAGAACACTGTGTTTCTTTGCCTCAGGTTGCTTTTATGGTTTGTTTTGGGTCATTATCCATATATATTGTACTGTAGAGTGCTAACTTGTTAGTTTTGCAGCATTTGACCAACTCTGAGCAGAAAGTAGTGCTTTATATACTTCGGAATTCATCCTGCTACTTCTATCGGCAGAAACTTCATCACTAGACACATCAGTGACTCAGTTCCATTGACAGACATGCATGCCCACGCCATAACACTGCCTCCAACAGGTTTGACAGATGATGCTTTGGAATACATTGGAAGATGAGCCCATTCTTTCCTTTCCTATACTTTTCTCTTCTAATCATTCTAGTACTAGTCACCCTTGTATCAGCACCAGGTAGGCTTTTTTTTAGAGGTTTGTTAGCAATCGTTAATCTGGCCTTTCTTTCCTTAAGTGTCACCAATGCTTTCCATCTTGAGGCAAACCGTCTGTATTTACATGTTGCTTGATATTCTTCAAAGACTTTATAAAGAAGTTTGTGATCATCGGCTTTAGTTGTCTTCCGTGGCTTTCAAGGCCCTTTGGTGTGTCTGGCAAGTAGTGGATTCCTGGGCACTCCTCATACAGTATTTCTGCTCTTTGAGAAATCTAATTCATTTTTTCATCCTTGTGATGGCCTCCTTCACCTGCATTGGTACCATTTCTGACCACATATTAGGAGTTCCTATGAACGCATCACTTAAAATCAATGCTGGATCTTTCAGCTCCTTAACTTGTAATGAAAACAAAGAAACAGTCAACAACTAGCCATCACACTGCTTATCAGTTCGTTGTACAATTACGTTTGAGTCTGTGAAAATAAAGGTAAAAATAGTGGTTAATGCACCATTTGTTACAACCCCTGACTTGTGGCTAAAAATCAAGGTTACACCACTTCAATCTCACCTTGATTTCAAATCCATTGTTGAAATTGAAAATTAAAATTTTCAGAAACTGTTCAGAAACATAAAATACTTACTGGAATGTTTATACGCCAACCAGTCATAACATAAAAACCACATGCATAATATTGTGCCAGTCCCTTTGGCCCTTAAAAATAGCTCTGACCCATTGAAGCATAGACTCCCCAAGACCTCGGAGAGTGTGCTGTGGTATCTGGTACCAAGGCATTAGCAGTAAATCCTTTCATTACTGGAAGTTACGAGGTGGCACCTCCATGGATGAAAGTCTGTTTATCCAGCTCATCCCACAAATGACCAATTGGATTGGCATCCAACTCTATAACATGTTCCTCAAACCATTCCTGAACAATTTTCAGTGTGGCAGTGTGCATTATCCTTTTAAAAAAGGCCACTGGAAAACCACTAAAGGGTGTATTTGGTCAAAACCACATTTAGAAAGGTAGTATTGGTCAAAGTAACAGTCACACAAATGCCAGGACTCAAGATTCCTGATCAGAACACTGCCTCTGCCAGCTTGCCTTCTTCCCATAGTGCATCCTGGTGCCACCTCCTCCCCAGGGAAGTGATGACTATACACCTTGCCAGCCACATGATGTAAAAGGAAATGTGATTCATCAGCCCAGACGAGCATTGATTCCATTCCATTCTTCCATTGCTCCACGATCCAGTTCGGATGATTAAATGAATATTGTAGGTGCTTTCAAGAGTGGTCAGAGGTCAGCATGGGCACCCTGACCTTGTCTACCGATATACAGTGTAAGCTGCAAAGCACTGTGGGTTCTGACATCTTCGTATTTTAGACATTATTAGCATTTTCAGCAATCTGTGGTATAATCTGTGCTGCTGTGGGATTTGCCTTCGCTCCTCACATGCATCAGGGCCCCTTGGTCACCCCTGACCCTGTTGCAGGTTCACTGGTTGTTCTTTTCTGGACAACATTTGGTATGAACTAACCATCGCATACCAGAAACACCCACAAGATCTGCCGTTTTTCAGATTCCTTGACCCTCATCTAGTAATCACCATAAAACCCATGTCAAATAGCTCAGATCCTTACACTTGCCCAGTCCAGCACCTCAACTTTGAGATCAAAATTTTCACTTGCTGCCTAACATATCCCTGCCCTTGACTGGTGCCACTACAATGAGATAATAAATGTTATTCATCTCGTCTGCCAGTGGTTTTATGTTGTGGCTGATAATTGTGTATATATAAAATCATAAAACTAGGCAGTGCAGTTTATTCTTTGTTTTAAGTTAAAGCCCCAGCGAGCATGGTGTAAAGTATTAAATAGTTTTTTATATGCAGCATTAATTTTTAAAAAATTAAGCGCCGTTTGAACAATAACAAAGTAAAAAATAAGTAAAAAGCATGGCCAGCTAGATTTGCTGATCAGGTCATTCTGAAAACTGTCTGGATTTGGTGTAATTTTCTACTGAGCATGCCTTACTGACCATCTATTGTGCGAGACTCACTGTCTGCCAACCCTTTGCAACCGTGTAAGCAGGATTGATCAAACCTACATAAATTTACTGAGTTACAGAATTATCCCTGCAGGTTAGTTTTCACTTCCTTTCTCAGACTTGATTAAAGCTAGATGGGAAATGACCTCAGTCAGCCATCTTATTGATCAGAATAAAGCTTACACAAAGGTTACTCAAGATTAGGATCGTGAGATTAGAACGCAATCATGCATTTAAGTGCCCTTTGGCTTTAAAATCTTGCATGGGCTTGTTGAGAATGAGTCTGTATATCTGAAATGACTTGACCGTGTGTCAGTTAATTGACTGGCAGCCATGTTGTTCTGGCTCGAAATGTGACCTTTTCGCCTGTTTGGTGACTGTTGAATCAGGCTGCAGATGCATGCTGCTTTCACACACTAACACTCCTCCATCTGTGTCTCAAAACATTACAGTACCTCAAAAAAGTGTCTGTTTGGTACTAGGTTACTTTATATGTCTGTTAATAAAATATGCTGCGATTCTGATAATAAATATTATAAGATGCCAAAACCTCATTAGCTGAGGGTTACACTCATGTTGTTTAGTATGCATACATAACAATATTTTAAATTAATATTTTAAAAGACATACATTTTTCCACTAGACACCCTTTATTTTATTTTATTTACTGTTTTATTTATTTATTTATTTATTTTGTAATACCCATGCACCAAATTTGTTCCATTTTTGAGAAAGTACAGTATAGCTATTAATTCATTATTAATATTTAATTTACTTTGTTGACTATAATTTTTGTGCATATATTTTATCATAAAATTATGGGTGTCTATTTGCCTCTTGCATGTCTCTGTATATTCTTGCTCACAACTGTTGACATTTTAAATTAGGTACCTTCAGACAGACAGTAATAAGTGTCACTACATAATAACCATCCTTTCACATCTCAGTTGATGTTACACAACTTGACAAGCAGTCGGACAATGCAAACTCTTCAACCACTATTAAATAACATATTTGCACGCTATTGAACAATAGTAAAGAATAATGAAGAATGATCTCAGAGCTTTTTTTTTTTTTTTAATTATTAATACCTTTCTTTTATTTTCTTTTTGTTCCCTTCCCATGCTTCCTGTCTCGAATGAAGATGACGAACCAGCTGGATCAATGTAAGACCTGAGCTTTCGTAATTCATGTCTATGATAATAAATTCTTATTGATGTAATCTGTATTGTTAAAAAAATAATAATTAGAAAACATACAGTACAAGTCAAATGCTTGACCACACACACTCCTAGTAGAGAGCTCTTCATCTTCTTTAAACATTATTCTGCTGTTTAAGAATAATAGGAAAGACTTAATTACTGTGAAATACTGTACAGTATATATGGATTTACACAGTTAATATGAAACATGACAAACAAATGAAAAATATTGTAGACTTTTAGATCATTAGCAATATTTCTCATAGCATCTTCTTAACCAGTTTTACGATGGAGTTTACTCAGGAGGCTTTTCCTAAACTTTGCAAATAGACTGATAACATTTTCTGCAACTCCAGAAGAAAGAA
>JAOVVA010000037.1:32968149-32984071 GCA_028565275.1 Leiocassis micropogon
TCTGAGGGGAGCGTGTCTCTCTCTCAGTCTATGTCTCTAAAGTTTTTGAAAACACAATTTTATCTGTTGTCTCAACAAATACCACTGTAAGAAGTTAGGCCAACAATACAATATTAATTAATTCAACATTTATCTAGTTGGAGTTTGTACAGTGTGGAGACTTCTTCTATAAATGAAAACTTCTTATCATCAATTTAAAATCAATATAATTTCCTTTGTTAAATAACAACTCTCATTATTTTAATCTCTTAATTTTTAGGTGTAGATCATGTTACCAATCTCCATACAATTGGAACTCCTTTCAGAGCTGTACTGTTTAATTTATCAATATTCCCTCTGATTTGAGAATTCAACCCAACCGTGGTGTCACAGCGTGGGTGAATTCTCGACTCTGATTGGTCAGAAGTTGTTCATGATTTTTCTATACCAGGCTTATTCTAATACGTTGTGCTTTCTTATACGCAGGGACTTGTGTTAGGACACTTAACATATTCAAAGACTTATAGTTCACAGATTTTGTTAAAGACTTATTGTTTAACAAAGAAAAACGACTCAGTAAATAATCATTGGTGTGGGTATTATTATTATTTTTATTTTTTTTTAAAGAGACATTGTCTGTAGGATAGGGTCGTTATTATTTTGGCCTTTGTCAGTAAATTGACAAGCTGTGTAAAAAGAGAGAGAGAGTGAAAGAAAGAGAAAAAGGGAGGCTGGTGACCTTTATTGCTGTACGTGAGAAATAACAGGACATAAACTGTCCCACAGACGGTCCACAACATTAACTCTAACTTTAAATTATGAAAATTGTTCATTAATTATTGAAAAGTTATAATCTTGCACTGTGATATAAGCAAAACAACTCAGTAAACAAACCATGTGCTGCTGCATTACACTGCTCCAGGATTATTTTTCTATAACTACACAGTCAGTCTTGTACTCTTACTTTCTTAGTGTATAACATACATTGCAAACAAGTGCACTTGATCAACAGTGAGCAAAAACTAATGCATTAAAACGTGTTGGGTAAATGTGTTTTATAGTGCGTGTTAGCAAAAACAGAAGCACACATGCAGCACGACGTCACTAACTGTGTATAACTTTTTCAGAACTTTAATGTGCGTGATATCAGAAAAAGAAATTTAAAAAAAAAACAGAGTGAAAAAGCACTGTTCTTGTGTTAAACATTTTCTTCGCTTGCTCTTCTACAGAAACCTGGCTGCACATCTTGACCGTATGAAGGTATCCAAGGAGAGCAGAAGCTCCTGGCTATTTCTAATAAAGCATATCCTGCCTCAGTCGGCCAACGAAACAGCAACAGCATATCACTGGCAGAAAAGAACAATAAGGACAGTCTTAAAGCATGCCTTATCCAGTCTTATGGTATGTGAGTATATGGGCACAATTGATCTAGTTCATTCAAAAGGTGTGCACATTATTTTTACTCTTCTGTGCTGTTCTTTTAATTTTCCTTTTATCATGCCATCCTTCTGAGGTGATCCTTTTGCATACTTGCATATCGTCTCGAATGCATGCAGTAACATATCTTAATAACACACCATTTTTTTCTATCGTTAGCCCTTTGTGTGGTGTTGCGTCTGAGGATTACCCAAGATGTATGTGTGCGCGGGTGTGCGTTTTGTTTTTTGTTTCTTTTTTTTGTTGTTGTTTTTTTAGGGATTTCAAAATGAGATTTAAAAAAAAGAGTCAGATCCACTCATTGAGTTCTTTGTACAGTTTATCATCAGCTCATTAAATTAAACAAAGGTGTTCTATGTAAAGCTGGACTGCAAGAGCCTAGCTGTGACTGGCAGAGCAGTATTTAATCACGGAGAACTGTCTATGTATTAAAGAATTTTAAAAGATGAATAAAGGTTATTTATTTTCTAGAATTACCTAGATGTCTTGTACAGGTTGAGCTGTAAGTGTTCAAATATTATAATAGCATATCTGTAAAAAGTGAAAAAGTTTTTTAATCCTCTATGTCCTCCGACCTTGTTTCTTTTTAGTCAGATATGAATCTTGTATAGCATGGCTATTATCCTATGCAATATGTATTCAAATAGAATTAATGGCAACTGTACGCTGGACCGCGTTCGTTTTGATGAATTTCAGAGACTGAGCTTTAATGTTGTGGGATCATCGGGATGCAGGAACGGCATAAACGCACTGCTGGAGTTGCATGACTACTTCTCTCCACAAAAAAAAACAAACAAAACAAACGATGTATCAGTGTGTTGCAGTGCAACTGGACCAATAAGTAAAGATGGCACCTGCTGGAGCTAAAGCCATTACAATAATATGTGAGACCAACTGTTCTTTTTAAAATAAAGGCTAAAAAAAAAATATGAACGGATGTGTTGGTTTGATTGCTTGATTGACATAAACAATTGGCTTAAAAGAAAAGTCCACTCAGAAAGGCATTAAACATATTTGAGTTTAAATATGTGTGATAAGCTTAGCGAGGCTGGTAACTAGTTTAGTAAACTGAAGAAAAAAAAATAATAATCTATCTACACATATAATAAAACTGTAAAGTTGGCATGTCTGTACAAAAGAAAAATAATTTGGGTGGACGCAAGATGAGTAATATATCACATCAAGATGGTTTTTGGAAATTTATCCTGTCGTGGTGCATGCGTCACATAAAAACTACTAAACGAATGGGGTTTTCACAGGTGTATTTGGCCGAGCTTGAGGTGACATATATGCTTTGTTTCATCGCAATCGGCCCACAGGAAGAGAGGATATGCTACTTTAAAATTGAAATGGAAAACGCCCTTATATAAAACAAATTTTAAAAAATCCACCTTGAAAAAAATCATTAGTTCATCTCAAAATTCAACAGATGGCGCTGTAGATTTATTGACATGCGCTTATGAGTGTGCAATTGAAAGCTAATTAATAAACGCGATCTCACATCTTCATTTCGCGCACTTCACATAAAAATTTTAGTTCATTCCAAAATTCAGCAGATGGTGCTGTACATTTTGTTGAGAGTGCAATTAAATTCCATGTGAACGAACTCATGGGCACATCCTACAGTATATCATTAATATAAGTGAAGAATGATCAGGGTTTCCTGTTACCTCTTTAAAAAAAAGAGTACACGCAGGTCAACGTGATATCATAGGGAGACTGTTGAATAATTTTTTAATCAACTGTTGAATCGAATTCGATTTGATTAGATTTTTGGGCATTGTGAATATTGATTGGATTCAATAGGACTAATGTTTAGTGTGATTAGTCTCAAGCAGCTATATTTCTTTATCTCTCTTTATCTTTTCAATCATTAAAAACTACTAAAAGTATTTAATAAACATTTAAATGCTGTGTAGCTTGTGTTGTTGATTGTTTAAATGTCATGCCTCGTACAAAGTGATAATCCTTTTTTAAATCTTCTACAGTCCACTATGTGGTGGTATTACACCAACCGCCGATAAACTCAAAAAGAAGAAGAAGCGATAATTTTGCAAAACGGGAGTATTTGCAAAAGTTGTTAGCGGTTTGTATTTTTTGCAAATACTATGGCATATTTTTTCAGTAATTTAACTGTTTAATGAAATTTAAATTGTTTAACCTTTAAAAGTTTACCTAAATAATTAAAGTCGGGGTTATGTAAATTGTTTCTAAAACAAAAACTGAAACAAGGACTCGATAAATTGAACCGACCAACAAATGATTGATTAATCGCCTAATAGATTAAAGTGTACAACATAATTCCTAATACTGGTTTCGAAATGTTAGTCCCAGAATGCAATGCAGCCATACGTCTATTAGTAAAGGCGACTCGGCCTGGTTAGTTAGCGATCTAAGACATGGCGATGACACTGAGATGATATTAAGATTAAAGCTGAACCATTGGAACCTGATTTATTTGAGCAGAATGTACAGATAAAGAGGCGAGAAAGCTGGATGGGCCAAAGAAGCGTTGCTGCATCACTCTCCATAGGTAAAAATGAAGGAACAGCATTTTGGGTCATGAAACAGACCACCAGGTCAATAAAAGAAGATAAAATTAAACCATTATATATTGACATTCGGGGTGGACTTTTTTTTTTTTTTTAACCTTTTGGTTAACACCATATTATACACCATGTCCAATAATGGTAGTGGATGCTGTCAAAAACTCCTATTGTCAGTTGTACCTTATTCTTGAATCAAGGCTTTGAGCTTCTTCTCCACATCTTCTACAAAGGCAGGGAAGCCAGAGTCGAGCAAACACAGGCGCAACAGACCATCCATATCACCAGTAGGGACAGGGCAATGATGATATGCCAAAGGCAGGGACAGTCCACTCATGCCCAGAAAATACTAAGACAAAAAAAAAAACACCTCTGTGACTGTGTATAAAAATAAAAATGATTTTGTAACACTTATCTCCTGTGACACTGAGTGGAGCTGACATTCTTTTCCGATACTGTCCTGTTCCTTGATAAAACATGCACTGCGGTATCTTTTATACCGTATCAATCTATGGATCAAATTTCAAGGCTTCGGTGGTACCTGAGAAAGCTGCTTGATGGACAGAGTTTCCTGGATAACGTCATGGATTACCTGCGGTGCCGCTCCAGGAGCCTTAACAGACACAGGGAAAGATCGGATCATTACACTCTCAGGCCTCACGCTCGAGAGCTTCCACGGCCAATCGATAAGGTCATTACTAATTGAAAGCGCTCATCTCTTCCAAACTACTTGGTTCTGGGTCTTGTTCCCCTGTCACTGCATTGTGAGTGTGCGTTTTTGAATGAGAAGCTCAGGATGTGTCACAGACTTGCAGAAGATTTCACCATCCAGTCAGTCGAAGGAGTGTTGTAATAGACGCTGCGAGGGCTGTCAGTCTAGTCAGGATGAAGAGAATGTTCCTTGAGCACCATCTAGTGAAAGCAAAGCTACATGGATCAAGTCTCCCTTTGTAGAAGAGTTAAGCCTGAACCCTGAACGGGTATAGCCTGCATGATTAAGTATACTATGAGATTAAAAAAAAAAAGAAAAGAAAAAAGATTCAAGTGATGAAACTGTTTTTAACTGATATGCCTGACCTGCAGCAAGTCCTGTTCTAACTAAACCTTCACAGTGAAATCCCAATGGCACTAAGGGGAAGGTAAGTACCATTGTATTTGATTTAATTGAAACATGGTGCTGTAAAGAAGAGACTCCAGTTGATGGCAGTAATGAGGTTTAAGTGGGTTGGTTATTATTAGATCTTGGTCTCTGCATACAGACAGCTGGTGTGAATTGCAACCCAGTCAATGGTCTTCCGAGCCAATGGCTTGTTCTCTGGTTCAATCCCATCAATACAAAGCTCTTCACACTCTCTCTACACCCATCAGGTAGCACTGGAACTGACAACTTCATCTCTCTGAGTGACAGCTAGAGTGCCAACTCATACGGTTTTACATATCATTTTAATAGGAAAGTCGCTTTTACAGTAATAAATTTTAACCAAGGAGCACATGACACTTAAGATGTCTTAGCTGCTAGATTGTATGTCCCGTTATTATTCTAAATGTCTGTTGAGACAAGTTTAGTAGCCCTAAAAACCCAGAGCATTTTAGCTGTTTTTGCATTAATATGTTTTATATATAAATATATATATATATATTTTTTTTTTTCCAGCACAACCTAGGCAATATGATGAAGTGAATTTTATTTTCGTTTTAGCCCACTATAGAAACATCACTGAGAAAAAGATTTAAAAAATCTGTCACACAGGCAAAGACATAGCACAGATACATATGATCAGGTGTTTTTATAGTTGTTTTTGGTTGTTTTTTCAATACAAGCATTTGGTGAGATCAACGCTTTTGCGACATCATTTCCACATTCCTTTGGCAGTCAAATTTATGTAAAAAAAAGTAATGATAACTTTCGTTCCACCTGACATATCCAAAAACCCAAATGCAGTTTGACTTCTGAAGCCTCCGTAATCGAGACACACCAGCAGGACTTCTGTATAATCAGCTGTTTTCTTAAGAAATGGACATTGACCAAAGCTGTATCGCTGGCACAGATGTGTGCGTTTATAGGGATTGAGTTTTAAAGTGTTTAAGCTATAAGCCAGGTCAAGGTTAAGATTAATTAATTAGCATTAACCATAAATTTTAACAAAACCAAAACATTTCAGAAATATTACTGTAACAGGTAAATTAGCCTAGCTACTAATGTTCTGTTCATTATTAAGCTATTTTCAAAAACTAACTTGCTGTAGAGTGGCTGTAACAAGGTGAACATTCAAAGGAAGTAAAGCATAACTGCTTTTTTTTAGTCTCAATACCTCTAAACATTTATTTTTGGAACAACATCCTTGTATTTCTTCTCATTCCTAAAAACATTGTTCTCTTTTGACTAACTATCATCTACTGAGTGTAATTACAAATTAAATTTACACAGAGCTTGATAAAAGATATAACTGTGATTATTTTAGCTTATGATTGCAATCACAATCCACTAACTTATTTTTGTAAATTATTGATCTCCTGGCACAGCTGTACAGCAGAAGCCAAATCCTGGGCAAAAAATAACTGCTATTAAACATAAATCCGTCATCACGTTAGGGTGCCAAGAGCACTGTGTCTTCCCAAAGTTAAAAGGCAACCAGCGATGTTAACAGCTGGTTAATTTGTCCTGGCAATGCTTCGTTTTTTCTGGAGAAAAACAACTTGATGGACGCATGCAGGAGATGTGATGAATTCACTCTTTGCCTTCCGAGTCACTGGAGAGGTCTGACTGAGATGACTCACTCTCGTCATTCATTTAGTTCATTGTTATTTGTTTTTCTTAACTGTAAATTTCATATTCTGGTCAATAAGTCTAAATATTTGGTTAGTGCCAACATGGTCTGTCTCACAACAAGTGGACAAAAAAAATAATTTATGTTCTGTTGCACTTGCATTTCAGGTGCATGCACCAGGGTAAACGATGACGAATCAAATTACCTTAAGAAACAAATTTGGGTGTACAATTCTACCATTGAGATGCACACTCTAAGTCTACTGACCGTAGCCTATTTGTTGTTGCTATTCACACTGGATATTTTTACTTGTGCGAATATTCTTATTTCAGCGGAGACAAATAAAGTGTGGTCAGGTGGTGCGTTGGTCGGGTGGATTGTCTGTACAGGACATCCATAGGTGCTTTTTTCAATGGTCACATATTAAACCCTTTTTTTTTTTAATTTAAGTCTAAAAAATCTTTAAAATGCATTTCTTAATTTTCCTACTGAACTACAGCTCAGATCATGCACTCTGGCATGCATGACTTTCCTTTTAAGGTGCCTTTGAAGAAGTCCATTTCCCTAGCCAATCAAAACTCCGGGACCAGAGACGTCTATGCTCAGGAACTGATCAAGCATTCTTCATTCATTCATCTTCCATACTGTTCTCCTATACAGGGTCGCGGAGGGCCTGGAGCCTATCCCAGGAAACTTTGGGCACAAGGACGAGTACAACCTGGACGGGTGCCAATCCATCACAGAGCACACACACAAATTATGGGCAATTTGAAAAAGCCGATTAGACTAATCAGCATTTCTTTGACCAGAGGGAGGGAACCAGAGTAAGAACTAGGTAATTAGCTAGCAGTTAGCTGCTACACACCAGCCTAGCTTCATTTAATGTACATGTAGCTCTTAAAAATGTCACCAAGGGAACAGCAGAGCTGAGCGAAGCCAAGCATTGAGACAGAGGAGGGTCTGGTACAGTATATGAGGTCACAATAGGGAAAAACATGTATAGTATGAATGTAAACAGGACAAACAGCAATGATGTTTTTTTTTTCATGAAGGCTGAAAGTCTAAAAATGACATACAAGCAAATTTTGCATAAAAGATACCTCATTCTATTACGCTCCAGATTTATAATAACTTTTCACTAGATTTTGGAGCATAACTGTGGGGATTTGTGCTCATTCATTATGGTATATGAGGAGGTCTGGGGTGGACTCTGCCTTCGAGGTCATCTAAAATGTTTTCAGCAAGGTTGAGGTCTGAGAGGTCTGCACAGGACACGTGAATTCTTTATCTTCAGTCTTGCTTCATAGAGCTCAGGTTGTGCACAAGGTCATTGTCATGCTGGAAAGAGTTTTAGTTCCAGTGAAAACAAACACAAAGTCATTCTATACAATTGTGTGCACCAGTTTGATGTAAACCCATTATGGGATTATGGATTATCCAACATGTCCACAAACATTTGGTGACATAGTGTATGTATTTATTCACACACACACACACACACACACACACACACACACACACACACACTGTTGCTTTTGGTCTTTCATGTGGCGTACCTGCTGTTGCTGGTTAGACATTCCAGTGGTGTGAGTGGAAGATGAAGTGCCAGGCTGCTCCTGGGTGCCTACAGGCAGATATTCCTTCAATCTCTCGACCGCCTTCCTGCATAAATCTACAGCTTCAGTCCTGTTGCTGCCCTCAAACTGCACCCGTATCATACGACTCTCTGCCTGCGAAACGACCCACACACGCTCACGCTATACATTCTATGCATGATCCTAGCACGTTCTCATCAGTATTCATATTGTAATCATTTCTAGCTATAGTCTTCCAGTTATTGAGGAGATGATTAGCTTAATTTAGAAGCCACAAACATAAAGCGTACATCTTCGCTCAAGGTCATACAGAACGGCACCTCCTGTACATTTGCATACGATGATCCGTCACTACTAGAATCGAGGGATCAAGGGAAGTTCTGCTCCTGGGAAGATATCTATCTATCTATCATCTATCATCTTTTTGCCTTGTTGCAGAACAAATGTTTTTTTTTTTTTTACTGTTTTACACCTAAAAAAAATTAGAAAACACAAACATGCTCGCCATTGAATTCACAGTGTGTATTTTCCAATGTCTCACCTTCAGTGTGAAGTAGAACAGCAGGCTGTCTGATTTCTGCTGGATTTTCAGAAAGCTCTGAGCGTTCAGGAGAGAGAAGCCTTCCTGCACAAACACAAGAGAATAAAACAAAGCCTTACCAATATTGTTCAGTGTTTCATCATGGCAAATATTTTAAAAAAAATAGGAGAGTTTCTGAAATTCTTACAATTTGTCTCGGATGTGTGACAACCTTAATGCAAACACCACGCCAGAATTATCAATAAACGTTCAATCAGGAAAGCCTCGAGGCTAAAATAATGAAGCTGAAATTCCCTTAACATTCCTGCAGGGGGGTCTATTTCCATAAAATCCTCGATCTCTATCTTGACTTGCCAGAAACTGGAATTTCCCCTTCGCTAGAAGAAGAATGATGGTAAGAATATATCACTGGCTCTGATATAGACAGGGGAGGGAGCATTTATTTTTGGCTTGGGTGCACTTATCACTTAAAATCAATATATTTTTTTCTATTCATTCTTTTTTTTTTTTTGGACACAGATACCCTCCTTTTTTTTTTTTTTTTACTCTAATCCCGATGACCTACTTGATAACTTCTTTCTCCATGCTATAAAAAAAAATTATCATACCAAGAGAAAACTATCACACAGGCAGAAAGATATTTACCCCTTCTGCTCACAGCCATACATTAAGATTATGGGTGCAATAAATCAGTGTGCGTTCTCTCTGCTATCAAAGGACACAATGTTTTATCCTGGACGAACACTACGTCTCGGGAAGGAGCGCTGTTCTTCCTTTGTGTGTCTCTGCTGTAGTGCTTTGCTGGTCGTGATTTCAGCTTTATTGTTGCGAGAATATTACGGGAGCTCAGATGCACTCGTGCGCGTAGAGAAACACCGCACTAAGCAGTTACAGTGTTCTCGACTGTATCTGCCTTGCACATAACGGATAAAAGAAAATCCGGTGGTGGGGAGCATGTGACCTGTTTTTCCTTGCACTGAATACGTAAAGCTTACCAACAGCTCCTGACCCTGTGAGATGAGCAGATGACCGGAATCCAGGACCGTCATCTCCAACGTGCCTTTGCTTTCACTGGACTCGAACACCTTTAATGCAAAAAAAAAAAAAAAAAAGAGGGGAGACCTTGTTATAAAAAAAAAGTACATGATTTATGGTGTTAACCCTCTCTGTATTTAGTGGCTTGGGTAACTTATAAATATTTAAAACATGCAGATTTTCAGGCAATTTCTCCTCACGCTGCCTTTTAACGTTCTGTGTTTCCAGTTATTATAAAGTCTTGACCTTTAAGTTGCACTAAAAACACTGACGAGCTTTCCCCTTCCTGCTAGATATGTTTTAAACTTGAAACACTGAGCAGCTATGTTTTGGCCAGGGGCAGAGCTCATTTCTGTGCCTTAAAAATTCAAACTTCAGTATTGAATGGAAAGAAAAAAATACAAATATGCCATCTTGTGAATCACACTTCATTTTTTATATTTTATTCTTTAGGTGTGAAATATTGCATGTGCAGTGCTCCATGCTCCCTAGTATTGAAGTGCATTATGGGTGATCTACAACCCCTGGGCTATTGATGCACTCATGACCAAATGTAAATTATGAACTTTCTGACTTCCAAGTAGAAAAGACCATTTAAACAGCTCTCCAATTCATAATTCCTATTTAGAAAGTTTTAGGAGAGCTCCTACTTGTGATTGTGAAGCTACGTTCACATGGTCAATTTTCTTCAATCCGAATGAAATCATTCTGATTCTGATGAGAAGGGAGTTTACGTACTTAAAGCATTTACTCAGGATAAAAGTATCTTGACAATGCTCTAAGTTTTAAGTGTTTAATCTCCAGTAAATTTAACATAAAAAGAAGAAGTATTTCTTTCAGATTTGAGGTTAGGTTAGGTTTCCCATCTTTTCTGTTAAATCCCGCCTTTTATGCTACGATTGGTTCAGTCTCTTCTCTGATTGATTAGATCATTTACTAAGAATGATGTGGTATAAAAAAAATAAGCACAATGAATAAACAGGAATGGAAGCAAAATTTCCTTTTTTCCAGAAACTCGAGTCACCTAATGTTACCCCTACGTGGGGCAAACATTCATTTATTCATCATCTTCTATACAAGGTGGAGCAAACATTCATACATCATCTCCTATACCGCTTATCCTGTACAAGGTTGCAGGGAGTCTGGAACCTATCCCAGGAAACTACAGGCAAAAGGCGGGGTACACCCTGGACAGGGTGCCAATCCATCGCAGGGCACTCACACATACACACTAAGGGTTTCCTGTAGGAGGAAACTGGAGAACCTGGAGGAAACCCACCAAGCACAGGGAAAACATGCAAACTACACACACACACACTGCCCTCAAACGGGAAACGAACCCTCGACCATGGAGGTGCAAGACAACAGTGCTAACCACTAAGCCACCGTGCCGCCAGGGCCAATCTGGGAATGCCACTCACCACCCACCAAGCACGAGGAGAACATGAAACTACAACACACTACACACAGACCCGAGGTGGGAATCGAACCGTCAACAATGGAGGTGTGAGGCCACATTGCAAACGTGCAGAAAGAATTTTTTTTCCCCGATTTTCTCCCCAATTTTAGTCATGTCCAATTCCCTCCCGTCACTAGGGGGGCCTCCCACATTAAGGCTACTTACTACCATTCAGCCAGGAGTGTTTCCTCCGAGCCACGTGACACCAGCCGACCTCTTTTTTTCGAACTGCTCGCTCACGCACCGTTGGGGACGTCGTAAAACACTTGGAGGAGAGTGTTATCCGCTCCCTCCGCGTGCACAAGCTCACAGACGCCCCGAATGGCGTAGAGCCGTGATTAATGTGGGAGCACGAAGTACCTCTCATCTCTCCCCGCTGAGAGAGCTCGGCCAATTTAGCTCTCTCGAGACCTCCGGCTGTGAGAGGTTACAGCATCACCCGGGAACCAAACCAGCGATCTCCGGATGATAGGGCGAGCACTTTACCACTGCGCCACCCGGAGGCTCCGCAGAAAGAATATTTAGAAACGATCAGGTCAAGTGTTGGCATGGCTAATATTTACCTGTTAAACAAATTATCTAAGGTTTACCCCACCTCTCATATTATGACAAAAAATTCAGCCGGGTTGGGTCAGACTGCCGGACTGGGGTGGTCACATGACATTACAGGACATATTTAAGGTTTATAAGCAGTCATTCCACTTACTGGCTTTAATAATTGAAATGAAATTAATTTACTTTGTTCAAGTTTTTTTTAGGTCAACCTGTTCTCAAATTTAATTATCAGCTCTATTTAAAACGAATTATCACAACAACTTAAGATTAAGTTAAGCACTAGCCAAACAACTCTTTATTCCTGTTTTTCTTTTTTAGCCAGTGACTAAATATGCTCTAATGTGAGTCTCCAGGCTTGGTGAACAGAGCAGATATCGCTTTGACGCCACCCTTCTGTGGTGCATTTTGGGATTTTAGGAGTGTGTTGGACATTTTGCTATCTTGTAGTCATGATACATATCATATAACATCACTCAATTTGGATTTGAATCGAGTGTGATTTCGCCCATATAGGTCGTCTCATCATCAGTCATTACATGGGTACGTGGGTGATAAGTGGGTCTGTACTGGCAGGTTAGCAGGGCGGGGCTCTTTAGCCATCTTCTGCTCTAAGCACTAGATGTTAAAGTAATTCACATCCTTATATCACTGATTTGCTTAAAAGTCCACATTTCAGTCATTAACTTAACTTCTTAAGACTCGGATTAAAAGAAGGAAAAGTCGAAGAAAAAACGAGCACCCCTAAACACTGGTAAAATGCCATATTGAACAATTTTTCCTCGTCTGAGCTCAGAGAGGGTTCATGAAGGTCGTCAGTGTTGCCTAGCAGGCTGGATATCCAGTCTGTGTTTTCATTTTCCAAAAAAAAAAAACCCTCTCTAAAGCTGGCACAGCGGGTTTTCTTGTTTACTAGTTCTGTGTTTCTCAAAGTGTATTCTGTGGCCTCCAAGGGGTTCCACGATTTCATTCTTTTAAATCAGGTGGACTCGGTCCTTTATTGCTCCAGCCCTAATTGAGTCGAACTGTGCCAGTCACCATTATGCAGAAGTAGCTTTAACAATTTAATAAAAATGTATTAAATATCAGCTTTAAATGGAAATAGAAATGTTATTATTAATAATGATTTTTACTGTTTATTATTGTTTATTATTGTAAAAATTATTGTTACTATTATTATTTATATTGTGGTTGTTGCAGTGTTAATAATAATAATAATAATAATAATAATAATAATAACAATAATAATAATGAGAAGAAGAAGACATCTACCTCAACGCTTTATTATTATAATTATTGTTGTTTTAACATTGTTAATAATAATAATAATAATAATAATAATAATAATAATAATAAACACTTTACACTGTTTTATTCTTATCTCTACTTAAAACAATGACAAACAGTTTGAGTGTAAATCAACAAATTAATAAAACTTGAATACTTAGGACAGTAAATATATAACGTTATATAAATGATAAATATATTTAAACTACACTGATGAAATTTAATCTAAATAAAAGGTTTAAAAGACCTGGAGGTATCATACAATGTTAAACTTATATATATTATTATTATTGTTGTTGTTGTTGTTGTTGTTATATAATAATAATAATAATAATAATAATAATAATAATAATAACAACAACAGTTAAAAACTTGTGAAAAAAACTTGTGAAAGTCTTAAAGTTATTAAGTTTATTAGTAGTTAACTTTATAGCTAATTACCTCAGCATTAATTCCCGTTAGTTAGCTGACGTTAGCATGTTAGCTCTTTTCCTATCGTAATTCGTTTGTTAAATTAATTTTACCTTCCATGAAGAGCTTCCCCCGACATTTGCGGCTTTTGGTAAAAATCTTCCGTAACGCTTTAACTTCCAGGGAGTTTTGTTTGACGTGTTTACTTCAGACATTTTTCTGGAAAGAAATAACGAGATGAATGAGGGGAGGAAAAAGCTTTAAAAAAACGGGTTATCATCGGTAACTCGAGTACTAGTGTACTACAAAGTGCGTAGTGTGAACGAGTGTACCTTTTAGAAGCGCACTATTTAGAAACACTCTCTAGTGTGGTAGTATTCGGCACGTGACCTACAAACAACAAACGGTCTAATGGCAGGTGCATCCAGGGGCAAAGTTATAATCATAAATACAAAAAAAATAAAAAATTATATATATATATATAGGGGAGGCCGGGGATTGTTGTATCTCTTGCTAGTTGTAACAATTTTTAAGTTTTCAACAGTTATAATAATAAACCTCTTTGCACTGTTTTATTCTTATCTCTACTAAAAACAATGACAAATTAACCCTCCATCATAGTGTATCTTAGTATATTTTTTACATGCTGTAGTGTTAGTTTTTGAAGCATTTACATATGATATACGTCAATGCTATCCTTACATCTCCACCCCCAAATGCCAAGTATGTTGTGGCCTTGCAGTGTGTGTGTGTGTGTGTGTGTGTTTGTGCATGTCCCTAAGTCTCCTGGGAGAGCTCCAGGCCTCCGCAACCCTGTACAGGATTAGCGGTATAGAAGATGAAGATTAATTATCATGCATATAACTAAACTAATCTGCCTGGCTTGTTGCTCACCTACTTGCGATTGTTCTCTGTTGTTGCTTCGCTGCGATTTCATTATCACGCAGGTGTGTACGAGGTGGTATCAAAAAGTTTTAAGACTAGTTTCATAACACGCCAACAGATGGCAGCACAAGGCTGCACACACAGTCACAGGGAGCACCAACCTTCATAAGTCAGTCTGCCAAAAGACATCGTCTGTGTACATCCTGTGAACATGCGCCGTGTTGCTGCCGAGTTTGTCCGAAGGCTGCTGACCCAGAAGGAGAAGGAACGTAGCATCGAAGTCAGCATGTCGTGGATGGACCCATCCTTCACGTCGATGATCATGTCGATCATCATCAAAGTGAAAGAGCTCATCATCTTGACGACCAAAAAAGGCGAGGCAGGACCGCAGCTCGACCAAGTGCATGCTCATCGTCTTTCTGAAATTTTGCAGCATTGTGCGTAAAGAATTTGTCTCCAGGGGCCAAATCAATAGCTAATTCCACTGGCAGGTTTTATGGCGTCTGAGGGAGGACATACTGTACGGTAAAAAAAAACCAGAGCTTGTAAACAGAGCTTATCTCGAAACTTTTTAATCCCACTTCATATCCAAAAAAAAAAAAAAAGCTACACTTTAGGTTTTTAGAAGTTTTATGTGTTTTGACTGGGCAAACAAAGGACACATTCCTAAAGGTGTACATGTTTTTTTATTTCTTTGCACATTGCTCATTTTGTGATGAGAAATTGCATCATTGCAAATTGTAATTAATGACCTACAAGGCAGCATAAATGTATTTCATGCAAGTTGTAAGTACATGTGTTACTGCTGTTTACCCTAAATTACACTTGTTCAAGGCTACCACCATCTAGGTACCTTGTAAAATTTAGCTAGAATTTAACTTGGTTAAATTAAAGTTCAATTAACTGCTTATTCAAGTTGTGGTGACACCATTGTAATACTGGATGAAAAATAAAAGAAAACCATGAATTAAATGTTTTATATTCAGTACAGCACAGGCTAACACTGTGGCCTCGCACCTCCATGGGGGGTTCGATTCCCACCTTGGGTCTGTATGCGTGGAGTCATGTTCTGTCTGTGTCTGAATAAATGAATTCACCATACACCGTTAGCTTATTCCCAATAATGCATATGATAGCATGTAATACTTTACATGTAAAACATCATTATCAGAAAGTTGAATTAAAGTGTTCAATTATTTAGGCCAGTGGGCATTTGCATATTTTGTTCAGGCTTTTGAAATCGCTGAAATACTGTAGCTTAAAACAAACAGAAATGTTTTTTAAAATGTACAATTATCCTCATTCCTCCTTATTTTTGTATATTTAATAATTTTATTCTTTAATGATATTTAATTTTTTTATTCATGAACTACTCACCAAGCCCAAACCAGCTGCACTTTTATCATTTAAAACTATATGCATTTTTT
>JAOVVA010000037.1:32984171-32994977 GCA_028565275.1 Leiocassis micropogon
TAATTTTTTTATTCATGAACTACTCACCAAGCCCAAACCAGCTGCACTTTTATCATTTAAAACTATATGCATTTTTTTTTAATGTATTGGTTATTTTTATATAATTGATAACTTTTTCATTGAATGAGTGTGTGTATGTGTGCGGGCTCTGTGAGAGATTGGCACCCCATCCAATCTCTCACAGATTGGATGGGGACTCTCTCTCAGGAGACGCAACCTTAAGTCTCCTGAGATCGGCTCCAGGCCCTCTGCGACCCTGTATACAGGATGAATCGGTATGGACGAGTAAATAAGAGTAAATTATGCAATAAAATATCTATCAAATGAACGATGGTTAATTTGACCAGTTTAATTAAACATAACTTCCTTCCAAAAGAATTTCCTTGTTCGAAGAAAAAAAAAAAAGTCTCACAATCTTTATGTCTGATGTGTCTTTGTGTTACTAATGTTGATGCATGGCAGTAGGCCTTCAGCAAATAACTACTTAAGATATACAAGATTAAGACTTTTCAGTAAGGAAGTTGTGAATCTGTGTCTGTGATGTTGGCAGACAATTAACCCTGACAAAAAAAAGAGAAAAAAAAGAAAGATCACTCTGATGGTCTGGCCATGTTAATCCGACAGACAAATCTGGGGGACAAAGCTTTTAATCGATCAGCAACCCAGTTCAGATCTTACGCGTGTGGGCGGGGCTTGTTTGCCTCCATCGCTCCTATGGCAACCTGATAGATTTTAGCATCCTCTTGAATATTCATGAGCTCGGAGCGAGCCTCTCAGCGCGGCGGACGGCGGTGATGTCAGCGGCGCTCTTGCCTTGCCTGCGCCTCGCCTCGCTTTGCTTTGCTGATTATTGACAGCCGATAGGGGGATCTGGAGGCTGGATGCCTCAGTAACGTCCGTGACCTCCGCGCGTCTCCGCTCCATCCTTCCTTCCAGCGCGTGCATGCTGAGGACCTGCTTTGTTTGTTTGTTTTTTTCTTCACGATTTTTGCAAGACCTTTTTTTTTTTTTTTTCCTTCTTTTTCCATGACTTCTTTAACGGAATAGAAGAGCACGGTGCCTTGCCACTGGAGTGGGCATGTCCCGGCTGAACGGGAGCGCGCAGACTGTTTGAGCTGACAGGTAACATCTTCTTGCGTATGCATACACACAATTATAGGCATGGTGTGTGTGAGGGGGGGCGGCGGCAATAAAGTTTAAAATAAATCCATATGACGCTTATTTTGGGAGAAATAATAGGTGTGTGAATCAGGTCTGTCATTGAGATGATCTCCAATGCCACTTTGCGCAGGTTGCATCCTTCCATGCGCAAAAGGCTGTACAGTTTGCCACAGCACGTCGGCCGGAGCGCTTCGACCATGTGCGACGGGGATGACGGAGACCGCGACTCGCGCCGGAGGAGCATCCGGATGAAGCCACTTGCTTCCCCGGGCGCCGCTGAGAGCAGCAGGAGCGCAGACACGGCATCCGTGGCGTCCGCGGCAGCCGCGCTCTCAGACCCGGAGCCGGCCCGAGGCGCGAAAAGCAACTCAAACGGCGACTGCAGGAGGTTCCGAGGGAGCTTGTCGTCTCTCGCCGGCCGCCACAGCCACGAATCGGACTCGGCTGAAGAGAAGCGTCTGATCAGCGAAGCAGACCCGAGCCCGAGCGAGGAGAGTCCTCCCGGGGCGAGAGGGGGAGTTGGTGGAGGTAGTGGAGGTGGTAGTGGCGCCGGTAGCACCGCTGGTGCAGGTGTGGAACCAGGAGCGCACGACTCTCCAGAGCGGTTTGCCAAGCTGGACGGCGGCATTGAGCACGTCCTGCCCGACGATGAGAGGTACTACCAGGCGGGTTTCATGCACAGGCAGTTTGGTGCCATGCTGCAGCCCGGGGTGAACAAGTTCTCTCTGCGGATGTTCGGGAGCGAGAAGGCAGTGGAGCGTGAGCAGGAGCGCGTAAAGTCGGCCGGATTTTGGATAATACACCCCTACAGTGATTTCAGGTGACCACAAACAACATCAGCATAAAAAAAAAAAATCAAATAAAATCAAAGGTTGATTGATTAGAGCTATTTAGAATGAGAAAATAAAAAATGATACAGTTTGTACAGCTTCATCAATGCATTTTAAAATTGCTCTCTAAAGGATGGAAGGTTCTATTTGGAACATTTGATAAAAGTTGGAATTATTTCTAAAAGTGTATACTGCTGCTTAAATGCGGTCAGGTAGAAAGTAGACCACTGTACATGCACATTGCTGTTGTCATTTAGGTCTCCCAAATATTTTCGTCAAACTAAATGTACTGAAGTTAAACCCTTAATGACAGACCTTTGGTTAGACTGAGCCTGAGAGCCAGAGACAGACAGAAAGTAAGCAAACTTTAATTTCCCTTAACAAGCCTTGTTGTTCAGGGTTCAGCTTACAGATCATTTACACATAATTAGGATAACACTTTTTTCCCCTAAACTATACAGTGATGAACGAGGCATCACGCTGTGTTTGAAAGTCAATTATGTTTTCCATTTACTCAATGTACTACTGGCAGAGAACATGTCCTGGTAGGAAACATTACTAATTTGTGCTGAGATAACTTTTTACTATTACTACTACTACGACTAATAATACTAAATAGATATTTATTAATTTTTCTATTATTATCTCACATTTATATAATGTGATATTGATAATGATAGACTTATCTGGTTTGGAAAGTCTTTAACGGACATTAGAGGTGACATTAGCAGTTAGGCTTTTACATCGCATCTGCTCGCTCTCACTATGTAATAATGAAGTTGTGTCCTTGAGGATGACATTGACTCCATACGTTAGATATGACAGTGGCCAGATGCTTGGATCTAGGTGTGCTGAGGGAAGTAATTACCGAAGAAATGAATGTGATTGTATCTGGGCGTGTGATTTATTGGACCATATTGTTATTGCATACAACTAGATAGGGTAAGCATTTTTGTATGTCATCTTGATGCAAAATCTTACTAAACGAAGAATCCCAGCAGTCAAACTTTTGCAGATACTCTAGATGTGTAGTTTTTAATAATTTAAGAAGACATTCATGATTGTGCACAAGGAAACTTGGGGAGCTGTTTATGTCTTGTTATTCTGCAGTTTTCAGGGCAGATTTTACCTGATTAGCACTAAACTGTGAAGAAGTGATCTTGACTTGACTTTGAAGCATTCACATAAGCTATTGTACATGCATGCAAATAACATGTTACAGTACTTACAGTGTCTCGATTTGGAGAATTCACCAAATGCCAAGGATATATTTTGGATTAATCGTCTCCTCCCTCGTACATATTCCTCAGTAATTACCACCTTATACAGCAAGGTCAGTTTATAGGAGCTACAAAATGGCAAGGAAGGACAATGCAGCATCATCAAGAATGCATCCAGTACACTAGGAATAAAGAAGTACATTCAATTATAAAGGGACAGCAGTGCTATTAGATGGGAGGGGTAAAAATCAAAGATCTGTCAATAAGTCAAGAATGAAACTATTAGTGTTGAGAAATGTGTTCTATCATGAGGTCTCATAGATCGCATAATAAAAAGTAGGAGAAACTATAAGACACACACACACACGCGCGCACACACACACACACACACACACACACACAAACACACACAAACACACACACAGATTGGAATCTAGTACATTCATGATATTTATTTAAAAAAAAAATTCTAAGAGTGGATTTCCACCAAAATGAAAACGATAAATTTACCAAATCTACACTTTTGTTGTCTTTTCTGTTGTATAATGTTTTTGGGGAATTGTATGATAGAGCGAATGCAACACCTTGTTCAAGGTCAAGTGCATGACTGGATTTCACATTCGCCTTCTCAGTCACTGCTGGTAGCATGTCATGGGTTAAAAATATCAGCCTAAATAGAGATCAGATATAAGGGGGAGAGTTACTATTGTATGTGTAATGACTTGACATGACTGTCAGAGTTATGCTGCATGAATCTACAGTCTGGGCTAAACAGAAATCAGCCCTAGCTTAATTTTTTTAAATTTTTTGTTCTGTGGTTGCTTTTTGACCTTTGTTAGTGCTTTCGTGTTTAATCAATATAATCTACTCTAAGAACAAAAAGATGTCAAAAAACTCCTATATACATACAGTACATATTCAATTTCAGGGTTTTCCCTTGCTATACAGTATTTGTCCAAGTGCAACATTGCAGCGCAGGCAACTTTTTCATTCCCTCCCTCCATCATGTTTGGCCACGTGACCTGCAAATCATTACTTTCACACTGAAAAATCAGCTTTCATTTATGAGACGCTTGTTTGCCTTTGCAATTAGTGTAAATGCACATGAAAGTCAGCTCTGCTTTTACTTGCCTCTTACACTCATTGACTTACTCATTAGAAAAGCTGCAATTAAAATCTTCGCCCCTCACCCTGTTCGCGTGTGTCGAATTATCTGCATCACTGTAATTTAGTCATTCAGTTGAGACATGGGTCATGAAGCTGCAGAATCTGTGATCAGCGTAGCAAGGGGCATTTTCTCAGCCACAATGCTTCTCTAACGAGCTGCGGCGCGTGAGCGGTACACACTGGTACTTCATATGAGGCGGTAATAAGAGTAATTGGGTTTGTGGAACGTACCCCGGGGAGCGTTTTGGACGCGCATGATGAGGTTGCTGGTGGTAAATCTCCTGTCCATTTAATATGTCCGTTTTCCGTGTTCTCTTTTATAGCTCTGTAAAACATGCCCTTATGGAATCAGCAATGGATACTGTATATCCCAGGACGTATGCAGTCATGATTACTTTAATGCTATTTATTAGAAGATAGCATTCAAATGATCATTATCCATGATTATGTTTTAGTTTAACATATAAAATCCCAAAAGTTGTTCATTGTCTGTGATGTAGTTTGCGGAACCGAAGTGCGCAATAACTGACAGGTTTTATTAGAAAGCTAAATACCAGTGAGAGCAGGTGCCAAGCTTAGTACATCTCGTTCCAAGTCAGGGTTTTTTTTTTGGGTTTTTTTTTGCAGGTGCAAATTAAAATCCACTGAGAGAAAAAAAATAAAGGGATGCAGAAATGTGGTCCCATAAAAGAGAGATTACTAATGGCATCCTAATCTAATCTATAGGCTTGCTTCCAGCACACTAGCCAAATGTTGTTATTTTGTAGGACAGTGAGTGCAAAAAAAAAAAAAAAAAAAAAAACTCCACCAGCGGTGTCATTACTTCCATAACGAATGATCTCAAAGGTATTTGGCTGCAGTGTTATAATCAGATTTTATTGCATTTCAGAAAGGACCCCAGCCAACTATCCTAACACGTTCCATATCTGTTAACTGCTACTGTAATTTACTAGTGTGGCCAAGATTTCATTTGGGGAGATGAGGAAATATAATATTTTAAATAAACCAATAAAATGAGACTGCATAATTTAACAAATTCAACAACCAGTCCAGTGACTATGTTATTCCATCGGGTGTTCAAGTGAAACTTTGATTTTTGATTGTGCAGAATAACAGAACACCGTTGTCAGAGTAAAAACTCTGTACATTTCTCTGTATAATCCCATTACTCCAATGCACTTATCTCAGTGTTTCACTAGTGCTTGGACACCATCAAGATGTCTCAGTACAACGAAGCCATGATCGGCCCGCCTGCTTCACATCATCCTCATCATCATGACTGCTCTTTGAAGGCATTCTGCTTTTTGCAGGACAATGCATGACATCATAATGCCCACCGCACCACTTGCACATTCCAGGAACTCATTTGGGAGTTATCGTCAGTCTTGACCTCTCTCCATACAACTTCCGCATGTTTCAGATGTGAAGCAGGCAGTCCGATTATGGCTCCGGGGTACTGAGAAGAACTTTCTACCTTGATGGTATTCAAACACTAGTGAAACACTGGGATTGTGTAGAAGTGTTTTAGTGTGGAAGGGGATTATATAGAGAAATAAAGGGAGTTTTGTAACTCTCCTGTGTTCTGTTATTCTGTACAATCAAAAGTCCCGGTTTGACTCGAATGCCAGCTCATATTTAGGGTCATTATCAAAGCACAATTATTATGCAAACCACGTTATTTGACATGCATATGAAATGTATGTAAACCCCAATCAATAGACATTTGGAGCCATCTTAAAATCTCTTAGATGTGTACCAGATCCACTGCCTCTGCTCTGCTGTAATTAGACATGCATTGATGCAGTAGGTGCTAGTTGTTGTGTTTTGGGCACAGCATTTGAGTAATGTTTTGGACAGTCTTTTGGGCAGTTCTCGATGCATGATTTGTGGTTTAATTAGACACTTCATCTGGGCATCTTGGCTCGGAAAGCAGTGCGGCAGCGTTTTAGTGCTTCAGGCCCACAAATTCAAGATGCTGCAGTTGATCATGAACATAAGTTCCTTGGTTTCCTCCCACCTCCCAAAACATTCCTATATGTTTAATTTATTTTTTAAATTGGGATGAAGTGTGTGTGTGTGTGTGTGTGTGTGTGTGTGCAAATGTGATTTTGTGCATGCTCTGTGACGCTTTGGCCCTCTCATCCAGCTGCCATAAGTCTCCTGTGATAGGCTCCAGGCCCCTGCGACCCTGTATACAGGATAAAGCGAATCGCGAATGAAGTGATGAGGGTATGAACGAGTGAGTGAACATTTCTGCTGGTACAAAGAGAAATTCATTTCAGGTGATCAGAAAAAGATGTGATTGTACAATTGATGGTAGCTAGGTAAATTCACAGTTGAGTTACTTCTTTAATACCAGCTCCTAGCTACTCCAGAGGCAAACGACTTAAAGTTAAATGAAATACCTGTTGTTCAGTTTAGTGTAAGGACTAAACTACATTGTTTGACTGGTTAAGCTAAGGACAACGTAAGAATTTATTTAGAGCATGCCGATTAACATCAATTCGTTCAATATCGTACCACATCCATGGTCCATTAAATTTCTAATAATGGACAGACTCAACAATCGGATCATACAGTGTGGTTATCTCAAGGTCATTCATCTTTTAGTTGTAAAGTCCTGAATTGAAGCTCTGTTCCAATTTCTTTAGCATTTTTCCTTACCAGCTTTGTAGGGTTGTTTTTCCTTTTAAAAAAATAAGAACATTTTGTTATCTATGTGCCTTTACTAGCGTCAAAAGCATATTCCCTGGTGGTCTAATGGTGGTGCAACAACTGGAGTTTAAGTCCTACTTAGGCCATGGGTTTGGTATAAATATTGTTTTGAAGTCATTTTTTGCAACATTGTATTGGGGCATTCGTTCAATGTTATCCTGTCGTCATGTAGTACGAATACGAATGCACTCCGTTATGATTTTTCACCTTAAGAATAGAAATTTTCAAGGAATTTGCATCGGCATACAAGGCATTTTTGGCGAAAGAACGAACCAAGCCAAACCAGACCTAACCTAACGCTGGCTAAAAGTTCAGACGCATACGTCCAAGAGCTGTTCAAAAACTTGTTTGCGTCAGTGGAAAGCCAAGTTTTTGGATTTTACGATTTTCTTTCAGTCACCAAATAAGTCAACTCATGATACCAATGTTGCCTTCAGCATGTGTTCAAAAGCATTTATTTTTAAAAACATTTCTAATAGTTTTGGGTGGCTAGAAAACCCAACATTATTTCTTATGGCAAATTCATATCAAACTCACGTAAATCCGTATGGCGAGGTTACACTGTATATCTACAATACATATATATATATAAATTATTTTTAAAGCCGTTATTAAGGCTTTACAGAGCATATAGTAAGTAGCAGACACATCTCAATATCAACAGCTCAAAGTAGATTGTTGTATATTTTGAATGTCTATAGTATTGTTTTACAATGTGGAAAGAAATAAAAATCAGGAACGACCATGCAATTAGAAGCTTTGACTGGTATTAATTGGTCTATGTAATGTCATATCATTAAGTGTTATTGTACATGATGAGAGAATCACTTAAAGGAAATAAGGTGATGGAAAAAGAAGTAAACATACCTTTGCTACGCATGCACAGAAATCACAAAAATCACCCAAGCAAGGAGACCATAGAGCTGGCACTGAATAAATGATTAGATAATTATATGGTAGTTTTGTGTCTCACGTACAGGATTTATTACTCCTGGTGCACTTCCTGCAGTCCATTTAATTCCTCAAACGTAGGTCTGACATTAGAGCTTTGAGTACAAAGCAGCATTCAGGCTTTTCTCTTTCAAGAAATCATAAAGTCTGATCATAGAGATGGTTCGCCTGGCTTTCTTTGTCTGCCAATCAAATCTGATGTTACTGGTTGAAGTAAATCTTCTTTACTCGCTTCATTCTCTCTCTCTCTCTCTCTGCTCTTTTTTTTTTTTTTAAACCAGGCTTTTATTTTATTCATCTCGCATAACCAGACTGCTCCCAAAAGAGACTTAGCTCTGCATTTAAAAAAAAAAAAAAAAAGAGAGAGAAAGAAAGGGAGCAAAAAGAAAGAAGTCATTTCTTTCCAGGTTTATTTTTTCACCCTGTTTTTTTCTCAGCTCCAGCTGAATACATTAAAGCAAAGTAGAACAGATTTAGAATACAGAATGCACATTATGATTTTTTTTTTCAACGAGACAAAGAGTGAGAGAGAACCTTGATTTTTTTTTTTGTGTCAATGCAACGAATATGTTTTCTGAATATCTGTACTCTTTACATTGATCACTGGAGTTACTATAGTGTACAGACGGTGTACAGATGAATACTGCAATATAAAGCTGTGATTTCTTTATAGTGTCGAAGTTTGTATCGTGCAGATATTTCAGATTAGGACCGACTGCAGGAGATAACGATTAAATATCTGATTTGTTTAAAGGTTTTGGGGATTTGAGTAATTTTTCCTGATCTAAAAGGAGAAAGAGTAGACCATGACACACTCAAAGCTTCTGGACCTCATTGTAACAACGTTTTTTTAAAACAATTCCTTCGATCATGATATCGAAACTATTCCAAAACATTTTATCACACTGATGGTGGGCTGTGGCCCGGATCCAGACTACTATCCGGAACCTGATATTTGTCTGATAAATGAGAATAATTAATATACCTGTAATCTAGCATTTTTCCCTCGACGTGGGTGTCGCTATATACAACCCTCAACATAGCCAATCAGCGCGATAGTTTAGCGTGTTTAGATGGAGTGGGCGAAAGAAACAAAAAAGAAAGCACGGCACAGCATGGCTTACTCCAAGAAAGGAATGTAGACTACAAAAACTTCCTGCGGGAAGTTTCAAATCAGTTTGTCTCATATGTTCTGAAACGGTGGCGCTAATAAAAAGCAGCAGTGTGAACCGCCACGATAAGTCAAAACACGGGTCGAGCAAACATATACGCAATAGTCATACTGGAAAAAGTGTACACCCGAACTGAGAGCCCAGTGTTATTCGCTAAAATCAAAATGTTGAGTAGAAGTGACGGTATGAGCAGTTATGTGCCAGATTATGTCACAGTGTCATGCAAAATTGACAGAGCAACTAGAGTCCATTCACATACATTTACAGCCTAGAATCATGCAAATGAAGATTCACAAAAATTTATTAAATATGGTTGTTTATATTTCATACAAATACAAGGAAATATACAAGGCCATCGACGTTCAAACTGTTATTGAAATGCTATCCAAATTTTTAGTAACTTATTCTTAATAGATTTACAGTGATTGCATATGTAGAGATCTGAATCTTAACACAAACATGAAATTCGGACCTCGGCTTGAAGAAAATTGTATTGACCAGAACTTCTTAAATTTTAACCCAGGCCATTAGGTGGTGGTATTTCAACGATACTCTCGCAAAATACGAGTATTTGTAGAAGATGCACGTGGTTTGTTTTTCCTGCTAAAGCTGTCATATATTTTTAAGGAATTTATCAAATTTAAACCATTTCATTTCACATTTGTAAAAAATTAATTTGTTTAAAAAAAAAAAAAGCCCAAATAATTTAAAAAGTGTGACCCGATTCTGGATTGAGGACTGGTCCATTGATTCAATTAATTGACGTGACCTACTCATGCAAACGACTCATCTTTAAGACAGGAAATAAAAATTCATTCATAGCGTACCTTTTTGATCTGATTACTTTTAACCGATTGTCGGTACGAGTTACTCCCGAGTTCAGGCTTGTGCACTGTGGAGTCTCCTGTGTTTTCAATTCAACACCCATAATTATAATCAGCAGATCATCATCAAGTGCTGATTCATGTTGTGTTAGAAAGAAGAAAAACACAAAGCTGTTACAGGTCAGGAACACATGCTTGTCCTCGGCTTATAGTTGCATGAAGAAGACTGATCACTTAACGTGATTTCCTTTGTATTTGTCTTTAATGAGTGACTTACCTCTATTTCTGAAGGCTCTTGGCTCTTGTAGTGCTTTGAGACTCACACACACACACACACACACACACACACACTTGACTGTAGATCAAATGGCAGATTCTGATACTCTCACTGGCATTTGATTACAGTTGATTGTTGGTTGTGTTACTCTATTGATTTGTTTGGGTCTGCCGGACCTGCGCTCATGCCGATGGCTGGAATGTCGGAAACATGAGACGGGAAAACAAAGAAAAGCAGAAGTGCCTTCCTGAATGTAGCAAAATTTGCATACTATTGATCACTGACATGATTTAACATTTACACACATTAACTTGTTGTTTCAGAGCCCTAAACATGCAATAGAAAACGGGTTAATAAGATTTTCATTATAGGTATACCTCAACTATGATAATGACAGTCATTTTGTAACGCACCCAACACTGTATATATATCCAACACACACACATATATATATATATATATATATATATATATATATATATATATATA
>JAOVVA010000037.1:32995002-33012075 GCA_028565275.1 Leiocassis micropogon
TTAATACCTATTGGTGCAGGTGTTTGTTTACATTAAGCAAGTAGCTTTTTAGTAGCTTATTTTAAAGTATATTATTAAATTCGGCACATATCTGTTCATAACATAACTTTTACTCAACATTTTGATTTCACTTATGGTGCAGGTTAATCTTCAGGCGGATATCTATGTACTGCAAACGTTTCATTAAATTCTGTCCAGCAGTCGATTTAAGACATGCTCACACTTGCCCACAACATTTTGAGTCCATTTATGGCACAGGTTTAACTTCAGGCAAATACCTAAGTACTGGCAAAGTTTCATTCAATTCTATTGAATTCGTTAAAATCTGGCTGGACAGACATACAGACATACAGACTGGTTTTGGGTCCTCCAATGTATGAAGATATCACTGAAAGACGAGTTCTGATCAATGTACAGACAAAACCTTTCTTCAATTTACTGTATACTGTATATATACCCAGACAGATGCGTCTCTTCAGCAAGTTCATGACAAGTTATCCATCGATTTTTAATTATTAGCCGACTCGCCGGATGTTCACGAGAACGACTGCAGTTGGCTCTGAAACACCTCGACCAAGATTTTCATCACAAGTCCTGGTTTGACTTGAACACCCCACTTATAAACCTTCGTTAAGGTGTTAGGCAAATTTCATGATATGAAGATATTACTGTACGTGCATATTCTCAGAAGTAAATTATTAAAGCCAGTGAAATAGTTGAGCCCTGGAGCTGTCCTGTAGTGCAATCCATTGTCTCTTCCTCACTGCTTCTTTTTTATATTGTAATCTTCTGAAGAGAGTGTGCACAGGATTATGGAGTGTCCAGGATGGGCTGAAAGGGGGTTATAAAAAAACTAAAAAAAAAAAAAAAAGCCACTGTGTCCATCCACCAATATCAGGCACGCGCATCAGAGAAGATTATTACAACTCAATTTGTTTAATGGAACAGAGATAGGGAGATGATGGAGGGATGGAGAGAAAAGGAGTACATGATGGAGGGATAGGGTAGTAGAGGGATAGACATAATGCAGCAGAGATGACCTGGACACACTTATGTGGAAAGGCGAGAGAGAGAGAGAGAGAGGGGGGGGGGGGGGCGATTTTGTGGGGCCCACTGTGGGGCAAATTGATGTGTGCTAGCCACAGATGCTGCAGTTGGGAGGGTGTCATGAGCTGGATGGAGGGTGTCTGGTGTCACGTGGCACTGTTGTTAAAGTGATGCTTCAGGGAAAGAATCTAATTGAAGTAAAATATTGTCAGTGAGCTAAGACATGCACTGTAAAGTGTCCAGCATTTAATATTTCAGCTTTGCCTTGAAGCTCTATAGGGTTGAAATCTTTAAAAAAAAATCTGAACACATGCCTTTACCATGCCTTATACTTTTCTTAACTGTTAAAAAAAACAGGAATACTTCCAATAAGTGAATTAAATTTCCAAGAAAACATTCTATTTTTTACTTCTTAGACCTTTTCAATAGTAATTATAGAGGGAACATTGTTAGCTGGATTCTTCCAATCATTTCACTTCAGTATAATTTCAATATGTTTCTTATTCAAGGTTTAATCAACAATGATTCTTGGATTCACTATTTATGTATAATGGCGGCACGGTGTCTTAGTGGTTAGCAGCACCATGGCCTTACAAGTTCAGGGTCTGTGTGCATGGGGTCTGCATGTTCTGCCCGCGCTTGCTGGGTTTCCTCCAGGTATTCCGGTTTCCTCCCACATGCAGGTTTGGCATTCCCAAATGCGCATGTAAATGTTGACCAGAGGTCCTACCACGGTTGTAAAAATGGGAATAAATACAATGGTCACTATTACAGAGGTTCCAAGATTGATGGTAGATTTTATATATAATCTGTACAGCTGTATAATACATCATTAAAACTGCATAACCAGTATTACGTACACTTCGCAGCAGTCATTTTTGGTTGTGAAAATGTTGTGAAAATGTTCATTTGGAAATGATAATAGGTAATTGGAGCATAGTGCGTAATAGGTTATTTATGACGGACCAACATTGACTACATGACCTTGGTATGAGGTTAAACAGATCACCCCAACATATCGTTGCCAAACAATTTCAAAGCAACATTAATTTCAGTCAGCTGAAATTCATGTATGCTATTGCTGTTATTGTGTTTTTCCCCAGCAGTTATTTCAGTTTTCTTACCAGGTCTCAAATTCAGGCCATAGTAGGCAGAGCGGTAAATACGAGTAATTGTGAAGCAGTTAATGCTTTGTCAGACAACGAGCACCACAAAAGAACTCCTCCAGGCCAAAATCTACAGTTTATTAAACGGAAACGGATAAACGGATAAAAAGGAAACTCAAGCAAACAAAAAACTAGCACTGGCAGAATGAGCATGTCAAGGCTGTACAGGTACAGTATGTACTGTATCATGTACTGTCTGATCTCTGAATGGCCATGTTCACAATACCCAGTTCCAATTTTGACTCCAATGTGAGACAAATCTGATTTTTTAGGCCTGTCGGGACGCACAAATTTGATGGTTTTTTTAGATCAGATCTGAATCACTTTCGTAGGTTGTTAGGCGTTGGACTGCTGATCAGAAGGTCCCAGGTTCAAACTTCATCACCACCATGTTGCCAATCAACCCTCAGACTGCTTAGATGTAAAAATACAATAGAAATGTCAGTCGCTTTGGATAAGGGTTTTTGCCAAAATGCCG
The DNA here is from genome assembly GCA_028565275.1 of Leiocassis micropogon. NCBI lineage: Eukaryota > Metazoa > Chordata > Actinopteri > Siluriformes > Bagridae > Leiocassis > Leiocassis micropogon. The sequence goes on from JAOVVA010000037.1 coordinate 32,997,694, forward strand.
TAAATCTCAATATGTGGTTATGGGACTTGAATAAGAACAAGCAAAATGGAATCCTCCATGTGACTTCCTTGCCTCTGCACATGAGCAGGTCCCTGATGTCATCAGTCAGCACCAGCAGCACGTGGATTTCATAGCAGGGCTAGCAACAGCTGGTACAATAGCTAAAGCATGGTGTCTGGCTTACTTGCGTCTTCTGGACCGCAACAGCTACAGCCGACTAACTGCTCGCCGCCCGCCGGAGCAAAATCCCAAGCATATTTTTGCTAAAATCGCATCCATTGTTTGAAATGAATGTGCAGTTGCACAAACGTTATGTGTTTTAACCCAGATAATGTGAGCAAAGACGTTTCGATGTGCGCATGCGTGATGTTTAAGAGGACAGACGCATCCACATTAGAGTCAGATAAAAGTCACTTGTAATTATGAATATAAACCATCATGACTTGAAAGTCTCATCTAATCAGGAAAAATCTAAATGAAACAATGTGGCTTTTAATGTGAACGTGGCTTATGCAGATTGGATGCAACAAAGCAGTTAAGTTCCCCTTAAATACCAACTGAGCTAGTTCCAGTTTGATAAATGAGCCCACCAATAATAATAATAATAATAATAATAATATATAACCATAAATCACTAAGATTAAAATAATGGAAGGAATATAATGGGAAAACTCTCCTTTACTGTGAAGGCAGGAAATGACTCAGGATGTTTTTATCCATGGTGTATTTCTGATAGTGTTGTCTGCCCTTCCCCCTTTTCACTGTTCTCTGTGATATCAATTTATAATCTGTCCAGGAGGACACAGTTGCGTCCTTTCTCCTTTCCCAACTAACTTTTTCTTTCAACACATTTCAGTATAGTGGGTGTCTGTTACTGCATGTGTGTTTGTGTTTGCGTGTGTGCGTTCCAGTTTGGCATTTATGATGACACCTCCCAACACCCCTCTCCCACACCCCCCGCTCATGTGTGAGAGTTCCCTTGTGGACTGCTGGTAAATATTAGATATGTCTGTTTCATTTATAATGGGACTATAAATTAAATATAGAGAGGGAAACAGATGGGAAGAGAAATCCACCTTTTCCCCATTTGGGCTGCATTCGTCAGGGTCCCTGGGTTTCAGGCTGATGTCAGGTTGTCAGTGTGACATTTCGCTGGCCCCGGAGCAGCGTGCTGGGAATCTGCTGCAAATCTCACTCCAGGTCATTTAGACGTGACAATTTTGATGGATACGGTGAGATAGTTATTTGCTGGTGTATGTGCAGGGGTAGCTTGGTGGTTAAGGTGCTACACTATGGTCTGGATTGGCCCAGGTTCAAACCCCACCCCAACCCCTGTTCGGTCCTTCAGCAAGGCCCTTAACCCTCTACTGCTCAGATGTATAAAAATGTAAGATGCTCTGAATAAGGGCATCAGCCAAATGTTAGGAGCAAAAACAAGCCTTATGCACTCTCATATCAATAGACGTGTACACCTACGTTCATAGACTATATGTTCATAGACATATTCAAACATACTCCAGTGTCACGTTATATTTTTCATTGAGTTACAGAGGTATTGATGGCGTGAAAGCTACTTTGAGCCACTGATCAGCCATAACGTTTTAACAACCTTCCTGAAACTCTTGGCTCGGAGACCCCTGAGACTCGGCTCTCAGCAAATAAAAAAAACTAAACATTTATTTAGAGTGACAATTAAAAAAACATACTATGGAAATTAAACTTATTAGCAAAGTGGATTAACTATTTCCATTTGTAATATTTGTCATTAACATACTTGTTGACAGGTTTTTTATTGTTATGTTATGTTGACTTTAACTTGCATAATGCTTTTACCAACAGAAGTGGTCACTAAAGCTGTGAATCATACAGTAGGTAGACATTTGATTAGATCAATTCTGAATCAAAAACCGACAGATCGATTTGATGAATAAAATTCACCAAGAAAAGATTGAATAAATGACATAACCCTTTGGCAGACGCCCTTATCCGGAGCAACCTACACTTTATTATACATCTGATCAATTGATGGCCTTGCTCAAGGGCCCAACAGGAACAACTTGGTGGTCATAGGATTTGAACCTGGGATCTTCTGAACTATTGTCCAATACCTTAACCACTGAGCTAACCCAGACCCATAGCGAAACACCACAAACCAACTTTACAGAAATAAGGAAGTAGATTTAAGGTGAGAAAAGCAGTGGTGACAGAAACCAGACTCTAATGGATGGATTTTTAGGTTGGAACGGCACAGCCATTTTCAGGTATCTTCCCAGATGCTCTATTGGGTTCAGGTTCAGACTCTAGCTGGGCCACTCCAGGACTTTCTCAGAGTTGTTCTGAGCCGCTTGTGCGTTTTCTTCGTTGAATGCTTTGGGTTGTTGTATTTTTGAAATGTAAACTGTCACCCCAGTCTGAGATCCTGAGAAGTCTAGAGATGGTTTTCATTCAGGAGAGTTCTTTATTTTTCTGCATCCTTTTTCTCTATTCTTCCTAGTTTCCCAGCCCTAGTCACAGAAAAACATCCCCACAGCATGATGCTGCCACCACCGTGATTGACTGTAGGAATGGTTTTAATAACGAAATTTGCAGTGCCTGATTCCTCTTCACATGGCATGGGGAATTGTGTCCACATAGTTAGAGGATTTTGTTTTTCATGGCCTTAAGGATCTTTTTTTGGCAAACTCCCAGCAGGCAGTCATGTGTATTTTAGTGAGGAATGACTGCTCAACCATACAGGCCTGATTGGTGAAGTGCTGCAATGATGGTTGACCTTCTGTAAGGCTCTCCCATCTCCACAAGGGAAGTCATGATCACATTTAAAGTGACTCTTGGGTTCTTGATTACCTCTCTGACCAAGGCCCTTCATCGCAGATTACTATGTTTCATTGGACGATCTGGGAAGACTGTTTGCTGTTCCAAATTTCTTCCATTTGAGAATGATGAAGGCTATCGTGCTCTTGGGCATTTTCAATACTGAAGAAATTTTCTTGTATCCTTTTTCAGATGTCTCGACACATTGCTGTCTCACAGGTCTACAGATAGTTCTCTCGACTTCATGGCTTTGTTTTCAATATGACATACAGTATACCATCTACTGTGAAACCTTATATAGACAGATGCATTTCTTAGTTATGTCCATTTTATTAAAGATAAACACTCCCAAATGCATAAGCATCTTAACGACAACATAGGATGCACCACAGCTCAAAAGTGTCATAACAATGGGTCTGAATACTTGAGAATTGTATATTTCCATCTATTTTAAAATGAATTAGTAAAAAACTCTCCAAACACCTGTCAATACGGAATATTATTAATATTGTGGAAAATTGTTCTGAGTGAGCACAGACGGTTTTTAAATTGATTTTAGCAGTCCTTAGGTACAATTTGCAATAATAAGGTGAGATTATCCAATGCAACAAGGTACGTGCTGGGAAGTTCTAATCTTTATGCCGTTCCTGTGGGACCATCCAGAGCAAAAGGTGAGAAGCAGATGGGATGAATCAGGAAGGTGTGGAGACTCAGAGGAACCACAACAGTAGAAGTGTGTCAGGTGTTTTGATAAACCTGGGAAAACCTCTAAAGTAGACGTTAGGTAAGATTTCTCCTTGCCACTTTGTATAGGATGCATCCTGTGGGACTCTCATAGATGCCCATGATTGTCTAGTATTGCGATGATCGATGTAAAAGTGCCACCCTTGCTTGTCCAGAGAGCGCAGCCAATATGCTTTCCAGACACCCTGCTATGGATGGCTATAGCATCATCAGGGAATCAAGCTCACAAACTCTGGATGATTCGACGAACAAGCTGCCATTGTGCCACTCAGGAGCTAAGTTTATCAGATACGGATGTTGTGTTTTAGTCATGCCATTTTTACTGTAATGGTGTAACCACTTCAGTTTCAAAGAGTTTAGAATTTGTCAAGAAGGACATACAGTACAATCTTCAGACACACATACAGTAACCAGAGCAAGATTTGCACCCCAAACCTGGAGGTTCAAGTTGGCAGTGCTACAGTAAGCCACCATTCTGTATACCATGGGTATTAATTTTGGATAATAATCTGGGTGAAGGTTTCTGGGTGAAAGAAAAACTGGTATCATGCAACCTGCAAAGAGAACTGGAATTATAGTGTAAGGAAGCATAGCTACTTAAGCATACCCTGCTTCACCAGGAATCAGGGTGTGTGTTTGTGAGCTAGGTGCATGTGATTTATCGTGACCGCATCTGTGAAAGAAATCATGACTATTCTTGTGTACTGTGTGGGTTCGGCACAAAGGAGCCTCTGCAGTTCGACTTCCTATGTTTAAGGAGCGTTTTTTCCCAGATTCATAATTGATTCAGATAAACGCCTCCTTGATAGCAGCGTCTCCCGAGCAACAACGCAGACCCGTCCTCTTCACAAACTGACATATCATGGAGAAGAAGTAGCATCTTTGTTTGCTCGCGTGTGTCTGGGTCGATCTCTATGGAAAACTCAGATCTCACGCTTCTACAGTGTTCGCAATGACACACATCCTCTCGTTCCTCTCTCGTGCAGGAGCATACTTGCTCAGACATGCACATATTTGAGCGCGCGCACACACACATACCAGCACATACACACATTTCTCCGGGGGAGTCCCCATGTGTGTGCGTGTATGTGTGTGTGTCAATGGTCTGCAGAAACAGAAGGATGCCTTATTTTCCATTCAGGTAAATCCTGCCACGCATTTCATTTGCCTCGGCTGAAAATAGAGCAACTGTTCATCACCGCAGCTGAGTGCACAGAGCGCGCTCAGATCACAACATAGCGCGTGCACTCCAGAAATGACTGACAGTCACAAATACACCGCAAAAATCCTGACTATTTGATTCGGCTGTGCTCTAAACCCTGAGCTCCTTGTCACATCACATCTTAACAGTGTCGCATTCTATATTTCCTCACACTCGCTCGGTTGTGTGCTTCTTAGCGAAACATGACATTCATTTAAATTGTATTTGATTTTAAATATAAAATAATGATTATGGTAATATGTGTGTGTATGTGTATGTGCCCTGCGATGGATTGGCACCCTGTCCAGGATGTACCCCGCCTCGTGCGTCCAAGTCTCCTGGGATAGGCTCCAGGCCCCCTGCGACCCTGAATACAGGATAAAGCGGTATAGATGATGAGTGCGTGAGTGATAATGTTTATGGTAGCATCTAGCTGTTGTAAAACTAAAAATCTAGCCTTATTATTTTTTAAATAATTATTTAATTTTAAACTGTCATTTCAATGTGATGTCATACGTCAATATTGCAATATTTCTGAAAAGAGAAAAAAAAACACCTTTTTATTCTTGCTATAATCTTCATATAATTATTAAAATGATTTTAAATAAAATAAAAATAAAATGATTTTCCATTGTTCATGAAACATTCACAAAATACGTATATGAGGTGTCAAACCAGGACTTTATACTCCTTTAACGGCCCAAACATGTGGAAATGCCCAGGTGGGAAAAAAAAAATGCTAAGCAAATAAAATCTTAGTCTTCTATGTGTACTTGCAGCCAGACTAATTTTGTTTTGTTTAAGCATAATATTGCTTCAGTAAAGTATATATTCATGGTATATTACTCGGTGGTGATTATTTCAACACAATATGTTCATTTTGGAACTTATAATACATTAAAAATATACTTTAATTTCACTAATGAATGTGCCACGTACTGTATATGTGTACAAATATACTTAAGCATGCTTTGGTATTATAAAATGTAATATATTTAATATTCATTTTGTTTTTGTTCACTTGGTCAAAATAAATAAATGACTTTATTCAAACAAAAAAAATAAGACCATGTTTCTAAAGAACAGCTGGAAAGCTTAATGAATAATTTGTTGCAAACCCTGTAACAAAGTTAAAAACATAATAAAAGCAGCTCTGACTGATTTATGTTTTGTTCTAGCCAAGCAATGAACAGCTCTCGAACAGAAACTTTGAAATTTAAGATTATGTTTTTTAGCACATCTGTCATGAACTAATACAGTGAAATTCCTAGTAACACGTGAAGGCGACTTTTGGGGAGAGTATGCAGCCAATCCAGAAAGTTCATCTCCCACATGATGATTATCTAAATAAACAACAAAGATCAAACATGTGGTTTAAAAATTACACTGAAATTTCATTTCAAGTATATTTATTTCAATAATACAAATATTTTTCAAATATTAGTTAGTTTATAAAGCTAGAAGTTAGTAGACTTTTTATATATTAACTGATTCATACACTTTCATTAGAATGTTTGCAATGTACTATTGAATATTTGAATATATTTGAATTACACAATAGTGTTTTTTTAAGCGGGTGGTTTGGAGCGAGGTCAGGACTGTACGGGGGATGTGGCAATAAGGCCTAGTCGAGCTCCCGTAATGTGCAAGTGGTGTTGGTGAACGATTGTGCGTACAGTTTCCTTAGACAAATACGTTTCTGCTGTAAGTTGGCAAGAAGTTATCTGTCGATTTTAAAGAATCAGACGTTCTACTCCCTCAATGTTCACAGGATTGATTGCACTGGACTCTGAGCCACCTTGGCTGGGATCATCATTCATGGATGTACAGCCTTCTTTAAAACCTTAGCACAATTCAAATGTGTTACTGCGGCTTTAGATGCGTACACTACTTGAAGTCCCGGATTGACTTGAACGCATGGGGTGTACGTGTTCAGGTTCATTGGGTTAAGTGAATGTTGTGGGACTGAAATGTGCATAATAGGCAACTTGTGGAAAAGAATATTTCTAGCATGAGGCGTTAAATAGATTTACATATTAATAAAATTTTTTAAAATAATTTCGCTCATATTATTTCTATTCCCATTCCCACTGCCTTGTGGTACCACTTCCCCACCCCTCTCTGTCACTGACCCCAGTAACACTCACTATCTCTTTCTTTCTCTCCTTCTCTTCCTCTCTTCCCCTATAACACATTATCCCATATCTCTCTTTGTTTCTCTTGTCTCTCATATCCTGTCCTCTCTCTCGGTGACCCGTTGGATCAGCTCAGCTCGGCTGAGAGGGATAGAGATGCTTTTTTTTTTCCTCCCACAGTGCTCCGTCCATTTGCTGATTACATCACCTGCTAGGGGAAAGATAATGGTCATGCACTGAGATAACCGATGCTGCACAAACATACACATTTCTATACGCTCACTCTCCTGTCTTGTCACGTGCTGGAAAGATAACGGTACGTTTGTTTTCTCTTATGGGATTACTCTGACTTGCTTTATCTTATGCTTTTAAACACACTGCCATATCAACACCCCCTGTAACATGTGTATGATATTGGACACTCTGTTAATGTCAGATGTATTGCTGGAGGTCAGGATGTTTAAACGATTTACCATGGGTAGTTTGAAGATGGCAAAAAAAAAAAAAACGTAAGTGCCTCAACAAAAATTATGGAACTAAATGAATTTATGAAAGGAGAAAAAATATATATATAACTGGAAATGAATGGTGACAACAATAACCTTTTAATGTTATATCATAATTATTGTCTACAAACAAGACAATTTTAAGTATTTTTTTCCAGTTGTTTTTGACTATCTTAATGGACATGGGAATTAAACACATAAATGCTGTATGTAAGTGGTTACGACAACAAAGCCAAGCAACAGTACTGATGTCCCAATTTGGTCTTACCGATTCCTACCCGCTAACCAGCTTTTCTTTAAACTCGACTATTTCCCATCTTCCACTCTGGGCAGAGTGGGTTTGGTTTCCTCTGAGACATGTTTAGCCATCTTCTTTTTGACCTGCTGTTTATGCAGCGTCAAAGGGTAGCATACATATATTTGGTGGAAAGCGTCTAACTGGCCTATTCTGCCAGCCTGACCTCACAGACACCCATGATTCGCTAGGTTCAGTCTGATTGACAGTGATTGTGCCTCCTGTCCCGCCTGCAGAGCACAGTCAATTTTCCCCTCTAGGCTTCTGGCCTCAAATAGATTGATACCATATATGGCAAAAGTTTTCTCCTAACCATCTGAGATTTATTATGCAGCAAGTGAACAGTCAGTTCTATAAGTTGATGTGCTAAAAGCTGAAAAAATATGCAAGCGTAAGGATCTGAAAAGCTTTAACAAGGAACAAATTGTGATGGCTAAAAAAAAGCTGGGGTGTGTCTGGTATGAAGTAGTAAGTACCTACCAAAAGTAGTCCAAGGAAAGACGAAGACTAACATACTGTAGGTTAGCCTTTGTCTCTGGGGACATAGGTTCAAGGCTAATTAATCCGCATAGGAAGCAAAAGCAAGCCTGTTTGGGCCAATCCCACAGAAGAGCTACTGTACTATAATTTGCTGAAGGAAGGATACCCACAGTGCATCGCAGCTTGCTTTGTATGGGGCTGTGTAGCCACAAACCGGTGAAGGTGCCAATGCAAAGCACTTACAATGGGTAGGTGAGCATCAGAACTGGACCATGGAACAATAAAAGAAGGTGGCATGGTTTAATCGTTTTCCTTTACATCATATGGATGGCTGGGTGGATGTGCCTCACTTACCTGCGCAATATATGGCTCCGGGGAGCGCTATGGGAAGAAGTCATGCTGGCGAAGACAGTGTGATGTTTGTTGGTAAATTTAGTTCATGGGTTTCATGTGAATGCTACTTTGACATTTAACGCCTACCAAAACCCGCCTCAGACCCGGCGTTCAATGATGGCATTGGCCTCTTTCAGTAGGATAATGCACCCGTCTACACTGCAAAATCAGTTAGGAGTGGTTTAAAGAACATGACAAAGAGTTCAAGGTGTTGACATGACCTCCAAATTCTCCAGATAGCAGTCTGATCGATATGCTGGAGTAACAAGTCAGATCAATGAATGCCCCACCTTGTGATTTACAGTACATCAGGGATGCTTGCCTTGATGGTTCACCTGGTGATTTTTATTGTTATCCCTGACCGGTGCATACTCTTGTTGTGAACAATTAATTTCCGATTTAGTTGCAGTTTGCTGTTATAATAAGCTCCACTCTTCTCTAAAGGCTTACCACCAGATTTTCAAGCATGACTGTGGGGATTTATGTTTATTCAGCTTTGAGAGCATTAGTGAGATCAGGGACTAAGGAGGCTCCAGTTCTGGTTCCAAAAGATGGTCAGTGGGTTTGAGGTCAGGGATCTGTTCAGGAAACTTGAGTTCTTAACCAGTAAATTTGGTGAAACTGTGTGATTCTTCATGGAGCTGGCTTTGTGAAACTGGACTATGTTTGGACCTCTTTGGGAAATCTTTGGTCTTTTCAATGGGAAATGGGAACGTTCCTACATTCAATATCACTGTGTGATGGTACATAGTGTATTCTACATCCAGACCCTAATATACAGTAAGTCCCCTACATACTGTACAAACATTCGAGGTTCGAACTTTTTAAGATACAAACAAGCATTCGCACATATTCAATCGCAGAAGTTAGAGCAGTGTGCATCCCAAGATGTGTAGAAGCAACAGTAAAAGCAGTAGTGTTGAAACTGGAACTGCTAAAAAGCGCCAGGCAACAACAATGGAGACAAAAGTGAAAATAATTGAGAGAATGGAGCAAGGTGAAAAGATGATCGTTCTTTAAACACGGATCTTTCAACCATTGGCACGATTCTAAAGAACGCTGTACTGTTTAGCCAATTGTGTTAGTATCTTATTACCCAGACAATGTTTGTTGGACTTACGAACAATTCTGACTTCCGACAAAGCTCTCGAAACGGAACTCGTTCATATGTAGGGGACTTAAGTGTACACAGTACATAGAGATTTGCATTTACCTGGTTATTATATCTTTATATTGTTCAAGTGAAGACGCCTCTTTCTTCTTAGTAACAAAGCATCAAGGGGAAATTTAGTCAAGCATGATAGAACAAAAGCATAAACTGTTCACACCCAGACACATACACACACTTTGCTAGAAAAGACGCACCTGAGAGGCTTAATTCATCCAGGCACGTTACGCTGCTAGTATCTAATCCAACACGACATCCGCTTCGGCTCTTTGCCTCCTCGACTTCCTTCTTCTTCTTCCTCCCTTCTGTTTCGGCTAGTCTCTAATGTGACATGAGGCATTATTTAGAGGCAGATGGCACATCAGCACTTCTGAAGAGGATTCCTCAAACAAACAACGACGAGGCAAGCAAACAACTGACTAGAGCAAGAAAATGCATTATTCAATAATATGGTGGTGGTGGGGGTTATAATTTATATTCATAAATAATCACATCAGTCACTTAGACATTCATATTCACAAAGAGAGTGAACACAGACACACACACAGACACACACACACACATATGCGCTGCCCTCATTCAGTCAGGGTAGTGTAGAGTGACGGGGAGCGCCTTCCTGTCTGCACACCTCTTAATGACAGACAACCTTTCTAGGGGCCATTTCATCTCTCTCTCTCTCTCTCTCTCTTTCTTTCTCGCTCTCTCTTCTCCCACCACTCCTCTATCTGTACCTCCACCTCACCCCACTAGTATCCATGATGCTGGAATGTGTTTCAGTGTTGATGGGTTGCCAGGGTTCTGTGTGTGTGTGTACGTGTGTGTACTCGAGAGAGACTTATCATGTACCTAGAAGCTCTCAGAAGGTGAAAACATGTCACAGACGTCCTCTAAAGGCTCTCTGAGAAACATGACTGCGTCTCTGCACTACTATCTATGTGTCTCACGCTGGAGCGCTGAAATGTCAAAGAGTCTGTCCAGAGATGGAACATGACCAGATGCAGCACAGAATGTGCATATGTATGTTTTTTTTTTTTGTTTGTGTATTCTTTTCTTCTCTTTGTTAATTCTTAGTGCAGTGGATACTGAAAGCCCGAGTCCACTGCCAAGCACCGCTTTTATTTTATTACTGTTATTACATTTTGTCCAATTATATATTTTTTACTTTATTCTTCATTAATATAAGTAAAAACAGTGTGTTTTTTTGCCTTTAAGGGATTATGGATCCAAACTTAGTAATATAATTCAAGCATCTTTAATTAATACTAGATTCTAGATATGCCTCCAACTTCGTTCGTGTGGAATTTAAATGTACCCACACTTAAGTGTGTTCTAAAAAAATGTACAATGCCATCTGTTGAATTTTGGAAAGAATTTAAATTTTTACGTGTTACCATGAATGCGTGGAGTGAAAGTGTGAGATCATGTTTATTAAGTAGATTTCAATTGCACAGTGCCACCTGTTTTGCCAAGGTAAATTTTTTGATGATATACTGTAAGGGCGTTTTCCATTGAAATTTCAAATCAGCATATCTTCTCTTCCCGTTGGCCGATTGTGACAAAGCAAAGGCTATACAGTATGTTACCGCAAGCTCGACCAAATACATCGGTGAAAACCCCATTCGTTCTGTAGTTTTCACATGATGCATGCACAAACAAACAGACAAAACGACAATATTTCCAAAAACCATCTTGATGTGTTAATGTGTATTATAAGCTACATTATAAAACAGTTCGTTTAAACCGAGTAAGCTGAAAACATGCACAGAACAACAGCACTGGGATGTTGAACTGTATGTTAATTGCTCCTACTGTAAGTAGTTACAAATTGCCTCTGAACCGTCCGCGTTGTTTTGTTCACGGCTAACGTGAGCTACAAACCTAACATGCTTCTAACATACGGCTGAATCCTAAATACCTCTCTAACCCCTGATCAAGGGCTCTACTTGGTGTGTGGAACAAGGGATTGTATATCCTTTATAGAGAATTTAACATTTTAAAGTGGGGATATAAAGTAAGTCCAGTTCCAATTCCATTCTTTCACGAAACGCAAAACGCACTTTCCCATGGGAAATAATGTAAATGCAGAACATCCGTTCCAGCCATCCAAAAAAAATAATACCAATATTACTTATTTCCAACACTTTAATCATATTTTTGCATATAAAAAATCTAAACATCTAGAAAAGATGTTATATATCTAGAAAAGATATTATAAAGTAAGTCCAGTCACAATGCCATTCTTTCACCAACTGTCAGTCGCCAGCTCTGGTGGTAGAGGTTAGTTAGTTCCACCAGTCATGAAATTATATATGTTGGCGGAGCAAAATAACTTGTGTATAAAAGCAATATACAGTATCTGGGATATCTTCAGGACTTGGGCGGTGTCCTCGTGCCTCACAGCTGCATCACAGCTGTGCTAATAACCAGCACAACAGCACTCCCTGTCATGGAATATTGCTTAATGTTTTCACTTTTCTCTAGAAATTCCTTAATTTTCTCCTGAGTTGTAGTACTTTATTATAGAACCGAAGAGAAAATTAGCTATTTCTGGTAGTTGTAAGTAAGTAGTTTGAACTCCATCGGACTTCAAGGTTTAACTTAGGGCTAAGGACATCCTTAACTTTCTCCACTGTCTTGTTGCATCACTTTTTTGGCTCCAGCTATGACAAGTTAACAATTTTTCTTTTTTGGCTCATCTGACTGGGAAAGCAGTGTGCAGAATAATGAACCAGTCTGAGGTAATCCTGAGGAAACCACATGCTAATAAGGTGTTTTGTTCCCAGCGACATGCTAAATTGTCACAGTTTTAAACAATCAATTCCCAAACAATTGATATTAACTAAGTAAATTTGTATACTAGTTTGATAAATTTTCACCTACTGCGCGATTGTGGCATATTGCCTGAATAAATCTTTGTTTTTTATGCTCCAAATATCTGGAACACATTTGCATTCAATATTTGTCAGGCTCCAACTACCACTGATTACACCCAAAAGCAACTTATATATTTATTTAACTTTAATTCTTTTTTGGCCCATTACTTGTTATGAGTAATGCATTTCACTTTACCATTATACAATTTTTATAAACGTCATATTGGTATATATTTTTTGTTATATTATTATTATTATTATTATTATTATTATGAGCCTTGTTCCTTTAGTGGACCCACAGACATTTGACATATGCTGTTCTACTGTAAATAAATCCATCACTGTAAGATCCCTAGTGTTTAATCACTACTTCCATCAGCTTCTTTATCTTTTCTTTCTCTTTCCCCATTTCTCTCACTGCTCTTAATCATGTTCTCCATCACTTCACCTCTGCTTGTCCTCTGAGCAGAGACACCTCCATTCCTCTTTCGAGTCAAAGGACATGTATATAATACTAAGCATAAGGTCATGGGCTTTGGTATGGTCCTCTTTACCCTGTGATATTTACACTCACGTGCGCGCACACACACACACACACACACACACACACACACATGCACGTGCACACATACACATACACACACAAGCATACACTGCTGTATTTATAGAACATTGTTCTTCCATGCCAAGCTTCCAATGCATAATAAAACAGCAAATGGATCACTGCATACTTTGGGTGAAGTGACCTCCATTAAGAAGCAATATTAGATAAATAGAGGACAGACTTGATAGACACACACACATAGAGAGACAGAAAGAGAGAGAGACATATGATGCAGACAGCAACATGCTTTTGCATTTTATCACTAGATTAACCTAGGGATGTGGAGCCATAAAATAGCATTGAGCCCACAATTATATGTCAAAACAAAAAATACTTACAAGGCTAATATAGTTTTAAATCAACAATACAATTTGTTCAACAATAAGTAAGATAGCATACAACTGGGCAGAAAGGTCATCTTGTGAAAAATGTTATTGCGAATCCATAGAAAATCATGTAAACGCAGAACATCCATTTCACCCACCAAAAAATACTACCAATAGTACCTATTTCCGACACTTTTATCATATTTTTGCATATAAAACAAACAAAGCATCTAGAAAAGACATGCAAATTAAGTAAAATATGAAATAAATAGACATTAAACCTCACTTAACCTTAATTTATAATTCCTCTCGACACCGGCTGCTTCAAAAACGAAACTGAAAGTGGCTCTGTTTTTTTCTTGCTACAGTCCTCGCTAACACCCATGGTGCTATGTCTTCACTAAATCTTGCACAAAATGCAAAGAAACCCACGTAAAAAAAATTTTTTTAACTTGTTTGGCTTGCCACTGGTGCAGACAAGTTTTGAACGGCTTCCGGATATACAAGCAACTTAGCCGACGTTTGGTTCGGTTCGATTAATTCATATACCAAAAAATGCTTTGTATGCCGATACAAATTTATTTTCAGTTCTTAAGGCAAAAATTCATGAAGCAGGGCGTTTGTATGCCGAAGTACCACTTACACAGAACCTTGGAGTGCGAGTAACGCGGTTCCGCAAGACGAGCAAATATTTTTAATTAATTTAATTTGAAAAACGAGCAAGCCTTGGTTTACGAGTACTGAATATCATGTAGCATGTATGCGCTTCTTGTTTTGACGCCGAGCGTCACATGATCACAACTGAGCCAATGTTTTTTCTCTCTCTTGCGCTGCGGAATTGTGGGT
>JAOVVA010000037.1:33017721-33045001 GCA_028565275.1 Leiocassis micropogon
AGGAAACCCACCGGAAGAACATCCAAGCTCCATACACACAGTCCCTGAGGCAGGAATCGAACCCAGGCCCTGGAGGTGCAAGGCCACCAAACTGCTGCATAGTACATTCTAATTACAGAACATTAATAAGATTGCTTCTGTTGGCTTTGGTGTCTTTCATAACTTCTCCAGTTTGACCTCAAAACATTTTCCAATTCTTTTCTGCCTATACATCTTGACTCACTGCAGCAATTTTCTTTTGTTAAATTCCTTTAGAATTGGCTTTATTTTCAACACCTTTCAGATTAGCCCTGCGTCTCCTAAGCTTTTCGGACAAGCTAGTTAATAAGACTGGCATCTAGCATGTACTTTTAAGCTCTGGTGTCAGTTACGGCAGGTTTAACAGAGATTGGTTTAACAGAGGAAAAAGCTGGACAATTTAAAGAGTTTGCCCCCTTGAGTAGTGAAACTTTACGGCCTCTCACATTCCTTTTGGCACATAACAGAGGTATTGCTGGGCGATATTCATGATTAACATTTTGAACGAGTTTTTTAAATGATTGTTTTTTTTCTCAACCACGGCACATTTTATGGACAAAGTGGAAAAAGGATGCCACGTGTTTGTTTCTCACTAAGTCACCAAGCCACTATATCATTCAGCTGATCTGGAATAGAAGAACTGCATTGTGTCAAGTGCATTTGCAAAACCCATTAAGCACCATGATGAAAACTGGCTCTCATGAAGACCTTCCCAGGAAATCAAGACCAAAACTTGCCTCTCCTGCTGAGGAGAACACCAGCCTCAGAAATCACCAATTAACAAACAGCCCCTCAGATTAGAGCCGTTATGAAGGCTTTACAGAGCAGAAGGAGCAGATATACATCTCAAAATCAACTGTTCAAAGGAGATCTTTAGCATTGTTTTAACTTTAACTGGTAATGTATGTATCTTGGTTTAAGCGACAAAACAGTCATTATCAACATTGTCAATTTACTTTGCACTTTACCTGTTCAGAGGAAACTTATATTAGTAGATAGTTTTTTTTTTTTAAAGTCAAATCAAAAATTGAGGTGCATATAGTTATATCACCATAAGTCTTGGTTGTTATAAATGTTCCGCCTCTGCACACCGGCTGTGACGTTTGTCACCTGGAATGCAAGTACAATGTAGGGAACTGGGGCCAAATTTTTACAACCCTCGTTCCGTTCAAAAATGCATTCCAACGTTGAACTGATACTCATATGAAGCACCCGCAGACCCACTGAGCTTAATCAAGTTGGTATCTTTCAAGCTTATGCAGTACTTAGTACAAATTTAGCTATTTCTTTTTCCTGGAACTAGCCGTATGGCTAATTATAACTAGCCAGCTACAGTAGTTCTGGGCAAAAAAAAGAGAAAACAAATGTACTAAGGAAGTCTAGGAAAGTATGGTCTGGTCATTTTCATTATAATGACTTAACTCTAATCCACTAGCAAGCCTGTTTAACTGCATCCTTTTCTCTGTCTCTATCTCATTGTTTACAGTGTGTAGTTAATTATATTTATGAGCCTGAGACGTTCATGAGAGCGTTACTATAAAATCTCATACCTAGGAAATTACTCGTGTTAGCAGTAAGAGTTACAAATGTAATTAACTCAGGGATTTGTTCAGGGACAGCATGTAAGTATAATTGAGAAATGTTCCATGAATGGTGCATAAACTTCAAGGATCTTAAAAGTATAAATGTAAAAGCGCTGTGTCGTAAAAGTTCTTTGCGTCTGGTAGTGCATGGATCAACATTGTTTTAGTTTAAATATTACACCTTTCTATTAACATTTCATAGCTAAAATGTAGCTAATAATACATGTCCTGCATGTTACCTTTATATTATCTTGTCCTATTTAATATAATGAACATTTTAACAGAAAAAAACAAGACAAAGTTAGACAAGGTCACTCCAAACTTTATTGAACAACTTTTCCTCTCTCTCATCTTCTCTTTCTGTCCCATGGGTGTGTAACCCTCTCCTGCCGTGCCCTCTCTCCTTTTCAGGTTCTACTGGGATCTCACTATGTTGTTACTGATGGTGGGAAACTTGATTATCATCCCCGTGGGCATCACCTTCTTCAAGGATGAGCACACTCCTCCCTGGATCGTCTTCAACGTCGTCTCGGACACCTTCTTCCTCATGGACCTGGTGCTCAACTTTCGCACGGGCATCGTCAAGGAGGACAATACGGAGATTATACTGGACCCACAGCAGATAAAGATTAAGTATCTGCGCTCGTGGTTCGTGGTGGACTTCATCTCCTCCATCCCAGTGGACTACATCTTCCTTATTGTAGAGACACGGATAGATTCGGATTTCTACAAGACTGCGCGCGCACTTAGGATTGTCCGTTTCACAAAGATACTCAGTCTGTTACGACTGCTGAGGCTGTCCAGACTCATACGCTACATTCATCAATGGGAAGAGGTATGATATTTTAACTACTTAAAAGTGGCATTGAAATTAGTTTTTTAGTAATTAATTTTTAGCAAAATGTTTTTCTATATTTTCTATATTCTATTATGTTTTTCTATTAAATTTTTCTATACCAGAAACACGGGGACTAAAAATTCCTTCAGAAGTATACCGCCCCTTGAACTTTTCACATTCTGTAGGATTTGAACTTGGTACTGAAATGTACTGTACATAAGATTATCCATCCATCTTTTCTCCAATTTGGGAACGGCAATTAGCCTAATCTGCATGTCTTTGGACTGTGGCAGGAAACCCACCAAGCACGGGGAGAACATGCAAACTGTATACACAGATTAAGAACATGCAAACTCCACACACACAGGCCCCGAGACGGAAATCAAACCCGGACCCTGGAGGTGCAATGCTAACCTCTAAGCCACCGTGCTCCCCACCTCAATCATGCTCCATTGAAGAGGAATAGGTTTCCAGAGTGAATCAGCAAAAAACACCTCTGAATCGCTCCCCTCCAATTTTTGCACACACCCTGACAAATCTTATACTGCGACGCTCTGCCAGGTCTCCTGGTGGCTCCAAATAAAAAAAGAGACAATTGGTTAAACTGTTTGGAAGTTATTATCAATTTTTGTTTGCGATATGATTTTCTCATAGGATGACATGGGGGTTCTCACTCTAAAGTAAATTTTTTTTTCTAAAATCCAGATTAACTGGCGTTGTGTATGGAATTATGTATGATGTGAAAGTTAAGTGCATCACGTTTTCTGGGTTTTCCTTAGTGAAAACGGCTCATTCCTAGCCCAGATGGTTCCAAAAAAAATGAACATCTGTACTGGCTGTGAGTGTGTGTGTGTGTGTGTGTGTGTGTGTGTGTGTGCGCTTGGGTAAGTGGAGAGAGCATGGCTTAGCTATGGCAACCTCTCCAACACCCACTCCACCACCGACCGCGTGCTCCTCACAGAGAGAGGAGATCAAAACTGAAATTAAAACGGTTTAAGAGAAGAGGCTTTAATAATGTTCAATGTGACGGTTGGTGTGCACACTTGGTAAACTGTGGGAATTTTAACACTCTCCAGTGTTTTTAGAGGAAATCTTTAGAGTGAGAACGCCCATGTCATCCTATGAGAAAATCATGTTTGTGTCATGTCGCAAAACATAAATCCATAACTTCCAAACAGCTGGACCGATTTTCTCTCTTTTTCATTTGCAGCCGTAAGGAGACCCAGATTGTTGCGGTACGACATTTGTCAGGGTGTATGCAAAGATTGCAGGAGAGACATTCAGGGATGTTTTTTGCTGATTCACTCATTTTCAATGGAGCATGATCTAGGTGGGCAACACGGTGGCTTAGAGGTTAGCACTGTCGCTTGCACCTCAAGGGGCAGAGTTTGATTCCCTCCTCGGCGTCAGTGTGCATGCCGTTTGCATATTCTTTCTGTGCTTGGTAGATTTCCTCCAGGTGCTCTGATTTTTCTCCCACAGTTCAAAGACATTATTGGCGTTCCCAAGTTGCCTGTAGTGTGTGAATGTGCTCGCGGGCCCCCCCGACCCTGTATACAGGATAAAGCGATATAGACGAATGAATGGATGATTAATTGAGGTGAGTTTTGAAAGGGTTATTTATTATTTAGACTTGATTTTTCCCTCATTTTTATAATTCAGATTACGTGTCGTGTATCCTTATCAGACCAAAAATGGCTTCCATAAAAAGTTTCACTATTCAAATCAATGGGAAAATTGTTAGGAAAAATGGGAATTCCATTAGAAAAGTAATAGTCAGCGATTTCCTGCTTCATTGCCCAATAACTCCATTTATATAACCTGGATTTTTGTCCAATTTTTGGAGATATTGTAACAACAATAATGGTAAATAATTGGAATAATAATAGAAATTGCTAATTAGAAATGTTGCTGGTCTTTTGGCTGCTTTTGTCGAGGGGTTGCCACTGCTGACTTGGCACAGGTTTTTTTTTAAATGCAGGACACCCTTTTATTTTATATGGGCTTGGGACCGGCTCTGCATCCAGTGGCTGAGGCTTGGGCATTGGCTAAAAAACAATGTAAAATCCTTAAGAGTATCATTCACCCCCATCGCAGTAACACCTCAAGTTAAAGCATATGATACAAAGTAAAAAAAAAAAAACTTTTTTGGGGTTTTGTTTTTTCTTGGTATTGTCCATGTCACTATAAAATATTTTTTATTATTTTTTTTCTGTGTAAGCACTCTATTTGATTTATATTTTGTTCAATATAGTGTGGCATAATCTCTAACGCCTAGAGTTAGATCTTGTTTTCGGTGGTCGGTGCTTTGCTGCACTAGATCTTCCCAGACAGGTTAACGAGGCATGATATTAAATAGAGAGGAGGACAAAACAGATTTCACAGCCTACTTTTCCCCCCAGTTTGATGCTGATCTCGGGTTATTATTCTCCCCGTGTCCATGTGGGTTTCCTCTGGATCGTATGGCTTCAGAGTAGGTGGATTGTCCCTCGCTGTGAATGAGTGTGTGCCTGGTGCTCTGTCAATGCAGGGTGTATTCCCGTGTCACACCCAGTGTTCCTGGGATCCACCGTGACCCTGACCGGGATAAAGTGCTTACTGAAGATGAATGAAGGTAGGAAGTGAGGTCTAAAATAGATTAAAGTGAGGATTACGGTTGGCCTTTAGCTGTGATCCAATTGTCCCTCGGAACAAAGTACACTCCACTGAGCGGAGACTTAAAAAGTCCTGAAATGGGGGTTATTACCTCACTTGCTCTTTCTCCTCTACATCTATTCTACAAAAGTCAGTGCTGCAAAATGCTCAGTTCAACTCCTAATGGAATGATATTTGCCATGGTATTTGGTTTTCTTAATGAAGCTGCAGGATGATAATTCAGAGCTCTATATTTATTACAGGAAGCACGGCGCTGTCTAATGACATCCCTCGTTTAGCAGAAGAGACAGAACCTTTATACAGAGGATAAATATATGTATATGCAGCTTGTATATTAGTTTAGGATAATAAACAAAAAACATGTGGATTGAGGGTGCTAATATTAGCCCATAATTCTTCCGTTCTTCCTGCAGGGACTGTGGGAGTGTAATTAAAGCAATAATTAGAAATGTTCCCACATCTCGAGGTGAATCCTTGAGCATAGTCTCGGGAGGTGCCGAGTGCGAAGTGAAAGCTTACTTCCCAGATGGGGCTTCATTTAGCCAGGACACACTCTTGCTTCAAGACGCCACGTCTTATTACCGTTTTCTAGACAGCACCGGCTCCTGTTTAAACTGTGCATTACATATGTGCTATAAAGGGAAATCATTTCGATACTATATTTCACATCAAGTGCACGATTGATGACGCTTAGCGATTCTATGAATGAAGATAAGAATGGTGCAAAGGATGACATGACAGGTTTAATGCTTGTCATTAGCAACTACTTTTTAAATGGTTGATTACACCACAGGTGGTACCTGGCACCTCCAGGGTCCGGGTTCGATTCGAGTCTGTGTGCATTGAGTCTGAGTTTTCATGTTCTCTGTGTTATTCGTGGGTTTCTTCCAGGTATTCTGGTTTCCTCCCATAGTCTAAAGCCATATATATTAGGTTAATTGGAATTCCCAAATTGCCCGCAGTGGTTGAATGCATGTGGTTGTGTGTACGTGCATGCCCTGCGATAATCGGTACCCTGTCCAGGATGTACCCCACCTTGTTCCCTAAATCTTCCGGGATAGACTCCAGGCCTCCCGCGACCCCGTATACAAGATAAACCTGTTTAGAGTATAGACAATAAGTGAGTGAGTGAGTGAGTGAGTGAGTGAGTGAGTAATTTAACTAACTTACAATTCAGCGTGTTGAGAGCTGAAGCAAAAAGCAAGCGAGGTCTCATCTCTAAAAACAGTGTGTTTAAATTTGCTATTGATAAAATAAAATAATCATCAGTATACAGAGATATTCAATGTTCCAGCTTCCCTACTGTTATTCAATAAGAACCCTGTTGCGACTGTATAGCTAGTGCAAAAATGTTCTAGCGTTATCATCAGGGCTGCCAACTTTTCATTAAAAGTCTAAAACTAACCATACACCTTGGCTCAGGTTCTGCATATTTTAGCACTGCAGTGTTAAAGGGAAACTTGTGTGCCTGTATTTATTCCAGTTGGTATTTACTGACATTTGAAATATTCCCCCAAACAAAATAAATAAAATAAAAAAAAAAAAGGTTCCATACCCACCATCCAAAACACCCATATTCTCTCCAGCATCTCCATGTAGAGCAGCCGGGGCATAGCAGAGGAGTCTGGGCCCTGTACATAAGCGGTCTCATTGAGCCCCTTTCTTTCTTAAATAATACCTCTCAATTTTTCTTTCACTGCCCCTACTACAGTAGGCCTATGATGCCCTTAGGGCAGTAATATTATTTAATTATACACAAAGCAATGTATCACTATTGTTGTTTACAAAACTCAGAGATTAACATACTTGATTGTAGAACGCAATAGAATGCAACAGTCATGCAGGAGCCGTGGAACAACAAGCATGTATGAGGGAAGCAAGGAAACTTAGGCTACGCAGAAACAGATGAAAAAGAGAAAAATAGAGAAGATCGTCAAAGTGTCAAAAATGTATTGAAAAGTCCACCAAAGTGGCATCAGTGAATTCCCCCAGATTGTGCGTGCATTAGAGAGAGAGATTCAAAGATGTGTGCTTTAATGGTATGACGGATGGGGATATTTGTATTGCCAATGCTCAGAATCAGGTCACAAAATAACAACAGAAATAAACAGACATATATTGGTAAATTGGTCCATCCATGTGCGATCCAGCACATCGGGCGACAGATACTCCCCACCCTGGAGATATATCCGTTGTTTCTATGGCAGTTACGTAAGGAGTCAGGTTGCCAGCGGGACGCCCGATTGTCTTTAGTTAGTCTTTGGACTGCGGGAAGAAACCGGATTACCCGGAGGAAACCACAGGGAGAACATCCAAACTCCATGCACATAGACCCGAGGCGAGAATCGAACCCCGACCCTGGAGGTTCAAGGCGACAGTGCTGTCTATCCATATATTTAACTGTGCAGTCGAAAATAAAGTGACTAGTGATGAAAACTACTGAAAAAGAAGAAAAGTAATATTTTAGTAATAATAAAAATGCAATATCTAAAGTAATAATAGTAATAATAAATAAAAGAGAAAGTACAGTCAAAGAAGAATCATTATTGATAGAAAGGAAGGGGAGAAGAAAAGAAAAGGAAAAGAAAAAAGATCCAGAGTATAAAGTGGGATTGTGAATTTCTTCCTCTCTCACGAATGCATCTCTCTCTTAATCTAGTTTGAGTTTTCTCATGAATAGTGTTATGTTGTTTTGTATATGATTAAAATCAAAGCAAATATTAAATGCAACTGTAAATGTTGACATGCATTTCTCTCTTTGCACAATACTACGGAATGTCGATCTCTTTTATTGGATTGCTGATCTGTTCAGCACTATAATGTTCCAATTATGATCGCTTTTTTTGCGTTTGATCGATCCCGGCACGTAGCTGTATATGTATGTTAATTTTAATCGGATTACGTGCATAATATTTCTCTTCACTGTGCATATGGGGAATGCACACGGGGACGTTGTAACGATTTGACTTCAAAGCAAAAGCAGTTTATAGCTGACTCGTCGGGCTGGAGCTCAGTGATTTTTGCTCGTGCCTTACACAGACATTTGTTTTGAATATGAAATTGTGAAAAATTTGAAGTGTGACGTAAGAGCACGTGAAGACAAGTGCTTAGAGTCTCACGCATAATGCATGCGTAAGAAGAGAGCTAAATGGAACGATGCTCCCATCATGTCTAGTGCCTACTGTACAAGCCTATGGAGGCAGTGTTATGATCTGGGGTTGCTTCTGTTGGTCAGGTCTAGGCTCAGCAACGTTATGTTCCCAAAAAATGAGGTCAGCTGTGGACCTGAATATACTGAATGGCCAGGTTTTTACATCAATAGATTTTTTTTCCCCCCCATGATGGCATGGGCATATTTAAAGATGATTCATCAGGTCCAAATTGTGAAAGAGTTGTTCAGGGAGCATGAGAGATCATTTTCACACATGGATTGGCCACCACAGAGACCAGACCTTAACCCCATCGAGAATCTTCGCTCTGACTCACCTCTCATTTAATGCAACTCTGCTTGGAAATAAATGTAACATTGCATAAGCTTATCGAAACGATGCCACGCTGAATGTGCGCCATAATCGCAGTCGGTCCAACTAAATATAAATGTGTGACGTTTTTGGTCGGGCAGTGTGTGTGTGTATAGTGTATGTGTGTGTGTGTGTGTGTGTGTGTGTATATAAAGTATGATGGGTTGTTTATTGAAAAAGAAAACTTTATTGTGCCTTTTGGGCCATCTTGCTTTGTATCCTGTTACACTTATGTCTATAATAGTAAGTACTATTTGAACAGTTTGATAGCATTTTGCCAAATTGTTATTCTTTAAAAAACAAGGTCGTCCATAACAAAATGTTTTTTTCTGTGAAAACCACTATAAAATCTTATTTTAGAAGTTTTAAACTTCCACTTTTGAGCAAACCGTGAAATGTGACTGCCGGACTTTCAAGCACAATCCGATGCTTAATGATGAGCCTATCACATCCCTCCTTTCTGCCACACAATCAGTAAAGCTAACATACTTTCTGTGCAACACGGTGGCTGCCATGAGTGGTTTAAATGTGTTCAAGATGTTTTTGGAGAATTTGGAGAATGGCTGCCATGAGTGGTTTAAATGTGTTCAAAATGTTTTTGGAGAATGTTAAAGCCAAGAAAATGATGATGAAAGGTCAATGGTTATATGGCGCATATCTGTACTATGATAGTGAGCTGTCACCATGTCCCGAAGTGAAACTAAAGCCGGTATAGGAGGATGCTGCCGGGACTGTCAAATGAAGTTTTTGTATTTCTTTTAAGGTTTCTCAATATTTGGAATTATAAAGGTTTTGTGTGTAACTAAACTCTACACTTTTTTCCTTTGTCTAATTTCCTGCTGCTGCTTTCTGTTTGACTCACTGCAAAATCACAATCATTGTATTTTTTATTAATACTCAGTATTATTGATACTAAATTTGAACTATACTTTGAAAAGAAGAAAGCGTAGTATTTCTCAAAACAAAACAAAAAAGCTATCAAACTGGTAATTTGCAAACGATGGAGTGTTATAATAATAATAATAATAATAATAATAATAATAAAAATAATAATAATAATTATTATTATTATGATCATAGGAGTTGTAGTGACTAGTTGTCGATTACATCTCCTAGTCAGTGTTGAAAGAATGGTGACCAAAGGTGCTACCAAGGCCATGCTAGGTTCATTTTCAGCCTGGAAAAACCTTTCCTGTAAACGTACCATCCTCTATCTAAAGAAGTCTAGTCACTGAGCCGTAAACAGGGCTCAGCTTCGCTTGGTCTCACACTCCTTTATGACTGTTCTTCTTATTTTTACAGCACACTGCTAGTAGCTCTAACATAAATCGGCTGCCAAAAAGTGCCTTTTGTGTCACTGGTAATATATTTAACTATCTATCAATTACCGTACAGTATGTATCACTATATCACAAAGCCTGAGGTCAATTACTGTACATCAAATGAATAGCCATGCTACCTTTTATATTAATTTGTATATTGCAATGAAGTTTGAAGATGTGAACATCTTCAAGGTCATATTCAGCCATGTGACTCAAAAGATCGTACCATATATTGATGAGCACATAGATTTTAAAAGGGACTAAATTCAATCAAAGCTTGGTGTCTGCGGTGATAATGAAACATCATTTCTCGTTTGTGACGCAAGTGTTTCTGTTAAGTGACAGCGCCAATCATGACCTCATCTCACTCACCAAGCAATCTGCTCCTGATGCTCCAGGCACCAAACAAGGAATGGCTTCAACTGGTAGCGCTAGCAGCAAGGGCAAGAAGATGGTGGGCAGCATGGTGACAGGGATAAGAGTGACAGAGATAAAACGTTTTTAAGTGCTACATGGTAACCGTCACACCGAGGAGGGCTGCCACGACGTCTCCGCTGCCCCTTCACTCTGACAGCTGGTTCAGTGTAGCTGTCATATTTCACCGCGGCTAAAAATAAGACGCTGCCCGGATGTCCTCCTCCATCGACAAAGCATGGAGTGGAATCAAATTAGTCGGCATGTGATTGAATCAAATTCGAATCCAGGCACTAATGACTGACCTCCCTGAAAGACCGATGCACCAGACGCTAGGTGACGTCACCGTTCGGCCGCGATGGCTATCAGAGCAAGCCGAGCTCTTAGAGTCAAGTGTCCAGGGGCATGATTTGTGCGCATTAATGAAGGATGTGTTGAAAATGCTGAAGCATCCCCTTTAGGCCAATACTGTGTTAATAACGGTGCTTAAACCACCCTCTTTAGGACCACAAGCAAATCCCAAATCAGCCCGGAAGATTTAACAAAGATGACGTAAGTGGGCGGGAACATGACAGACAATTATGCAAGGCGGTTTGATCTTGGTGGAGAGAGCTTTAGAGGCTGGACCATCTGTATTTGTTTATTATGTGGAGGCAGAAAGTCTATCTCTATTAATATTGTCATGTGGGAATGCTCAGATTTTTATGGCTTATGCAGCGCCAGTGGATGTGTGTGTGATTTTTTATTTTTATTTTTTTTTTAGGGACATGCCCAAACTCGCATACTCCCATGGAGAGCTTGGCCAATTCTTAAAATGATCACGTAGTCATAATTATAGAAAGAAAAAAAAAATTCCACTGATGAGCTTTTTTTTAGGTTTAATTTTTACCCAGTGACCTGGCACCTTTGTGAGACTTTCGGCCAGTCTGAGATAACAGCAGGATGATTAAAAGCATGAATAGCGTATTATTGTCTATACAAAGACACCTTCACAAGGCAACTGTGCCTAGGAATTAAATTATGTTCAGTAAGCCCTCTTGCAAGACTTACGTAACGGACATGTTACTCGTTGCACGAGTTAATTTTAGCATTTTCTTTTTTACGTTACAACCTAAACACCCCCCTTTTATCCACGTGATCCATCTGTTTCAGTTCAAACAGGACATACATTACAGTATATTGTTGTAAATTAATAGAGAACAGTACAGTTAAGTGATTACATATACAGTAAATGAGCAGGTTGAAGGTAGTAGGTGATAACGTTGCATAACTTTGCATGCAACGGGAATTAAGGGATTATCAGGATTGCTTTTTGGCCTCATTTTTGTTAAATAAATAATGGCATGTTGTTGTTGATCTGAAGTCGTATTTGCTCATACCAGGACCTGATAAGATTTTTGAAAATGTTTTTTTTTACACAAAAAAAAACACTTTAAAATAAGATTTAAAAGAAAACTTTTGCACATGACTTTATGTCTTTGCTACTTTGCATTTTTATTCGCACATTCTGGTGGCAAAGTCTCATTTCTCATTTCATTACTTTTCTTGTCCCTTTTTTCATTATTTACTTGCTTTCATTAGGGAAGCGTAAAAGTAAAAATTTATTAAAATGAATTCGCTTGCAGGCTGGCTCGGGGCTCATGTTCCTCTCACAACTGTCTGACATATTTCTTAGGGATGTGTGGATGCAGCACACGGCCCTTTAATATCGACCGCAGCTAGGCTTATTCATCAGTTAAATAAATAACTATGACCTTTTGTTGTACCGAAAACATCGCTACAAAAAAAAACAAAAAAAACTGCGACTGATGGATTATTCATAATAAGTAGAACATTGCTTACAACACATAAAGTTTTACAGGGATTGGCTTGAAAAGTTAAACTGGTGGCATCAAGCTGGGCTTCGGTGCCAGTACTGGTAGTGCAGAAAAGTATAAGGTATAATTTTGCCATCATATAGATGATAAACAGATATTAACATTAATATAAACCTGTGATTTGCCTTGCAGTGAAAAGTCAAGTCAGTGCAGCTGTTATAGAAAATCAATCAACCCCTTCAGACCAGTCAGAACAGAGAATTATGCAGCGCTGGGGTGCATTAAAAATTAACGCAATATTTAAGCTTCCTTCATTTTGTTGAGAATTTGTCATTTTCAATATTTAAAAAATATCCAACCGAGTTGATTTGATTCGTTGATTTTGACCATCATTAAACCTTTATGATCATTCGACCTTCTCGAAATTCCTAATGCTCTAGAGAATTTTGCAGCTTTTACCCATTGAAGGCCTGAACAATTCCGGCAATAGTATTAGAAATATATAAAATAACTTTGAAAGTAGAACTTGCCTTGAAGGCATCAAAATCTGATGCAATTTCTTTTCAAAAGCTGAAAGCCTGCCAGACAAAGTTGTGTATTAATGCAAGCAGATGTACTAAAAATACTGAATATTTTAAAGTAAGTCATTGATGTAGTTGAGGTTTATGCAGTTTTGTTTAATTCAGTTACGTAACAGCTGTATTCTGTAGCAGGTAGTTTACTAAATACTTTAATCTAATCTATGCATTTACTTTACAGGTTAACAGTTAACCGATATCCTTACATAAATAACTATACTAATTATTGTAATTAATCTCCTATTGAAATACAGTACATCTTCCCCAACTCTATTATAAAACTTTATTCATGTAGGGAGAATATAAAGGTTCCACAAATTGTACAGTAGCTTACTATTAGAACTAAATTATTTTACAATACTTACATTGCAATTACCGATTGACATACTGATTACCAAATAATTTCTATAAATCCTTCTCTAGTGTTTTAGCTTGATGGAATTCCTAGACCATTTCTCAGACTATAAATGTAAATGTAGCATTCCTGGAATCAAAGTGAAATCAAGCACACCAATCTTATAGTTTCAAAGTCCCGTGCAGGCCATCAGGTGCTACTATTGTTTTAAAGTCATTTTTGCAACACTGTGGGGCGTTCATTGACATTGTTTCATCAGACAGGTTCTAACTTTTAAAACAACCTAATAGCAATGTTGTCCCAATGCCAAATTAACATTACTGGAAAAAAAAAACCTGTTAAACTTCCTCTGAGTTTGCAGCATTAACCCACTGTCCAAGAAACTGGTGGGTGGATTGGTTATGCTAGTTTGCCCTGGGATGTGCATGAGTGTATGCAGGCATGTTCTGTGATGGGCAAGCGGTCTATCCAATGTGCATTTCTGCCTGTTCTGAGGATTGGCCATCGATCATCCGGATCCAGGGAAAAGGGTATAATGGACAAGATTTGCATAAGTCACATTTTTGGTGATGTTGTTTTTACCAATAGGTAAACTGCCTGGGCAAAAAAAGGTTGCCATTTCAGAAAGGTCAATTTATTGGACTGCATCGAGCAAGGAAAACAAGTACGGAGATTTAAATTAACTGGTACTGGGATAAGAACCATTCATCACATTATAACAGCATGGATAGCGCTGAACCGTCCACATTGTTGAAGAAATGTGGAAAAAAAAACACTTAAATGCTTAGTAACAAAAAAAATCTACAGTAAATCCTAAAGCTATGGTTAATTGTGAAAGTAAGAGCATTTTCATACACACACGGTGTAATGAGAACTCCCACGATTAAGATTAAATAGCTTTGTGGCCATAAGTAGGTAATGTGGTCTGATGAGTTCAGATTAATACTATTTCAGAGTGATTAGTGCATCCCATCATGCATGGTGGCCATTGTATAAGCCTCTGGAGGCAGTTTTATCTCTGTGATCTGGGGTTGCTCCAGTTGGTCAGGTCTAGGCTCAGCAATGTTTTGCGCCAATAAAAAGAAGTCAGCTGATGACCTGAATGTTCTGAATGACCAGGTTATCACATCTATTGGGTTTTTTTCCTGATGGCATGGGCATTTTCCAGGTATCAGATTGTGAAACATTGGTTGTTGTGCAAAGAGTGTGTATATCACATACTGTAAGGCATGAAAACAAAGCTTTAATTCATTTAATGCTTTTTATATTTGCTGTATAATTCCATTTCATACTGTTAGTTTATTTAGTGTTATTCTGAAAGAACAGAAAACACTAATGTTGTTGTTAGTCTTGGCAACAACTTGGCAGAGATTTTACGCCGGATGCCCTTCTCGAAACAACCCACCCATTTTATCCGGGCTTGGGACCGGCACTGCATCCGGTGGCTGGGGTTTGACCATTGGCTGGGAATTGAAACCAGGCCTTCCACACGGCGGGCGAGAAACCTACCACTAAGCCACCAATGATGATACAAATGATGAATAAGAATTTCCTTCCTAAAATGGTTTCCTTCCTTGAACCATTTTGATAGGTACCAATTTAAATACCAAGTATATACTACAAGATCTGCAGTTTTAGAGATGCCCTGACCCAGTAGTCCAGCCATCAGGACTCAGCCACTGTCAAAGTCGCTTAGATCCTTATGTTTGCACATAAGTGTCGACTGTTCATTTGTTGCCTAATGTACAGTATATCCCACTCCTGACAGGTGACATTGTACTAAGAACTAAGATAATCAATGTCATTCTTCTTACCTGTCAATGATTTTAATATTATGCTGGATCACTATAGATCTGCCTCCTGTTACACCCTTTCCTTTACACACACACACACACACACACACACACGTGTGTTCTGTAGATGGATGCCATTTCTAAGTGTTGATGGAATGTCTCTCCAACTTCATGTGGCCTCTTTGTCTCTAAGACAGCAGTGAAGGATTTTTGGAGAAGCTGTATCTGGAGCGAGCATGAGAATATGACAACCAGTTTAATCCATCTGCCACATAGAGTTGAGACACCAAAGCCCTCTTTCTGAAGCTGTGAGAATGAATTCTAACACTGTTTGCTGCGCAGTGTGTGAGTAATTGTCTTGGAATTCACATGGATCAATCACACTGAGCATTCATCATCATTAGTAACAGTGACAGCCAACACCAGATGCTTCAACGTAGTGAATTTCCCCAGGCTGTACTGAGATGAGTCTGTTTATTCACATAGATTTGAATTTTTTCAGTTTTATCTAGGAGTCCTGGGAGTCTAGCACTACATGTAGCCTTATCTCATATTCTGATACTTGTAGGAATCCCGGTTGTGAGATCGCAGTCCTGTGTCGGTTTCCTCCAGGTTCCTCTCTCTGTCCAAAAACCCATGGTAGGATTTAAACTGGCTAATCTTAATTCTACTTGCTTCCCATCCAGGGCGTCACGCTGAAAAGCCAGTAAAATGGATAGACCCTAGAAGTGTTTCCAGAAAATGAACAAATAAATTCTTTATCCAAGAAGCAGTTCCTGATCCAGTTGAAGAACCTTTCAAAAACGTCTAGGCTTTGCTTGGTTTACTCCAAACTAATTAAATAGGCAGTATATGGACTGTTAAGGTATATTAATATACTTTAAAGAGATGAAAGCCTTACCTTGCCTTGCCTTGAAAGGATGAGACGATACTATTTCCATTGATTTAGTTTGATTTGACCAGTTTCATCCATGAAAGGAGGGTTAGGGCGAGACTGTATGAAGCGTGTGAGAGAGCAGGGGTGCCAACACTGGCCTGGCTTCATGGTTTCATCCATGGCATGTAACCATGCCAGTTCTCTGTCATGCTTTTCGTGCAGTCTCGCCCTAACTCCGTTCGCGTCTGTGCGATCATTCTGCAATTATGATTTGTGCTGCTTTTTCGAAGATTCTAGCATGCTAGTAAGCCCCAGTAGCATTACCTTTAAATATAAAAAAGTCACAATGAAAACACAATGTGTAAAATGTTCAACACAGCATTTTAAGCTCCATAGACTGTGAGCATAATACTTTGTGCTGCAAGTCCTTCACAGCATGACAAGTCATCTTTCCCAAAAGAAAGCATCTTTAGAATCAAGAAAGCGTCAAGATTTGGACAAAAATAATAGACATTGAGGCCACATCTTAAAACATCAATTGGTCAAAATGCTACCCTTCATTCCCACCTTGTCGTGAATTGGTATGCACGAGATGCCAAGACCTTCTTACTGTCCATATTTGGGTGCCGTGCCTAAGAACAGTGCTTTGACTAGCAAGGGTTAACCATGTGTCTCTGTATCACATCCCCAAACTGAAATAACACTTAATTTATGAATGCCTTTACATCATGACATGATAAATAAATGAATCACTAAGTCATTAATACAGGCTATGTGTATTATTTATTAGGGATGTAAATTACCATGATGCACCCAATACAATATTAACACAATACCTACTGTAGGAGCCAATTTGATTTGTGTTGTGATCATGATTTTATAAATATCATGAATCGCTATTATTTTTGATAGTTATTATTATTATTATTCTTTTATATATGCATTTTTAAATATGCAATATATTCATATGTTATTGAAATTCTAAACTAACTTAACGAATAATTTGCTCCTACCACACAGGATGCTGTAAATGTAGGATTATAGAGGGACTGCAACTTTTTACCTGCTCAAGTGCAACATCTAAATGAAAAATTACGTTTCAAAAAATCGATTTTGGAGTTAGTGAAAAAATTGCAGTATGTAACTTAATCAATATTCTCCCCCATCTGTATTAAGTAATGTACAGTATATTCGGCGTATTGCTTTATTTTGGTAAAACATGCCTCCAATATGTATTTATTACTCTTTGTGATCTGATTTACCTTTTCACTGTTGTATTTGACTCTATTTTAATCAAACTGTTATTGTTGTTGGGAACAACTGAAATAATATTCTCAGACATAGGCCTTTTTTTTTTTATATAGGATATTTATTTCACTTTTTTACCCCTCATTTCCATGTTCCATGATGTGCAGCATCTTTACAGGGAATAAAACTCTGATAGTCTGATATAAATCTTGTATTAATATTCAAGGGACAGAGGTAGCTCAGGTGGTTGAGGCTCTGGGTTGCGTATTGGAGGGTCGGGGGTTCCTAAACCACTGAATTGCCACTGTTGGGCCGTTGGGCAAGGCTCTTAACCCTATGCCCATTTAAAATACACAGCCACACAGATGCAGGGAATCCTTAATGTCAGTCCCCAACCTGAAGAAATAGGTGGGTTGCAGCAGGAAGAAAAATGACTGGAGTGTAAATAACTTGCAGCTTGACTGATCTGAAGTGGCGAACCCAAAAAAGGGAAAAAGCCCAATATGCAACCTAAAAAAAATAATGATCGAATTCTTGGTCCATATCCCCCCACTCTTAAGCAGAACTAACAAATGCATAAAAAACCTGGATGTAAGTGAGACGCTCCAGTTTTCTAAACATGAACGAACTTAATTTCTGCAACACATCCTCAGATGCATTTTATCCAATAATGTATATTTATGTAATTTATTTTGCGGAAGGCAGCTCATCAGGGCAGCCAGTATCTACACAGCTAGAGGCACTGGCTGAGGGCAGATTTTAAACAGACGTTTAGCGATTTTTTTTTTTGGTTATAATTTTATTAATCACCTTTGGTCTGATTATCCATACAGAATGAACAAGTGACATTAAAATTCAGTACATGTACAGTGTGTGGAGCTTTGTAAGCAAGACATTTTATATAGTCTGCAAACCTTTGTTGAATAACCTTGATGTAGAGAATGATGCATTGAACACATGCAATTTATAAATGAGTTCCATCCTGAGTTTAGATTTAACTGCGAATAGAGTTAATCTGTGAAAAAAATGGTTACTAGTGTATGCTATGTAATTTTTCTTTTTTTCTTTAAGTTGCACAGGTTAGTTTTGCGCTATGGCCAATTGAGTGCAGTAGGTGAAATGTATCAAATTTTCGAATGTATCAAATACGGTGTTGAATACCTTATCTTCCTGATCCTTCAACAGAGTTAGATATTGTTTCAAAGCACTTTAATTAACACTTTCCAAATGGGTTACTCCAGTTGAGATACAAACCCGTTAAATGGTTATTTTAGGGGTAGGAGGGAAATCTTGGTGTCAAAATGAGGCTGAGGGTTCCCTCTTTCTTATCTTAGCAACCGGATACAGTTAGCTCAAAATAGAGCTTATTGAACAAGCCATCTGAAAATATACATAACTCCCATCACCTAAAATGTAACTTAATACCTGGTTTGATGTACAGTAATCGCTGACATATAGGCTAGCTACAGTACTAGTAAATGCAAGGCAATAAGCATTGAACAAATCTCTCCAAAAGTGATTAACGTGAAGCAATTTATTCAACAAGAGGAAAAATTGCTGTTGCAAATTCAAGTAAACGTGACACGGTGTGTGACTGCTTGATGTTTGAATATCTTGATTGTTTTGTCTTATTAGCCTCACCAGACAAAAGCTTCTCTCACAAAATAGTTCCGAAGTGTTTGTGTGTGCACCATCTTCAATGTTATATGTAGCTTTTTTAAGCCAGAGCTCACAGAGAAAGAGAGAATCACTTTCTTTTATTCTATTAAGTGCTTTTTTAAGTAACAACAGAAAAGCAAAGAAAGGAGAACCTCTTTTTCCATTTCGTCCAGCATCTCCATGATTTATAAATTCCAAAAGAAGCCTCTGACCATTTGAAGCTTGAATGAACAGAGATGCATTAAACGTAATTCTTCAGACCTCAGTCGGCATAATAACCCCACATTACAGAAGATCTCAGCAATTTACCAAGAGAATTTAACTCTCTGATTGCGCCAAAGCCTCTCTTCACTTCGCGTCGCTAATTTATTAACTCTGAAGATCGACGAGTGAAAAAGTGAAAGCGACAGAAGGATCAGTCCCTTAGCTGAACCCAATTATGTCTAATGGCTTCTGCTCTTTCATATTACCATTTTCATCTGAGATTTGCATGCTGTCATGCCAGCCTGGCTGGGAAGCCCTCAGCTCCTTATAGAAGTTGACAGAGATGTTTAAAGACAGCTAACGTCACAAAATCAAACGTAATCGTTTAAGGCTAAATTTAAGTTGCTTCTTGATAAGCTTGTGGGTTCTGAGTAGTGCTAATTGGACATGGAAATCCTTGTTGTGTTCGAGGTGGTTCCTCAGGGTTTCGCTGCCGGGAACACGGTAACAGAGTAATGATAACGCCAGCAGTAAGAGTTACACAGATGGCCCAATGGAGTTACCAATCAATGTGTAAATGCATGATATATGCGTGAATGAAATATTTTAGAGGGAGATGTAAAGTATATTTATTATTTTTGGAATGTATCCGTCTTGTCTGTGCTTAGAGTTTTCCAAACAAAAATGCTTGCGGACTAGAGGGTTTTGCAGCGTTAATTTGGGAGAGGCTTCCTGTTTTAGGATAACAGGACAAGCTTTTTTGTTACATTTTATAATTTTTTTATTACTGGGAAGGGACATGGAACAGACAGTCCCCAACTTATCATTGGTCAACGTGAGAGGTTTTGTCTATCCGATGGTGCGAAAGTTCAGTAGAAACTATACTTTGATGTTTAAATATTGATCTTCTCCCAATGACTTCATAGTAGCACTGTTGCCTTGTACCTTTAACGGTTGGCGGTTTGAATCTCGGCTCCAGTCCAGCACATGTGCTTGGTGGGTTTCCTCAGGGTACTCCAGTTTCCTCCCATAGTTTAAACACATGCACAATAGTTTGATTGCTGTTTCCCATGGTGTGTGATTGGTTGTCTGTGTGCCTTTTGCCCTAAGTACAGAAACTTTGTTCCCACAGTTGACCCTGCATAGGATAATCACTAGAATGAATGAATGAATGAATGAATCGTTCCCGTGCTAGTGATATGCAATCCGATACTCATAATGCTGCAATGAGATTCATGCAACCTGAATTCTACCATGTACTGTACTGTGAAGCCAGTGTAAATTACATAAGCTGCTTAGCACTATATTAAGAAATAACCCTTGTGTTAGGGGATTTTGACCAGCTGTACCCTAACTTAAATGTTTTGTTCAGGGTAAAAGTAGGCTACGCTAAACTACAGTCTTCCCTAGGTCAGGTGTACAGCCTTAAATGCATTTTTGACTGATATTTTCAAATTCTGATGAGTTTAATGGGATGTAGCCATTGTACTGTAAGTTGATACTGTAGCTGCTATAATGTAAGTAATAAAAACTTTTTCATACACTTTTTACGTAGATTTAGATGTTACTAGAAATTAATAAACATACCTATGACCTAATTCTGTGATATATTTTAAAAAGCTTGGCTGCATTAGGAGTAAAACCCATTATGCTTTTGTAGGAAAATAAAAACTATTGCTTAATTGTGTTATTCCCATATCAGGGCATCCTACTACTGTATGTTTTATTGACAACGTTTCCAGTTTTCATCTAACCCAGTTTTCTAGAAAACTACAAGGAAGTACGGGAAAATGGTTCCATTTCATAATTTGATTTGTATATTACATGTTCTAAAGCAATCATATTTTAGCTCCTGACTACACATTTATTATTCATTTATTCATCTTAAAGTATATTATTCATCAAGTAACATGAATTATTCAGTCACTAAAATGTAACTTAAAGCAAAAGGTTGTAGTTACCAAAAAAAAGTCCTTAGATTTTAAGGGGGGTTAATTCAGCTAATCAGGGGTTCTTTTAGCTACAGTCTATATACAAGGTGTTTAAATGGGTCAGTCTGTAAAAGTCTGTAGAGATTTACTATAGTGTAGAGTTCTTGGTTTCCAAGAGAGCCTGAGCTTCTTTTGATCTTTGTCCTTGTTTCTCTTTTTAAAGCTGAATTAAAAAAAAAAAAAAAGTGAATTCTGTCTTAAATATAAAATGCAGAGGTTTTTTCATCAAATAATAATTCTATTGTGACTTAAATAAATCGATCAAAATTCATGAGGATTTTTAATGCGTAACGTTTATATTATGATTCTCATTGCGTCTTCTAAAAGCTAGATATCATTTCTCTCTCTCTCTGTATCACAGTAGCACAGTATCGTTTCCCACACAGCTTTTTATAATTAATGCTTTAAATGAACACTTTTACAGACAGTTAATGCTACAGAATGGCGTTTACTTCCAGTCAGACGATCCGACATCGGATGCTATTAT
Source organism: Leiocassis micropogon (assembly GCA_028565275.1). Classification (NCBI taxonomy): domain Eukaryota; kingdom Metazoa; phylum Chordata; class Actinopteri; order Siluriformes; family Bagridae; genus Leiocassis; species Leiocassis micropogon. The sequence continues at coordinate 33,039,082 of JAOVVA010000037.1, forward strand.
GTGTTCGCAACGGAGCTTGAAAAGAGCAATTGCCATTTTGCAAAGCAAATGGGCATCTCATGCTGGAGGGGTGTGGGGGGGGGGGGGGGGGCGTTTAGGTAGATTGAATGAAAAAGGTGCAATCAGGTGAATGACTCCACTCGGAAAATGTAAATGCGCCTGAGGTGAAATGCCTTGAATAAACACACAGAGAGCTTGATGTCTCCTCTCATGCAAGAGGAGAGAGAACTTTCTGTCCTGTGCGCATTTGACACTCATCCTAATGAGCTTGGGAACGGTAGCTGATGGTGATATTAAGATGTAACTCCAGTATCACAGGGTATAGCATGGTACAGTATAAGACAACCACCCAATACAGAAATTGTGATTTAATTTGGTTTAATATGTGAGATTTTTAAAAGTCTATCAAGCGTTTTCACTTTTCTTCCACCAATTATGTAATCATTCTTGGATAGTTATGCAAATGACTTTCTACAACAATTACATTACAGCTGATTAGCCAATAATGTTTTCCTGCTTTCTTTACTTCATTTAAATAATTTTCCTTTTTTTACTGTTGCACATGTCAGCTTCACTCAGCAGCCACTTTATTAGGTACCACTGTTCAACTGCTCATTAATTTAAATATCTAATCAGCCAATCACATCACAGCAGCTCAATGCATTTAGGCATGTAGACATGGTCAAGACGATCTGATGAAATTCAAACCGAGGATCGGAACGGAGAAGGACTGTTAAGTTAAGTGACTTTGAATGTGGCATGGTTGTTGTGCCATATGGGCTGGTCTGAGTATTCCCAAACTGGTGATCTACTGGGATTTTCTCATATGACAATCTCTTGGGTTTACAGAGAATGGTCTGAAAAAGATCCTGTAAGCACCAGTTCTCTGGGCGAAAATTCCCTGTTGATGTCAGAGGTCAGAGGAGAATGGCCAGAATGGTTCGAGCTAGAAAGGCAACAGTAACTCAAAGAACATCTCATTACAACCAAGGTATGCCGAAGAGCATCTCTGAACATAGAAAAAAACATCGATCCTTAAAGTAGATTCAGCAAGCAGAAAACACTCACTGGGTGCCACTTCTATCAGCTAAGAACAAGACGCGGAGGTTACAGTTCACTTGGGCTCACAAAAATTGGACAAAAGAAGATTGGAAAAACGTTGCCTGGACTGATGAGTCTTGATTTTTGCTCTGACATTCGGATGGTAGGGTCAGAATTTGGAGTAAAACAACGTGAAAGCATGTATTCATCCTGGGTTGTATCATTGGTTCAGGATGCTGCTGGTAGTGTAAAGGTATGGGCATATTTTCCTGGCACAATTTGGACTTGTTAGAACGTATTGTTTAAATACAACAGCCTTCCTGTGTATTGTCGCTACAGGATAACGTGCCATGTCACAAAATCTTCCGAAACTGGTTTCTTGAACATGACAGTGAGGTCACTGTACTCACATAGGTTCCCCAGTCACTGAATCTCAATCCAATAGAGCACTTTTGGGATGTGATGGAACTGGAAAGTCGCATAACGGATGTGTGGCCGACAAATCTGCAGCAACTGTTTGATGTTATCAGGCCAATATGGTCCAACGTCTCTAAGGAACGTTTCCAACACCATGTTGAATTTATGCCATAAAAAAAAAAAAAGGTTCTGAAAACAAAACATTGCCTGTATCTATGCCATGTTTATTAATCGAAATTGTTTTTTATTCTTCTCTATTATGGCAGTTCCATTTTTTTTTTACTTATGCCACTGCAATTGACCAGGTATTTCATTAAAAAAAAAAAAATGAAATGCAAAAAAGTTTCACTTATATTATAAGATGGATTCCCAGCCTTTTTTTTTTCACCCTTGAAGTGAAGGCTTTTTCCATAAATGTAAGAAAATGTCAAAGTTAGATGAGCACTTTTATATAAAATATCTTAAGATAAACATATCTTAATAATAACTTCCAACAACAAACAAAAAATTTTGCAAATATAAATCCATATATTTGTTTTTATTTTAAGGATTTGCACTCAGCTGCATAAACAGTAGAAACATTAGGGAGCACATATCGCCAATTACTTCAAATTCTCAAGAAACGAATGCTACTAATGTAGTCCATATCCCTGTGAATCCTGCTGCACCAGAGAAATAAAAAAGAAAAAAATAGCATATTGAGTTTAATCACACTGACAGGTGGCAGGTGCTTGTACTAGACAAGAGAAAGCAATTCTAGGAGGGTTTCTATGACTTATATGAGTCACTGTAATTGATTTCTAAGGCTTTTCCGAGAGAGCATCGACTGGTTGAGTGGCTTTTAATATGGAGAGATGCAGTTAGCAGCGCACGCCATGGCCTAAATAGGATTAAGTAGCTTTAAATTGTGGCGTCCATTAACACTCATCAGCCTACATGGGTATCCAGGAGCATCCCATGGGTGCAGTTAACATTAGGATTAGCAGACTTTGACTTATAAACATCCCCCCTTTCTTTCTGTCTGTTCGTCTGTCTGTCTGTCTCTCACTCTTTATCTCTCTCACTCTCTTTGGCTGTCTGTTTTTTTGGCAGAGGAAAGTGGGATGACCCTGGACATTTCTGTTCCATTTCACTGGCATTATTTAAGAGGTTCATTAGTGCTCCCTGACAGTGTAAGCTTAAGCTTATTCTTGATTCGTGACACTAAAATGAGCTTTTACACACACACACACACACACACACACACACGCACGCACGCACACACACACACACACACACACACACACACACACACACACACACACACACACACACACACAAACAGAAATGCACATACACACATTCCCAAAACAGAGAGCCATTAGTGGCATCTGTAAAAGGCAAAAAAAAAAAAAGGACAGTGATTATATAAGTGAGAGCTCGCTGTTACCGGCATCAGCAGGTTTTTTTTTTTTTTTTGTGACAGAGAGCACAGTGGCCTGGAATTCGAAGCAGATTAATGGAAACATAAACTAACCCATTACAGGAAAAACCCCTCACAGGATGGCTAGGAATATGACCTTGAGCCAGGTTTAAAAGCTTGAAAGTCTAAAGAGATGAGAATAATTGAATATGCAATATTACAATACTATATATGTCATGATTAAAACAGCAAAGTACACGATAAATGTTCTAATAGTTTCAAGATCAACTGTTGCAGGATAAAGTGGTTAGACTAAATGGATGAATAAAAGAATAAACTTTTGAATCAACTACAAATCAGCCAATAGAGTCAAATGAAGTCAATAGTTTAAAAGTTTAAATTTTTATAATACCACCAAAATAAATGTGCATGGCCAGCTTGCATGGCTATGTGTGACAGAGGAAGGATGAACCTCAAGGATTAACTTGTTTAACTTCATCTTCCGCTTTTGGTGGCTGTTATGTGATGATGAGAATTATGTAGTGCGTTGTAATTGGTAATGAATATAATTGTAAGAAATATATATTATAAACTGACTGAAATGAATGGCCAAAAAAATAAAAACATAGTGGCAGTGGGATTTGTGGTTTAAACCTGATTTAACGTTGGATTACTGATAAGCAGGACATTACGAGCAGATCTGTGTGACACCAGCCTCTTCATGCTGTAATTTACAGTTCTTGGAAAAGAAAAGCTTGGGTGGGCAGTTTAGCCAACTTTGGAGCTCTATTTCTGGTAAAAAAAAAAAAAAAAAAAGGATGCCACATGTACTGCTACAGAGATAATTAATTTTTAATTGCTTTTTCTTTGGGCATTGGTGGCTCAGTGTTAGGTTTCTTGCCTGCCATGCAGGAAGGCCCGGGTCCAATCCCCAGCCACTGGATGCGGTGCCGGACCCAAGCCCGGATAAAATGGCAGGATTGTGTCAGGAAGGGCATCTGGAATAAAACCTGTGCCAAAGTTGTTGTGCGGATCAGATGGTCCTCTGTGGCAACCCCTTGACAGGAGCAGCCAAAAGACTAACAACAACAACAACTGAAGGCGAAATATGCACTAATCTCCTTTGAACAGTTAATATTGTTATGTTTGGTGATTTCTGAGGCTGGTAACTCTAAATAACCTTCTCCTCGGCAGCAGAGGTAAGTTTTGGTCTTGCTTTTCTGGGAAGGTCTTCCTGAGAGCCAGTTTCATCTTGATGGGTTTAGGAAATGCACTTTATAAGAACTGTTCCAGAACAGCTGACCTTCACAACCTGTTGTTGTTACTTAATTAACTAATGCCATATATGTTATTATATATATTTTTTTTTCATCGTCAGTTGTTATAAAATGTAGAAAATAAAACACTAAACAAAACAACATTAAATTAGAAGGTGTGTCCAAACTTTTGACTTGTACTGAACCAATAATGCCAGTTTATGCTGTCCCATAAATTTGAGAAACATCCTGAAAAACATCTCTAACACTTCACCATAGTTACCTTTGGGATATGTACCCTTGAAAGTGAAAATTAACTAGATTTAATCTTCTTGCCTTTTTATATCATAAAAAAGCAAAAAGCACCAAGCTAAAAAAAAAAAAGCCAATGGAGAGAGAAACTTACTGAGCTCTTCATATCTAATGACACTAATTTACTATTTATTGCTTCTTAATTTGTCTACTAACAGCTTCAGTCACTGTCATGAGTCATCAGTGGAGAAACCAAAGACAGAGTGCAAACCGTTGGAATTTCTCTCGATGATGGAAGTTTTCATGACTGTAATCACGAATCAAATTTGTTCCCCAGATTTTCCATATGACCTATGACCTTGCCAGCGCGATGGTGCGTATCGTGAATCTGATTGGCATGATGCTCCTGCTGTGCCACTGGGATGGCTGCCTGCAGTTCCTCGTACCCATGCTGCAGGACTTTCCTCCAGACTGTTGGGTCGCCAAAAACAAAATGGTGGTGAGTATTTTCGGACAGATCCTTAATCTCAGTCAGATTTATTTATTTATTTATTTTCGGTGGTGGGGGGGTTCACGCTGTCTCATCCTCATCTCATGGGATTTCTGTTAATTACAGGTCTCAACCTGTGCATGTGCACAAGCTGAGATTCATCTGCTCTATGTTTCGTGACATTTGGTCTATTCCATTTTTCCCCCTGCATTTGATCTACAGTAGTCACGGATTCATCTCAGTAGGAAGAAAAAGTTTGCATGCTTTTTTTGAAGGTGACATTTTACAAAGTGTGTTATTTAAAAAAAATATTAAGAAGTGGCACAGATGCTAATTTTTTTTTGTAAAGCCCTTCTACAATATCAGTCAAGTATTGACAATTTTCTAGTGAGCACCGTCGCTGTGCTTTAATTTTGTGTTATTGTTAGTCAAGAGGTGTTCCGTTTTTCGAGAGGCCCTGATGCTCAGGAGAGTGACGAGAGTGCCTGGTCTCATTACAAACTCTCTTCCACCTGGTAATTGAGTTCCCTTTCCGGTTATATAAACAAGCCGCAGAACACCTGAGGTGTGACCCTGGATCACCTGCATGAGAAGGACCGGAGTATGCAGCCAGGGGCCAGATAGCAAAATACTCATGTGGCATTTGATTTATAGCCAGAAATCACCGATGAGGCTCCCGGGAACTCGTGGGCTTCGGAGGTCTAATGGTGATTTGGCTGTTACTTTACAGAATACCTAAAATAGCACAGACAATTCAGGGTTATAAAGGTTGATCAGATTGAAAGTAGGCCACAAAAACTCTGAGGGTAGAACAAGAGCATTCTGGGGAATTTGGGATGATTAAACATGTCATGGAGGAAGTGATTGCATAGAGACGGTTACTGTATAATAAAAATTGAAAATAAATTTGACGTTTTTTTCTGCCGAATCATTTTTACCAGAATTTGTTCACTGGAGAATTTCCACAGGGGAGATACTGAAAATGGAAACATATTTCTTTTCAGACACTTAAATTCAGTCAAATGCATAGTTATTTTTTCATTTCGTATTTTTTTGGAACAG
>JAOVVA010000037.1:33074626-33086497 GCA_028565275.1 Leiocassis micropogon
ATTATGTACTTTCCTCTAATATCCCATTATTTACTGTATCACTCTTCCCCTTATTTCTCTTCCTCTTCCTCTTTCTTCTTAGGCTTTTCAACCTAATGTTAGGACATATGGCCTAGTTCTTTCTGTCACAGACGTTTACCTTTTTTTTATTTGGTAAAAGAAGAAAATGAATTTCCTCTACTCTACAGTAGCATTTAATATCAATAATGAAGGTTTCTTTTTTTACTGTTTAAACATAAAAAAATCATTTAGAAATGATACTTGAACAGTATTTTAGTAACTGCATAAAAAAAATCTTGTGAATGTATACCATAAAACAGAGATCGTATCTGTGGATTTCATCATCATTAGCTCATCTCGTTTTAATTCACGAGACGCAGCTACAGGACTGACATACAGCATACAGATTAACTGTATTGAACAGTAAGGGTTGCTAATAAGGTTGCAAGATGTTACACACACACATGCACGTGCACATGCACACGCACCCACACACACACACTACACTTTATAGAAACTGACAGAGATTAGTACACAGACTTCCTTTTCTGTCACTTTCTCTCACACTGACCATCCTTTCATCCACCCTTCTGTCCTTCTGTCCACATTTTCTGCCTGACTCTTTTTTTTCTGTTTTCCATGCTACTTCTTTAAACCTAAATAACTGTAATTCATTTTGTGTAAAAACACATTTTCGTTACTTTTCCCCTTCTTTTTCCCTTTTAAATTCAGTCTTAAACTTAAATAATTAAAACCCATCCCAGTTTAATTTTCCTTTCTTCTTTATTTTTTTCCTTTGTGTTTTTTCCTCACTATGTTTTCCTCTTGCTTCCTTCCTTCCCTTTCTTACTTGCTTTAAACTTACTTTTTCCTTCCCTACTTGCCTGTTCTTTCCTTTTTTTTTGCATTTTCCCTTTTCTTTTTCCTAATCCTTCCTTAAAGAATTAAAACACATCTTAATATCCTTCCGTCCTTCCTTCCCTTAAACTTAATTTACTCTTTCTCTATCTCTTATTTAATGTTTCCTTGTCCTCCATGCTTCTTCTTTTTTTCATTTTTTCTCCCTTCATTTACTGTAGGAGAAATAATTAAAAACCCATCCCAAATTATTTTTATTCCTTTCTTTTTTCGTTTCTTCTATTCTTCCTTTGTGCTTTTCTTCCCTCCTCTCTATTCTTTCCTTTACTTTTTTCCACCTTTTCCTTCCTTCTTTTCTTCTTTTCTTATTTGTTTTAAATGTATTTTTCCCTTCCCTATCCCTTACTTTTCGTTCTTTCTTTGTCTTCCCTTTTCTTAATTCCTTCTTCATTCCTTACTTAGACTAAAATAATTAAAATACATCTTCTTCTTTTCTTTCCTTCTTTTTTTTTTACTTTTTCAATTTATTGAATCAACTTAAGTAATATTGTCTTGTCTTGTCTTGTCTTTCTTTCTTTCTTTTTTTGTGTTTATGTAACCCATGGTTCTCTCGTGCTTTCTCTCTGTCTGCAGTATAAACAGGTGGAGCAGTACATGTCCTTCCATAAGCTGCCAGCAGACATGCGTCAGAGGATCCACGATTACTACGAGCACCGTTACCAGGGCAAGATGTTCGATGAGGAGAGCATCCTGGGGGAGCTGAACGAGCCGCTCCGGGAGGTGAGCACAAACACGCGAAGATCTCTGGCAGAATATTGGTAGTTTTTTTGTTATTGTTATTTATTTAATAAAGCATTACAATTTAAATCAATTAAAAATATCAGTGACTCTGTGAATGTGATCAGAGGGGTTTGAAAGGTTTAAGGATTTCCAATCAGCCAAATTTGACAAATCATGTAATTCCTTTAAATTTCATATAGAGCATTGGAATAATTGCTTTTAATTGAACCATATAAACAGAAAATGTCACAGGTGTGTCACTATACAAAGCCTGTAATTAAATTGATTACTCATTTCGACTTTTTTTTTTTTTTTTTTTTTTTTACGAAAGAACTAATATTAGTTAACCAGACATGAAGAAAATAAGCTTTTATTAAGGTCATGATGGTACTGTACTTGAATGAAATGCTCAAAGCAACTATTGTTCAGTTAAACAAGTAACAGTTTTGGTCAAAAGTTTACATACACCCCTAATGAACATAAATGTCATTTAGGAACCGGGCTTTAAATTATTCTGTTGAACTGGTCTTTTCTTTGGCAGAATGATTTTACAATATGTATATTTTATACATAAAAAAGCACAAAGATGAGGATTTAAAGCACACAGTTTTCTGGCATTAACATAGGGTCAAAATTAATACAGGGTGAAAAAATAAACATGCCAGCTTATATTATTAATTTAGTGGGAAAAGTCTCAAAATGCCTTTTAATTTGCCAAATGCAAGGTCTCCCAACTTTCTGTTAGTGATCATGATTGACTCCAGCTGGTGACTTCTCTTTGCCAAGATAAAAACAGTTTAACAGTTTGGCAGCACTCATTGGATTGACCGACACACAGTACAATGGAAAAGTCCAAGAAGCTCAGTGCAGATCTGAGAAAGAGGAGGGGAGATTTACACAAGTAAAGAATGACTCTTTGTGCCATTTCTAAACAACTGCAAACTACAAGATCAGTTCAAACAATTGTACATCAGTACAGGAGGCGTTCAACTCAAACCGGGACTTGTGTTGAAATTTCAATGTCTTGAATGACATTTACAGAAGACATCAAGCACAGCACTGTGATGAGAGACTTAGCCGCAGTAAACATTTCAATGGTGCAAAAACGTTTTAAAGAAGGCAGTGAATGGCAACCCCATTGAAACGCCTGATCTTCAAAAACTGACGGTCACCAACTTGCAGAAGAGACTTATCTGTCTGTGGGAACTACACACAAAATCATCCACTAACACCGCTTGCACATTACAGGAACTCGGCTGGGAGTTAATGCCACATCCTCCGTATAGCCCTGACCCTGCTCCAAGCGATTTTCACATGTTTGGGCCATTAAAGGAGTTCCTGGGAGGCCAGAGTTTCAGGTGTGAAGCAGGACAGTCCGATCATGACTCCCGTGTACTGAGAAAACTTTCTGTCTTGATGACGGCCAAAGACTAGTGTTCCAGTCACAGTTATTGAGAGGTGTAGCCACTTTGACAAGTTCTGGAAGAAAACTCAAGCTGTCACCCAAAGCTGAAAATAAGATTTACATCACAGTGGACTGAAAGGCTGAAGTCCAAGAAAGAACCCCTGCTCAAAAAATTGACATCTTCAAGCTCGATTTGAGTTTGTAGCTGACCACATGGGCAATAAAAAAAGCCTTCTGGATTGAATTTTTTAATGGAATCAAATCTGTGTGGAGGAGTAAAGGTGAGGCATTCAACTGCACCAACTGTTCAGCACCAAGCATTGAGGCTGTTTTGCTGCCAGTGGAACTGCTGTATTGCACAAAGTGGATAAAATAATGAAGGAGGACTACCACCTCAAATCACCAGCTAGACAGCTGCAACATGGAATACATTAAGTGTTACTATAGGACAGTTACCGCTGTCCTGCAAACATACAGCAAGGCTGGTTGTGGAATGGATAAAGCAGGCTAGCTTAAAGCTTGTGAAGCCTCAATCCTAGAGAAAATCTTTAGACTGCCAGGAAATCAACAAATTTAACTGGTCACTATTAATTCTGCCAAGAAGAGCGATCAAATATCCAACTATAATTATGACAGAAGCTTATTGATGGCAACCGAAGACATCTGCTGAAGGTGAAACTTGCTATGGGACATTCAACCAAATAGTAGGTGTATTGTATGTAGATTTTTTTTTTTTTTTTTATCCTGTGTTGATTATAAATAAAATATTTTGCTCCAAATTCTTAGGGTTGCCTTATTTTAAAGTTGTATGTTGTACAAGTATTCTGTCTCAGAACAGACCAGTTCCAAAAAAAATGTATTTCAAATAAATAAATATCCTATATATCCATCATTTTCATGTTTAAAATAAGGGACTGTAAACTTCTTCCTGAACTGTAAATGCTTCTCCTATTGCATGTATACCAGCTCAGTGATATTTAGCTTCTTTAGCTATTTATCTTCTAGTTCAGACATTTATCACTTTCACACGTTTGCTGTAGCGAAAAAAAAAGAAAGAAAAAAAAAAAGACTTAACCACAACCACAGCAGATAGCTGACATGATACCATTTTAACGGATTACACATTTTTCAGGAAATAATCAACTTCAATTGCCGAAAGCTTGTGGCATCGATGCCTCTGTTTGCCAACGCTGATCCGAATTTTGTGACGTCGATGCTGACGAAGCTGCGCTTTGAGGTTTTTCAGCCTGGAGACTACATCATCCGAGAGGGCACCATTGGAAAAAAGATGTACTTCATACAGCATGGAGTTGTTAGTGTGCTCACTAAAGGGAACAAGGAAACCAAGCTGTCAGATGGGTCCTACTTTGGAGGTAATGGAGCTGAAGCTCCAAAAGCAATATCATACGATCTCAAATGTATACACACACAGACAAATATACACGCATCACTCAGCAGGGCAAAACCTCATTCTGCTAGCATGAAGATTTTGTTGCAAATGAGCACACAAGAAAAATGCATAGCTCAAATGAAGAAGTGGATTTCTGTATTCAATAATACAATAATACCATATGGTATATAGTTATTTTCCCTTTTCTGTCATGTGTCCACTATGAGGTGTAAGTGACATATAATGAGTATAAAATAACATCTGTTTTATTTCTGATGAATATACAGCAACTGTGAATTCAGGAACGTCTGAAGGCAATCATGTTTATTATAACGTTTTGAGTATTTCAAATTCATGAGAAATAGAAATTAGTGATGTATTTACAATATTCATCAATCCTAGTTGATATTGAGATCAAATGTCTAAAAGCTATGTCAGTATTAACACAGATAAAGCTTCTCCCATTCGAGTTGGGTTATACAGATGATTAGTTATGCAGGTGTTTATTATCGTTTTAACATCCTCGCTAAATAAAATTAAATTAGCATTTTTCATATTCTTTGGGAACTTATAACATAATTTTTTAATAGATCTCAGTATAGCCCTCTTTAAATTTCAGAATTTGTCCAAAAAAAAAAAAAAAAAGTTTATTTGTTTGGTGTTTTATTGCAAAGCTTCTTCCAGATGGTTGAGATGTCACTTTATGGTAAAAGCATCAATACATTTGTAAATAATCCTCCAAAAATCATAAAAATATACGAAAAAGGAAATGTTTATGTGCAATAGCATAAATTATTTTGAGCATTAGATTCACTTTATTTTTAATGATATGATACAAATCAACTAAAATGCATACTATTTAAAGGCACTGTGAGATCTAATTTAGTCAACCTTAACCAAGTGGTAGAGTTGGCTTAATCGGGTCCGATCCATTCATTTACAATACAATATAGTGACCGAAAATGTGCTCTACCAAAAGGTTGAGCAGAATGTTAGAGTTAAAATGAACAGGGTGTAGTTCACACCTCCACAGTTGGCACTTTTTTGCAGTCCTTTCTAGAACCAGGCTTTTAAACACAATCTATGTGGCTTTAAGGTCTAAAAAAAAATCTACGATAGCAAAAAAGAAAATTCATAATAATCATTTAGATGTTGTCTCCTTCATTTGACTTTCTGTGAAAAATTACCCTTTTTTCTGAACCATACAATTAATTAATAATGTCATAGCTATGTATTATGCATTTGCCTTAAATCACTTTCTATTATATTCTAGCATATTAACATACTTAAACATGAATTTCAGAATGACGTGTTGGTGGGTGGCACATACATAACTCAACTCTGCCATTTGTTCGCAAATTAAATATTGCAGTCATAAAATATTACCCACAGTACTGTGCAAAAAGGTCTGGAGTCACCCCTGATTTTTTTTCACATTTTGCTTCCAAAGAGCCAGACTTTCTTGTATTTTTAATGTAGTCTTCAGGAATACTTTACCAGGCTTCCTGAAGGATTTTTTCTTTAATCTCATTTTAGGGAAACCACTAAGTGGTAGGGGAGAATATGCAAACTCCATGCACACAGACCCGAGGCGGGAATCGAACCCTTGACCCTGGAGGTGCAAGGTGATAGTGCTAAGCACTTCACCATCATGCCACCTAATTTAATATAAATAAATACTACTTCCATCAAATTTCTTTGGTATTTTAACAGGTTTCCTGCTATCATTACAACTCAGGTGTCAGATGAATGTGAGAGATCAATTCCCTATTTTGAAATTCTAATGCAAAAAGTGACTAATGCCTCCTACTTCTATTTACTGAAACTGAGAATATTGTTACAGTCATTTGAGGGCTTCTCAGTTTCTCTTATTATTAAATTTTTACATTTTTATAAATTTTTAACTGTCTAAGAGAAATGCTGCAGGCTTTCGGTGTGTAAACTATATGCTAAGATTGTAAAGAGCTAAAGCCATTAATTTTCACAACAGCTTCATAGCAAAAGCTTTGAAGATATCCCCCCGCCCACACACACACTATTATCAGTTAGAACTGAAAAGGACTTTGAGATCAATCAGAGCTGTGGTTTTATTTTTGTCTTATTTCACCATTGTTTATGATGATTTCTGAAAATACTATATTGTTCTTTTGAGCATTTGGATAACTTAAAAAAAAAGAAATTCTACTAAATAGCCAAGTCATCTGAAGTCATGCACATTTATACGAGTGTGTAATGGAAATCCAAAATGAGTGCACAAGGTCAAAGGTGAGCCATGTTTTTTTTTCTCTCATGATTAGGATATTAGGGATTTAGTCACAATATAGACATAATGGCATTTGGTTCATACAGTGTCAGTATATGGTTCAGACTACTATGTTAAGGTAATGAGTAAAGCCACCGGTCCGCTATTAATTTTGGCTAATGTTCATCATGTAAGCCCCCTGGCCTCGCTCTGTGGAAACCCCATGCATAATTACAAAAAGAGGGCAAGCATTACATTTTTGAGCATGCCACAATTAATGAAATCCACACTTCAGGCATGCAGGGGGGGAATGTATGGCTTCCATCACAAGCGCCCATCTTAACAGGAACCTACAGTATGATACAGTAATGTCACTGTTCGCATACGGAAAGTTTCTGTGAGTCATTCTATAATTTGGGGTACATTACACATAAGTAAGAAAAAACAATGTTCTGTTTTTTCTTATTTATGTGAACAAATAATAAAGCATAAACATATATTTTTTTAATGGTTTCACTACTTCTGAAGCATGGGATGCACGTAATGTTTATGTGATATTATAACATGCTTTCCCTTAATAGTTTATAGGTAAAAAAATATATTATTTTGAACAAAATATTTAAATAATCGATAGACATGTTAAGCATATTTTCGTTTATATACAGCTCTTAGCTGTTTGCTTTTATGCAAAAACAGTGGTCTAAAGTTACCCAACTGCAATGTGGAAAAACTGGTGGAGAGCATGCCAAAACACAAATCGGGGTTATACCACCAAATACTGATTTCTTAATGTTATTTTGCCAAAGTTAATCATTTGCATTTTATTTTATTTCATTTATTAAAGCTCTGCAAATACTGCATGATCTTGGGTTATTTTGATGTGTTGTGATGTTGTCATTTCCTTTAAATATACACTCTAAATAACAATAGTTAATGTTAAACCTTGTAGTGCAAGCATAATTCTTTCTAGAAGCCTGCTTGGTTATCAAAGCACTTGTATATAAAAGTGAATTTCCTCATAAAAATTAATGGAAACTCTGAGGATTTGTTCCACAACCCAAAAATATCCTCACTCACTCACTCACTCACTCACTCACATCTTCGATACCGCTTTATCCTGTATTCAGGGTCGTGGGGACCTGGAGCCTATCCCAGGAGGCTTAGGGCACGAGGTGGGGTACACCCTGGACAGGGTGCAAATCCATCGCAGATACACACATACACACACTCACACACTACGGGCAATTTGGAAACGCAAATCAACCTAACCTACATGTCTTTGGACTGTGGGAGGAAACCGGAGGAAACCCACCAAGCACGGAGAGAACATGCAAACTCCATGCACACAGAGACCGGAATCGAGCCTGGCCAGGAATTGAACCCAGACCCTGGAGGTGCAAGGCGACAGTGCTAACCACTACACCACCCAAAAATATTCATATAAAAATAATTAATACAAAATGTAAAGTGAAAATAAAACAAATTCACTTGCACTTCACCTTTAAAAAGATTCGTGACAGAGCAGTTTTTCCATTAGTGTGTATGTGTATGTGTGTGTGTGTGTGTGTGTGTGTGCGTATGCGCATGTGTGTATGTGTGTTTTTGTGCAGGCGTGTGCAGATGTGCGAAGATGAGTGGAGAGAAGGAGGGAGGGGGCTACTGTGTAGGATGATTTCTCCACACGAACACACACACACGCATGCACGCACAAACACAAACGCACACATTTTAACGAAAACACTGCTCTGTTGAGAAACTTCTTTAGCAAGGAACCTCTCTTATGTCACTTGCGCGCGCACACAGTAACAGAATCACTGCTTTCTGACATAGAGAGACTCTGGATCTTTAACAAGGAACCTCTCTAATGACACTTGGGTTTGCTTTATGCACGCCCACACCCGTGGTCACAATGTTATAATAAACAGTACACGCGCATACAGATGTTGACTACTGTATATGAGTGTCGCACGTGCACGGGAGACACGTGTGCATGGGAGACGATCATCAGATAATCCCGTAGCGCGCGAAAGAGATAAAAATTATATATATAGTACATATTTGTATGTATAAATAGTTTTAGATTTTTTTGGTAAAAAGTAAATGAATGACTCATGCCATCATCAAGTTTGGGATTTGTAATTATTTCTTAACTGCATTATATAGCAGATTATATAGCAGTGTTTAATATTCAGGCTGATGCGATGGCTGAATATGTGTTATCGGGCAGCGTTTCCTGGCACCAGTGCTGCGCTGGGAGAGCGGGAACCATTGGGAGTTAATGACAAACAGGAATTAGTCACTCATGAAATTAATTTGTGTGTGTGGAGGGGGGCAGGTGTTAAACAGGGCTGCTGAGCTCTCCCAGTGACCCTCTATTCCATGAATAAGGAACTGAGGAAGATGTTGAAATGAGATACATATTTAAAATACACATAACGATCTGCGCACCTCCACGTTAGCTTGGGTCATGGTGGATATGTTTGTATATGTAGATTTGCTATCACCTTGTTGAGGTTTGAAAAGGCAATCAGCTGGGGCTTTCTTTCTTCTTTTGTGTTTACTTAGAACTGTTAAAGATATTGTTGTTTGTAAAAATTAATGTAATGTGTTTAAACAAAAACAAGTGGCAGTGGTGGCTCAGGTGGTTAAGGTTCTGGGTGGGTCGGGGTTTGAGCTCTGCCCTTGACAGGTTGCCACTGTTGGGCCCTTTATGAAGGCCCTTAACCTGGCCTCTTTTAGGTCATCTTGTACCACCAGGGGATGCTCTTGCCCCTTGGCACGTGGCTCTGCAGGGCCTGGTGGTGTCAGGATGTTGGCAGTGGATCCTTTGAGTGCTAAGGGTTGCGCAGTGGGGTCTCCATGGACTCCACTTGTTTGTGCTTCACATAACATGGATTGACATCTTGGGAGTTTGGGGGCCAGGTCAACGGCATTGGGCTCTTTGTCTACTGGGCCCCATGTGCAGCAGGCTGTTGTGCCCTGGGTGTTCTGGTGCCTTTCTCTCATGGCCTGCATTTACATTTTTCAGTGATTTGAAAAAACTTTCTGTGGGATTGGACCGGACGAGCTGGCCAAACATGGACAAGGGTGAGCCTTGGGAGTTCAAGATCCTGTCACCAGTTTACTGGTGTATAGTTGGTGATGAATGCTGTATAGTTCCCCTGGTGGTGGTGATATTATTGTGGCTCATTGGTGCATAATACCCAACCACTGAGATGCATTGCCAATTCCAAGTCTAGAAAAAAGATTGTGTCTAGGAGGGTTGTGACTAGGAGGGCATCCTGTGTAAAACATCCGATGTGGTGACTCTGAGAAAGAAGGGAAAAACCCAAGAAAAGGGGCATTTGACAAAAATAGGACGTGAAGGACAAACATCTACTCCATTTATACAAGCTGACCATAAATGCATTCAACATTCATTAACAATGTAACAATGTCAAAAGAGCATTGGCATGCTGGAGCCTAATCCCTCACCCAAACTGTTGCCACAAATATTGAAGAACATAAATGTCTAAAATAGCATATAGGGTAGTTTCCAAGTCAGTTCCATAAAGACAAACCGTACCAAGGAAGAATTCAAACAGCCTTTCAGTGCCATGATCTCAACCACACACTCATCTTTGGGATGAACTGGAACACTGACTGCACCCCAGGCCTCCTCACTTACTGTAGCAGCAGTTCCTGGCCTCATTAATGCTCTCGTGGCTGAATGAGCACACATCCCCTTAGCCATGCTCCAAAATCTGAAGCCATGCTCCAAAGTCTTCTCAGAAGAGTGGGGGATATTACAAGAGCAATGGGAGACTAAATCTGGAATGTGATGTGAATATTGTGTTCTTAGACTAATATCATGTCGCAGTTTTGTTGTGTTTGTGTCCGGTTCCACGTCCGCTAGACTCGGAAGAGTAAAGATCGAATATGTTTCTCTCAAATCGGTGTTGCAATCTCTTGTCTCGTCTTATGTGATTGCAGCCATGTCACCCTCACCAAAGTGCAGTTAATCTGTGTCGAACTAGAGTCTCTTAGAGAGCTATCAGGATGTGTTTGCGAGCGTGTCTGTGTGCATGTGTGTGAGAAGGTGTGATCTAGACCAAGATACTGTCTACCGAACAGCAGCTGTTACTTCAGGCTGGGAGTGTGACGTCGCTAGCCTCTAGCCCTCGTGCTGTGGATCTCGATGTGATGAGGTTGGAGAAGAAGATGTGTTAATGCATGGATGGTGTGATGTCAGGCTATATTAGGCTCTTGGGGTGCTCACACACTCTAAAAGGTTAGTGTGTTCGCTCGAGCTGCTCGACGGAGATCTGAGCTGACAGAAAGGCTCTGAGCGCAGGTGAGCTTAGCTGGTGCCGACCTCACACACCTCGACCTACCTCGTCTACATCTGTGCATCATTAAACCACTTGGAAACACCGACTAGAAATAGCGGAATAAAAGAAACTGTGAATGAAAACATTTGCAGTACCACTACTACTACCAGGACAAATAAACAGAGACTTACCTTTCTTGTCACAGGGGACAACCATAACAGGCTGTTAGGCTCGGCAGGAGGTTGGCCGATAAGACAGGTTTGGATTCTGAGTGCACTGTAAGCCTGTTTAGGATTACATGCAGGATTTTATTCTTTTATTTGGTGAGTCACAAGCGTAGCTGAGTCAGAAAGAGTTCTAGTTCATAATGCGAATATGAAAGATGTACTGCAGTGGGAGGTTTGAGGTTTAAGCAAGCGGAGACTGGAGGTCACGGTGACTTCACGAAAACACAGCAGAATGAATCTGATGTCAGTGCTGGGCCTCCAGGCTAGATCAGATACTGCGAAATGAAAACAGAGTTCGAGACTGTCAGGGTAAAGAGACTTCGAAACTATACAACGCTGCTTGAAAATTAGAAAAGTTTAGATGAGAAAAGTTTAGATCAGATTAGATTTTTTATTTTTTTTACTTATCAAATAGTATTTTAACCCACTATTTGTGTATCCATTTCCAATGTTGTTTTTCTTTTCTTTTTTCTTACTTTTTATTACATGGTACCTCGGCGCGGCACGGTGGTGTAGTGGTTAGCACTATCGCCTTGCACCTTCAGGGTCCGGTTTCGATTCCTGGCCAGGCTCGATTCCAGACTCTGTGTGCATGGAGTTTGCATGTTCTCCCTGTGCTTGGTGGGTTTCCTCCCACAGTCCAAAGATATGCAGGTTAG
>JAOVVA010000037.1:33086525-33103340 GCA_028565275.1 Leiocassis micropogon
ATAGCTTATATTTGCTAAAGTAAATATTTACTTCCTGCTCTCATCGCACATATAAATGCACTTTAAACTCGACAACGTCAAACCTGGAAATTATATAACATCAAATCAAACACCACGCTATCAAAAATAACAAACTTGTCAATACTCTTTCCTTATACAGCACAGCTAAAAAACAAATAAAAACATCATTACTGGCGTTTGGTTCGGCTCAGTTCGGTCGCTCGTATGCCGAAAATGCTTTGGATGCCGAGGCTAATTTCTTGCAAGGCAAAAATTCCTGAGTCGGGATGTTCATATACAAAGGTACAGTCCTTACGTCTTGTTTTTCCTTTTTTTAATTATTTCTATTATTTACATTCTAAATATTGTGCTAAATTGTGATAGCTGTGAATGGCTTTATGCTCTAGGTTTTTAACAAATCATAGATGAGACTGAATTCTTTAACCAATCGGAATGCAGAAGTGAGATTTCTTCACCTAGTACTGTACTTCCTATGTCCCTTAAGGGTCTGAGTCTTTCTTTCTTTCGTTCTTTCTCTCCATAAGGATACAGGACTTTCTCTAGGGTGCTGGTTAGAGCCGAATAAAATCCAACTGAACATGAAAGTTCAACACAGAGGGCAACGCTTATCACATACTTCTTCCAAGACACAAGCTCCTTGAACTGCGGCACATGCGCCGTTAGGGCCGAGAACAAAGCACAATCCTGAATGAGTTGCTAGTGGCGCTACGATTTATGTGAGAGTCAGGGTGCACTCTTCCCGCTGAGAGCTCACAGCTATAGATGGCTGTAGTGGGGTTCAAGCTCACAATCTTTGGATGTTAGAGTGAATGCATTGCTGTGGTGCCGCTCAGGAGCGTGTGCACACCGCGCACAGAATCTGAATACCTGACGCGGTGTCAGGTCACATCCCAAATAATCAGTGCTTACTTAGTCTATTATATTAGTCTATTATAGGATATTATATTGTGCTAGGTCTTGGTTTCTTGTACTATTTTCGTGGGAAATACAAACAAACAAATAAAAACATGATAAAGAGTGTTGATTTTCCCTCCAAATCTCTCAGATCTCAATCTAATCAAGCATTTGTGTGATGTCCTGGAATAACAAATCCGATCCATGGGGGCTCCAACATATAGGACTTAAAAGACCTGCTAGAGTTCCTGCCTTAATCGATCTCAAATTATCTTACTTTATTTGGATGGATTTTTTGGGTGTCAAATTAAGAGCTATTGTCTTTCAGTCCCTTTATTTGTTTTAATAGGACCCATTAAAATTTATAAAAAGTTGAAATGGGTGCATTAGTGTTAAGCCACTGAGACTAACTTATTGCATAATCCCATTGCTTTAGTAATGAGCTCTTGATATTTATATGTAAAGGACTTCAGGAACGGCTTGGGCTCAAACCACCTCGACCATCATCATTCATGGACATACGACCTTCTTTAAAGCCATTGAGATGTGCTTAAGAGTCTCATCACTGTGCTGTACCATCATTTTTCATTCACTAGAAATTTCATAACAAGTCCCAGATTGACTTGAACACCCCATCTACAGTATATATACATACCTCATCTCACTCTGAGTAATTGGCCACGTATGCACGAATCACTGAAACACACACTGACACACACAAAGCCACATAAACATGCATCCGAGTGCACAAATTGGACCCATGTCACAACACGCCATGCTCAGACAGAAGTGGGTCAGGGATATTGGTTGTTCAGTGGCCAGATGGGGCATGTAATACAGCGTGCCTGGTTCTACTGCTCCTCCCTGGCATTCCTCATGTTAAAAGGGGGGGGGGGGGGGGGGGGGGACTCGATCTCTGAATCCCAGCTGGGTCCTCATAGACCCTCCACATGCTGAGCATTATGGGAATGGTGGAAAGCTCCAAGCTTCCCAAAGGTTTCCGCAGCCCACGTGGGACAGCACTGCGGATGGTAAACGGTGCCTAATTTTCCTGAACTGCCATGACAGATGAGGTCTCCATGCTCTAAAAATGCCATTAAGTGCTCCTGCTCTGGATTACAAAAAAAAAAATCTACAAATTATTGCTTTTTCTTTGATAGAAAGTTCTTACTCTCTGCTTGTTAAAAAAGCAAGGCGATGTTTTGACCTTATACAGACTGTAATAGAATTCATTCAACATTTATTGTAAAAAAGATAATCACATACAGTGTGATGAATGAAACCATAGGAAAGCATTCACTGCTGTCTCACAGACAAAACAGTCAAACTTAATCTATTTTAAGAGGTAGCATTAAAATATCTTAGGATGAACATTTTAGATTGTCGCCTTGCACCTTCAGATCCTGGGTTCGATTCCCATGTCGGGTCTGTGTGCATGGAGTTCGCATGTTCTCTCCGTGCTTGGTGGGTTTCCTCCAGGTACTTTGGTTTCCTCCCACAGTCAAAAGACAGATTAGCCTAATTGGCAATCCCTAATTACCTGTAGTGTGTGAATGTGCATTTGAATATTAACTGAAGGTCTTACCACAGTCGTACAAGATGGGAATAAATACAATTGCCTCCACAATCCATAGTTGGACTACAGAGGTTCCTAGATGAATAGATGAATATTTAGTCGAGGAACCTTTGTAGTCCAACCAGGGACCATGGAGGCCAGTGGTGACTATTGGATGCCAAACGATACCCTTGTATTAATTCCCATTTTCACAACCATGGCAGGACCCCCAGTCAACATTCACACACTATGGGCAGTTTGGAAACACCCATTAGCCTAATCTGCATGTCTAAACTCTATGCACACAGACCCTGAGGTGGGAATCGACCATGGAGGAGCAAGGCGAAAGTACCAACCACTACATCACAGTGCCGCCAAAAAATTGTAACATCCATGTAAAATTCCTCGAGCTCCAAATAGCTTTCTCGTCACAATCCGGTATGTGCCCTTTAAATAGGCTAAAGAATAATGAATAATGTTGCAGAAATTACCTATGACCTATGTGCCCTCCATTTTCCCAAAGGTAATAAGTATTGGCACACGTAATGGCAGGTGGTTTGGACAGATCACTTGCTGTCATCATTGCAGGTCAACAACCCTGCCGTGTGTGGCGCTTACAAAAAGACTATAAGTTTGACAATTTATAACCACATGGCAAAATTCATATTAATGTAAAAGTTAATTTTTCTATTTATTATTCTTTTTTTTTTTTTATCAAAGGTAACCATATTAAAGGTTTTCTAATAGGATAATGCATACAGATTGGTTAACTACTTCAATAATTCCTGCCCATATTGCAGCTTTTTAGAGATAAAGTCAGAGAGGCCAGATTGGGGTGGTTTGGACATGTTCTGAGGAGAGATAGTGAATATATCTGTAAAAAGATGCTGAGGTTGGAACTGCCAGGCAGGAGCTCTAGAGGTAGACCAAGGATGAGATTTATGGATGCAGTGAGAGAGGACATGAAGGTAGTTGGTGTGAGAGGAAAGGAAGCCAGAGGATAGGGTTAGATGGAGGCTGATGATTAACTGTGACAACCGCTGAAAGGGAACAGCCGAAAGACAAAGAAGAAGAAGAAGAATTACAACTTTTAAAAAAACTCCTGGAGAAAATGGACACGGCTACAACCAACTTATTCACCTTTGTCATTGGAGGTGTACTGTAGAAATTTTAATCAAGGCTGGCTGGAGACAAATGTAACAAATGGTTGGTCTCTGAAAGACAGAGCCACACTGGACAAATGTAATAAAGGAAACTATGCAACACAGATTGAAATTGAAAAAAAAAAAAAAACTGATTCAGAGCTCTGTTACATGGGGCAAGTCATAATCGCTTCTATCCCAGGATTAGTTAAAATGCCCTACCTATCACGGTGCTTTTTCATGGCCTTTGCAATCAACAACCTTCATCTCTGAAATAGTGTCTCACATCAAAATCCCATATTATGTCACATTTTGGGTGATCTGAGTTATGCATATTTTCAGATTCCTGTTTCAGTAAGCTGCAGATTGATAACTGTATCATGTCCGGTTGCTGAGATATGCAGAGTGCAAGATTGTTTACCTCAGAAAACTCTATTTGAAATCCTATTTTTAGAATATTTAAATTACAATTCTGTAGCCTAGTAAGAAAGAGGGAAGCCTCAGCCTCATTATGACATCAGGACTTCCCTGCTACAGCTAAAAATAACTCCACCAGCAGGCTGGTTTTATAGTGAAAAAAATAACTAGAGTAACCCACTTGGAAAAACTCACTTACACTCAGACCATGAAGGTGCAAGGTGACAGTGCTAACCACTACACCACCACTACTACACCGCCTTGCTGGTGTATGTTAACAGGGAGGCTTCAGACATTAAACTGTACATTTGGGTTTTCGGATATGTCAGATAGAACAAAAGTTATCATTACTTACAGGGTAAATTAACCACTATGGGAATATGGAAATGATGTCGCGAAAATGTAGAATTCTCAAAATGAGCATATTATTATTTATTGGTCATAGAAACAACCGAAAACAACAATAAGAACACGTGATCATGTGCATCTGTGCTATTTCTTTGCGTATTTGACCAAGTTCTTGGCCCAGTCATATTTAGGTAGTTGGTTAAAATGAACGAACATTTAATTCATCATATTGCCTATTTAGTGCTGAAAAACATCAGGAAAATAAGGTATTTATTAAGCCTAAATTTCATTTATTAAATTGAAAATATGATACAGTATGTTTCACTTCCTGCACTCATAGTGCACTCATGGCCATAGTGCAAAACTAACCTTCTGTGGCTTAATACCTGATCTAATATGACAGGTCACATAGGAGAAAAAAAAAATAATAATAAAAATAAAAACAATAATAATATATACTTTTTTGAAAACTCAGTCTTCTCCGGTCATGTACCTGCTAGCTTGCTATCTATATTAGCCTTGTACTCGCTGCACTGCACTGTTATCACGTATATGGCTGAATAAGATTTTTTGGTAAAGTGCTGAAGAACCATTCATATGAGCGCATGATGCTGTTGAAGCTCTGAGATATAAAAGTATGTACGGCCTGTGTGAGTGTGTGTGTGCTTGAGAGAGAGAGAGAGAGAGAGAGAGAGAGGCCAAGTGGGCAAGCACATATTTGGAGATAATTAAATGGCAGTCTTTGCCCCTTTTGGGAAGCCTAATGCCCTCCCATTAGATTTGTTTTGATGCCAGCTCTGCATCGATTTGGATGGCAATAAAACAAGACACAGGTGACGCCCAGGTGACAGTAATAATTCAGCAGGGCAGTGCTTAGGGCAGAGTGAGCCAAACCTGGTGCCAAACCAGACTGGTTTGTGTACAGACCCAAAAAATATCAATTTCAATTATATCTACATACTGTAGATTCTACACTGATACAATGTTTGAGTACATACTGTATGGCTATAATTATACGAACATAACCCTGATATATCTGACTATATGTACAGTACCAGTCAAATGTTTAGACACACCTTCTTATACCGTGATGTGAAGGTCAGCTGTTCTGGAATAGTCCTTGCAAGAAGAGTATTGTCAAGTGCATTTGCAAGACCCATCATGCATTATGATCTAACAGTCTTTCCAAAACCTACCTCTGCTGCAGGTTACCAGCCTCAAAAATCACCAGTTAACAAACCTCAGATTAGGGTCGTTATAAAGGCTTTACAAAGCATACTGTACGTAGCAGTCACATCTCAATATCAACTGTTCAAAGGAGATTACTATATGTTATTAATGCCTTCAGGATTGGTTTACAATGTAGAATGAAATTAAATTCAGAAAAGACCATGGAATTAAACTTCGTAGTGTATATCTGTAAATATATCTATTTATTGTTTTTTCCCCAGAGATCTGTTTACTGACGAGGGGAAGGCGGACAGCCAGTGTCCGAGCGGATACGTACTGTCGTCTATACTCCTTGTCAGTGGATAACTTTAACGAGGTGCTTGAAGAATATCCTATGATGAGGAGAGCCTTTGAAACTGTCGCCTTGGATCGCCTCGATCGTATAGGTACGTTAAGACTCCCTCAAGAACATACACTAGATGGGCAAAAGTATATATATATATATAAAAGTATATGGAGTTGGTCACACTATGGCAGCTATAACAGCTTCCACACCATGTTCTTCCACACCTAACTCATCAAACCATGTCTTTATAGTCCTTGCTTTATGCACTGTTGGAATAGAGAAGGACATACTCTAAACTCTTGTCACAAAGTTGGAAGTATAGCATTGTCCAAGACGTCTTGGTATGCTGAAGCATTACGATTGCCCTTCACTTGGGATAAGGGGCCTGATTGAAACACCTGAAGTCAATAATTAACGAATTATTAATGTTTGTCCAAATACTTTTGTCCATATAGTGTATGTTTGTACAAGTCCACTCATATGTAAATAGTCTTTTAATATGGTACATCTGAAAACCATGATTAGTACAGCCTTCCAATCAGTTAGGATTAGATTTAAAAGGTTATGTTTTGTTCATAATTTTAAAATCTTTATGTACTTTTTTGGGAGGCGTAAATACAAAAGGGAATTTTAATTTAATAAAAATCCAAGCTTTTTTTCTTTCCTTTTCTTTTCTTTTTTTTTTTTTATCAGATGCCAGATTTAGATGGCTGCACCTGCTAAAGTGTTGTGCTGAAGTATTGAGTGACTAGTTGTCAAAGTAAATTATATGGATTTCTTTCCCCAGTCAATTTGGGTTGCTGGAGTTTTTTTGCCCAGACGACTTCCTAGAAGTTCCTGTGTTTACGATCTTTGATGTCATGTCAGCACTTTTTCCCTCCTGTTTGGGTGAAAATGTGGTGTGCAGTGTAGATTTTGCTCGCTCACTTACTGTATGGTAACTTATCAGTAATGTGGCAGTAAATAAAGAGTATCGTATAGTATCGTATAGTGGATGGATAGCAAGGTGTGCTGTGTGTCTGGTTAATGCCCGGGTGTGCAGTGTAATTTCCCTGTCAGTTTCTTGAGCCGCTGGCCTTATTGAGTCAGTCGGCTGAAGGCTGAGCAGCAGCAGCGTCTGGCTGTGTTACCGTTGTCACAGACTTCCATGTTTATCTGGCACCGCAGGGAGCCATATGGCCCTCGCTGTAAAAACACTGACACTCAGCCCACTCACTACAGCAGAAACAACAAACTGAATCATTTCCAACTAAAACAGTCTTCATGAGTCTATTGGCTTGTAACAAGACAGAACCACTTAGTGTACTGTATGTGTGTGTGTATGTGTGCATGTTTATGGAACTACTTTGAAACTAGTGAAACCTTTCAAGAAACTACCCTAAACCCTTAAAGCACCAATGTATGCATGTTGAAAGCCCACATGGTTCTAAATCTTAGTCAAGTCTTGAAATCCCTCCCTCTGCACAGGTTGACAATTGCTTCCCAAAAGTTTTATTTTTTACATTTATTTTGCTTACACTGCAATGTGCCAGTGTTTTTGGCTCCATCCCTATCCTGTCACTTTTCTCTTACCTAAAGTGCACACCTCTTCCAAATTCATCCTGTGATTACTTTATCATATACAACATCATCTTTCTTTTTCTCATCACAAAGTTTTGTTCACTTTAAACGTGCATTACGCAGTCTTGCTCCTTGTTCCGTTTCCTGATCGGATTTTTGACCTTGCTTGTGAATTAACTTTTGGTTTATGGATTATCCTTGTTTGTTGTCTCATGCCGAGTTTATGCATTTGCATTTTACATCCTCATGTTCTGAATGATATTCTCCCTATTTGTAGACATTCTGAAATTCCAAATGAAAATCAACTTTTGAAAGAATAAATGACAGAAAATGATTTCTAACTTTAAGTTCAGTTAAAATCTTAAATCCTCAAGTTTAGCTTCATTGTAGTTTAGCTTGCCTGAAAAGCATAGGTGACCCTTAGTGATCACTTTCCATCATCTTTCATCTGCACAATCGTTGTCATACTTTTCTTCTATCACAATTTCTTCTAAACCAATAATTAGAATTTGACCAAACATGCACAGTTCTTTCTTTTTTTTTTTTTTTTTTTTTTAATCTGATACTGGCCGTTGATGGCTCAATGGTAGGTTTCTTGTCTGGTTCAATTTCCACCCAATGCTAAAAACCCAGCCACTGGATTCAGTGCTGTTACAAAGTCCGGATATAATGGGAGGGTTACACCTGCTGTGGCAACCCCTCGATGGAAATGGTTGAAAGACAGAGAACAACCATCCAATATACTCTATGTTTTAGTTATTTGGCTACACAATAATATCAAGTAACTTCAGAAGGTGGCACTTGTGGTAAACTACAGCTGAATGTGTGTCCAGCGGACACCCCTATCCAGAGCCAATTACATTTTTATCTTACATTTGAGTAGTTGAGGATTAACCACTGAGTACTGTACCCCTGATGCCCTGCTTTAATCCTGACAGTCTGTCTTTATAGGTGTCATCGAATGCATCTCATATATTACTTCCTGAAATCAAAAAAATCAGTCAGTTAGATAAAGAATAATAATAAAAAGAAGTCGCAACTATCGATGAAGTGCTCTGCTCTGCATTTGTATTTGCTTTCTTCAGCAGATTTATGTAATAGTGTTTCCAAACTTCATCCAGGCTCCTGAGACTCATCATCTAACAACTACCAAAGATGGAAAAGACCCCTGTGTCTGAATGCCCTGTGTCTCTCTTTCTCCTATCAGCCATCAGCCCAAATTCGAGGGCATGTTTACTCGCTGATTACTTTCGCTCCCTTATCTAGCGTTCGACAGTAAGAACTAGTCAAACACAGACTGGCCTGCCTGCAGGAGCCATCACACCCCCTACCAGGCTGTGCTATTTCCACACAGGTCGCCCCCTTCGCTGCTATCAGCCTCTCAGCCTGGGGTATTCCCAAAGCTGTGGGCTTGCTGAGACTCAAGAAAGAGCAGTGCTGTGTAAAAGAACGAAATAAAAGAGGTTTTTAAAAAGACGCATGATCATAGCAGCTCTTTAATATTCAGCATGCCGCCTAAGGGTGAATAATGTCCTTTGTTTGGAGGTTATTCACAAAAGGCATGATTAGAATTCAGCTTTTTTGTGGACAAGAGAAGCAGTATGGGTGAATAAGCTAATGCTGAGCTTTGACCCAGGATTTTAAATAAATCATTTTCCAGGTTTATGTGTTGGACAATCATTTATTTATACATGAAGGAACCTACATATCAGTTGGATATACAGTATAGAAAAAAGCTAAGAAATTAGGTCTTTCATCTGTATCTGCATGTTTAATGTGTAATTGTATGGTCTATAGACTTAACATTCTATATTCCTGTCCTTTAGGGAAGAAGAACTCTATATTGCAGCACAAGGTCCAGCATGACTTAAACTCTGGTGCCCTCAATTTTCAAGAAAATGAGATTATCCAACAGATAGTGCAGCACGATCGGGACATGGCACACTGTGCCCACCTGATGCAAAATCAATGCTCCCCAGCTCCTCCATCACCTACTCCGGTTATTTGGGCCCCACTCATCCAGGCCCCTTTACAAGCAGCTGCTGCTACAACATCAGTTGCTATTGCCCTGACTCACCACCCACACCTGCCTCCCACACTCTTCCGTCCTTCTACCTCCTCTTTGGGCTCAACAAAAGAACCACAGAGAAACAGGTTCCAGGTTGTGCCCACATCAACAGCTCCAGGTTCAGCTGGAGACTCGCCTTCGAGCACTCCTCCAAAGCCTCGTTCTGGACTGGACACTCCTCTACTTGCAACCTTCCGGGCACATCATTCAACAGGGCCAGCTGTATCAAGCAGTAGCACCCATCAGTCCTCCAGAAGCAGCATAAGCGGAGTTTCACATCCTGGACCTGGTAGAACTTCTGCGATCACTACTAGCAGTTTCTCCAGATCTGCATCTCCAACATGTAGTACTGCACAGCTCCATCCTCCACCCAAGTACAAGCAGCCCTTCCCACCAAGTACTCCACCACTGTCCACTCACTTCCAGCAAGGAACCACAGGTGCTGGGACCTTGTCTGGGGCAGCCGATGGTGCAGTGAGTATTGCTGTGAGTGGAGCAGTGGGGGACATGTCAAGTGGATTGACTGCAAGTGGGTCTCCTGGGGGTCCATTAGTTGGTGTCACCTCTGGGATCTTGACCACAATATCTTCAAATGTTAGCCCTCTTTCAACTGGATCATTCAGCCATACCCAGAGTCAGCAAACACAAAATGCCAAACAGACATCCACATTTCATCAGTTTGCTGGTGGGGGTGGCAGGACTTCTAGTACATTAAACCTCTTCCATACACCCACAACAGGATCCCCATCCTCCACCATTTCCCACATCACTCCAGCCCTTGAAGGCTCTCCTTCATCAAATACACAATCTTTTAACATACGGTCCTCCTTTTCCTCCCAGCTGCCTTTAGAAAGGTCAGCATTAGCATCTTTAGCTCAATACGGCTCAGCTAATGCTTCCCCCAGCTACACTCCTCTACCACCCAGCCCTACAGTTCAAAGTCCTGGGAGAACTTTCCAATACAGTGACCCCTCTAGTGCTGCAGGTTCCCACAGCTCTCTGCTTATGCCCCAGCATCCCTACCCTGTTCAACTACCCAGCTGTAACACTTCAGGAACTGAATCGCCGCTGGGCCGCTTCTCCGAAGATATGAAACTGTTGTCCGCCTCTCACCCCTTGCTAAGTGAAGAGGTAGCCCAGGCTATGGCTCACTCCTCCCCTCGATCATCTGTTGAGCCTGGCTGCCGCCTTTCTCCTTACTCTTCCCCAACGCTGATGCCTAAGCCGTGCAGCTCCATATCGGGGCACTTTCCTTCCCCTTTACAGACTTCTCCCTGTACACGTCACCACACCCCAAGAATAGGGACGTCACCCTCCTTTCCATTCCGCAGAGCCTCAGAGGCCCATCCTTCTGAACTGGAACCTCTTTACACCAAACTTCCCTCCAATTTGTGAGGTTAGATCACACCCTCCTTTTCACTCATGGACCTGTAACTAAGTAATAACAATCCTTTTTTTGTGTGACACTATTATTATTATTATTATTATTATTATCATTATCATTTATCTAGACTACACTGTGTTTTAACTTTATTTTAGGATATCTAAATATTACTGTGATTAAAAAGATGAAGGTGTAACCACATAAATTAGAAACGTAGATTACTTGTTTTACTTTGTCAATTTCTATTTTTTATTCACTAATATATGTGAGAAATATCTATTTAATGCTATGTTAATCAACCAATAGGAGGGTGTGAAATACTCTACTTCGTACATTAACATTTGAGACCATCCGTTTTCCACATTTTATTGATTTGTGTATTTTGAAATGGACCACACAGAAGGACTATTCTGCAGGAACCTATGCACTGAAACCTGCATTCTGACTTTTTCTGTGTTCAAATCAATCTTTTTAGTAAAAAAAGAGAAAGAAAAGTCTACACTCTATTTAGGATCACATATTGTTGATCCTCATATGTATCTATTGGATTATATGTATTTATTCACTGTTTAGTCACTTAATTTTGCAAAACATTTTAAAACTAAATGATAAATGTTAAAGAGAATTTAGCAAACCAAAAATAGCTTTCTTTTGAAATATTAGTACACCTTTTGGCCTACACCTTTTTTTTTTCTTTTCTTGAATCACAGTGTTGTAGTAATATTGGAGTGGATTTCAGGTCCTCTGTAATGGGGGAAACAAAAGAAGAAATTATAAAAACAGGGAGTCTTCAACAGTGTCCTAAATATTCACTTTTGTCTTCCAGGTTCATATGACAGGTGTTGGAAATGAATGCTGTGTGTATGTGAGTTTATGAGTGATTTCTGAAACTGGCTTGATGCAAGCAACAATCTTAGTTTTGCCTTTTAATATAAAAATAGGACTTCTGTTAGGGCCTATGCCTAGACCTTTCTAGGATCGTATTATTACAGAAGTCAAGCTTACAAAAGATTATTTGATGTAGCCTATGTGAGAAATCAGCATGTACTATTTTTGCCAACACCTACTGTACAGCATCAAAACTCTTAGTGTTGGATTACGACCTGCAGTGTTCATATAAGTCCAAGTGAACACGAAATTGGCTGATGCAACATTAAAAATAAGGAATGCTTACTGTAGCTTTCTTGTCACATTTTGTTCAAAAACACTTTAATTATTTTTATATCTAATTATGAAATGTATTTATTTGCGATTTATCTTTCTTTGATAGCTTGTTTGTTTATATATTGATGAGTAAGATGAATGTATTATATTGAGTTAAAGGATTGTGAAAGGCCTGCACAGTACAAATTATCATTAACGTTATCTGGAATGGAAACAAAAGGAAAGAAACCAAGCTCAGTTTTTTTTTAGTGCATAAATGCTGTGAACATTTTAATACAACCAACCCATTTCAAACTTCAACCAATGATTTTAGGTCTAGCTTTAAAAACGGAGGCATGCAAAGCCAGTTTGTTGGGCTGTGCAATTGTAATACTTGCATATCCTTGTCCACCTCAATGTCTATCATTCAGTTCTTTGGTACAAATCAATTATCTGGTTAATCATAATAGCATAAAGGAGACATGGGATCACATAAGGAAGTTGAGCAATATGTTGACAAGAAGCTAGCTAACTAAAGTTGCCCAGAGACAATAATAAGTTTGTTGTATAAATATAAGTTAAACGTATATAAATAGTGCTACTAAATCACAGTGGTACCCTGGTATACAAATTTTATCCGTTCTGAAGGTGAGATCTTAAAGCGATAAATTCAAATTACAAAACACATTTCCCCATAGGAAATAATGTAAATGCAGATAATCCATTCCAGCCACCCAAAAATATTGCCATTATTACCAATTTCAACATTATAATTATATTATTGCATATAAAAACAATCAAAATCATTTAGAAAAGACATGTGTATCAAGTGAAATTTAAATTAAATAAATAAATCTCACTTAAACTTATGATTCCTCTTTAAAAACCGGCTGAAAGTGAAAATGAAACTGAAAGTAGCTCCCTTTTCTTCTTGCCACCATCCTTGCTAAAATTCACTAAATCTTGCACAAAATGCAAAAAACACGAAAATATATGTAAACTCGTTTCATTTGGATTTCCCCAGCAAACAAGTTTTGAATGGCTCTTGGACATACAGTTCATGCAACGTAGCCGGCATACGGCTCGGTTTCTTTATTCGTATGCTAAAAACGCTTTGTCTGCCAAGAGCCGATTTTTCGCAAAATTTCAGTGAAATTTGTGAGGTGCCAGGATACCGCCGTAATAATTGCATGACTAAAGTGGGTCTTCGCTGAACTAGCTTAACAACCAAATAAGGTGGTATTTACTGTAACTCCAGGCACAACAATTTTACTATCACTCACAGCTTACAATCACTTTACTATCACTTACACGGCTTTATTATCACTCAAACCTTACTTGCTAATGTTTTTACTTTGCATGTTAAAAAAACTCCCTGCATTTACACTACTTATGAAATTGCTGGAACTAGCATATAAAATGTTAGTCTTCACTAAACAATCTGTTATACCTGCAGCTTTAGGCTAGAACCCATTTCAAACCAAAGAGGCTAACTAGCTAATACAGAGTAAGCATTTCCTTTTAGCTTGTTCCTAATTAGCTAATATGTATCGCAGCACTTGGGTATTGAAGCCCTAGCATTTTTGTGACATGACTGAGATAATGCGTTAGCAGTGTTCAGTAGCTATGCAGTGAGATTTGCTCAGCAAGCCTCTCACCTGTGCTTCTAGCTAACCTATATAGGTTAGGAAAAACACATTGCTCTCAATCACCAAGTTAATTCACTTGTAACAGGGAAACAGATTAATAACGATTAGGTCTGTTTTTCACACGTCTCCTTACTAACAGGATATAGACGGATGTGCTGGCCAAATGGGAGTTTCATTTCTCTTTGAGAGAAAAAACAGATATTGATGAGAAACCTTTGTTGTCAACCTCCTGCCATTCGTTGGTCAAAGCTGGCCAAAAATAAATCAGATACCCACCTGGGGGGAAAAAAATACAGCATCTCCAGCTGAGACAACTTGACCTGAGTCAAGTTAACAAGTTGGGAAGATGTTGCAACTTTTGAAAGGTTAGAGGCATTTGCATGGAGGGGGTCGCAAATCCAACAAGACACTGATGCATTGAGGCGATGATGTGTAGTGACAAATAGCCTAAGGTCTGACATGTAGACGAGGACCCCTGTGGGCTCTTCGGGATGAAGTGTGTTCCAGGAAGGTCCTTTGAGACAGCTCTACTGCAAGTTATGATTGTTTCTGAGCACTTGTAAAAACATCTTGAGGCGGGCAGGTATTGATTTCATTATTGGACACAGCTTTGGGAGGTTTTGAGTCCAAAGGGAAGAGGGTTTTTTTTGTTGTTGTTGTTGTTCAGAAGCTTAACTTTGTCGGTCGATGATGGTGGAGGGGTCAAATCTAGAAAGACTGCGGAGAAAGAGAGAAAGAGAAAAGGGCAGAGAAAGAGATTGGGTAGGATTGATTGATTAGAGAGTAGACTGACCCAACCGAGAAACCTGATCATTAGCAGAGACAAGGACTGCAGTTCATCAATAACGCCAGCCTGAAGTTGTCAATCAAGCGTGGCTGTCATTCTGGCCTTGGCTCATCTTGGCTTACACCTCTCTGCCTTTATGAATCAATTACTGCTACACACTGTTCATGGTTATACTGGAGATGGAAGTATACTGTACTGTCAATCTCCAGATGAACATTTGCACACGTTTGAGCATGTTCTACTTTGAATGTTAAGACTAAGCTTTAAATGTACAAGGAATCAATTCAGGAAAAAAGTTTCTAGACCAGTAATTGTGACCTACCTTAGATAAACTCCAATTTTCTATATGGCCATTCAAAAGATTTCTTATGTTACTTTACTTTTGGCTTCTTTTTCAGTTTTCCAGTCCAGTTAAAGCAAAAGTGCACAGCTCAGCCCATAAAAGGAAACCCATTAGACATATACTCTGTAATAAATTGTTCTTCATGGATTCTAAGGTCGGTTAAATATTCTCGTTTTTCTTAAAGACTTCTATTTGCAGCCTTTTCTGCTGTACGCTAATAGATGGAACATTTTTTAAGAGTATACGTAATGTATTTAGGGTCAGTCTGAGTAAAAGGTGAATAAGAGTCATGCTTGATGAATTTTGTTGCTAAGAAATAGATCATTGGTCTAATTAGTTGAATTTAAAGCAGAGCTTTGAAAAAAGTGACAAACAGCACCTGTAACTTGTAGCATAAATCGTCTGGTGTTATTACGATGTCCAACATTTTAATTTTTTATTATGTTGCTACACATAAATGTGGGTTATTAAAGTTTATGGCTTTCCCAGATCTTTTTAAATGAAATAAAAAGCTTAAGATTTCTACCAGGAAATCCTGCCCAGTTCCAATCTTAACATTCTGTGTTTGCTAGCAAGAAAAATCCAACAAAGGAATAAAGTTTTAGAAATGCAATCTAAAGACCTGGAAGCATCTTTTTTTATTATTAGTATTATTATTATTTGTGGTGGATTTTATGAACAACACATCACCATGAACCAGTTCCAATAGGGAGTGCTCCCAATTTTGGCACCTAATCTCAGCGTCTCTTCGTTCAGTTTTATGTCGTGTTGCTGAGCCGTGAGGGAACACTCGTGAAGCGCTGACACAGGCAGTAATGAAATCACTCACAGTGATTGAGGATTAGGTTTCACACTAACCCAAGGATGAGGCTTAGAGTCAAGAGGTTGTAGGAGACAGGGTGTGTGTTTGGTGACCGGCACCTTCGTCACTTATTCATGCAGCCAAATTAATTTTGAGGCATGACTGGCAGAAAGATGGTGGCAAACCCATATTCGTGTCACCAGTTGTAGGAAAGGTTGTGCTGGAGATCTAAATTGCTTTGGGGCAAAAAACAGGCACTGGAATAATTTGCTGAAGTTTAATTTGAAGGATGTATGATGAAGACCAGCGTTGTAGTGGATATCACTGATTATTTATTTTTCTTCATTTATTTTTCTTTACTTATTGTAAATTAAGATCCTTTTGATGAACACACAGGAGTAAGAAATAAGTCTAGGGATAAGCTTTATTTATTTATTTTTTTGTCTGGCTGGAATATTAGAAGCAGTGATGCCCAAATGCTGTCAGTCAAACATAGCTGTCACTCCAGCCTCTGTCTCACAAGTTTTTTGGTTCTTGAGAGTAGTGGCACTACCTTTTGATATTGCTTACCCCAACTCACTTCCTTTTCATAAGAATTTTTTTTTTTTTTTATGATATAATGCTTTATTTTCTTTTGCAATTTGGAATGTATTTTATTAAATATTTTATCCACAAAAAACAATAATAATAATAATAATAATAATAATAATAATAATAATAATAATTGCCAAACATTTGCCATATTTAATGGTTTGTATGTCAAAACCATCAACCAATAGGACAACTGCTTTAGCAGTGGTGATGTCTAAAAGATATAAGGTGTTGTAGCCATATTAAACAATGGAAGTTGTGTACGTATGAGATTTTATGTAATAATTTTTGAACTGACTATGAATATTTACATAAGAATGTTACATGCCCAGTAAAGAGTTTGGATTAGATGGTTTTAACTATGTCACCCTTTTAAAAAAAAATGTATTCTGTTTTGTAGTTGGCAGCTTAGTTAGTCCTCTTCAGTAACTACTTCATCCTGGACACGTTGCACTGGATCCGGAGTCTGTTCTGCTAATACTTTATCTGTACTTGATTGGTAATATAGGTAAAATTGGTAAATTGATTGACCAATCTACAGTAATGTGGAAAAGTATGAGCCACTCCTCATTTCTCCATATTAAATTAAAATGAA